>OX465601.1:83132500-83757500 GCA_950022295.1 Bromus sterilis | reverse complement strand
AATAGGAGTTACCTTGATCTTAGCCTAGGAGGAGGGAGTGTCATCATCAACCAACTTGGCCATGAGACACTTGTGTGCATTGCCGGTGTAGTCACTCATGTAGTTGTAGTTTGCAACTTCACCTTCCTTGTTGAGGAGCTTCAAGGTCTTTTGTGTATCTTGAGCAACTCCGGCCACACCACCAACATCCTCGGGATCGGACCCTTCTAGATCCAACAATACTTTCTTCTTGAACTTGTTGTTGAGAGGGTTTGGGAGCTTCTTGGGAACTTCCTTCTGAGAAAATAGAGGCTTGTCCTGTCTCTTCTCATACGGAAAATCCTCCGCAAAGTGTCCCGGTTTCTCACAGTTGTAGTAGTTTCTTGTCTTCTTCTTTTGGAATCTTCCCTTCAAGTCCCCTTTGGTGAACCTCTTCACAAAGAGAGCCATATCGTCATATGAGGGAGTACCATCGGAGTTATCATCATCTTCATACTTGTCTTCTTCCTCATCATCATCAAACTCCTCGAGCCTAGCCTTTAGTGCAAGGTTTGAGGATGGACCACCATATGTGGCAAGAAGTCTCTTGGAATCCTTTAGGTGTTCTTCATATTGCAAGAAGGTGGCAATCACATCATCCGGTGTCATCTTGAAGAAGTCGGGCATACGCCTCAATTCCCACACCATTTGATGAGAATATACCATGAGAGCATTCAACATCTTTTCCACAAGGTAACGGTTGGTGATTTTATATACATCCAAAGATTTCTCACATGTGAAGGATTGGACATGAGCGGAGAGAACTTTGAGACGCATATGGAGTTGTTGGGGCGTCTCATCTTTCTTCATGTGAAGTTTGTGCAATGCATTCTTTTCGGTCTCATATCTTGTCATTTGAAGAGAGCCGATGCCGGACTTGGAAATGAGAAGAGTATCCCACATCTCCTTGGCATTGGTGATACGGAGAAATGGTGCACGTGTCAACTCATCCATTCCTCTTTTCAAGAACCCAATGGCAGCAAGGTTGAGATTTCTATCAAATACTTCACTTGGTGTAAGGTGTTTGGATCAATAGGATAATAGCCTTTCCCGGAGTCGATGAGGTTCCACATGGGCTCACGCACAAACGTAAGATAATATGACATAAGACTTTTCCAATCCAAAAAGTTAGTGTTCTCGGTTAGTACCGACGGATTGCCATTGAAGTTAAACTTAGGTTCCACAAGCTTAGGAGCAGGATAGTCCCATTGGTAGGGACCACCTCTTTTCAAGGGAACTTAGGATCCGGAGTACACAAAAGTCGCTTGTGGGGACCTAGGGGCCGCGCCACTTGACGTTTGTGACTCCGATGCCGGAGCCTTCATCCTTGCAAAGGAGGCTTCCATTTCCTTCCTTTGATTGTCTAACGCCTTTTGCAAGGCTTTTTCCATATCTCCTGAGGTGAACAACTTAGGATCATCAATCTCATAATTAACATGCCCCGTGGAAGGAGGCATCACAGCTTGTACGGAGGCCCTTCATTCGATAGCCAATCTCTCGGCTTCCGAACTAGCGGCATCCGCGGCAATTGCGACCTGCTCCACATTGGCACCCGAACTTTTGGGAATGCCGTCCTTGGTCATCTCGCTCTAGGTAGGTTAAGCTACAATAATAGAGCACGAGGCTCTAATACAATTGAAAGGATCGAGATAGACCTAGAGGGGGGTGAATAGGTCTTATTACAAATTTTAACACTACTTAGCAATTTTAAGCAATAATGCGAAAGATAAAAGTGTGCCTAACAATTGCAAGGTTTACCTAGCAAGTGTACTCAAGCAAGTGAGGTAAGAATAATACGGTAGCACAAGTAATAAGGGGAAAGAGTAGGGATAACCGAATGACGCGAAGACAACGATTTATCCCGATGTTCACTTCCTTGGAGGGAAGCTACTCACTGTTCGGAGAGAGTGGGTGAAACCACGAAGGCACACCAATGCCACGAAGGCTCACTCTATTCCCCTTGAGATATCACCACGAAGGTTCCCAACCACTACCGGTTGACCTTAAAGGTGGTCACCAAACCCTCACAAACTCAACGGGGGTAATCACAATGGTCGATTCCTCTCCGAAGAACTCCTACCTGCCTAGGAGTCTCCCACCTCCAAGAGTAACAAGATCAATGGGGAATGCTCAAGACTTGCTCAAAACGCGATTTTCTTTGGTTGAAAGATGGGGATGGGGCGGATCTATCACTGGGTGAAAGATCCGTCAAGAACTCTCAAGGAACTCTCCGGGATCTGAGATTTGGTGAGGGAGAGAGTGAGAGGGAGCACTTGTGTTCCTTGGTGTTTGCAAATGAAGTGGTCAACCCTCACAAGTGGGTGTGAGGGGGTATTTATAGCCCAAGGGACGAAATGGCTGTTGGGGCAATAAGCTGTGAATGTATCGGACGACCGTCAAGGGTCGAACGTCCGAAAGTCCAAATATCGGACGTCCAAAATAGGTCGGACGTCTGAGATGTTCTTAGAGGACCACAACCAGCAACACAGGAACTGAATAGTGATAAATGTATCGGACGTCCGATAGGATTCGGACGTCCGACCAAACGGACGTCTGAAGGCCGACGGACGTCTGCCAATTTTGCAGGCTCACTGGACATCTGTGTGCCATAGGGAGAGTGAAGTGTCGGACGTCCGAACCATGTCGGACTTCCGGTGAATTTGCATGCTCACTGACCTCTCCAACCGAAAAACTGCATATGAGATGTCGGACGTCCGAAGTGTGTCGGACGTCCGAAACTTTGAATTGTCGGACGTCCGATGCATATCGGACGTCCGAAAGTAGGGATCAGATTTTTACATTAAGCTTCGATTCTGTGTTGAAATGTTTTGGTTTTAATTAGCTTTGAGAAAACCTTAAACACAAACCCACTGATCCCCTCTTTATAGTGCGGGGATCCCTATACTCAAGAAAAACCGAAATGCTTACTGAAAGGATCGGATGTCGACTAGAGGGGGGGGGGTGAATAGGCGACTAACAATTTTTATGACTCCTTAATAAGTTTAGGCTCAACAAGAAAAGTAAGTTGTCTAGATATGAAACTAGGTGAGATCCTATATGACAACTAGACAACTACAACAAGAAAACAAGCAAGATATAAGCAATGAGAAGTAACTTGCAAAGTAAAGGTAGAGAGAACACGGAGACAAGGATATGTTACCGGAGTTCCTTCTCTCTCGAGAAGTACGTCTCTGTTTGGAGAGGGTGTGGAGCACAATGCTCACACGAAGGCCAACGAGGGCCACCGTATTCTCCTCACGCTCTCACCAATGCAAGATGCCGTGAACCACTATGCGGTGGCCTTGAAGGTGGCAACCAAACCTTTACAATACAAGGTTGGGGCAATCTCCACAACTTAATTGGAGGCTCCCAACAAACCACGGAGCTTCACCACAATGGAATGTGGCTCCGAGGTGACCTCTTCCGTCTAGGGCACCAACGCACCCAAGAGTAACAAGATCCACAAGAGAATAATGGGGGGAATCAAATATCCTTTGGTGGAAGTGTAGATCGGGGCCTCCTCTTCCAAACCCTAGAGAATCAACAAGTTTTGATGGCTAGGGAGGGAGATCGGGAAAGAATAAGCTTTGGGCGTCAATGCAGGATCAACAATAAATGAGGTACCTCTCCATGAAGAAGAAGACCCCCTTTTATAGGGGGCGCATTAAACAGCCGTTGGACCCCCACCAACCACGGTACTACCGCTCTTAGAGCGGTACTACCGTGGCGCGGTACTACCGCGCTGGGTGCGGTACTACCGTGGTACCGTAGTACCGCACTCTAGTGCCGTGCCCACTACCGCTCAGTCCAGAGAGTTTGCGGTAGTGGTTGCGGCACTAGACTGCCGTACTACCGTATTGCGATACTACCGCGTTGGGTGCGGTACTACCGTGGTACCGTAGTACCGCACTCTAGTGCCGTGCCCACTACCGCTCAGTCCAGTGAGTTTGCGGTAGTGGTTGCGGCACTAGACTGTCGTACTACCGTACTGTGGTACTACCGCGCTGGGTGTGGTACTACCGTGGTACCGTAGTACCGCACTCTAGTGTCGTGCCCACTACCGCTCAGTCTAGAGAGTTTGCGGTAGTGGTTGTGGCACTAGACTGCGGTACTACCGTGCTGCGGTACTACCGCATATGGTACGGTACTACCGCGTGAGCGGTACTACTGCACACCAAGCGGTACTACCGTCCCAGCAGACCCAGGCTGGAATGGCCTCTTATGCTGACTCCTCCGAAGGCGCCAAGAAGATATGTGGGTGCATAGAAAAGTGAAGTGTGATGATTCCACCCATCATATCACCGCGGATCCCCTCTTAATAGTACGGATTTCCTATCGACTCAACCACCAGAAAAGAATCCGAGAGGGAAACTCCGTCTTCACGTTCGATCAACCGAGGGGATGATAACCGTCCTGTGCCATGGCTTAAGTTATCTGAAATACTCAAGGCACACGGTTAAACCGCAAATGTGTTGTCATCAATCACTAAAACCAATCATGGGGAAATATGCCCTATCACTTACGCTTCAACTTCATTGGTTCCGTATCTTGAGCAATTTGATAAGATCAAATGGTCCTTGATCCACCACCACAACGAACCGAGGATTAAAACCTGAGATATACTTGGCAAACATTATTAGTCCTCTATATGTATATTGTCATCAACATCAAAATATAATTAAGGGTGTGAGTGCACTTTCAGCCTCCCTTTGGCCTATATTTACCTCTCGCTCCAGAAACCCTCGAGGAGAGCTCCGTTATGTGATTTCTTCCACTGTTCCACTGCCGCCGCGATTCTGATCTCGGGATCGCCAGAAGAACCTATCTCGGCACCCTGCCGAAGGGAGTATTGACCTCCGGAGGCCTCCCCACCACCATGATCACCTTCGGGATGCGCTGTGAGTAGTACCCCTTGGACCATGTGTCCATGATCAGTAGCTAGATGATGTCTTCTCTCCAATCTTGTGCTTCAACGTTTAGCCCTTGTGAGCTGCCTATCATGATCAAGGAACCTATGTATTAGTTCCGGTTTTGCTATGTTGTGTTTGCTGGGATCCAATGGATTATGTGATTATGTTCAGTTTGTGATGACTAATATATTTGGTTTACCTTTGTATGTTTGTTCTTGAGTGTTCTTGCATGTTCTCCGTTGCGTTTGTTAGTTTGGCCAAGTAGTAGATTTCAACTCCAAGAGGGAGTGGTGGGCTTGATTGTGGGTTCATGACCCCCCCCTGATGTCTAGCTTGAGTGACAGAAACATGAGACTAGGGGATGTGATGTTGCCACCAGGGAGAAAACAGTGGTGCTTGTAACTATGGTTGTCCGTTAAGGCAGATATATCAAGGATTGCTAACATTACGCATAGAGTGTTAATGCAGTTGTCTGGTGCTTCGAGCCTACAATTTGGTTGGGGTTCACAACTTAATACCAACAAGATGTTCTGGATAGATATCTCAAGGTGGATGATTAGTGAGTATATGCTGATGAATAAATGGTCTACTTGTTTTGGTGTAATGCCCATACGATTGACCCTCTTTACTTTCTAGTAGCATAATTAGCATTGCGGTGCATTCATAATTCTATCAATTGCCCAACTATAATTTGTTCACCCAACATAGTTGTTTATTGTCTTTTGGGAGAGAGACATCACTAGTGAAAGTCATGACACCCCGGTCCATATTTCCATCATAGTTTACACCGTTCCAATTTACTGTTTTTATTTCCTTTCAGCTGCAACTATTGTTTCCCCTTTGTGTTTGATCCTCTGTAAACAGCAAGACCGGATAGATTGACGACCTATTTAACTCGTTGGGAGCAAAGTTATTTGCGTCTGTGTGCAGGTCCACGACAACTGGTGTCTCAAGCAAACCTCTCGCGCCGTTGCCACCTTCTAGCTGACCATGGAATCCAACTGGAGGCAAACCTTGGTATCCTCACCGAGGTAAATTTGCTGCTATCTACATCATAACTGTCGGGGGGATAGATCAAGCCCATAACCCCGCATTAGATCACAAACCTTTGGGCCGGCTTTATACGTGAAGACCCATGAAGACAAGACTCGTCCTAAGAGGGAGACGCGCCAAGGAGACAAGCTTGAAGCCTAAGAAGGAATTTGACTTACCTTGTATAGCGCATAGCATATTTGTAAAGTAGACATAGAATAGGATTCCACCTCAAGCAGGAATCAGATCCATGGAATCTTGGACCTGAAACCTTTATAAGCCGAGGGTTCGGGGTGCAAGGATCAACTCTCAACTTAACACACAAACCACCAACGCACGGCTCGAAACCTAGATCTCCTCGCGACACAAGTTACGAGCCGGCAACCCCTTGTAATCCGCAAACTGGCTAGTCCTTTCGACAAGCCGAAAACCCCTCAATAATAATAAGCAGGAGTAGGTCTTTACCTCGAGAAAAAAGAGGGGCCGAAACCTGGGTAAATCGCCGAGTACCGTGTTTATGTCGACTCTCTCCTTGATACCACCTCGCAGCAAATGCCTCACTACAAGTTCGATGACTCGGACGTCTGCTGTTTTTATACCTCGACAATAACCTTCCACTTGTGGTAACCAGCGAGGAGGTATTATCTACACCCATCAGCACCCCCAAGAAATATTCAAGGAGACTCACGTGTCTAAGCTTGGGGATGGCCCCGTGCATCCTTTTCATCAATAATTATCAGTTCGTCTTTCTTAGCACTATATTTTTATTGCTTTGCTTGGAGCGTCTCGCTCTTTAATTTTAAGTTTAGTTTTGTTTTGTTTGCTGGTCAAAAGAAGTTGGACCCTAGAATGCTTTGTTTGGGAGAGAAACACGCTCCACTTTTGCCTAGAATGCTCATAGTTTTCACTTTTATCTTTTTGAGTGTTCAATCTTTATTTCTAGCTTGTTGCCATGTTTAGCTCTTGCATTTCATGTTTATTTCTTTCTAAGAGCTGAGAATTAGAATATTTAGAACTCTCTTTAGTTTCATGTTTATCTTGTTTAGAGAGTTGGCTTTGTTGCACTAGGTGTGTATCTTACTGTGAATAGGTAATCAAGGTTGCTAAGTTGAGTTAAGTACTAACTTGCAGTAGTTTTGAGGTGTTGATACTTGTAATATTTGGACTTCTGTGAGTCAAGAGCCCAAGCCTATTAGTTATAGGTGTCGTATATTGGTCCAACGGGCTTATTTTCAAAAACTACAAAAATTACTTTAGACTTCTAGCTACTGAAAGGATCACTAATTTTTGCGGGATTGTAAAAGAGTACCCCGCACGTTATCATGGGTCGAGGATGCCCAAGGATAACCAAACCCCCAAACACTCCTCTTAAGGTACTTTACTCTTTGTGAATCTCCTGAATAGATAGAGAGTTATCGATAATAAGTGAATGAGTTCCTTTCACTAATGTGAGTATTCGATTGTTGGCACTTCCACCATCCATATTTTGCTAGCCTCTTCGGTACCGTGCCTTGCCCTTCCTCATCTCGAGAGTTGGTGCAAACTTCGCTGGTGCATCCAAATCGTTGGCACGATACGCTCTGCCATACATAAGCCTCATTATATCTTCCTCAAAACAACCACCATACCTACCTATCATGGCATTTCCATAGCCATTCTGAGATATATTTCCATGCAACATCCATCTTTCTCATGACTTCATGTTAATCTTCATCACCATGCATGCTTTTGCTTGATCGTAGAGCCGCGTGATAGTTGGACTTTTCCCTTACATATTTTTGCTACATGGCGCGCTAGTATCATTGCATATCCTGCTACACTGGCAGAGGCATACCTTGCATACATCATGATATAGTTTCAGTTTTATTACGAGTACCTTGTAAAAGTGTGTTGATCTTATTCATCTTTGTATATATACAGTGTTGCCCTCAATGTGAGGAAAAGATTCCAAAGAGGACAAAATTAAAAGATCCTAAAGAGTACAAAATTAAAAGATCCCAAAAGAGAACACATGAAAAGATCCCAAAGAAGAAAAATGAGAGATTTAATAGAAAGAGCCAATGAGGTCACAAAATACAAAAAAATACTCCCTCCGTTCCATAATAAGTGTCGCTCATTTTGTACTAAGATAGTACAAACTTTGTACTAGATGAGAGACACTTATTATGGATCGGAGGGAGTAGAAAAAAGAAAATAAAAATGGAGAAGGGGGAACACTGCTATTCCTTTTTAATCATACATGTGCTTCAAAGTAGCACTTGTACTTCATAGAGAGTTTTCATATCATTCATGCATAACTAAGTGGGGATCCTTACTATATAGAACTTGGATTGTATATTCCAATGATGAGCCTCCTCAAAAGAGCTCTATGTCTTCTTGAGCAAGCAAGTTGGATGCACCCCCACTAGTTCCATTATAGAGCTATCATATAATCATAGCTCTATGTGCATCCATTGCATGTCAATCCCTACTCCTCATGTCGTATCTACCATTAGGCTTATCCTCGCCTAAGGTTGTCCTCATTTATGTGAGCCTTTCTCACTTTTTTACTTCGACCCCCATCATTTATTCTCTTTGCCATCCAAAGTGCCAACTAATCTTTCTTGTGCTCATTCATTGCATGAGTGCTCAAAATCGAAAGGGAGAGGATCGAATTGACTTGCACCAGGCCGACGGTCTGGGGATGAGTCATAATAAGATTCCAAAGAGACCATGTGTTAAAGTTGGTAGATTCAGTTCTCAGCAACTAATAAGTATTTTTATGATCTAAACCCATCTCCCATTCTGCATGGGAACACCGATTGGAGACATTCGAGTCACGGGCAGCAAGAGCTCTTACACCTTTATGTTCTTACTTTCCTAGTTTCAATACTAGATATGGATTCTTGCTCGTTATTATCTTGATTTGATTTACATCTTTTGCTTGTTGTACTTTAAAGTTCAACTTATTTTGGTTGCATGTCACCATAAAAATTATCTTTGTTGTCATTTACCTACTCGAGGACGAGCAGGAATTAAGCTTGGGGATGTTTATATTTGCTTGTTCCATGCTTCTTTTGGTGACGTTGTTACATGTTTTGATGCACTTTCATACCATTAGCAACATATTTGGGACTAATCTATTAACCTAGTGCCCAGTGCCAGTTTTTGTCTATTTTTTCCGTGCAATGCAGAAAATAGCTGAAAAATCAAAGTGCTCGGAAAAATCCAGAAACATTCCAAAAAATATTTTTCACCAAAAGACTCCAGAAGGCCAAAGGGTAGCAAGAGGGGGCCACGCCCTGGCCAGGCGACCACACGGCGCGACCAAGGGCTAGCCGTGCCCCACCCCCGATGCCCTCCTTTTTCATATGTTTACCCCCGTTTTTGAAAACCTTCAAGGAGGACCCCATTTCACGATCTATGCCACTGTTCCGCTGATACAACAATTCCAAGATCGGGATCGACAGAAGTTCCAGTCCCGACACCATGCCGGAGAGAGGATTGATATCCGGAGGCCCTTCCATCACAATGATTGCCTACGGGGTGGGCCATGAGTAGTCCCTCCTTGGACCGTGGATCCATGGCAACAAGCTAGTTGATGTATTTTGTCCAGTCTTGTGCCTCATTGTCTAGACCTTGTCATGATCAAGGCATATGTGTTACAGTTGCTATGTTGTTATGTTGTGTTTGCTGGGATCTGATGGATTATGATATTATGTTCAGTTTGTGGAACTAATATAAGTAGATTTCTTTCATATTTGTGTTCTTGAGTAGTCATGCATGTTCTCCATTACAGTTTGTTTCTTTGGACAAGTAGTAGATTGTAACTCCAAGAGGGAGTGTTATGCTAGATAATGGGTTCATGCCTCTCGATGTCTGGCTTGAGTGACATAAACATGGGACTAGGGAGTGTATTGTTGACATTAGGGGTAAAACGACGGTACTTATGACTGTGTGTCATAGTGATTGCTTACATTACGCCTAGAGTGTTAAGGCAGTTCTCTGTTGCTTTGAGTTCGCAACATTTGTTATGGCTCCCAACTTAAGACCAGCGAGATGTTCTGGATAGATATCTCAAGGTGGATGATTAGTAAGTAGATGCTGATGAATAAACAATCTACTTGTCTTTGTGTAATGCCCATACGATTGTCCTTTCTGTAGCATAATTAGCATTGCGGTGCGTTTATAATTCTATCAATTGCCCATCTGTAATTTTTACACCCAACTTAATTGTTTACTGTCTTTTGGGAGAGAGACATCACTAGTGAGCACCATGGCACCCCGGCCCATATTCTCATCATAAGTTCACAACACTAGTATTTTCTGCTTTATTTCCTTTGAATTTTTGCATTACTAATTCCTAAGCGTTTAACCTTTGTAAACAGCAAGGCCAGAGAGATTGACAACCTCTCTATACTCGTTGGAAGCAAAGTTACTTGTGTCCTTGCGTGCAGGTCCACGTCTTTGGAAATCACATGGATTCGATAACCTCACACTCCCGTGTGAGGAATTTTTTTTGTTATCTACATCATAACCTTCCACTTGGGGTATCCAACGAGAAGCTAATTTTCGGGGAAGCAAACGTCTACACCTGTCAAGAAGACATTAACAAGCACCACCGTTTTACCCCTAACGGCAACAACACATTCTCTAGTCCCATGTTTCTGTCACTCAAGCTGGACATCAAGAGGCATGAACCCATTCTCTAGCATAACGCTCCCTCTTGGAGTCACAATCTATTACATGGCCAAAGATATAAACTACAAATGGAAAACATGCAAGAACACTCAAGAATAAGATATAAAATATAACTAAATATATAACTTCCTCAATTTGAATCTCATAATCCATCCAATCTCAACAAACACAAAATAACAAACCCATAACTATAACATAGATGCCTTGATCATGATAGGAAGCTCACTAGGACTAAACATTGAAGCACAAATTGGAGAAAATACACCAACTAGTTTGTTGTCATCAACCCTAGGTCCAAGGTGGAACTACGCACGACACATCACGGAGGCGACCATGGTTGATGAAGTGGCCTCCAAAGATGAAACTGTTGGGATACGGGGCAGAAAACACAAATTTTTCATACCTACGGTACCCGAACCCAAGATCTATGCTATGGCGATGTAAAGTAACGGAGGGAATCGGTGTTCATACCTTTGAAGACCAAAAGAGGGAAACGTTCTTGCGAACGTGGCTGGCGTAGACTCGGAACTACGACCTCCCTATCGTGTAGAAGACCACCACCGGCGAGGATGACTCCCGGTAAACCTCCAGCGACGAAGTAGCACCACAGGTGCAGTGCCTCGAAGAGATTATACACGTACGGTACAATCGATGTTCCTCCCGGGCCCCGAACCAGGCGAGCAGCGGAAGAAAGACGGCTACAGATCCAGACTCCGGCAGAACGACGACCTGCCTTATGGTGGAGAACTCCAATCCAGGTGCAGACTCCAAACAAGGCGAGTCCACTTCCGGGAAGGAGAAGGAGGAAGAAGGAGATATTGGTGTGTTGGAAAAAAGGGGGGTCTACCCCTCCTTATATAGGCCAAGGGGGGGGTGCCATCCTCCTCCCCTCCCCCATGTGGGACTAAACTCCCAAGGGGGGGAGTGCACCGGCCAAGGGGGGTGGTGGGCCCCACCCTTGGTGCCAAGCCCAAGGGGGGAGACCCCCTCCTCCCTTAATGGGCCCCATGGGCCCATTTAGCCTTTTTCCCATTTTTTTAATTTATTTAATATGTTTTAAATATTTAATTCAGATAATTAAATAATAAAACATTATTAAAACAATTAAACTTTATTTTGAACTATTCAAAATGTCCGGAAACCATTCCGTCCTCCTCCGGAACTATTCCGGTGATTCCTCCTATTTCACCGATTGATCCCGTAACTGTCCTATGCATCGATTGCCCTTAAGTGTAACACCCTAACGGTCGGGAAATAGCAGACATGGTCGAGACTCTTCTCAATGACCAATGACTAGTCAGTTGGACCTGGTTACAATCCTTGACAGCCCATGCGCTTCCATCGAATGAACTTCGATCGCTTTTGGAAACCGTTAACGATACGACGTAATCCCTTTGTGCTGCGGTACTTTGTTTGTCCGAGGTTTGATCGTCGGTATCCTACATACCGTGTTCACATCTCGTTCACAACAAACAACTTCTCTCGTCCATGATCATTGCATCTCTTGTGACCTAGTCACGTCCTTTCAAGGTGTTGATGCAATATCACCGAGTGGGCCCAGAGTACCTGTCCTGTCACAAGGACTGACAAATCCCGCTCTGATCTATTAACATACTCATCAACCATCTATTTCGGAATACCCAAAGTGCACCGTTATAGCCAGCATATTTCAGTCAGGCGGTGGGATACAAATCAAAGTCTCCTCATAGATGACAATTACGTATGATCATTACGGTCTAAGGACTAAGCCATACGTTGCAAAGGCATAGCAACGCTGAACTATGTGACTCGATCACATTGCAATACTTTAGGTGGATGTACGACCATCACATCATTCCCCCTAACGATATGACCTCATTGTCAATGGACTTAACTGTCGCCATGATGAGGAAAGCTTGATCAATCAATTGCCCAATGAGATAGTTTACCCGAGTTAAACTACGGACCATGTTTTATACTACACCTGTATTAGTATTTCCAAGTAATACAGTTATAGCACAGTATAAAACGTATTATGAACAAAACGGATATGTGACAAATATCTTTATTAATTTGTCTCTAGGGCACATATCCAACAGTCTCCCACTTGCACTAGAGTACAAATTACACTAGTTTACATCAGGTATGTATCTAACACCAATGGTCTCTCGGTGTTCTTCAAACTTGCCCTGTGGAAGAGGTTTAGTCATCATGTCTGCTACGTTCAGATCCGTATGTATCTTGTGAATCCTAGTGTGTCCATCCCTGGCATAGTCTCGCGTCACATGGAACTTTCGGAGGATGTGCTTGGATGTAGAGTGAGTTCTTGGCTCCTTCGCGTTAGCAATGGCACCCGTGTTGTCGCAGAAGATTCCCACGGGGTCAGTGCAGCTGGGAAAGCCTCCAAGCTCGATCACGAACTTCTTCAGCCACAGCGCCTCGTTTGACGCTTCGCAAGCGGCAATATACTCCGACTCCATTGTAGATTGGGCGACGAATGACTGTTTGCCGCTCCTCCAGCTAATTGCGCCACCGTTCAACATGAAAACATATCCCGTCTGGGATTTCGAGTCATCTAGATCTGAGCCGAGGCTTGCGTCAACGTAACCCTTTACGGTGAGCTCCTCATCAACTCCTCCAGAAACGAGAAAGAGATCCTTGGTTATTCTCAAGTACTTAAGGATGTTCTTTACTGCTGTCCAGTGAGCCATTCCCGGGTTACTCTGGTAGCGATTAGTCATACTAATGGCCAGCGCTAAATCCGTTCTGGTACATAACATAACATACATGAGAGAACCTATGGCTGAGGCATAGGGCTTTGAGGACATCTCCTCCTTCTCTTTTGCTGTGGTTGGGCATTGAGTCACGCTTAATTTGACACCTTTTATAACTGGCAAGACGCCTCTCTTGGAGTTACCCATACTGAACCTTTTCAATATCTTGTCAATATAAGTGCTCTGACTCAAGGCCAACCGTCGATTAGGTCTATCTCTATAGGTCTTAATCCCCAATATGTACGCAGCTTCACCTAGGTCCTTCATGGAAAATTGTCCATTCAGATATTTCTTCACTTCCTCTAAGAATTTCTTATCGTTCCCTATTAGTAATATGTCATCTACATATAACACAAGGAATGCTATAGAGCTCCCACTCAGTTTCTTATAGACGCAGAACTCTTCGACGTTTTGGACAAATCCAAAAGCTTTAATGACCTCATCAAATCGAAGATTCCAGCTCCGAGATGCTTGCTTCAACCCATAGATGGACCGTTGAAGCTTGCACACCTTACCAGCGTTCCTTGGATCGACAAACCCCTCTGGTTGCATCATATACAACTCTTCCTCAATGTTGCCATTTAGGAATGCAGTTTTCACATCCATCTGCCATATCTCGTAATCATGATATGAAGCTATTGCTAGTAGGATCCGAATAGACTTTATCATCGCTACAGGAGAGAATGTCTCCTCGTAGTCAACTCCTTGAATTTGTCGGAACCCCTTCGCGACAAGTCGAGCTTTGTAGACAGATACGTTTCCGTCTGCGTCAGTCTTTTTCTTGAAAATCCATTTATTCTCGACGGTCTTGCGGTCCTCGGGAATATCCACCAAAGTCCATACTTTGTTGGTGTACATGGAGTCTATTTCGGATTTCATGGCTTCAAGCCATTTCTCGGACTCGGGTCCCTCCATTGCTTCTTTGTAACTTGTAGGTTCATCCAACTCATCAGCCGAGATTGCATTCACAAGCTATCCGTAAAACTCAGTAGGTTGACAGACTCTTGATGACCTACGGGGCATAAAAGGTTCCTCTTCATTCTCATCATTATCATCATCAATGTCATGATCATTATGAATATCGTTCTGGCCATTCTCTTCAGCTCCACTGTGGAAGATGGTTCCAGAACAATTTCCGTAGCCATTTCTTCCAATTGGAGTGATTGGTCAGTCACTTCATCGAGGTCTATTTACCTCCCACTCAACTCTTTCGCGAGAAACTCCTTCTCAAGAAAGTGTCCCGTCTTGGCAACAAACGTTTTGCTGTCAGACTTGTTGTAGAAGGTGTATCCACAAGTTTCCTTGGGATAGCCCACAAAGATGCACTTATCCGCCTTGGATTCAAGTTTGTCAGGCTGTAGTTTCCTAACATAAGCCTCACAACCCCAAATCTTCAGGTGAGACAACTTAGGTTTCGTGCCATGCCATTCTTCAAATGGTGTTGTCTTTACGGATTTGGATGGTGCCCTATTAAGAATATGAGCGGCAGTTTCTAATGCATACCCCCAGAATGACACAGGTAAATCAGTATGAGACATCATCAATCGTACGCTATCCAATAGTGTTCGATTACGTCGCTCAGCCACACCGTTTCTCTGAGGTGTGCCTGCCGGCGTAAGCTGTGGTACTATGCCACAAGACTTCAGATGATTGCCAAACTCTTGACTCAAATACTCGCCACCTCTATCCGATCGAAGGTGCTTGATTTTCTTTCCGAGTTGATTTTCGACCTCATTCTGAAATTCCTTGAACTTTTCAAAGGTTTCAGACTTGTGCTTCATCAAGTAAATATACCCATATCTACTCAAGTCATCAGTAAAGGTCACGAAGTAACGAAGACCATTGCGAGTGGGGACGTTCATGGGTCCACATACATCCGTGTGTATGATCCCCAATAAGTCATCCGCATGCTCCATTATCCCATTGAATGGAGTCCTTGTCATTTTGCCCATGAGGCATGGTTCACATGTATCAAGGGATCCAAAATCTAATGACTCAAGAAGTCCATCCTTATGGAGCTTCTCCATGCGCTTTATACCAATATGACCAAGTCGGCAATGCCACATCTTCATGTGATCTTCATCATTCTTCAATCTTTTGGCCTCAATATTGTTAATGTGACACACATCACCATCGAGATCAAGTACGAATAAACCATGCAACTCCGGTGCGTGAACATAAAACATTTCATCCTTATAAATCGAACAACCAATTGTATCAGACTTAAAAGAATAGCGGTCTCGCTTCAAGCAAGAGCCACTAACGATGTTCACACTCAACGCGGGTACATAGTAGCAATTATTCAGAACTAAAACCAATCCCGAAGGGAGACTAAGATGATTCTTGCCGACCGCCAAGACTTCAATTTGACAGCCATTCCCCACGTGCATCGTCACTTCATCCTTGAGCAAGCGTCTCCTATTCCTTAGTCCCTGAATGGAATTAGAAATATGAGCGACAGATCCTGTATCAAGTATCCAGGATGTGTTCCCGGCGCTTGTCAAGAGAAGATCAACAATATGTATATCAAATATACCTTCGTCTCTATTGGCGACCTTGCCAGCCTTCTTGTCCTTTAGGTACTTGGGGCAGTTGCGTTTCCAGTGACCTTCACCCTTGCAGTAGAAGCACTCCACTCCGGGTTTAGGCTTGGGTGCCTTGGGAGGAGCGGCAACTGACTTTCCATCCCTCTTGGGGCCACCTCTCTTGGCCTTCTCCCGCCTGCTTGACTTCTTGAAATCAGTGGTCTTGTTGACCATGAAGACGGCGTGCTCCTTCTTGATCTCAACCTCGGCGCTCTTCAGCATGGCGAACAACTCAGAAGGGGTTTTGGTCATCCCATGCATGTTGTAGTTCAGCACAAAGCCTTTGTAGCTAGGGGGAAGCGACTGCAACACCCTATCAACAACAAGTTCATCTGGAATCTGGCATTCCAGAGCATTCAAGCGCTGAACGTAGCCAGACATTTTGACTAGGTGCTCACTCACGCTGCCGTGCTCGTCCATCTTTGCTGAGAAGAAGGCTTCAGAAGCCTCGTACCGTTCAACCCTGGCTTGAGGTGCGAAGACCGCCTTGAGGTCGGTGATAATCTCATATGCACCATCCTCTCAAAGCGTTTCTGCAGCTCAGCCTCCATGGAGTAGAGCATGCCACTCTGGACAAGGTTGTAATCATCGGTCATGGAGAGATAGAAATTCTTCTCGTCCTGACTGGCATCATCTGCTGGTGCGTCACCTAACGCTCCCTCTAGTACGTATGCCATCTTGAGGGGAACGAGGAGAATCCTAAGGGTGCGGAACCAGTTGGTGAAGTTTGTCCCATCTGTTTTTAGCTTATCTTTCTCCAGGAATGATCCTAAGTTGAACGAGGGGCGAGGTGCTGCCATCTACAAGGTTGATTCACAAGGATACATATTTAGACTTTTGTTCATAATGTGGAGTTTCAATTTAATCTCAAAATTCTAGAAAGCTCCCACTTAGATAAACACCTCTCAATTTAACTAAGTGATTACACAATCCTAGCCCCCATACCTCCCCCGATCGTCACGGCCATCAGTATGCGAACCAGGTAGGCCTCTAAGCCAATCACATCAGGCATGTGACTCGTGCTCGACCCTTCGGTCTCCTGTATTCCAGGCCCGCATCTACATACCTCAAGCCTGCCAATCGAACCTTGATGTTAGTTGTTCAGCAAGGCCATATCTGCATATGCCAGGCTTGCCGAACCCAACCTCATGCGAACTCCGTTGAATATGTAGGACAACTCCGGTACGTACGGAGCATCAAGCCATATGGGAGAACCTTCCAGGCGGTGCCCACCAAGGGAGAACACAATGTTGGTATTGTGAGAGATGGTCCTATTTCGTGCTACCGTCGATATATCTAGCATACTAGCATAAAACAAAAAGTAAAACTGTAAATCATACAGCCTATGATCCCCCTTCATGCAAAGCAAAGTTAAACGCCTTTCTACTTTAGCTTGTGCAAGTTTTACGTGGCTGCTAGGGCTTTCGAGAGAGAGAACCGTTTCTATCCTGCGAAAAACATGCCACAACACCGTCTCCCGTCCGTCTCTATTACACCCCTGTCGGGGCCCTCCGTTGCAAACATCTTCGCATCGCTAACGCAGAGAGACAGACACCCCCAGCCACTTTATATGGTACAAGCCATATGTCAAGCGTGGAACCAGTCTCGCGTAAACGCGTAAGGTCGGTCGGGGGCCGCTTCATCAAACATTGCCGCAACGCTAAATGAGTACACGTGAGAGGGTAACGAATGAAGATTCGATGCCCACATCCTAGATGTATTCTACCCGTACAATACATCTACGCATAGCTAGCTCTGATACCACTGTTGGCCTTTGAAGACCGAAAGAGGGAAACGTTCTTGCGAACGTGGCTGACGTAGACTCGGAACTACGACCTCCCTGTCGTGTAGAAGACCACCACCGGCGAGGATGACTCCCGGTAAACCTCCAGCGATGAAGTAGCAACACAGGTGTAGTGCCTCGAAGAGATTATACACGTACGGTACAATCGATGTTCCTCCCGGGCCCCGAACCAGGCGAGCAGCGGAAGAAAGACAGCTACGGTTCCCGACTCTGGCAGAACGACGGCATGCCTTATGGTGGAGAACTCCAATCCAGGTGCAGACTCCAAACAAGGGGAGTCCACTTCCGGGAAGGAGAAGGAGGAAGAAGGAGATATTGGTGTGTTGGAAAAAAGGGGGGTCTACCCCCTCCTTATATAGGCCAAGGGGGGGGTGCCATCCTCCTCCCCTCCCCCATGTGGGACTAAACTCCCAAGGGGGGGGGAGTGCGCCGGCCAAGGGGGGTGGTGGGCCCCACCCTTGGCGCCAAGCACAAGGGGGGAGATACCCTCCTCCCTTAATGGGCCCCATGGGCCCATTTAGCCTTTTTCCCATTTTTTTAATTTTTTAATATGTTTTAAATATTTAATTCAGAAAATTAAATAATAAAACATTATTAAAACAATTGAACTTTATTTTGAACTATTCAAAATGTCCGGAAACCATTCCGTCCTCCTCCGGAACTATTCTGGTGATTCCTCCTATTTCACCGATTGATCCCGTAACTGTCCTATGCATCGATTGCCCTTAAGTGTAACACCCTAACGGTCCGGGAAACAGCAGACATGGTCGAGACTCTTCTCATTTACCAATGACTAGTCAGTTGGACTTGGTTACAATCCTTGACAGCCCCTGCGCTTCCATCGAATGAACTTCGATCGCTTTTGGAAACCGTTAACGATACGATGTAATCCCTTTGTGTTGCGGTACTTAGTACCTGTCCTGTCACAAGGACTGACAAATCCCGCTCTGATCTATTAACATACTCATCAACCATCTATTTCGGAATACCCAAAGTGCACCGTTATAGCTAGCATATTTCAGTCAGGCGGTGGGATACAAATTAAAGTCTCCTCATAGATGACAATTACGTATGATCATTACGGTCTAAGGACTAAGCCATACGTTACAAAGTCATAGCAACGTTGAACTATGTGACTCGATCACATTGCAATACTTTAGGTGGGTGTACGTCCATCACATCATTCCCCTTAACGATATGACCTCATTGTCAATGCACTTAAGTGTCGCCATGATGAGGAAGGCTTGATCAATCAATTGCCCAATGAGATAGTTTACCCGAGTTAAACTACGGACCATGTTTTCTACTACACCTGTATTAGTATTTCCAAGTAATACAGTTATAGCACAGTATAAAACGTATTATGAACAAAACGGATATGTGACAAATATCTTTATTAATTTTTCTCTAGGGCACATATCCAATAGAAACCTCCCTCCGGCAAGGTGTCGGGATAGAACTTTTGTTGATCTCAATCTTGGAATCGTGACAACGGCGGAACAAAGATGAAAACTAGAAAAAGGACTCTGCTTTGAGGATTTCTAGAATATGGGGAATAAATAGATGCAAATAAGGACACTGGGGGTGGCCCCACCTAGCCAGCCAACCAGAGGGTGTGGGCCCCTCCTGGCCACGCAAGGAGGTTGCCTACCAGGGGTGGGCTCCCTCTGGCTATCCTTTGGGCTTCTGGAGTCTTCCGAGAAATAAGAATTTGTATGATTTTTTCTGGAAATATATGGATTTTTCACCTTTTTCTGCGATGCATGGACATTAACAGACAAAAACTTGCATTGGGCACTAGGTTAATAGGTTATTCTAGAATATGTTGTAAAAGGATATGCAAGTACATCAAAACATATAGCAAAGTCACACAAATAATCATGGAATAAGCAAAAGTTATAGGTACGTTTGAGACATATCAATAGACAATTGAGCTTTGATTTCCGTGAATCGAATGAAAGCTATGTGATGGGTGCAAATAACACCTCTTGTATTAGTTAGAGATATGAAAGTGTACTTCTGAAGGGAACTTATAAGTAAAGCTATGTGATGGTGATGGCATTGAAGTAGTGCTCCTCGTTGGCTACCCCAAGTGGAAGGTTGAGATGTAGCTAGTAGAAAATTTCCCTCGGGGAAGATACCAAGGTTATCGAACCAGTAGGACTCCAACTGCTGCAAGTAAGTGTCAACGGCGCCAGATAATAAGTTGACGTGGACCTGCACACAGATACAAATAACTTTGCTCCCAACAAGTACAGAGGGGTTGTCAACCCCTCCGGCCTTGCTGTTTACAAAGGATCAAATGCAAGAGACAATGATGGTGATAATTGCAACTTAGAAAGTAAACAGGAAGTAAATTGAGGGTGTAAACAGTGGTGGAAATATGGACCGGGGTCCCATGAAGTTCACTAGTGATGTCTCTCTCCCAAAAGACGATAAACAACTATGCGATGTGAACAAATTACAGCTGGGAAATTGACTGGATTAAAAGTGCACCGCAATGCTAACTATGCTACAAAAGAAAGGAAGAGGCTCAAAAGCATGGGCAGTACGCCAAGACAAGTAGACCAAAATCCATCTGCATCTACTCACTAATCATCCATCTTGAGATATCTATCTAGAACATCTCGCTGGTATTAAGTTGCGAGCCCCACCCAAAGTGTAAACCCAAAGCAAGATACAACTACATTAAAAGAACTTTGCGTAAAGTAAATAATCCTTGCAACCGCGGTTACAAGCACCATTGTTTTCCCCCTTGTAGCAACAGCACATCCCTTAGACTCATGTTTCTGTCACTCAAGCTAGTCATCAGGGGGCATGAACCCACAATCATGCATAATGCTCCCTCTTGGAGTTACTACCTACCACTTGGCCAAAGCAATAAACAGCAATGGAGAACATACAAGAATTACTCAAGAACATAAATATAAGTGGAGAAGAACCAAATATATTACTCATCACAATCTGAACATAATTTCATAATCCATCAGATCCCAGCAAACTCAACATAGCAACAACAGGAAAATTACATATGTGCATTGATCATGTAGGGAAGCTCACAAGGTCTAATCAATGAAGAGAGAAGGTGGAGAGAAGACATCACATAGCTACTGATGATGGACCCATGGTCCAAGGTGGACTACTCACGGCTCATTCGGTAAGCGTCCATGGTGGTGGAGAAGCTCCCGGAGGTCAATCCTCCCTCCGGCAGGGTGCCGGGAAGAGGCCTTCTGGTGCTCTCAATCTTGGAAGCGCGGCGGCGGCGGAATAGAGACGAGATCGCGAAAAAGGGTTCTGTCCTCGAGGGTTTCGGGACGAGATGTAAATATAGGCGAAGGGGGCAGTCAGGGGGCCACCAGGGAGTCCAGGCGGCCTCCCGACGCGCCCCCCTAGGCCGCGCCCCCTGGACTCCTAGGACCAGGTGGGTCCCCCTGGCCCCCCTTCACTACTCTGGAAGCTTCCGTGTCGCTGATTTTTTTTCCCGGAATATTTCTGGCACTTTAAGTAATGGAAAAAATATGAAATACAAATACAGCAGAAAACAGAAACTGGCACTGTGGTGCACTAAGTTAATAGGTTAGTCGAAATATAATCAAAAGTGTATGAAAGTGTGTCAAAAGCATAGCAATATCACCTAAAACATGCATGGAGCAAGCAAAAAAATATAGATACGTTTGGGACGTATCAGATGGGTGCAGATAACACCTCCTCGTTGGTTACCCCAAGTGGAAGGTTATGATGCGGACAGCGGTAATTTCCCTCACGTGAGAGCGTAAGGTTATCGACTCCAGGAGGATTTCAGACTCAACATGTAGGTAGCAACGACGTCAGAAATATGGTGCGTAAGTTGACGGGTAGGCGTAGACCTGCACACAAGATACAAGTAACTTTTCTCACAACGAGTACAGAGCGGTTGTAAATCTCTCCGGCCTTGTTGTTTCTAAAGGTTAAACGCAAAGGGGAAATAATGATGCAATGGAAAGGAAAAGTAAAGAAATAAATAGTAGTGGTGTGAACTTATGATGAGAACAAGGACCGGGGTACCATGGTGCTCACTAGTAGTGTCTCTCTCCCAAAATACGGTAACAATTATGTTGGGTGAACAAATTATAGCAAGGAAATTGACAGAATTATAAACGCACCATAATGCTAATTATGCTACAAAAGGTAAAAGTCTAAATTGTATGGGCATTACACCAAGACAAGTAGATCTCACTGGTATTACTACTTACTACTCATCCTCCTTGAGATATCTATCCAGAATATCTCACTGGTATTAAGTTGTGAGCCACAACTAATGTTGCGAACTCAAGTAAATGCACAACTTCCTTAACACTCTATGCGTAATGTATGCAATCCTTGTGACTCGCAGTCAGAAGCACCGTTGTTTTACCCCTAATGGCAACAACACATTCCCTAGTCCCATATTTTTGTCACTCAAGCCGGACATCGGGAGGCATGAACCCATTATCTAGCATAACGCTCCATCTTGGAGTTACAACTTACTACTTGGCCAAAGCAACACACTATCATGGAGAACATGCATGAATACTCAAGAACACAAATATAAAAGAGATCTAAATATATTACTTCCACAAACTGAACATAATCTCATAATCCATCGTATCCCAGCAAACACAGCATAACAACATAGCAACTATAACATATATGCCTTGATCATGATAGGCAGCTCACAAGGTCTAAACAATGAAGCACAAGATTGGAGAGAAGACATCTACTAGCTTGCTGCTATGGACCCATGATCCAAGGAGGGACTACTCACTGAGCATCCCGAAGGCAATCATGGTGATGGAGGGGCCTCCGGAGATCAATCCTCCCTCCAGCAGGGTGCCGGGACAGGTACTTCTGTCGATCCCGATCTTGGAATCGTGATGGCGGCGGAACACTGGCGTAGATGGTGAAAAGAAGTCCTCCTCAAGGGTTTTCGGAACGGGGTGTAAGTATTTTCCAAAGGGGGGCGTCAGAGGTGGGGCCACCTGGCCAGGCGACCAAGGTGCGCGGCCAGGCCCTGGCTATGCTGTCTGGAAGCTTGGACAGGGGGTGGCCCCCTCTGGCATGCCTTCAGGCTTCTGGAGTCTTCCGTTGTAAAAGAATTTCTAGAATTTTTCTGGATTTGTCCGAGCACTTTGATTTTTTAGCTATTTTTTGCATTGCACGGACAAAAACATCCACAAACTGGAACTTGGCACTAGGTTAATAGGTTAGTCCCAATTATGATGTAAATGATATGGAATTGCATCAAAACATGTAACAATGTCACCAAAAGAATCATGGAACAAGAAAAAAATTATAGATACGTTTGGGACGTATCACTATGCTGCACGACAATAGTGCCGGAAAGAGTCTTGATAACCCACAAGTGCAGGGGATCGCGATAATCTTTCGAGGGTAATAACCCAATTTATTGATTTGAGACAAGGGGAGCCAAAGAATACTTATAGGCCTTAGCAGTTGAATCTTCAATTCAACCACACCTAAAAGAGCACTATACAGGATATATTAGTAGCAATAGTGCCAGAAAGAGTTTTATGGCGTGTAAGTTGACGGGTGTAGCCTTTTAAGACTTCCCCAATTACCAACACCACAAAATATTAACAAAGTAGTAGCATCAGTAATGAGAGAAATAGTAACAACGAAAGGAAACAAAGATGAAAGATGGTTTGGGGTTCAAGGTTTCACTAGTGATAACTCTCCAAGGAAAGGAACAAGTGTTGGTGAACAAATTACACTTGCACTAACTCTAGAAAGAACATACTAGAGCATCCTAGTCTAAGAACCATACGTAGGCATGTATTCCGTATGTAGTTGTACATCCTTGCCATAAGAACTCGCACACAACATGTTTTGTCCTACCATCCCGTTTGCAGCGGGGGGTAATAAACGAACTTATGGAGATTAATGTGCTCCTGTCAAAGAGCACTGGAACAAAGCATTAACACTCTATAAACAATGTAATCCTCAAAATTATAGCCCATCCCCTTTAGTGTCCCAAGTTGTCACTATTGAGATCGCCGATTCCGGACTATAGCAGGTGCATACAACCGTAGATAAGATCTAGAATAACAATTATAAACATTCAACCATTAGTGCTCAGATCTGAGATCATGTTACTCGCGCACTAGTGTAAGAGAAAGTTTTTGCCTCTAAGTGTTTTGGATATTGTTGGTATAAACAGTAGAGGAACTAACAATGTTTGTGAGTATAAACAATTGCTTAGGTTCCTAGAGAACAAGAAGACTGGTAGATCTTCAAGGTAAATTCCAAGGAGTTAAAACGTATCCCTTGGAGCGAAGCTTTATAACAATGGGTGACCCCTAAAAAGTTACGGAGCCACGAAGCAAAACACATCAAAAGAAATGAAGAAGACGGTGCAAGACTTAGTAGTTTTTGTGTAGTTATTTTTTCTGTTTTTTGAGTCATAGGAAAAACCGTACTATCAAGAGGTGTTCATAAGTTGAAGCCAAAGTTAAAGTGAAAAGGTGCAGCTTGAAACCAAACCCAAGTGAGAGCTTCAGAGGATAAATCTCATGAGTACTGAATAAAGTTTCGATGAGAAAGACTTCATACTTTTCATCTTCGAAACCAAACTTGAATTGTGAGTCAATTTTACTTGGCTCGCAAGTAAAGTTGCGCATTGATGACTATTCCGACCGTTTTGGACATGTGTCAAGCTATCACATCGGGTCAAATCAGTCATTTCACCGCTTGGGATTGCCAACTATACACACCGGCACCCGCCCGCCAGTTCCGGTCGGTTACTACATGATTATTCTCTAAGAGAGATAGTTGTGAGCAACCCAAGAAACATACCAAAACTAAACTGAAACACCCACCGAAACCTAAGTCCCATTGAGCTGAGCTGATTCATAATGACTTAGGTAGAGATTTACTAGCCTTGTTATCTTGGAGCTGTCCAAACCTCCTAGACGGTTATAGGTTCATCTTCAGAGAGCGAAGAGTAATTGTCGCCTCAGAGATCAGTTTGTAAAAGGTTTAGAAGATCGCCTGAAGAATCTACCCCGAGTGAGAACTGACCAAACTCAAGGAGTTTTGGTGTAGTGGAGAAAAGGACAAAGAGAGGTTTGCTCATGTGTTCAATCACAAGTCCCTCCAACCAGAAGTAGCACTTTGCAGAGTGTGGAGTGGTCGAACAAACATCGATGCGTCGAAGGCTCGTTTTACTTTATGCATTACTTTCAGTACTTACTTTCGTGCATGATTTGCATCGATGTTTAGTTTCGACATGTTTTGTTTCGATCTATTTTGTTTCGGTGATATACTTCATGTCACCTTTGTTCCTAGCTACTCCTAGTTTCCCGTTGTTGAACTATTTAACTTTGGTTTTCTACAAAAATTTGAAGTGATCATTCACCCCCTCTGACGAGGATGTACCTCGGCAAATATCATGGTTAGGTACCCTGGGTTAGATCAAGAGGAAGGAAAGTGGGTAGTTGGTGATCTCGTCGGATAACAAGAGACAGGGATTTACCCAGGTTCAGGGCCCTCTATCGGTAAAACCCCTACTTCCTGCTCAATGTATTATATGAAAATATGGTGGCTATAGTGGATTCCGGTGAGATTGCTCAGGCCAAAGATTGTGAGGTGACTATTCGATGCCCCTAGTCGTCTCCCCTCCCAGCCTTTATATATTAGGCTGGGTCTCGAGGAGTCCATCTAGGGTTTACAGAGATTTTCCTAATCTACATAGTCTTGTACGCCAAGTCTTGGACTACATGTCGGTCTTGGACTCCAACTCGTCTTCATCGTCGGTTCCATCGTTGATACCTTGATCGGGCTTCACAGGCCAACATTGGGCCTCTTGAAGCTTCTAGTGGGCCATCGGTCTTGACACACATCGAGTACCCTCACAGAGAGGAGTCGTGGGGGTATCCCCTCACCAGTAGCCCCCGAGTGCCTGGGCGACACGAAGGGTCGCGCAATGCAATGCCGTATGATGTCTTCTGTGTCTCGCATGGCGGTGGGCCAATAGAATCCTTCTCGGAAATCTTTGGCGACCAGGGCCCGACTGCTTACGTGATGTCCACAAATACCCTCATGAATCTCGAGTAATAGGGATTTGCCGTCTTCTTATTCTATGCACCTTTGGAGCACCTGGGAGATGTTGTGTTTGTAGAGCTCGCTGTTGATGATGGTGAAGTCTTTGGATCATCGGGTGATTGATACGTCCCAAACATATCTATAATTTCTGCTTGTTCCATGCTCATTTGGGTGACATTGCTATGTGTTTTGCTACACTTTCATACCTTTTTACACATATTTGGACTAACCTACTAACTCAGTGCACCCAGTCCTAGTTTCTGTCTGCTGATGTCTGTGAATTGCAAGTTTTTACCCATATTTACAGTGCCCAAAAAATTCCAAGAAAATATATAAAAATACAGCTTGTGAGTAGTAGATAGTAATTCTTGCATGTTCTCCCTAGTCTCGTAAAAAATATATAAAGATTATGTTCAGATTGTGATGATTATATATTTGGTTCTCCTTTTATATTTTGTTCTTGAGTAATTCTTGCATGTTCTTCGTTACTTTTTATTGCTTTGGCCAAGTAGTAGATAGTAACTCCAAGAGGGAGCGTTTATGCTTGATTGTGGGTTCATGTCCCCCGATGTCTAGCTTGAGTGACAGAAATATGAGACTAGGGTATGTGTTGTTTCCACCAGGGATAAAAGAACGGTGCTTGTAACCGCGGTTGCAAGGATTGTTTACCTTACGCAAAGTTTGTTAATGCAGTTGTCTGTTGCTTTGGGTTTACACTTTGGGTGGGGTTCGCAACTTAATACCAGCGAGATGTGCTGGATAGATATATCAAGGTGGATGATTAGTGAGTAGATGCTGATGGATAAACGGTCTACTTGTCTTGGCGTACTGCCCATACTTTTGAGCCTCTAAATTTCTTGTGTCATAATTAGCATTGCAGTGCGTTTATAATTCTGTTAATTGCCTAACAGTAATTTGTTCACCCAGCTATATTATCGTCTTTTGGGAGAGGGACATCACTACTGAACATCATGGGACCCCGGTCCATATTTTGACCATTTTTTATACTTCAACCCTTTACTGCTTTATTTCCTTTTCAGTTGCAATCACCATCACTATTTCTACCATGCGTTTGATCATTTGTAAACGACAAGGCCGGAGAGATTGACAACCTCTCTGAACTCCTTGGGAACAAAGTTATTTTTTGTTGTGTACAGGTCCAAGTCAAGTAAGCAACCTCGGTTGTAAACGGAGCCATTGTTTCGTTGCCACCTACTTGAAGAACTTGGAGTCCAACTGCTTGACTCAAACCTTGGTATCTTTGACAAGGGAAATTTACTGCTAGCTACATCTCAACCTTACACTTGGGGTAACCAAGGAGGGGCGAGAAGCCATCAAGCAAATTTTTGGCGCCGTTACCGGGGAAGCAAGCAAAACTATACCCGTCAACTCTAGCGCCATCAGTGATTCGCCGGGCTTCCGCGTCGTCTTGGGGCAGTCGATTATGTATCATGTAGTTGAGGAAAGGTTTTGTCCATACTGGTCATTCAAGAATTGCTGGTTCTGGTTCTGCTTCATTGTCGTTAGTTGGGTTGTCTCTCGCTAGGGTGGCGACTGCTACTTGCTCGGGAGTGGCAGGTGCTTCCTTTCCCATGCTTGCGGCGGCGTTTGCTGTTGTTGTGGTTGACTCGAGTGGTTACGCTGGCTTGATGGATCGCTGGTGTATGCTCTCTAGAAAAACTCCTGGTGGCACGGGTCCACAGGTGGATCCGATGTTTGCAAGCTCGTTTGCTTCTGTGTTGTTGACCCTAGCACATGGTTGAGCTCGCATCCGTCAAAGTCGCCCTCTAGGATGTTGTATTTCTTCTGGTATGCTAGCATGTTGTCTATGACTACATAACAACCTCTCATTGTTTGCTGGACAACGAGGTTTGAATCGCCGTAGATGATCAGGCGGGTAGCTTTGCAAGCTTTTGCCATACGCATGTCGTGGAGGAGTGCTTCGTATTCTGCTTTGTTGTTTGATACTCTTTTGAAGTGTACCTGGAGTACATACTTCAACTTATCCCCCTTGGGGGAGATTAGTACGGCGCCAACACCAGCTCCTTGTTGTCTCTTTGATCCGTCGAAGAACATTGTCCAAGAGTTGGAGAGGTCGGGCGGACCGGGGGTCTGGACCTTGATACGTCCAAAATCCATCACTATTTTATATCATAATTTATCTCTATTCATTGATATATTTCACATTATGATGTTGTTCTTATGTTGTTTTGGCTTGTTATACACAGTTTGCAACTTTCCGGTGCCGAAAAAGCAGACGCAGGATTCAACGGAGAAAAGTGGACATAGAGTTGCTGAATCAGAAGGCCTCCAATTGAGGTAAACATCAACGGGGGTCGTTTTCCAGAATAATGACGGATATAGACCGAAGAGGGACCAGAGGGGGCCACCAGGTGCTTAGGCGGCCTGGTGGCGCGACCCCCCTGGTGGCCGTGCCGGGTGGCCGCCTCGACCCCTGGGGCCACTCCCGGCTCCCCCCTCTGGCCTATATACCCCTCTTCATCTGAAAATCCTAAAATAGAGGAGTTTCACGAGTTTCGCCGCCGCTCCATGGAGGAATCCTACATAGAATAAAAGACATCTACGACGGGCAGATTCCGCCGGTGAGAACACCTCCCGGGAGGGGAGATCATCGCCATCGTCATCACCATCGTCATGGGCATCATCGAGATCATCATCAACATCATCATCACCATCAGCATCATCTGCATATTCATCCCATCCCATCTCATCTCACCATTGCAACTTGCAATGTAACCCGTACTATATATCCTCTCTACTCTACCAGTGTTGATTACTCTTTGTGGTGAATGCTATTGAGCTTTGTTGGAGAATTATTGTTATGTCCAGATTTTTTATCATATATTTATCACCACTAATCATGATCTCTTTTATGTCTTGTGAGTAGTTACTTTAGTTCTTGAGGACATGAGAGAAGTCTAGTTGTTAGTAGTCATATGGTGTTGAAGTAATATGCGTTGTTTGGTATTTAAGTTGTGGTGTTATTTTTCTAGTGGTGTTATGCGAGTCGAACACTTAACACTTCGCCTTGTTAAGGACCTAGGGGAATACATTGTGCATAAAGGATGCTTATGGTGGGTTGCCGGAGTGACAGAAACCTGAACCCCAGTTCGCACACTTTTGCACAAGGGAATAATAGATCCTGGATCTTATTGCTGTGGTTAGGCTTTTGCCTTAATTTCTACCTTGTATTTGCGGATACTTGCAAGGTGTTTAATCATAAGAGTGCACTTGTATTAGTCTAGAAGGTGTAATAGCATAGATCCACCCACTCAACACTTATCAACATGAAACATAGTACCGATACGAAATATGGCGAAAGCACATGACTACCTCTCCCATGTGTCCTCAACAACGCTTTAGTCTTTATAAGTTCAGTCGCTAGGCTTATCCTTTGCTCAAAAGTATTGGGCCACTTGTTGCTCCTCATCACCCTTTACTTACTTGTTTTTACCTTATTGTTGCTTATACTGAAAACCCCTAAAAAGTTATCTTTCAGTGCTTGTAGTTATTCCTTGTCATAAGTCACTTATCAATACCTTCTGCTCCCTGTTGGGTTCGACACTCTTACTTATCAAAAAATCTACGGCAGACCCCCTAGACTTGTCGGTCATCAGACCTCCATCCACTCTACTACAAAATCTGGGAGGACTTGAGCCTTGATTGCTATAGGGTGCTTGAAATAGAGGTCGCGCGGTCTTAGCTCGATATTCCACTTGGTGACTCGTCCGGTGGCGTCGACGTTGTTGAGGATGTCCACGAGTGGCACACTGCTGACTACCGTTATTAGGTGCTCATCTAAGTAGTGTGATACCTTACGAGAGGTCATGAAGATGGCGTAGATGAGCTTCTGGTAATGCGGGTACCACTGTTGCGCACTTGTGAGGACTTCGCTCACGTAGTAGATCGGTCTTTGGACACTGTGGGCCTTGCCTTCTTCTGACCGTTGGACCATGAGTATTGTGTTGACAACGTTGCTGCAAGCCGTGATGTATAGATATAGGTGCTCGCACTCTTTGGGGGCGGCGAGTATTGGGGGGAGTCGACATGGTCTGCTTGAGGTCTGCGAATGCTTTCTGGGCTTCGTCTGTCCACTCGAACTTGTCGCCCTTTTTTAGGAGCTGATAGAAGGGGAGTGTTCATTCTCCTAGCCTGCTGATGGAGCGACTTAGGGCTGCTAAACGCCCTATAAGTTGTTGGACTCCTTTGATGTTGACGGGTTCCTGCATTGTGGCGAGTGCTTGGACCTTTTCTTGGTTGGATTTGATTCCTCGGGATGACACCATGCATCCTAGTAGCTTTCCTGCTGGTACGCCGAAGACGCATTTCTTCGGGTTGAGCTTAATGCGGTAGTGATTGAGTGCTGCAATGGTCTCTCGTAGGTCCTCCAGTAGAGTGTTTGCTTGGTATGTTTTCACAACTATGTCATCCACGTAGACTTGGACGTTGCGCCCGATTTGGTTCTTCAGGCAGGCTTGTGTCATCCGCCGATATGTGGCCCCTGCATTTTTTAGTTCGAAGGGCATCGTCATGTAGCAAAAAAAACACCGAAAGGAGTGATGAATGATGTGTGCTCTTCATCTTCGTCTTTCATTCTTATCTAGTTATATCCCGAGTATGCGTCGAGGAAGGAGAGGAGGTCGCATCTAGCCGTAGAGTCAATGATCTGATCTATTCGGGGTAGGGGGAAGTGATCCTTTGGGAAATGCTTGTTGACTGGTCCATAGTCGACGCACATGCGTAGTATCGAAGTGTCTTTTTTGGACACGAGTATTGGGTTTGCTACCCATGTTGCCTTCTTGGTTTCCCTGATGAAATTCGCGTCGAGTAGTCAGTTGAATTCTTCTCCTATGGCCCTGCGTTTTGGCTCAGAGAACCGCCGCAGGGATTGCTTTACTGTTTTGGTGTTGGGGTAGATTTGGAGCGTGTGTTCGGCGAATTATCTAGGGATTCCTGGCATGTCAGCCGGGCACCATGCGAAGATTTCCCATTGTTCGCGTAGGAACTCCAAAAGTGTGCTTTCTTGTTCTATGGGTAGGTTCGCATAGATCCGTACCATTTTCACCGGGTCAGTTGGATGCACCTGATGTGTTGTCGTGTCGCTGTCGATACTGAAATCGTGTGTGATCTCCTTGAGTTTTCTTTGACTGGCTGCTGGAAAGAGGCTCCTCTTAGTGAGCATGCCGATTTCTACGAGTTCTTGTTGTGCTCCGAGAGTGTCGGAGATTTGGTGGAAATCCTTGTCGCATCTGTCTGATTTGATAAAGATTCTGCTGATTGTGATGACTCCTGCTGGTCTAGGCATCTTGAGCTTGAGGTAGGTGTAGTGTGGGACGGTCATGAATTGGGCGAACGTTGGTCGACCGAGTGTCGTGTGGTACTGGGACTGCTAGTCTACCACTTCAAAGTTGAGGTTTTCCCTCCTTAAGCTGTCTCTGTCTCCGAAAATGACGTCGATGCTAATCTACCCAAGTGGTGATGTTGCCTTGCCAGGTACAACACCGTAGAAGGTGGTGTCGGAGGTTTTTAGGGCGAAGATTAGGATGGACATCTCATGTAGTGTCTTGGAGAAGATGATGTTGATGTTGCTGCCTCTGTTCATTAATACGCGCGACATATCATAGTTGCCTATCTGAGCGTCAAGGACCAGTGGCGTGTGTCCTGGCCTGGGGACAAATGGAGGGTGGCCTTTTTGAGAGAACGTTACATATGCTTCGGAGCCCCACATGTAGTATGGCGCTGCGAGATTGGTTGCGGCATCTTGGTACACTTGGAGGGTGGTTGCTTCCTGCTGCTTATTTGGCGTGCGTCCCTCTTGGATCATGTATACGCAACCTCGAGCTAGAGGGTAGTCTTCTTCCTCGCCGAGTGCTGAGTGGTGTTGCTGCATCGAGACCTTCGAGCGGGCGGGTACTGCACCCGTGCCGCGAATATGCTGGGTGGCTTGTCGTGCGTCCTTGTCGTACTCTTCAGAGAGTTGTTTGAAAAGCCTGCAGCTTCCTAAAGTGTGCATTGATCTCGTGACTCCGTCATTATCCTTGAAAGGATGGAAAGGACATGGCCCATCGAGTTAGTCTTGGAGTGGTTGCATCACTTCTGTGTTGCCGGGTCGTCATCGTTGTCTCTTAAGAGGTGGGTCTTTGAGGGCGTGTCGCCTGGGCGAGTGGTTGTCCGTAACACGCCTGATACGGGAACGACCACTCGCGTTCATCTCGACTCCTTCGTTGAAGCAGAAATCTTGATATTGCTTCATGAGATCATGGCGTCTATAGTTGTTGCTGCAATCACCACGGTGGTGGTTGTTGAAGGTTGGCTTGCGGCAGGTGACGTTCACGGCCCTCGATCGGTCAAACCCCTACTTCATGCTCGATGTATTATATGAAAAGATGGTGTCTACAGTGGATTCCGGAGAGATTGCTCAGGTCAGAGATTGCGAGGTGACTATTCGATGCCCTAAATGTCTCCCCTCCCAGCCTTTATATACTAGTCTGGGTCTCGAGGAGTCCATCTAGGGTTTATAAAGATTTTCCTAATCTACATAGCCTTGTATGCCAAGTCTTGGACTCCATGTCGGTCTTGGATTCCAACTCGGCTTCATCGTCGGTTCCACCGTTGGTACCTTGAGTGGGCTTAACAGGCCATCACTGGGCCTCTCGAAGCTTCTAGCGGGCCATCGATCTTGACACACACCGGTTACCCTCACGGAGAGGAGTCGTGGGGTATCCCCTCATCACCCTCCCCCTCTGATCACATTCTTAAGATTTCAACTAATAAGAAGCATTAAGAAAAACAAATTACAGCAACAATAATTCATAAAACTCTTAGGAGTGATCATAATGTGACAATTCGTCAGATCCCAACAAACACAACACCGATTACATCATATGGATCTGTAAGAGCAAGTTTTTCCCCCGAAGGTTTTGGACATTGTTGGACAAAGCAGAAGTGGAACTAATATTGTTTTCGAGTATAAACAGATACTTAGGTTCCGAAAGAATGGAGTTTGCAAGTAGAAAATCGAAGGACAACTCACTGCAGCAGAGCTGCAGTCATCTACCGAAACCTTTGAAGGAAGACGACCCCTAAAAATGTAGTCGAAGAAAAAGTCTCTCTCGAGTAAAAGCGCAACGAGGAGAAAGTTGAAGCTCGTCGAAGACTTAGTCTTTTTACTAGTTTCTCTTTATTTTCTTGAGTCGTAGGAAAAACCGTACTATCAAGAGGGGTTTGCTAGTTGAGATCTTAGTCTAAGTGAATTTGCTCTGCTCAACCTAAACCCACGAAAGCCTACCGAGAGAAATCTTACTGAGTCGAGTGAATAGCTCGAAGGCAAAGTCATCGCACTTCGTGCCTTCGAGAGAAAACTCGTTCGGTAAGTCAGCTTACTTGTTCCTCAAGTAAAGTTGCGCATTGATTGGAATCCGACCGTTGTGGACACGCGTCAAGTTGTCGCATCGGGTCACTTCAGTCATTTTACCCATCGGGATCGCCAACTATAATACCCCGCACCTACCCGCCATTTCGGGTTGGCTGCTCCACTGAAGATTCTAAGACAGAAGTCTGTGAGCATCCCAAGAGAGATTCATCGAGAGAAAACCAAAACCCAAGTCTGAACTGAGTTGAGCTATTCGCAGAGACTTAGGTCGAGATTAGCCGATCTTTTTATCTTGGAGAACTGCAAGTCTCCTAGACGGTTAGGCGTCGCCTGTCAAGCAGTCGAAGAGTAATTGTCACTGCTGAAGGAAGTTTGTAAAGGTCTAGGAGATGTCCTGAATCATCTACCACGAGTAAAAACTGGACAAGCTTGAGGAGTTTGTTGCAGTGGAGAATAGGACGGAGAGAGTTTTGCTCCAGGTCTTCAATCACCAGTCCCTCCAACCAGACGTAGCACTGTCCAGAGTGTGAACTGGTTTACCAAACATCGTCGTGTCAGGCTCGTTTTCCTTCATGCCTTTACATTAAGTATTTACTCGTTGCCTGTTTATCTTCGATGTTTTCCTTCGCTCCCAATCCTTTCGAGCGATGCATTACTTTCGATACTGTATTTCCTTCGTCATGCCATTAGTCCTTCGTCGTTTGCATGAATTTCTTCTAAGTTCCATAGAATTTTTAGAAGTGATCATTCACCCCCTCCCCCTCTGATCATTCTTGAGCTTTCAATTGGTATCAGAGCTAGGCACTCCCTACGCTCTGCGTATTTTGGTCTAACAACCTGGAGTGTTGTCAAGAATGTCGTTTGTAGTTGTTCGCTCGGGGGAACCAATCCCTATCTTCAATGGGAAGGACTATCCCTATTGGAAGGACAAAATGAAGAGGAATATCATGGCTATCAACTCTGCCGCTTGGGAAGTTCTCAAGAATGGTGTAACTGTCAAAGACAAAAATTCCATCACTCCTGAAGAGGCAAAGAAGATAGAGCTAGATATTGAAGTCTGGGTCTTCATTACAAATCATCTGATTCCAGAGAAATATCATGAGGTCAAGAATATTTCTTCGGCCAAAGGTGTTTGGGACTATCTCGAGAAGATTGGTGAAGGTGTCTCTACTCAGAAAGATGCTCGTATTGACACCCTTCGAAGCAAGTTCTATCGTTTCAAGAGGCACGAGGGAGAAAAAGTTAGCTCCATATACAGGAGACTCGCTGCGCTGTCGAATGAACTGATTTCCCTCAGTGCCGAAGATATTACCAATCGGATTATTGTTAGAACCTTGCTCCGTTCGCTTGATGATTCCTTCGATCACATTGTGTTGATGATTAAGGAAAGGACTAATTTCAAGGATCTAGTTGCCGCTGATATTCTTGAGAGACTCAATACCTTCGAGATGGAAGAAGATGAGAAACGAGATGTTAATGGGAATCGAAGAAAATCTCATGCACTAAAGGCCAGAGCTTCACATCACTCCTCTCCCGAAGCTAGTTCTGAATCTGGTTGCGCCTCAGATGACCCCGAGAACATTGGAAAAGATCTGGCACTGATAATGAGAAGATTCAACCGCTTTCAAAGAAGGAACTCCTCTTCACCGAAGAAAAACTACTCTTCAAGACATTCGAGCAATTCATCACAGCACCGATCATCATCCAGAAACTCATGAGCGAAAGATAACTGTTGCTATAAGTGCAAGAAGCCAGGACACTTCATTGCTGATTGTCCTCTTTGGGAAATTGAACATAGATCAAAGCATTCTTACAGCAACTCTTCGAGCAAGTCTCACAGATCGAGCAAAAACTATGAGTCGAAGAGATATGATTCAAAGTCCAGAAAAGACAAGAAAGACGGTTCTGATGATGACAAGAAGAAGAAGTATCACAAGCATCGAGAGGGTTCTTCCTCGAAATCACATTCCTCTCGACGAAAGAATTCCCACCGTGCCAAAGCCTATCTGGGAAAAGAGATGAACTCTCAAGATGAAGCATCCGGTTCCGAAGCTGAATCAAACCCAAGATCTGGTTCTGGTTCTGGCTCAGAATCTGATGGTGTTGCTGGTTTAGCATTTGCTTCGAGCAAGACTTCAAGTTCATTCTTCACCAACCAAAGCAGCGAAGATGAATCTCCAGCTTACTCCTTCATGGCCAAGGCTAAGGTATCCTCATCAAAGAATTCCTATGATACTTCTGATGGATCTGCTTATGAAAGTAACTCTAGGATAAGCTATGCTAAACTTGCCAAAATTGCTTCTATCCAAAAAGATGAGCTAGATTCTCTAAGTGAAACTATTCAAAAATCTGAGACTTTGTTGATCGATGAGATTGAGAAGGGTCAAACTTTGACGAATGAGCATGCTGCTCTGAAGGAAAAGTATGATGAACTTTCCTCTCGTCATGATCTTCTCTCAGTGGACTACGAGAAGCTAACCTATGAATTCCTTCAAAGGAAAATGGCTCTCGAGAAACTGAGAGAGGCTAATGAAGAGTTGGAAAGTGTCAATCTCATGCTCATGGCTCAACAAGGCTCAGAAGCTAAAAATGAATCTACTTCTCCATGCTTAACTTGTTTGGAACGAAGTAAAATTGAGTCTATCTCTGAGAGATCGAAAGGAAAGCAACCTATTGTTATTGATGATACTAACCCCTCGAACGAGGAAACCATTACCGAGGAACTCCTCAGGTTGAAAATTTTATTTGAAACAGGCATGTTCAAAAGTGTGCAGGGACACCAGTACCTATGTGATATCCTACGAAAGGCTCTTCTTCACAGGAATCCACGCAACGAAGGAGTTGGCTTCGAAAGGAAAATCAATCCTGATGGAACCTACTGGGAACCCGAGCAGTATCCTAAAACTGTCTGGGTTCTTGCGAAAGAAAAACCCATTGATATTGCTAATCTTTCAGGTTTCAGTTGCAAAATTGATAAAGCCATTGTTGATGAATCACTTGATTCTGACTACAAGCTTGTCAAAGATCAGGAAGGAAAGGTGTCGGCTGAATTCGTTGGTACTCCTCCGAAGAATGGTTTCTATAAGCGACAGATTTGGGTTCGCAAATCTCTCGTAGAAAAACTGCCCCCTAACCATTCTATGCAGGGAAAATCCTCGGTACCACCAAATCACTACTATTCTCTCGAGGATAGAAATGAACCCTTGGTGCCTGCTTCAAATGTTCCCCAGAAGGAATACTATCGTGTCGATAGAAATGTTTATCGTCATCGTAACAATAACACCAAAGTTGTTGTTACCCATCAGTACTCTAACCCATCGTCGAGGAATTATATTTATGGTGTGCTTGATGGTCCAGATAGATAATGCAATCCCGTTCGCTATAATATTGCTGCCCCATCTAGCTCTTCCATGCCTTCTAAGTCACCTTCTCGTTTGTGGGTAGTTAAGAAGAACTAATTCTTCTGCAGGGCTATGTCTCCGGTGGATCCGAATGGGTCATGGATAGTGGATGTACAAATCATATGACCGGAGACAAAGATTTGTTCACCAAAGACAAACTCACTGAATATTCACAGAGATACATTACCTTCGGTGACAACAACAAAGGAAAAGTAATTGGTTTGGGTAAGGTTGCTATATCGAAGGATAAGCATATTGATAAGGTTATGCTTGTTAAATCACTTGGATATAATCTTATGTCTATCTCAAAACTTTGTGATATGGGTATGCTTGTACTGTTTTCTGCTTCTCATTGTATTGTCTTTTTACAGGATGATTATTCCCTCGTGTTCGAAGGATATCGCAAAGGTGATCTTTATATCGTTGATTTTTCTTCGGGACCTGCAGTGTCCACGTGTTTAATGGCCAAAGCCACTTCTTGTTGGTTATAGCACCGAAGACTTGGGCATGCAGGAATGAAAAACCTTCAAACTCTTATCTCGAAGAAGAACATCGTTGGAATTGATAATGTTAAATTCAATAAAGATCGTCTATGTAGTGCCTGTGAAGCGGGAAAGATTGCCAAGAAACATCACTCAGCAAAAACTATAATGACTACTACTCGTCCTCTTGAATTACTTCATATCGATTTATTCGGACCTCAAAATTATGCTAGTCTTGGAGGTAACAAGTATGGTCTGGTTATTGTTGATGATTTCTCTCGATATACTTGGGTTTTCTTTCTAGATGACAAGAGCAAGGTTGTTGAAATTTTTAAAACCTTCGCAAAGAGAGCTCAGACTGAATATGAATTATCTCTCAAGCATATCAGAAGTGATAATGGTACTGAATTCAAAAACACTCGTATCGAAGAATTTATTGATGAATATGGCTTTACCCATGAAATCTCGGCTGCTTATACACCGCAACAAAATGGTGTGCTCGAGAGAAAGAATCGAACTCTTATTGAAATGGCCAGAACAATGCTTGCTGAATACAAGACTCCTATCGGGTTCTGGGCCGAAGCAATTAATACTGCATGTCATATCATCAACAAGGTTTATCTGCACAAATTTCTGAAGAAAACTTCTCATGAACTCATCACTGGTAAAAAGCCAAATGTTTCATATCTCAGGGTTTTTGGTTCTCCATGTTATATCAGAGATATGAATCACAGCTCCAAGTTTGCCCCAAAGGCTCACGAAGGTTTTCTCCTAGGTTATGGTTTGAATTCTCACACTTACAGAGTTTACAACTCTCATCTTGGCAAAGTTGTAGAAACTGTAAATGTTCGATTTGATGAAACTAACGGCTCTCAAAAAGAGCAATTACCTCTTAACCTGGATGAACCACCATTGGATGAAGTTATCAGGTACATGGCTATCGGAGATATTCGACCTGACGAAGGAAATGCACGTCAAGCCAACAAGGATGATGATGGTCCAATGTTCCCACACATAGCCCGGGGCGCTGGAGATCAACATCCCGAAGCAAATTATGTACAGGTCGAAGGAGAACGAATAAACGAAGAAAATGCCCAACCCGAAGGAGAAGCTGAACCCAAAGGAAATGATCCCGAAGGACAAGCTGATCCCGAAGGTCAAGCTGATCCCGAAGAAAAACCGGATCCACAAGACGATGAAGGAGTTTTACCTCGTGTTCGAAGAAGAGTGGACGTCGACTCAATTCTCGAAGAGATTCGTTTACCAGGTCGTCCCACCACTCGTTCTCGTACTCGATTAGCTAACTTCTGTGGAAATTTTTTGTTTGTATCCATGCTAGAACCATCAAAATTTGATGAAGCCATGAAGGACTCAGACTGGATGACTGCAATGCTCGAAGAACTTAATCAGTTCGAAAGAAATAAAGTCTGGTCCCTTGTTGATAAACCTGATCCCAAGAAGCATAATATCATTGGTACGAAGTGGATTTTTCGCAACAAGCAAGATGAAGATGGTATTGTGGTAAGGAATAAAGCTCGACTGGTTGCTCAAGGCTACACCCAAATCGAAGGTATTGATTTCGGTGAGACTTATGCTCCAGTTTCTCGACTTGAATCCATTCGTGTCATGCTTGCTTTTGCCAATTACAATGGTATTTTGCTATATCAAATGGATGTCAAAAGTGTATTTCTTAACGGTGAAATCGAAGAAGAAGTATATGTTATGCAGCCACCAGGTTTTGAAGACTCGAAGAATCCTGATAAGGTGTACAGATTGCACAAGGCCCTATATGGGTTAAAGCAAGCTCCTCGTGCTTGGTATGAAACACTGAAGGATTTTCTTCTGAAGAAGGGCTTCAAACCAGGAACAACTGATCCGACTCTTTTTACTCGTGCATACAAAAATGATCTTTTTGTGTGTCAAATTTATGTCGATGATATTATTTTTGGCTGTACTAATCCTGATATTAGCGAAGAATTTTCTCGTATGATGTCGAAGAAATATGAAATGTCCATGATGGGTGAATTGAAGTTCTTTCTCGGGCTTCAAATCCGTCAACAGAAGAATGGTACTTTCATCTATCAAGAGAAGTATCTCAGAGACTGCCTGAAGAAGTTTGATCTTGTCAGTTGCAAAACTATCAAGACTCCAATGCCTACGAATGTTCATCTAGATGCAGATGAAAAGGGCAAACCTTTCGATCAGAAGAAATATCGCTCGATAATCGGTTCGATTCTTTACCTTTGTGCATCTAGACCTGACATTATGCTATCAGTTTGTATGTGTGCTCGTTTTCAGGAAAACCCGAAAGAATCACATCATATTGCTGTCAAGCGAATTCTTCGATATCTGGCTCACACACCATCTTTGGGACTTTGGTATCCCAAGGGTGCCCAGTTTGATCTCATTGGATATTCTGATTCTGACTGGGCTGGTGATCGAGTCGACAGGAAATCTACCTCGGGCACATGTCATTTTCTCGGTAGATCTCTTGTCTGTTGGGCTTCGAAGAAACATAATTGCGTATCTATTTCTACGGCTGAAGCCGAGTATATTGCTGCCGGTTCATGCTGCACTCAGATTCTGTGGCTCAAGCAAACGCTGAAAGATTATGGTATTCTTGTGAATAAAATTCCATTGCTATGTGATAACGAGAGTGCTATCAAGATTGCCCATAACCCTGTGCAACACTCTCGAACGAAGCATATTGACATTCGTCATCATTTTCTTTGAGATCACGTTCAGCGAGAAGATATTGTTATCAGCCATGTACGCACCGAAGATCAATTGGCTGATATCTTTACGAAGCCCTTGGATGAAAAGAGGTTATGTGCACTAAGGTGTGAGTTAAACATATTGGACTCACGCAATGTGCAGTAAGATCATAACTATCGATACTATGTATTATATGTTTTCTTTCTATGTTGTTTACTTACGTTAATTTTCTATCGTGATTCTTTTTCGTTTGTTTTTGTTCGTTTGGTGTTGTCCTATACACTTACCACTCTGAGTTTTATCTTTGTTTTCCCCTCAGATTGATTAAGCATCGGACCCTGTTTTCCCTCTATTCTATCCCTACCCCCATCTGTGCTTTTCTCTCGTGAACATGTATATATGTACTCGATCAAGATTCCCTTCGAATGTCATTGATTCCGAAGGTAAATCTATCGAACGTTTATCTACTTTTATACTCGATGTTCGATGAGTTTGGTCTCGGACGTGGAGCAACTTTCCTTCGGTTCGTTGGAATTTTCCCGCGATTACCGCCACAAAATTCGTCCATTGAATGCGGAGAGATGCGAAATCTGCGCCGTTGGATCAGATCTGACAGTTATGTCAGACCCCTCCCCTATAAATACTGATCCACCCCACCGGTTCAGCAATCGCAATTCCCTCGACTTCATCTCTCTGCTCCCGAATTTCTCTCTCGCGCGCCGCCGTGCTGCTCGTCGTCGTCGACTCCCTCGCCGCTTTGCTGCCGGAAGGAAGCCGCCGGAGACCTTCCCGTCGACGAGGAACTTCATCCGCGTCTCCGTAGTCGCCGCACATCGCCAAGTTAGGGTATGTGTGGCTCTGGACACGATTCCAATCTCATCTGTTCATCGTATCCAGATTTGTTCTTGATTTTCTCTCATTTTCTTAGGTCTGTTTGATCTGTTTGGATCATTGAATCTTGGGAAATCTGTTTCTAGCGTTTTTTGTCGATTCCCATCTGAGCTAGGTAAGAAATCCCTCGGATTCTCTCACTTAAGCAATTTCCTCAGAAACGTATCGATAGACCTGTTTGTGCAATTCGTTCATACAAGTTCTTTGTTAGATTTGCACCCGATGGAAATCTAGCCTAGCACTTGCTTGAAAAACTTGCTGCAAGACATGCTTATCGATATGTTTACTGCATTCAAAATGATTTTCCTCGAAAACCGCTGGTACTTGTTCACAACTTTCCTATATTCCCTCGTACCTATCTTTTTCGCAGGAAAATGTCTGGGATCGAAGGAAATGTCAGAGCACCAAAGCGTGTGGGAGGCCGAACAAGAATCACCAACAACTCTGAAGGATTATTAGAGGATTTGATCATAGAAAAGAATTTGAGAACGCCTTCAGGTTCTGAAGATGAACGTACAAGAGAAAATCGTCTGCAAGAGATTCGAAGGCTACAAGCACTTCGTTGGTATGAATACAAGTCGCTTATTCCTCGCTCGGAGAGGCTGTTTGCAATGAAAAATCCTTGGTCGGATGTCAAATCTTTAAGGCCCAAGTGGATGAAAGATAATCGACCACCTCCTCCAGCTGATGCTCATCCATCTGCTCTCAAAACCTCTGCTGATTTTCAAGAGCTGGTTGATGCTCGGGAAGCACGAGCACAGAAGAGAAAAGGAAGCCAAAGCAAGAAAGGAGGCTGCTGCTACTTAGGGTGCCGAGGATGTTGGCCCAAGTGCCAAACCGAAGGCTGGCAAGAAATCAGCCAAGCGAAAGAAAAAGGTGGTAATTGTCTCGCCACCAGATGCGAGCTCCGAAGATAAAGTCAATTCTGATGATCAAGACCCTGGCACTGAGGCTGATGTCGAGGACATTCCTCTGAAGAAGAAGCCGAGCAGTAAAGGCATTAGGATCCAGGAGCCAGCTGCACAGGCTCCTCGAGCAAACATTGACTTGACCAACTTGGTCACTGATCCGCCCATTTCATCTGCTCCACCAGTTCAAGCTCGCCGGCCAAAACCTTCGGCTAAATCAAAGGGAAAGCAAGCTCAAGTTGCTGAGGATGAAGAAACACTTGTTCAACGAAAAGAAAGGCTGGCAAAACAAAAAGAACAAGAAGTAAAGGACTTGACAAATTCCAAGCTCCTGAACTTTCACAGCCAACCCGAGCATAAAAAGGCCCAGGTTGCTCAACAACTAGGCATTTTACATTTGGTCAGTGAAAAGTATCGACGACAGATTGTTGAAGGAAAAATTCCTGATGCCCCGAAGGAAAAGGTCGTGGCCACCAGCGCCACCGAGAAAGTTGTGACTCCCACAATCACGAAGGAAAAGGTTGCAGCTGCAAGTGCTGCGAAGAAAAATGTTGAGGCCTCTAGTGCCTCGAAGGATAAAGCTGCGGCCCCTAGTGCCGTAACAAAACCCATTGCAGCTGCCAAGGCCACCAAGGAGGCCGAGAAGAAAGCCAAAGAGGCTAGGCAGAAAGCTCAGGCTGTTCTAGTTCCTCGAGTCGCACCAGCTCCTACACCTGCACCTGTTGCACCTATTGTTTCCGGCCCTCGTGCCGATGAAGAGAGCTCCAACGAAGGAGATTCTGGCGCCCATGCTCCTTGGGATGCTGCTAATATTTCTCATATCCTCTGGAAGATGGCTACCACACCGAGCAAAGTCACTGCCGAGGATGATGTCCCTGCTGAGATCCAAGAGCATGTTGCTCGATACATGATTCGCTGGGAAGGGTATCTCACCCTGGATCGCAAGGACAAGGAGCAAGTGAATTTTTACTCCAGGCAACTTCAAGAAGAAACCGAGGACATTGAGTCTCGAAAGTTTTTCAAATCCAAGATTGCCACCGCTGAAGCATACAGAAGGGCTCAGAAGGAAAACCTGACCCCTGTGTATGAAAAGGTTCGACAAATTGTGTCGGCCGTATGCAAAGAGCACAATGATGCCCTATACAACAGACAATCTCGTAAGAGAAAGTCTGCTGCCCCAACCTCTGCGCGTGGGACGCCAGAGATCGAGAAGAATGCCAAGAAGGCCAAGTCTACCGAGGTCGTTGCTGCTTCAGCACGACAGGAAACTGCACCAACCCCCACGAAGCAACCCACTCCTCCTCGTGAGAAAACTCCACCTCCACCTCGCCAATAAACACCTCCACCTCGCCAACAAACACCTCCCCCTCGCCAAAAAACACCTCCACCTCGTCAACCATCACCACCAAAATCCTCGTCGCCACCACCAAAACCATCATCACCACCGCACATTATTCCATCAACCACCCCAGCCATCGAGACCCAAGCCCAAGCAGAGACTGAGCAACTTGCTCAGGTCGAGCAAGAAACTCAAGCCCCAACTCCTCTGCTCAGAAAGATTACTCCTCTGCCCAGACTCTGCATGACGGAGAGGACGCTGATGTTGATATCACGACAGTTTCTTCTCGTCAAGATGCTGCCGAAGGACACAATTCTGGAGATGACGGTTCTAGTGACAGTTCTTCCTCCTCCTCATCAAGTTCCTCGAACGAAGAAATGGTTGATGCTTTCGCACAACTAGACGAAGATTTGGAGGCCATGGATAATGAAGAGGCCGCTCAAAATGCTAATGCCCACGAAGGAGTTGTCGTCGAAGCGCAGGCCGAGGAAACTGCTCCTGCAGCCATCCCAGCTCAGGACATTGTAAACGTTCCATCTTCAATTCCTCGTCCTGCTGAGCCAGTTTTCCAGATTCCGAATAATGCTGCCGAAGTTTTTCCTGTTAATGAGCTGCTCCATTCTGCTCATCCGAGAGAAATGCTGCCTCTGTTCCGCTCAGATGTTCCTCGAGGAGGCCCCATATTCAAAAGGCGTGAACACAAGCCATTTTTCTTCGGAACCAATCCCTACGAGAAGCCCAGAAGTGCATATTCTTTTCGGTTTTGGACCCAAGAGCAAGCCATCTATTATACTCGTGTGATGTACAACAAGGCTAGAGTTTTCCAACATCAATACCTTGATATGCCTTCGGTGTACTCCACTTCATGTTTCGAGAATGTTGCCGAAACAATTGATGGTATTCATGCTCACAAGATGTTTGCTCTCGATTGTGGCTACAATCCCGAGCTTATCAAACAATTTTATGCAACGCTCTATGTCACTGGTGATCCCGAGAACACGAAGACGTGGAAATTTGATTATATGATCCAAGGCCAAGTATTCCATATGACTGTCGACCAATTTCTGGCCATCATCAATTTACCTCGGTTCGAAGGATTACCACACAAGCTTCATGACTTACCTGCTCCAACTCCTGCTCAATTTTCTACGCTCATGAATCCATATGTCGTAGGAGATAACTACCCGGCTGAGCCCAAGCCAAGACACTTAGTTTTTGAAGCAAAGGCATGGTTTTATATTCTTTCGAAGACTTTGATGCCAATGCTCGATGTGCACGATGATTTTCCTATTCCCAATGACGTGCAACTTGCTCTGTTGAAGTTAGTCCATGGTCATCCTTTCGATTTTGAAGACTACTTCATCAGAACTTTGGTGTCTTGTGCTGATGATCACAATTCCCACAAGCCGTATGCACCATGGCTGATGGCTATCTGCAATTACTCTCGGGACGTGCCATTCCCCCTGTCAGTTTTCCCGAAGATTTTCACTCCACCAGTTAGGGAAGTATTGCAGATTGTTGCTCGACCCAACGATCAATATGCTGAGCACACTGGCATCCGCGCCCATTTAACTGAGTGTAATGTTTGCTCGAAGTTTATCAAGCCTGTGCATCACATGGAAGTTTCTCTTCGGTCCCAGCAAATGCTTCAACATCACATCGACCAAGATTTCATTCAGAAGCAAGCATTGATGGACGAGATAAATCATTCGCGCAATATTACCATGAACAACAATCAGATGCTGCGTGAATGCCTTCGCCGAGATTGGAAAGGACTGCGAAAATTCAATTCACTCGGTCAACTTCAATGATGTGGCTTTGAAGAATATCCTCCCCATCTGAACAGGAATTGGACTAATGATGATCGAGTAGATCGCCCGGATCCCAATATCCCCCGGCTGCCGAAGAACAGAGATGTGCTCAGTGTCGATGACTATTATCACATCACTGTGAACACCTTCTCCTCCGACTCCGAGAAAGATGAAGCCCCTCCACGTCAAGCAAGAGTTTACACTCCACATCCTCGAAGCCCCAGGACCCCGCCGGAATCTCGCAGCTGGAATCTTCTGGAGATCACTCCTCCAGGCGCTCGCCCAATTCGTCGTGCTCCAACGCTCGCCGAATCTTCTCGACGTCGTCGAAGCCGCCACAGCGAGTAGGGATTTCTTTCGACCCTATTCTCTCGACTTTTTGTACGTTGTGACAAAAAGGGGGAGATGTAGTGGCATCGAAGAAATTAGTTTGCCTACAGGGTTAAGGGCTTTGCTTTTCATTCGATAAACTTTTGAACTTTGAGGTTTTCTGAGTAGTTTCAACAAAATTTTGATTCATATTCGATCTGGTTGTAACTAACTCTAAGTAGGATTGTGAACTGCTACTCTTTTTCGTAAGATATCTATCTACTGCTTGCGATACTTAACCTTTTTGCAGGAAGTTATCTTTCATATAAGTTCACAGGTCATTCGAGGAGATTGCATATTTCTCATTGGATATTATCTGGAATGCAATTTCACTCGCTAAGATTATTGATGTTTTTCCCTCGACTCTACTTGTCAAATATGCACTTCACAGGAAACTCTCATCTTCCGTGCATACATCAAGGGGGAGTATTTCATCAATCTTAGCACTGGTTTATCATCGAAAACTCAAAACTTTCTCAATTATTTATCGATGCCTGTTTTGTCAACAATCGTCCAAAAAGGGGGAGCTTGTAAGAGCAAGTTTTTCCCCCGAAGGTTTTGGACATTGTTGGACAAAGCAAAAGTGGAACTAATATTGTTTTTGAGTATAAACAGATACTTAGGTTCCGAAAGAATGGAGTTTGCAAGTAGAAGGTCGAAGGACAACTCACTGCAGCAGAGCTGCAGTCATCTACCGAAACCTTTGAAGGAAGACGACCCCTAAAAATGTAGTCGAAGAAAAAGTCTCTCTCGAGTAAAAGCGCAACGAGGAGAAAGCTGAAGTTGGTTGAAGACTTAGTCTTTTTACTAGTTTCTCTTTATTTTCTTGAGTCGTAGGAAAAACCGTACTATCAAGAGGGGTTTGCTAGTTGAGATCTTAGTCTAAGTGAATTTGCTCTGCTCAACCTAAACCCACGAAAGCCTACCGAGAGAAATCTTACTGAGTCGAGTGAATAGCTCGAAGGCAAAGTCATCACACTTCGTGCCTTCGAGAGAAAACTCGTTCGGTAAGTCAGCTTACTTGTTCCTCAAGTAAAGTTGCGCATTGATTGGAATCCGACCGTTGTGGACACGCGTCAAGCTGTCGCATCGGGTCACTTCAGTCATTTTACCCATCGGGATCGCCAACTATAAATACCCCGCACCTACCCGCCATTTCGGGTTGGCTGCTCCACTGAAGATTCTAAGACAGAAGTCTGTGAGCATCCCAAGAGAGATTCATCGAGAGAAAACCAAAACCCAAGTCTGAACTGAGTTGAGCTATTCACAGAGACTTAGGTCGAGATTAGCCGATCTTTTTATCTTGGAGAACTGCAAGTCTCCTAGACGGTTAGGCGTCGCCTGTCAAGCAGTCGAAGAGTAATTGTCACTGCTGAAGGAAGTTTGTAAAGGTCTCGGAGATGTCCTGAATCATCTACCACGAGTAAAAACTGGACAAGCTCGAGGAGTTTGTTGCAGTGGAGAATAGGACGGAGAGAGTTTTGCTCCAGGTGTTCAATCACCAGTCCCTCCAACCAGACGTAGCACTGTGCAGAGTGTGAACTGGTTTACCAAACATCGTCGTGTCAGGCTCATTTTCCTTCGTGCCTTTACATTAAGTATTTACTCGTTGCCTGTTTATCTTCGATGTTTTCCTTCGCTCCCAATCCTTTCGAGCGATGCATTACTTTCGATACTGTATTTCCTTCGTCATGCCATTAGTCCTTCTTCGTTTGCATGAATTTCTTCTAAGTTCCATAGAATTTTTAGAAGTGATCATTCACCCCCTCCCCCTCTGATCATTCTTGAGCTTTCAGGATCTCAATCATGTAAGGCATCTCATGAGAACTTTCTATTGAACATCAAGGGTGAGAGGATACCAACAAGCTACTACCAAGAACCCGTAGTACAAGGAGGAACTACTCGGGATCCCTCATGGAAGAAGGAGGGTTGATGAAGATGACCCCGAGGGCTAAGGTCCTCCCCGGCAGGGTGTCGGTACAGGAACCTGGTGACCCCCGAAGCTAGGTTTGAATAGCGGCGGAGATCGGGATCGCTTCTCGGAAAGACGTTTGTATATCTTCAGTTTTTGAGTACGAGGGGTAAATATAGGCCAAAGGAGGGTCTGAGGAGGTGTCCACATCACCCAAGCAACCAGGGGGCGGGTACCCCCTGGCCGCGCCCTCTGGTCGCCTAGGGGTGTGGGATCCCCTAAGGTGCCCTTCCGACTCCGGGGCTCTTCTGATGAATAAGAATTTTGTGATTATTCTGGGATTTTTCTGAGCACTTTCATTTTTGAATTTTTTTTCTACAATGCACAAACAAAACAGACAGAAACTGGCACTGGGCTCTGGATTAGTAGGTTAGTCTGATAAATGATTCAAAATTATGGCAAAAAGATGTAGCAATGACACAAAACAGGCATGGAACAAGCAAAAATTATGGATACATTTGAGACATATCAAGGTCTACTTGCTTTAGTGTAATGCCTATATGATTGAACCTTGTACTCTCTGCTAGGATAATTAGCATTGCAATGCATTTATAATTCTGTTAATTGCTCAACTGTAATTTGTTTACCCAACATTTTTATTCTTGTGGAGAGACATCATCAGCGAAATTTTGGTTCCCTTTGTCTATCTTCCACAATTGTTTACAACCGCTACTTTTACTTTACTTTTTTGACTTTTAGTTGTTCCAACCATACAATTCGTTAAATCTCCCATAAACATCAAGAGCAGAAGATTGACAACCTTCCTGGCTCGTTGGGGGCGAGAGTATTTATGTTCTTGTGTGCAGGTCTAAGTTTGGCAAGAAATCTCTGGCGTCGTTGCTGCTAAACACCTCCTTGAAGACGTTCAAGTCCTACAAGAGACATAAACCTTGGTATCTTCACCGAGGGAAACTTATCGCCTGCCACATCACCACCTTCCACTTCGGGTTCCTCAATGAGTGTGCGTGATCCACACTATTACTTATGCCACTCCTTCTTTCACCCAACCTATGTGTTCCAATTCCACCCGGATTGGCTGGGAGTACCCAAAATATAAAATTGAGAAACCCATTTAGATTTTTTTATTCCTCCCTTGTATACCAATAAGACAAGTTTCTCATTTTAAAAAATTGATATGCATGATTGTCATAGGTTTACCTTTGATGGGACGTGGAAGATTGTGGAACAAGGCTGCAACACCGTCAACACAAATGATCTTACTCCACAAGAGGCCTACGACAAGCACCTCACATCAGTCACTTGTATGCACATAAGGAAGGGTCTCTCCAAAAAAATATAGGAGACCATATATCTGCATGCACAACGCCCAACAACTATGGGGAAATCTTGTGTTAACCAAGACCAGTACCACTACTCTTCACCAATCAATATATGATATCAACAAGTGCGAGTTACATTAATTTTTCAAGAAAATGCTGGAAATATGCCCTATAGGAAATAATATAATGTTATTACATATTTCCAAGTTGGTAACTAATGTTTATATTTATGTGTCATAATTGCTATGACCCTGAATATGAGATTCAGAAGAAAAGTCAGTTGCATGTGTGCAAATGTAAGCACCAAGATTTGTTGGTCTAGCCTCTAAGACTAGCTCATGTGTTGTTGAGTATTATTTTTTCTTGATCATGGACATTGTCAATATGACAAGGATGCCGACAATAATGAGAACATATTGTTAGGAGAATATTGATGTTGACCAGACCCCAGTTAATGATATACTTTGAATCCACGTCACAACAGTGTTATAAGTCATATCATAAAGTTATAGACCAAGAGAGTATCGAGTTATTTCATGTAGAAAGATGTGTTATGTTATTATCAAAAGTTACCTATAACTAGGTGATGATAGAGATAAGTTTTAGGTGCATTAGATAGTGTGTCTAGCGATTGTGATAACTCAAGGCTTGGGATTTGCTCATTCACGATGAAGATATATTTATTTTGGGACCACTCGGTATTATGGTATCCATTATAGTCTGGCCAGATATAGTGTGATTTAATCACGAGGATATCAAAATAGAATAACAAGTAAAAGAACAAAACTGCATAGAGGATAACAAGGGTTTGTGACCAAGTGTTGACTCACATGGAATACCAACTTTTTGCCTCTAACTTTGTTATATATCGTGAAGAAAAGGAAATGGTGCATGAATGACATATGGTTCACTCAAAATTTCTTCATGTGCGGCAGTCAACATGGATGTCCAGGTTCCACTGTTGATTATTGGCTGTCGACAAAAGGTTGTTGTCCTATGTATGAAAGGTGTTCTAATTCATGTCTGGTTAATACTGGCCCTAATGGATCACACACTTAACGAGTAGTAGTGTATTAGAACACTAGAAATGAAGAAGTTTTAGTGGAAGGAAATCGGAAAAGTTCCAGCGGGCACCAGAAATTGTTCCGGCTATTTAAGGATATGTTTGGAGCGCTCGGGAATGGTCCTGGGTGATTCCGAAGCATATGGGAATGACACCGAGGAAGTCCTGGATCATCCAGAATGGTTTTCGCATAATCGTTAGGCGTCTCGACACATATCTGGATCATCAGATATCTTAGAATGTAACTTAGACGGTTCCATAACCTATCTAGATAGTTCTGAATTTTCCAAAAACAAGTCCGAAAGGTCCTGTAAATGTTTTGAGAGGTTCTGGAAGGTCTCAGAATGGCTGAGAATGGTCCTGGTGGGTCCCAAAAGGTCATGGAAGCTTAAGAAAGTTTTCCTAAAGTACCATATGCGCCAAGCACCCCTAGGCTTGGGTGGCGGTGGGGGGGGGAGGGGGCAACGCTCCCCATAAGGGGAGTAGAAATCCCAAAGTGGGAAGGTTCCCTCCTAGGAAGGAGTTATAGGGGGAGATTTCCTCCCCAAGAAAAGATTCATAGGAGGACTTCCCTCCCTGTTTGGACCGGCCTAGGGCCCCCTGACCACATATATATATGTGTCCAGGGGAGGGAGCACAAGCACATCTATTCTACGTCCCCCTGTTGCCTATTTGCTCCTCCACCGCAACCCTGGTCTAGATTGCATTCTAGACCAAAATTCGTTAGGACTTTCTTCCTCTAGTTTTTTTGATAGTGTTCCTCTCTGGATGATGGAATCTTTCTAGACTACTTCATTGGCATGTGTGGATGCTGGTAAAGAGATCATTATTTGATCCTTTCTTTGAAGGACTTACTCGCGGCATTTGTTCGCGGGAATGAAATCCTCGCGGTTCGGAGATTGTAAATTTCTAGTTGTGGGGATCAACATCGACGGTGTTTGCATACTCTTCTCTCCGTTGCACTCTATGTGAGACATGATCTAAACTTTTTATGCATTTTATGGATGATCTTGGGTTCTTTGATTGTAGGTTCAATTTTTTTGTGTCTACTACGTCCCTTCAACTGGGAAAGGATGAGAGACCTCAACATCTTTATGAACGTGTCAAGGCTCTTTCAGCGGATATTGAAGTGCAATTGTCTTCTCTTTTAATGGACACAAAACTTTGCTTCAATGGATTTCTCCTTGTTGTCGTCCAGGTTGCCCTCCGATAGAACCTGCTAGTGATGTAAAAAAGATACGAAGTATTTTTATGCTTTTGAAGTTTCTAATTTTGTATAGCACAAAGGGTTAGCTAACAAAGGGGGGCAGCTTGAGTTCTCTTTTTCTTTTGAGAATACAGCTTGAGCTGCTCAGTGAGGCGTCGCTACTAGTACTCAAAGGTGGCCAACGGGCCGGCCCGGCACGGCACGGGCACGCTATATGGTAAACGGACCAAGCACGGCACGGCCTGCTAGGCACGTTTAATAAACGTGCCGTGCCGGGCCGGCTCGCATGCCTGACCTTTAAGCCCAAGCACGGCACATTTAATAAACGTGCCTAATGAATAGCCATTTAGCCCTTATATCTCTAAAAATTCTGCAAAAATACTTAAAATGTTATATTATTAGCCCTTATATCTCTATTTTTTGAAAAAATACTAAAAATCTTATAGTATTAAGTATTATTAAGCCTATGTATTATAAAAAATATAAAAAATATATATATAAAGTTAAACGTGCCGTGCCGGACCGGCCCGCGTGACTGACCTCGCGGCCCAAGCACGGCACGAGGCGGGCCACGTGCCTGGCACGGCCCGTTTATTGGCGTGCCGGACCGGCCCGTCACGGGCCAGGCACGCGGGCCCATTTAAGTGGCCCGTTTGGCCAGCTTTGCTAGTACTTGCACTATGTGCGACGCAGCGCCTGCCCGGCCGGTCCAGCCGGCGTGCTTGACCGTTGACCTCCCATGCTGCACGAATCATCAATGGCTATGGCTGGGTGCCTGGATTCATCATCAATTTCATCATATTCACCTCACTCGAGCTGGCCCACGTGCATCCGCTAACGAACCAAGCCCGGGCCCGCGCAGCAGACACAGCGACGACAAAAAGACAAGGCGGCGGTCGCTGTCTGGCCAACGTGACGGATGGATGGATCAGATCGTTTAACACCTGCCGCAAATCTGGGCCGTCCGTGTTCACGTGTTTTGCGAGGCCCGCATCGTGTTCCTTTTTCCATTTCCTTTCTTAGTTTATGCTTTGATTTGATTTGGCGATCTTGAGGCTCCGTTAAACAAACGAAAAGGAGAGAGGGAGAGGGTGCGGTTGGTGGGTCGTTGTCGACTTCTCACTACGATTACTCTTGTGCTTTGATGCTAATCCGTAATTAGTGTCTGTCGCTAATATAGAAAACTGTTGGTGGTGCAGGTTTTGGGGTTCAGGTGCAAAATGCTACGCTCACTCGCCGCATGTTTTTCCTAAAGCAAAGCATGCATATCGCGAGTGCACGTGAAGGTGGATTTGTGTGCAACCGGTCAAGTCCTAGCTCCAAAATGTTCTTTTGATGAAAAAGAAAGCAGGTGTATTACGGGGCTAATTCGTCATGATTACATGGAAATACCTTCGTTTACATGTCGAGGTGAATTTCACACTAAGGCCGCGTTTGGCTCGTCGTATTCCGTCCTAATGCAGGTGTAAAATACGGAGCCTATTCGTTTTTCCGGTTGCGTGCTTGGATCGTCGTTTTATTCCTACAACCGATTTCTATTCACCCATTTTTCCCTGCCTCTGCTTCTCTTTTACACCCGTAAAATATACAAGCCAGCCGAGACCACACTTTCGGTTGTATATTACCGGACACTAGTAAAATACAGTTGAAATTGTTTACACTTGTAAGATTTTGCAGCCCCATCCAAGCGCGGCCTAAACCTATCGGGGATGATCCCGGTAGTCCCAAATCAATATTACTCCTTCCGTTCCAAAATAACGGTCTCAACTTTGTATTAGTTCTAATACAAAACTGTACTAAAGCTAAGTAAGTTATTTTGAAACGGAGGGAGTACAAGACAAATAGGACGACTAAAATTCATCGACCGACTGGACGTGGTGGGTCGGCTGGCAGCATCCGGTGGAGTCAGCGCCCGTCAAATCCAACTGTACCAAGCACAGGGGCATGATGCACCATGCGCTATCGGGCGTGTGGCTACAGTGTTACAGATACAGTTAACCGCGACAACCCACGCTTGAACGGTCCAACACTGTAGCAGCATCATGCTATCTACCATATGACGCCCCACGATACAGATACATGAGCGCGCAGTCGGCGAGCCCCACGATCAACAGGACCCCAGTCGGAGGGCCCCATTGAAGTTTGGGTCGTCAACTGCAGGGGCCCACGCCATTCTCAAAAACACCTTCTAACCTGGAAGACCCAAGTATAAGACCCCCTAAGAGTCCTCCTAGCGGAGGGTCGGTCGACCATTATTTCACCCATCCACACACTCGAGGTAGAGAGCAAAGCAGATAGCCCTCTCCTTCCCCTTTGATACAACTTAAGCATCAATCTTGTACACAATGCTAAGTTTATAAATATCCTTGCAGGATTTTGAGTGTTATCTCCACATGAGGACCCTGGACCACCTGGGTAGATCGCCGTGTCCATCAGTGACTATGCCTAATTCCGCATCCGGACACCGTCAAAGCTCATCGGTCCCTAACCACTCAAGATAAACCATCCCACGGCATCTTCCATCCCGTTACGATGACAAAACCAATCGTGGCGATTTCATATATTTGTATAATATATAAGCGTCTTCAACGGACTTCATTTCTCAAATAAAAATTGCTTATAAATGAAGTTTGTTTCAAAAATCCGCTTCATCAGGTTGTCTTTTTTCTTTATTTTATTGGTAAACCATATATAAACATAAACTCTTCTTATATAGAGTGGGAGTTTGATTTTTATTTATAATTCACGGAAGCTTGATGAAAACCAGTAAACCGAACTTTCACCGCCGATCGTCGTCACCGACGCTTCTACCGCCGACATGCCGCTGCAGAGGGCCCGAATTGATTTTGTTGTACCATGCTAATGAGATGGGGTTTGATCTCTGCTCGTCGACAATATCAGAAAGTGTGATAGGTGTTCGTATAAAAAATTTCATTGGGTGTAGCAGACTCTCACAATGTCTAGTCATTTTTTAGTTTTTGTGTTTTAAACAAAGTAAAGACAACAAAAAAGAAAAATGCGATAAAACTAAAGATAACAATAATAACAGTAGTCTTTTGACTAGTGACAACGAAGATCCCAACAATGGCGCAAGAAAAGGTTGACCCATTTTTATATGGTTTCAGACGTAGTTACGTTTCCACCTCTTTTCTTAAAGAGTGACCTTGAATATCGAACTCACTAGATCCTATGTTTTGTTGTCAAAAGATTCTAACAAAAATCAACGATTATCTTTATTTTCAATCTCCGGATCTTAAACACACACCGTAAATGCTTGTCGATGTTATCAATAGTTAAAAGATAGGCATGGGTTCAGGTATTGATACGTGCAACCTTATATTTATGATTGAGATCTTGTCTAGATATTAAACATAGTCCTGGTGGACACTCGTGTTGATGTGTCTTGTGAATTATTGAGGTGAGGGATGTGTCTGAAGTACGTCATGACCAATCATGACCTACATCATGAGTTAATGGTTCAACGAATGACCTTTAACATCGCGCAGGGTTATCTCGATTATTAAGATAAATCAGATAAATTTTTTGGGAATTTATTGACTGCACCATAAAGTCTCTACAAAATTGTTTATACGATATCCTATTAATCAAATATGTCACTAAAGTTTAGTATAGTGAACCACACATCTTTGCTTATTACCTCATCATTGATCAACCCAACGGATCGTGGATACCGGTTAGGTATTAAAACGAGAAAAAGAGACAAGACAACTCAATTGCAAGATCAATAAAGAACACGCTGAAATCAAAGTCCTCAACAATCCCGAATCACAAACACACAGGGTTACAAGGGCGATGCATCAACCCATTGCCTAGGCTAATTACTCACACATGCTTATCGTATCATAGAGAGAAACCATTTCAAATAAGACAAACATGCTTGATTGATAAATCCTTCGATATTATGTTTAATTGTTGCTAATCACGAATACAAGCATGATTATGGTAGATATGAATGAATTAGATGGGAATTGTGGCAATGAATATAGAGGGAACTAGATGGTTCTAGCTTCCATTTTTGTGTCTAGTGCTCTCCACATCTCCGTCCTTCGCTAATTAGAATAGGCGGTCTTTATAAAGATCATTTGGCTGAACCCCTAGAGCCATCGGCGCCTGGTACGATCGCTAGTATGCCCATGGAACAATCATACCACATGTCATTAAGCCCTCTAATCGTTGTTCTGACGCCCAAATTTGCTTCAAGCGGTTATGACATTGATTCCTTCATTCTATAACATGATTTTAAGGTCATATGTGTTTGATTTCACAAGGCAACAAATATATGAACATATATGCAATCTCTCATATTTAGTAGTCATTACTGATCAAATTAAAGTGAATATATTAGAAATTCTGACATTATTTGATTTAAACGAGGGTCTATAAATGCACAAAAAAACATGTGTTCCACATATCATACCAAAGTTATTTTCGAACAAGATAAAGCAAATCAACAATCAAACTAGAAGCTCTAACGTTAACATATACATGTTGGACTTATGAACACAACTATCTTGTGTCTAGGTGGGCATCATTTTTTGACGTTTATCAAATAACAATAATTAGTCCTTCATGGTTTGCTATGGAGAAAACCTTCTGAGGTTCATCAAGGCTACAAATGGCTCATTTTTACAAGAACCTAAAACTAGATTCCTAAAATTTTACAAAAGCCAATGGAACTTGAACAAACCATAAAGCTCATTGTATAATTTAAACACTAATACTATCAGTTTCACATTAAAAATAAAAATGCACAAATTAAACACATCACGATCATAGTTTAAACATCTCTAGCGCTACAATGTGATAAAACTAGCTCTAGGAAGAATCACACCGTTCACGTCGTAGCACTCGAATTTCGAGTCAGAGTAATCATCAACAAAGTAATCATCAACGGAGGACTTGTTAACCACGTATTTCGGTCTTGTGAAGCTTTTTATTTAACACAAAGAAGTTCTAGTCTCAAAGCAACTACAATCTCATCATTTATAACTACGATTTTATCATTTATAATACGAGTCTTCTTACTTTTCAGAAAAAATAGATAAAAAACAAAGGGAAGAAATCTTACCTGTCGACGCTAGAAGGAAGGACTAGGAGTCACTAACATGGTCGGCACATGGTAGTGAGCTTGGGGCATCAAAGGTCGGGGCAACATGTCTAGGGCAACATCGAGATCTAGGGAGGTAACTTCCGGGGAGGCGAGGGACATGGCATGTTGTGCGAAACAACTCGGGGTGTATGGTGAAGGATGGGATTTTCGAGGCGATGAGTCGGCAACAATGAGGTCTGGGGCAACGATTATTGTTGATGAGGGGAGATGGATATCGATTAGGGGCGGGTGAAAAAAATTAAGTCTCGTCTAGGCCTAGTGACCCCATGAGGACATATCAATGGTGTGCCTCGTCACCTCCCTGCCACTGGTAACAAATATATAGGCAACGACTAACGAACCTATTTAAGAACGAAATTACTATGCATCCGATACTTGGTTTACGATTTGGGTATGACACTGAATCGAGTGGTTGTGCTGCAGTTTGTCATGTGCATGGATGGTTTGATGCTTCGTGTCGTACAAATGTCGGATGGAAAACATAGTATGCATAGAAACACTCATTTAAGAACCCACCACTAATAATTTTTTGACACTTTTAGGGGTAGTGGTAGGATCCAATTAATTTTAGGATTGAAGTTATGCCATTATAAGCTTCATGTAAAAGTTTGACACTCGTTTGATTTGTTTCCTATTTTTAGGGTATTAATAAAGTTCTAAGTATATAATTGAGCTAAATGGCTTTTGATTTAGGACAAGATTTAGATGAAGTATGGAGAGATGAAACTTGGCAAAGTGTCATGGTTTTGCTCCTATAAGGTGCGATAAAAGTTTGAGAGAGTTAAAAGAATTATGATTCACTTTGCTTGGAAATTGAAGAGTTTCCTCAAAACTATGAGTGCTTTGATGGCGAAATATCTTTTTTGAAGGGGAACTCGGTTATTTTTATCATTTGCTCTTGAAACTCTTTTCTTATGTTGAGAGATACACCATTGCAAGTTTCATGTTTAGATTTGGTTTTTTATGGGTTAATAATATACTCCCTTTCAAACTGAATATAAAGTGTATAAGTTTTTTAATAGTCAATTTTAACTTTGACCATAAATACAGTAAGAATATATGTTCCAATATGAATCTGATGGTATCATTTTGATAATTGACATCAACATATGTCTCTATAAATCTGGTCAAAGTTAATCAAGTTTATTTTTTATTAAAACTAATACATCCTATATTTAGGAATGTAGGGAGTATTTAGGACATAAATACATCTCTACCTATTTAATTGACATATAATTTGTTTGAATTAGATGTACATTAAAAAATTAAAATGCACAAACATTGGTGTGGAATCTTATTTAACTTCTTGAGTATGTATTTGGGTCTATATGAAAGAAAAGCTGCATGTTCATTAATTCGGTATGCAACGGGCATGCCTCGAGGCCACCTTCAGTTTCTAAACAACGTACATCAAAACTCATCCAAATATATTTTTTAATCATAGTCTACATATCATATAATATCATACAAAACCTCATAGTTGTAAAGTAATAATTAAACTTTTTAAAAATTAAAACAAATTACATAAAATTAAGTGTTTTATTGAATTCTGACATATACATGTTTGAAAGTACCAACATTTATTTAATAAGACCAAAATATATGATAACTATCTTATTTATGACTTTTTTCAATTTATGTTTTTAATGTAATTTCAAACACAAATTATTTCCAGTAATTTATTTTTTCATAAAATGGGTACAATATAGCAAAGAATGAAACATAAGTTGTAACCATTTCCATGTAATGCCATAAAACATAAAAGACTAAAAAGCTACACAAATTAATTATAAAAAACTAAAATATTACATCATTGGCAAGCAGAACCATGTGCACGCCACTGATAAGGCATAACTTATGGCCACTCTAGGTCAAACCAAGCCCATATTACAAGTGGAGGTCATGAAAATGGGCTTGCCACTACTTCTATAGATAATATTGGTGTTTACGAAGAAGTGCCCAACACTGGTAAGTTTGGTACATGTGTGACATGAGAGTATATTACCACTATAGGACATGTTTTCTCACTTGCCACTGGTAGGTCCATACTAGTGGCAGACATGATTTTCAGTCTGCCATTGATATCTGGCCAAATTACCAATGGTTGATGTTGACTCCTGCCGCCATTATTGAGAGTCCACCTATAAGCAGTTTTCTAGTAATGGTGCAACGCCAGTTAGGAGCACGCCATCGACATCACCAGCCGGACCTACAGTCCTTGGATGATTGTTGAGCATTGACGCCCGGGTCTGAGGGTCATCTTCTCGACACGTCGATGATGGGCGTCATCATAGTTGTGGTGAAGACAATTGAGCTCGCCAACTTCGTCCTCATCATTGATGCTCGATGGGCGTGACACTCGTTGTCGAAGTGAGAACCATGCAGATTGATGGTTCAGAGGTGTGTGGGTATGGTGTAGAGGCGACAGAGGGAATCGCTGATGGCTCCTAGTCTCGATGGTGGAAGAGAAGGAGCTCTGAGAGATAGTCTTGGAGTCCCAGCTAGGACCCGTGCGTGTCTACCCTGGTTATGGGAGGGTGGAATCGATATTGACGTTATCAATGATCATGTCGACGTAATCGTGGTTGCGCATCATCTATCACACATCGACGATAGTGTTGTAGTAAGTCATGTCTAACACGAGGAGTGGGGGTGGCCGGGTGGGGGTGAGGGGAGGGAGGCACAGTGTCAAGTCAATGGCTCATTCTCAAAGCAATGATCGCACATGGATAATCTGTGCAAGTACCTAAAGCTGTCATAAAGAATGAAAACCGTTTGAAATGGTTTGAGGGACTAAACTTATCGAGTTTACAAATTTAAGCAATTATGGTTTGCTGGTTTTCAAGTAGAACGCTCATTTCTATAGTTTCTCGAGAGTTTAAAGGGGGATAATATAATTGTCCCTAATTTTTGTAACCAGACCTTGTATTTTTACCATGAAATCAATGAAAAATGATTTACTTTTACTTGGATTGAAAACAAAATCAAAGTTTAAACCTCGGCGCTCGTACTCATACCCTTTTTTTAAGGGGTGCTCGTACTCATAACCGCTGGGGTACATTTTGCAGGAATTTGAGCGGGTGGTTAGCTGATCTTCTTCTATTTGAGTGCGCTCCTGAAGCATAATCAAGAAAATTACGCAAGGATAAACAAAGGCAGTCGATTGATTGGATTTAACGGCATGACGGGGCGAGCGAGCCGGCAGGAGGAGGAAGCTTCGCCGGTGGCTTCGAGGCCGGCCGGGCACACGTTTTGCTCGCGCGGTGCGTGCACGGCGAAGGTGCCCACCTGTACTCTGTAATTTACCAAGTATTTTATTTTAATAATTAAATAATCGTGGAGTGGCGTTGTCGTCACGTGCTTGGGGCCCCTTCACCATGTGCCCGCACCGCTGGAGCACGCCTTTCTCCTTTTCCCGTTTGTTTAATTGGAAATAATCGCCATGTTTTCACCTATGAAAAAGCACGAACCCCACACACACTCAGCTTTCGCTAATTGCCAAAGCAAAAATGCAAGTGGGCTACATGGAACGGTCGCTAGCGGTTCGGAGGTGACGTTAAACCAGGGAGGCAGGCAGGGAAGAGGACCAATTGGCTTTCATATCTGTGATTCTTTCGCTGTAGGAAAAAAATTAAAAATCGCGTGTGGATCATGTCGACGGGATAGATCCAACGAATGCGTACTACCAAGCGGACCCAATCGTGTGCTACATCCTCCTCCCCTCCCTCTGTCATCACGAGCTCACACGGAAAACGTGTGCGAGATAATCACTAACTAGCGATTTTTGGAGGGGAAAGAATTGCTGTGGCTTGCTTGCTATCGGGCCCGCTTGATTTCTGAGGTCTTGACAGCGAGTGGGTGCATCTAGATGCATCCAGCTAGTGGCACACTACCTAAGTAGGAGGACTAGTAGCGACTGTAGTGAGCAGTGACACTAACCACCAACTCCAGCGATTGTAGTAAATTCAAAAAAAGAAGTCCAGCGATTATAGTGCTCGTTCGGAGGTTCACGAACCTGGACGTAGTGTGTTTATTACATTTAGGGCATGATAGATTCGAATCCTTTTTCAAAAATGAAAACGTCTACTGCCAAGTTTCAATGTGACTTTTTTTATATTTTTAGGGTTGTTTATACTATGCAAATGTTATTTGGTGAACCATACATTTTGGCAATCTATATGGAGCGAACGTGCCAGATTTTTGCCTCTGGCGCGACTCAACTTCGGTCGTTCGATGGAACACCTCACAAATCATGGCGCCCACTGTGGCCACGTCATTTTTCTCGGTTGTTCGCGCTCTTGCATCCCAGCGCGACTGCCTCCCTTCCACCTTATCCTTCCACTCGCTTCAGAGAGGCAGAGGAGCAAGCGAGGTGACCTCGTCGCCCCGCCTCGCGCTCCCGGCAACCCCCCCTTCCCTCCCGCCCCGCGCTCCCAGTCACCGCTCCCTGGCCTCCCTCCACGCCCCCGGCTGCCGGCCCCTTCCCCCACCCGACCCCGCCTCGGCCACCGCACCTCCCCATAGCGTCGAGCTCGGCGGCTATGTAGCTACCCGATGCCGCTACCGGAGATCTCTGGTTTGTCCGGTAGGAGAGCCGCGTCTGCAGCGGTAGCGCGAAAGGAGGGTGGTGCCGTAGTCTCTAGTGACGTCGACGATGGCTGGAGGCGAGCCCACACAGAGAGGATCCGCCCACCGACGGCTGGAGGATGGGGCTTGACGCCGGCGACTAGCGCGAGGATGGTGAGAATCTCTACGTCCGGGGAAGCACGACGACGATTGCAACACCACACTCATCTCCCTGGATGTCACCAAGCGTCGCGCCCCACGTCCCGCTCGAAAGTGAGCATCCCGAAATGCATATTTTCTGTGTTATTTCCTCTGCTTTTGTATCTTCTCTGTATTTCATGTATATGAATCATTTGTCCAGTCATATGATAATGGTTTTCATGGAAAATTTTCGTATATATGGGCATGGCAGTGGTACATAACTTACAATGGCGAATTTTTGAACATGGCAAATGGTGTTTTCGACCATGGCAAATGGGAAAATTCCTTTATCAACATGGCAAATGATAAAAAAAATGGCCATGCAAAATATAGGTTTTGATCATGGAAAATGTAGTTCCGAGAATGGCAAATGGACAAAATCTTTTTTACTATGGCAGTTTGGAGGTTCCCCTTTGACCAGGAGGAGGTTCCTAGGCAGAAGGCCTCGCTTTTTCGATCTGTTGTTATTTGTGCTAGCCTTCTTAAGGCAGATCATGTGTACCTTGTGTCTGTACTCAGATACTATTGCTTCCGCTAACTTTGTGCTCTCGAGCTGTTGTATTCGAGCCCTCGTGGCCCCTGGCTTGTATTAAACAGCTTGTATTATTTTACTTGTAGAATTGTGTTGTGATATCTCATCGTGAGTCCCTAATCTCGATCGTGTACCTTGCGTGTATGATTACTGTACACGGTCTGATTTTGGGGGCGTCACAAGCTCCATGGTGTGGGTAAAGTGCACAACCTCTGCAGAGTGTTACAAATCTATTCAAATAGCCGAGTCCACGATATTGGACACAGTTCGTGCTAGGTCACACTATGGGTCAACACAAACCAGTAAAATGATGATGTTCAGTGTGGTCATGCGATGACCGGAGTAGTTGGATGGTCATGCGATGACCCCATCAGTTGAGAGGTCGTGCGACGACCCGCAAGAATAGGTGGTCATGCGATGACCCGAACGTTGAGTTAGGATGGACTCGGAGGTAAGCAACATGATCATGCGATGATCATGAGTAATGGTTGGTATTTAAATAATCTTATATGTGATATCATGCTATGCTCATCATATTGTTTGCATTGTTGTTATCATGCTATTATTTACCCTGATGACATGGCTATTGTGAGCTTGTAAGTACATTCGATGTACTGACCTGACGTGTCATGCCAGATGCAGGAGAAGTTGTGCCTGAAGACTCTGGTGTGCCGTACTTTGCGAACTAGGCCGTGTCCCAGCAGTGTCCCCGTGGAGTGGAGTTCCATCACCCCGTCATTCTGCTGCATAGAGTATCTCGTCGCTCGTATCGAGGCCCCGACATGTGACATAAATAATGTAGATATTGTTGCCGCACGAGATGTGCCGCCATGCCTCGTAGCAGTTTGTATCCCGAACCAATGTACCTGTATAATTATTAATGAAGCGATTATTTCTGTACCAATATGTTGTGCATTGCCAGAAGACATGGTCTCTGGGCTGACAATGTAAGGCAAACCGGTCGCTCTTAGTCGGGTGCCACACAGGGATGCGACGTGCCACGACGAAGAAAGGGGAGGAGGCGATGGCGACGACGACTGTGCGAGTGGAAAAGGAGAGGGAGGACAGGGGAAGAGAGAGAGAGAGAGAGAGAGGAGTTGGCCGCGGGGGCTCGGGACCTATCTCTCGCTATGAGTAACGCTCATCATTATTCATAGGGGATTAAAAGGCGACGTGGCCATAACAGCTAGTTGGGAGCACCGACTCAGCTTTTAACAGTAGAAATGGTCAAACCAAAAAAGACAAGTGTTGTCGTCCTTGATGAACCACACAGTAAAGGCGTGGAAGATTTGATGGGTTAATTTAGTGATATTAGGAATTATAAACCACAGGGTTAATTTAGTGGGATTAGGTATTTTTGCAATAAACACACAATAGATGTAGAACTAATTCCATCTGGCATTATTCATGTGGCGAAGAATTCCTTAACCACATTAATGACACTATCTTTCCACTTCAACTTCGTTGAAAAAAATCTAGCTTGAAATTCATCCGTGCCGGAAGCTTTCAATGGTCCTATAAAAAATAATTCATCTGAAATATCCTTTTCTGAATGGTCCTATCTGGATCTTTCTCTTGCTTGAGGTTCAATTGCCCCTAATCTGAGAATTACTAGACCTTACAGTAGTCTTGTCACCTGAGGAAAGCCACACGTTTTTCTTGGCCTTATTTATTCCCGTCACATTCATTTGGCGTGATAGAATAACAACTACACAGGAAACAAAAGGCGCGCACATTATAAAGCAATTGTACAGCTAGTGCGTGGAACAATTCGCGAAAAAATAATATAAAAAAGTGCGTGGAACACGTTTTCTCCTAGCTCGTGCACGACCGGGCGGCTCAAGGTCAAGATCAGGTCCACTTCACTGGCATCGCTAGAACCAAAGCTAGTGGATGTAAAATGTGGAATTAGTGGGCAGAGCATCACGAATGCATCATCTACCGTCAATCGCTATAAGACCACGACGATCTAGGACTCCAGGCGCCTGTTCATGCACGAGCGTTTCAGATCAACTTGGAGGTGAATATAAGTGCATCTCCAGCCGCGCCCCCAAGACGACGAAAATAGCGCCGGGCGGAGGAAAATCGCCCAGTCGCGCCCCCAAGAGCCCAAATAGCGCCGGATTAGACCGAAATTGAATCCGGCGAACCCAAGCCAAACCCGTCGCGCTGGGGTCGCTTGGGGTCGCCGGATGAAAGGAAAGCGCGCGAACAGAAGGAAAGTGCGCACGATTTCGCGCGCGCCTCGCGCCGCGCCCCACATGTCGGCGTGTGAACACGCGTCGTCTTCATCCTCTCGCCTCGGCTTCCCCGCACCTGCCGCCGCCGCAGTGAATCAATGCGGCGTCGGTGACGAGTCCAATCGCCGCAGAGAGCATCAATGCGGCGCGTTGAGATACCCAACGGTCCGTCGACCGCGCCGCCGCGTGTCCCGCCGTCTGTTCGCGTTCTTCCCCGCTATAAAAAGGGGCTCGCCGGGGCGCTCTAGCCGCGCATCCTCTTCTCGAGCTCTCCTCTCTTTCTCGCCTTCTCTTCTCGAGCTCTCCTCTCTTTCTCGCCTTCCCTCCTCGAGCTCTCCTCGATCGCCATGGCCGACGACAACCTCGCCTGCAACGGCTTCAGGAGCCGCAACCTGTCGCAGATGGAGGCGCTCCTCCTCGCGCAGGCCGGCTACCCATGCCCGCCGGACACCAGGCCACCTCACGCGTGGGTGCTATCTGCCGGCGGGGTGCCGGTGCCTCCAGTTCCTCTGGTGGGCACCAGTGCGTTTCGCCGGGAGGTGGACGCAGTTCGGGCTACGATGACGGCGAAAGAGTGCGCCGACCCCTACAATGCGCCCAACAACACGCCGGCCTGGGAGGCATACTTCACCTCCCGGCGAGCCCAGGTCGTCGCCTCCACCAACGGCCTGACGCCGGTTGTTGGTCGCAACAACCGCGACGGGCGGCACCGATGGTGGAGCGCGCAGGGCCGTACGCTGGAGTACATGATGCGGTACATTGAGAACGGCAACACGCCGCGTCTCGATTACCCACCGTTGGGCTACGGGGCCGCCCGCCGCTCCTACAGCCGCGCCCCGCCGATGTGGGCGACGTTGCCGCGCGACGAAGGCGGCTCTTCTTCCTCCTCCGGCGGCCGGTCTTCGCGCTCCACCGGCTCCCATTCATCGGGGCCGGCATTCTCGCCGTCGCAGTTCTTCACCCCGGTGAAGCTGGAGGTGAAGAAGGAGCCCACCCCGACGCCTTCCGGTCGTCTCAGCCGTGGCGTCACCATCGGCACCTCGTCGCCGCAGCCAAAGCGCCGTGGCTTCCTCGGCTCCATTCTCGGGAAGAAGAAGGGCAAGGAGGTCGCCCCGCCTCCGCCTCCACCGACGGCCGCCGACAACGACGAGGAGGTCGACGCCCAGCTGGCGTGGGCGAGGCATGACTACCTCGTCAATCAGATGCGCCGCCAGCAGGAGGCGTTTGACCTCGCCGAGGCGAAGAAGCGCGCCGAGACGGCGAGGGCCGAGGCGGTGAAGAAGAAGTCGTCACGCGGCGCGGGCAACAGCTCCAGCGCCGCCACTCGTCGTGCTGGACGACACAGACGAGGAGGAGGAGGAGGAGGAGGTGCCGCTGCAGCTGCGCAGGAGAAAGGGGCCGCTCGGCGGCGGGACCTGTGGCGCGCAGGACGGCATCAAGCCGGAGCCAAAGGATGGCGGCGACGACGACGATGGCGCCGCCGGCGGTACTGCTGGAGGAGGCGCCCAGGAGACGTCCATGAACGCCCTCTACGCCTTCTTGTTCCAGCCCTAGGCTAGTTTTTGTTTTATTTTTCGTCGCTTATGTAAAATATGCCCGAACTTTAATGAAATCGGTCGAAGTTTACTTGGTTTGGCCCAAATTTACTTAAAATTGGACGAAATTTGGCGAACTTGGGGGCGATATCTTGGGGCCGCGGCTGGGTAGCCGGCCCCCCCAAGCCACTATCGCCGTCGAATGACCCCCAAGCGGCGCTAAAATAGCGCCGAAAATCGCCTTGCGGGGGCGAACGGCTGGAGATGCTCTAAAGGAACATCTTATTGGGGAATGCATTCAGTATAAGCTTAGAGCATGGTTAATAGTATAGCCAAGTGTTGGCTATAAGCCATCTTATAGCCCACCTTATAGCTAGCTTGTACAATAGTTAGCTACAAAAGAGTACTACTTTTAGCATATATGACCCACCTTTCATTCTCACAAAGCACCTAGGAGCACGTGCTAGAGCTGGCGCTTCACGAAGAGCCCGCTTTCCTTCTCTCTCCTATTCTTTCTCATCTAATTCAGCAAAAATATGGTATTTTAATCCTTATAGCATGCTGATTATTGTACTTGCTCTTAGCCAGAGAACCAACTATAGTTTGGACAGCCATCAAGATCGAATTTCAGGTGTGTTCACATGTGCGTCTTTGTTACTCACACAAAGCTTTCCAGGTGCTAGCTACACACCTAGCTCACTAGGACACCCTCCCTTTTAACCCACTTTCTTTCATACGTTCTGGGAAAGCACAATTTATTCTGATGGCTACGAGCCCAGGTAGATAGGCAGCTCATCTCAATCTGAAAGCAACGCACCACCACCTCCTGCTATCAAGTCATCAGGATTAATGCTGTAACCACAAAGTACGGATTGCTCTTCTCCCTCTCTTAATATTACAAGACATGGACACCTCCATCCATGCCTTCACTTCTCTCCATGTCCAAATATGCAACAGCCAAAACACATTCTTGACGCATGCATCACGAGAGCAGCATTTATGCGTATCCAAATTCCAAATACACGTTGTCGTTGCCTAACAAGAATTGAATGCGCAAAGCAAATTAGGCTCTAGCAATGGCATTTCCAACGCCGCAGCGGTTAAGGTGACCAGGAAGTTTTTGGAAGAAATTCAGTTAAGGTTGGACATAGGCATACCACAATTCATCGTTCTTCATAGACATGGAAGAAAAGACATCGGTTGATGTTTACCTTTTTGAGCTCGACACCAAAGAGCAATAGCATACGCCTTGTAAAGTAAAGATCAAAAGCTAGCTGCCGACCTGACCGACCTGCTTTACTTTCTTCCATGAGAAACATAACATCAGTCACATAGATGCCATGGCCTTGTTTGTACTGGGTTCAGGAAATGAGCAGTACCGCGACCAGACTAGGATGATGTTTAAACCTAGTCCAATTGCAATATACCAAATTCTACACAATTTCATACTAACAGGATAGGGACAGGCACACGGTCCTGGAAGACAAAAACCTAACTGGTCAGATTCAGGGACATAAAGTCTGTAAAATCAAGATACAGCATGCCAGCTGAAACTACTCCTGCTCGAAACTGGATTCTGAAATAAACAATAAGACACAATCAGCACACGGAAGGCCGGATTAAGAGAAATGACAATATATTTGATTAGCGAGGGGCACAAAAATGCAGGAAATCTCACGTCAAACTAAAATGTAGGAAACCCTTTGCTGCAGTATATGAAATTTCTGAGCTGGTTGAACCAACACTTTACTTAACCTAGTTATTGGAGAGCTTAAAGGATGCTTAGTTAAAATGAAACTGATAATATGTCTTAACTGCTGTTATGCATGCCTATTAACATACACTGTTGTGGGTCCAGGTAAATATATGGTGGCATCAGCAGTCAAAAGAATGCACAATGGTGATATATGATATAGCATGCAGTACTGCTTGGACCCAACTTTAGATTCTTATCGAAATATGATACATAATTTTTTCCTTTACTAACTTCACAAAATGTTGGAATGTCCACTTTTCCAAATTTAAAATAACCCATTACTTTGTCTAAACTGATTTGATGCCTTCTTACATTGCTAAATTTTATACGAACACGCTGACTGCAGAATTTACGAGGAAGAAGCATAATCATCAGTGTGGAATGGTAATAGTTACTTACAATCAGACCACACATCATTCTGTTGGTTGTCAATATGATCAGGAGGTACTCCAAGGCTAACAAGGATCTTTACAATTTGGTGAATCCTTTCATCTTCCTCGTGACACTTGATTTTGACTACTTTAAGATTCGTTGATACCAACAATCGTTTTCTTGTCTTGCAGCTTTCATCTTTTCCATCCATAGATTGTTGCTGTAGAAAACAAAATATCTAACTGAAATCAATCAACTGCAATGGTGACTTCTAAGACAAAAACTGGTGTAATTAGAAAACATATAGTACCTCATGAAATCTAAGTTCAAGGGTAAGCCTCTCAAGAATTGGTGAGTGTTGAAGAAAGTAAACCAGTCCACCGAAGTCAGCAGCCAGACACCACTAATTGAGAAACAATGTCTTTAACTTGCTAAATGTATGGCGCCATTTAAAATCCCTGGTCCAAATAATCTGGATAAATTGGAGAGGATTAAATTTAAATTTGATTCGAGGTATAACTTTGTGAGTTCTTGATTTAGTAATGCTGAATGGAATCGAAGCTATCAGCAGGGTTTCAGATTTTGCAAGTTTCTGGTTTTATCAGAAATCAATGAAGACCCTAATGTGGCGAAAATTGACATGTAGCATAAAAATTAATATTAATTGTATGCTTTTGGATGGTATAACATCAGATGTCTCAACTAGCAATGCAAAACACACAGATGCTGGTATGCACAATGTACTTCCATTTCACGAACCAACTATCAGTTGATGTGTGTAGAGAAACATAATGATTCAAATGTGAATTGGTAACATACATGCAAAATACTCATAAGAAGCATGTCAACATGTTTCTACTGATAAGATACAATGTACAAGACGAGATGGCAATCATAATCAACCCTAGGAGACAGTGAACTTGAAAGCATACCGCTTGCGGAGCACTTATCAACTTCAAATCTGTAGCGCCACATAGACCTTCTAGAAGCACACAATGATCGTCTTGATAATCGCAAGCAAGACAAAAGTCATCACTGCAGTCCTCGTAGTAGCCACCATCACAACAATGATCATAACACTCTTCACGGTCATACCAATTTGGATCAAACCTGACAAACGCCGTTACCAATGACGGCATGCTCTCAAGAGAAGGAGTACAGCCCATATTGTCAACTAGTTTCAAGGCAGTGAGACTTGGGCAAGAGATACGAGGGCGGTCATACGGGGCAAAGAAGCACATATCCATAGTAAGACGCCTCAATGATTTGCACAAAAACTTCTCAGCGCTGATTCCACAATCATACATCACTATTACCTCTAGCACAGGGCAGCTTGAAAAATCCAGGGTGCGTTCCTCAAATGTCACACCGACGACACTGAATACCGTCAAGTGCTGGGAGATGAGGGTCATGTTGGGTAGCCACAGACGCTCACTGTAAATACGGTGCATCCAGACTCGAAGCACCCGAGCATGGCACGACGCAGCATATCGGAGCCACAGTTCAACGTTGAGGGGCGCGGATGACTGGCGTAGGAAGGTTCTGATGTCGACTTCGTGCAGCGGCGCCCGGTCGCGGAGGAGAAGCAGGGAATTGACGAACCAGAGCTCTTCCTCCCCTTCTGTATCGATGCGCACCGGAACCATGACGCGCACCACCGGTACAGACTTCCAGAGGTCGCGCCAGCGGCGAGCGAGCACGCATGTGCAAACGGACTCGCGCGAGGTGAGGAAGGACAGCACGCGGCGGAGGAGGTCGTCCGGGAGGGCGCCGATGCGGTCCTCCTCGCCGGGCACCGCGCCGTCAGGCATTCTGTCGAACAGGTGACCGGCGTCGGATCGTCTTGGGGTTGTAGATTGTACGACCGAAAGAGATCACCGCGGAGATAGGTGCGCGGAGGCTGAGGGCGACGGATGGTGCCCGCCGTCTCGCCCCGCACCGCGCCTGAGTTGGCGTAAGGCCGTGTCGCCGACTGTCGAGTGCGCCGGGCTCTGAATCCTTGCCCGCCCTGAGAGAGAGAGACTGAATGAAATAATCATGGACGGGCCCAGTAGGGAGCATTCGGAGGAGCAGGAGGGAGCGCTCCCGGCCTATACGGCCCGAAGGTGCAACCGGGAAGCAGCATGGACCGTAGGCCTGGGAAAATCCTCACCTCGCGGGCCCTAGTAGTCCAAATCTAATCATGGACGGGCCCAGTAGGGAGCATTCGGAGCAGGCCTGCGCTTTGGTTCTCCCTATTCCTCCAGGTTTTTATTTGGTGGCTTTTCCGCTCAAAATAAAATAAAATTGGTGAATTTTTACTGTTCACAAGTTTTTTGGGGTTTTTCCCATTAAAATGAGTTCGTTTTATTTTATATTTAGTTTCTATATTTTCCTGTTATTTTTAAATTTATTTTTCTAAAACTCATGAATATTTTGTACAATAATGAACATTTTCAAAATTCTTGAACATCTTTTTTATTTCATAAGCATTTTAAGAAATTGTGAATATCTTATATATTTTGTGACTATTTATAAATAAGGGATTTTTTCTAAACTCAGGAATATTTTCAAGTATCATGAACATTTTTTAAATTCATGAGTATTCCAAATTTTAGGATGAACTTTTTAGTATATGATTTTTAACATTTCTTATAGCTCGACCATGTCATCTTATTATAGTTGATCTCATAATTCTTCTCCCTCCGCTCCCATCTCAATCTATCATCCTCCTGAATTCGAAGCAAATCAAGGCTTGCGCCGGCGTTCAAGAATCAACTTCCGAATAAGGGATATTCTTAGTAGCGCGGTTAGAGATCAGTACGTGGAGTGTGTACGACAGCCTTATAAGGAAGTTCGCCGTACAATCGACAAGGTGACACAACAATGTTTTGAAAAATATGGTTTCACCTCGTGGGAGCACGACCCATGTACTATGAAATGACCGTAGAAAGTAGTGCCTAGGGCACATAACACTTCGATTGTAGGTGTTTTCAAAGTCCAAGAACTCTCGACTAGTATAGGTCTTGCAAGGTCCCTCAAACTCCAAGCTCTTGACCTTCGTTTGCCTTCCCAAAGGGCTTGGAAGAGGAGAGTGGCCTTCCCTTGGTTTTATTTAAGCGAGAGTAGATGAGTTACAATCCCATGAGGGAGGTTTATATGGCCTAGGGTCCTTATAAATGATCAAGAGTACTCTTGAAGTAAGAAAGTGTGAGGATAGAGCTAGGTAATTTTATGTCCTATGGCCTATGTGATCCTTGTTGGGCTAGGAGCTGGGTTGTGACCCATTTAGAAAAGAATCTCTACGCTAAGGAGGCTTCCTTGCTTAGGCTCGGGGTTCTTTGCTCTTTTGATCATCTCCTAAGAAATTGAGATTTTGGAGGAAGAGAGGAAGCATCTTCAGAATTTCACTCGTAGCTCACTATTGTTCCCAGACTCCTAAGGATGATTTTCTCTCATCTCAAGTGGATTTTAAACCTCTTCCATCTCCGCTCCACCTGGTTCAATGAAAGAGGGAAATTTTCTCACATGAATATTACATGCAGTATATTGAAATCAACTCAGGGTCAACTGCTATAGTTATATGGAAAAGGTACTTTGCTGATAATCAAGACTCTTCTTCTCATGTTCAGCTACGTGCAGAATGGATCTTGTTTATCACTATTGTGCTCCTAACACCAGAAATATGTGAATGGGCTAGAACTTTTCTCATCTCTCAAATGTGGAAAATCATTATTGAAGGTTCTCATAAATTGGATATTTGATACTTTTATTTACCCAAATCATGCCCATCTGATCAAGCTCCAGTGTGTGACTCAAATGGTCAATTTTTTAATGCTACTCCTAAAGCTTTCTCAACCCCTCAGGGTGCTTCCATAACATCAGATGAAAAGAACCCGCTTCGGCACTCATCTACCAGTGCACTTCATGGGAAAGTGAAAAGGAAAGATGGAGCCCCTTTGTGGAGTTTGAGGTAAGAAGGAGCATGAGGTTACAACATCCCACTAATGGTTTTAGATAGAACACTTGCAAAGATAAAATATGCATGGCCTATAATGCTAGTCCTCTGATACGTCCAAAACGTATCTATAATTTCTGCTTGCTCCATGCCTCTTTTGTGTGATATTGCTATGATATTGATGAACTTCCATACACTTTTGATCATATTTGTACTAACCTATTAACTCAGTGCACCCCAGTGCCAGTTCCTGTTTTCTGCTGTTTTTCTATTTCAGGTTTCCCCCATATTAAAAGTGCTCCAAAAATTCATGAAAAATACAATAAAAATTCAGCGCAGAAGAAGCTTTGGGAATCACCGAGGGGGGCATAGGGGACCCACCAGGGCCCCAGGCGCCCTCCCGGCGCGCCCTAGGGTGGGGCCGCGCCAGGGGGCCGCCTGGACCCCTGGTAGCCCCCCTGGCTGCCCCCTTCGCCTATATATCCCTCGTGACGTGAAACCCTCGTGACGGGAACCCTTTTTCGCGATCTCTCCTCTGTTCCGTCGCCGCCGCGCTTCCAAGATCGGGAGCACCAGAAGACCTCTTCCCGGCACCCTGCCGGAGGGAGGAATCACCTCCGGGAGCTTCTCCACCACCATGGATGCTTCCCGGATGAACCGTGAATATTCCACCTTGGACGGTGGGTCTATGATTAGTAGCTATGTGATGTTCTTCTCCCCTCTTTGTTCTTCATGGATTAGACCTCGTGAGCTGCCCTACATGATCGAGGCACATATGTAATCTTTCTTCTGTTGCTATGTTGAGTTTGCTGGGATTCGATGGATTATGAGACTATGTTCAGATTGTGTTTGAGTAATATATTTGATTCTCCTCATTTATATTTATGTTCTAGAGTAATTCTTGCATGTTCTCCGTTGCTGTTTATTGCTTTGGCCAAGTAGTAGGTAGTGACTCCAAGAGGGAGCGTTATGCATGATTGTGGGTTCATGCCCCCCCATGACTAGCTTGAGTGACAGAAACATGAGTCTAGGGGATGTCCTGTTGCCACAAGGGGGAAAACAACGGTGCTTGTACTTGCGGGTGCAAGGATTTTTTACTTAAAGCAAAGTTCTTTAATGCAGTTGTCTGTTGCTTTGAGTTTACACTTTGGGTGGGATTCGCAACTTAATACCAGCGAGATGTTCTGGATAGATATCTCAAGGTGGATGATTAGTAGGTACATGCAGATGGATTTCGGTCTACTTGTCTTGGCGTACCGCCCATGCTTTTGAGCCTCTTCCTTTCTTTATAGCATAGTTAGCATTGGTTTGCGCACATAATCTTGTCAATTGCCGAGCTGTAATTTGTTTACCTCGCATGGCTATTTTATCGTCTTTTGGGAGAGAGACATCACTAGTGAACATCATAGGACCCCGGTCCATATTTCCAATACTGTTTACACCCACTGTCAATTTACCGCTTTATTTACTTTTCCGTTGCTATCACTATCATTATTATCCCATGTGTTTTATCCTTTGTAAACAACAAGGCCGGAGGAATTGACAACTCCTCTGCACTCGTTGGGAAGCAAAGTTATTTGTTGTGTGTGTAGGTCCAGGAGAAGCAAGTGATTATTTTCAAACGGCGCATCACTTGCCGAACCACCTACTTGTCGATCTTGGAGTCCTACTGGTTCGATCTCAACCTTGGTATCTTTGCTAAGGGAAATTGCAGCTATCTACATCTCAACCTTCCACTTTGGGTAACCAACGAGGGGGCGTTAAATCGTACCATCAAAAGCAATTTCTGGCGCCGTTGCCGGGGACTCCACTCTTCAAGATAGGGGAGTTGCACACTATCTTTTATCTTTGCTTTTTAGTCTTGTTAGTTTACCTTTCAGTTTTTGCTTTAGTTCTCTTTATCAAAAAAATAATAGTTATCTTGCTTATGGGTTCCTCTGAGAACACCAAGTTGTGTGACTTCACTAGTCACAACAACAGTGACTTTATCTGCACTCCTATTGCTACACCTGCTACTTCAGCACCTTCTTATGAGATTAAACCTGCTTTGTTGAACCTTGTTATGAAAGATCAATTCTCCGGTGCTAGAGATGATGCTGCTTTGCACTTAAATAATTTTGTTGAGCTCTGTGATATGCAAAAGTACAAAGAAGTAGATGGTGATATTGTTAAGCTTAAGCTTTTTCTTTTCTCTTTGAGGGACGGAGCTAAAATCTGGTTTCAATCCTTGCCTAAGAATAGCATAGATTCTTGGGACAAGTGCAAGGATGCTTTTATTGGGAAGTACTACCCCCCTGCTAATATTATCCAATTGAGGAGTTATATTATGAATTTTAAGCAATTGGATAATGAACACTTTGCCCAAGCTTGGGAACGCATGAAATCTCTTGTTAAGAAATGCCCTATGCATGGTTTGACTACTTGGACGGTAATCCAAACTTTTTATGCAGGCTTGAACTTTACCTCGCGAAACTTGCTAGATTCGGCCGCGGGAGGAACCTTTATGTCAACTACACTTGGTGCTGCCACAAAACTTCTCGATGAGATGATGACCAACTATTCCCAATGGCACACCGAAAGAGCTCCAACAGATAGGAAGGTAAACTCTGTCGAGGAGATCTCCTCCCTAAATGAAAAAGTTGACTTGATTATGTATCTACTTACCAAGCAATCTCCTATTGATCATCATGATGTTCCTTTAAATTCTTTGATTGCTCAAGATCAAGTAGATGTGAACTTTATCTCTAGAAACAACTTCAATAACAATGCTTATAGGAGTAATTTTCGTAGCAATCCTAGACCATTCCCCTCCAACAACTATGGGAACAACAACACTTATCCTAGCACCAAAAACTCCACTTCTGAATTAGAGAGTATGCTTAAATACTTTATCACTACCCAAAAAGCCTTCAACAAGAGTGTAGAGGAAAAACTAGACAAATTAGATAACCTCTCGTCGAAGGCAGACAATTTAGCCCATGAAGTAGAATTGCTCAAAATTAGAACTTCTCCTCTTGAGGAGGGGAAGGTCACTCCTATGAATGCTATTCAACTGCAAATTAATGAAAACATTAGGATGATGGCTAAACTCAAAGAGAGATGGGCTAGAGAAAAGGAGGAAGAAGATAGAATTAAGAGCCTTCCTACACACCATATTGTTGCTACTATCCAAGTGGTTGAGGATATCCAAACTCTTAGCACCCAATGCACCCCTAGTCCCATAGGACCTATTAATGGTGATGCTATGACCTCAATCGTAGAAGAAGAAATTCCTATGACTATAGAAGCTACCAAACAAGTGAGCCTAAAGGACACCACTACCACTTTACTTGATAGTAGTGACCTTGATTTTGATAATTGCACCCTTTTTGAAGTTATTCGTTTCCTTCACAAGATGTCTAGAGACTCCCACACTAGCACACTTAATCTTGCCTTCACAGAGCATATCACTAATTCTCTCATTAAAGCTAGGGAGGAGAAGCTTAGGGTAGAAGCCTCCATACCTATAAAGCTAGAAGATGGTTGGGATCCTATGATTAAAATTAAGTTGAATAACTTTTCTTGCTATGCTTTATGTGATTTTGGAGCTAGTACCTCCGTTATGCCCAAAAGAATGTATGATATATTTGAATTAAAACCTTTTGATCCTTGTTCTTTTGGTGTTCGTCTTGTCGACTCTTCCGTAAAGAAACCTTTGGGGAAGATCGATGATGTTCTTATCATTGTCAATGACAATTATGTTCCCGTTGATTTTACTATTATAGACATTGAATGTGAACCTTCTTGTCCAATTATTTTGGGACGTCCTTTTCTTCGCACCGTGGGTGCTGTTATTGACATGAAAGAAAAGATTATAAAATTCAAATTCCCTCTCAAGAAAGGGATGGAACACTTCCCTAGGAAAAAGATTAAGTTGCCTTTTGAGTCCGTCACACGGGCTAGTTATTTTCTTGAAAAGACTTGATCTCTTTGCATTAAGCCTAGCTAATGGCTTTAAAGAAGCGCTTTCGGGAGACAGCCCGCAACGAATTTAGGATTTCATTTTTGTTTTTCTTCTGTTTTTAGTGGTCTTGATGATCCACCTTGAGATATCTATCCAGAACATCTCGCTGGTATTAAGTTGCGAGCCCCACCCAAAGTGTAAACCCAAAGCAATAGACAACTGCAATAAAAAGAACTTTGCGTAAAGTAAACAATCCTTGTAACCGCGGTTACAAGCACCGTCGTTTTCCCCCTTGTGGCAACAACACATCCCCTAGACTCATGTTTCTGTCACTCAAGCATGTCATCGGGGGGCATGAACCCACAATCTAGCACAACGTTCCCTCTTGGAGTCACTACCTACTACTTGGCCAAAGCAATAAACAACAACGGAGAACATGCAAGAATTACTTAGGAACAAAAATATAAGAGATAAAAACCAAATATATTACTCTATCACAATCTGAACATAATCTCATAATCCATCAGATCCCTCCAAACTCAGCATAGCAACAACAGAAATATTACAAAGGTGCCTCGATCATGTATGGCAGCTCACGAGGTCTAAACAATGAAGATCAAAGAGGGGACGAGAACATCACATAGCTACTGATCACGGACCCATGGTCCAAGGAAACCTACTCACGAGACATCCGGGGAGCATCCATGGTGGAGAGGAGACTCCCGGAGGTCAATCCTCCCTCCGGCAGGGTGCCGGGAAGAGGTCTTCTGGTGCTCCCGATCTCGGAAGTGCGGCGGCGGCGGAACAGAGGCGAGTTTGCGGAATAGGGTTCCTCTTCTGGAGTTTTCCCGTGACGGAGAATAAATAGGCGAAGGGGGGCAGCCAGAGGTGGACCAGGGCCCCCAGGCGCCCCCCTGGCGCGGCCAGGGGTGGGGCCGCGCCGGGTGGCCGCCTAGGCCCCCTGGCTCCCCTCTGGCCCCTCCCGGGCTCTTCTCGAAGCTTCCTGTACGCTGATTTTTCCTGTATTTTTACCGGAATTTTTCTGGCACTTTTTATATGGGGGAAAACTGAAATAGAAAAACAACAAAAAACAGGAACTGGCACTTGGGTGCACTGAGTTAGTAGGTTAGTCCAAATATTATCAAAAGTGTATGAAAGTGTATCTAGATCATAGCAATATCACACAAAACATGCATGGAGCAAGCAGAAATTATAGATACGTTTTGGACGTATCAACATCCCCAAGCTTAATTCCTGCTCGTCCTCGAGTAGGTAAATGATAACAACATAATTTCTGTGGTGACATGCTAGCAACCATAAAAGAACTTTGAAAAGTAAAGCAATCAAGGTTAGAGATTCAATTCAAGTCATAACATGCAAGAGTCTATATTAGCATTGAAACAAGTAACAAAAGAACAATAGGTGCAAGAGCTCTCGCTGTCCGTGACTCGTATGTCTCCAAATGGTGTTTGCGTGAAAGAAGGGGGATAGGGAATACGAGAAAAAGTAATTTTTGTGTTGAGAACTCAATCTACTAAAGTTTCACACTTGGTCTTCTTTGGAATCTTATCTTGACTCGTCCCCAGACCACTAGCCAGGTACAAGTCAATTTGATCCACTCCTTTTCGATATTTTGAGCACTCATGCAATGGATGAGCGTAAGCACGAGAGTTGACCCTTAGGATGGCAAAGAGAGAAATATGGTGGAGGAGGAAGACAAAAAGGATGAGAAAGGCTCACATCAATGAGGACAATCATAGGCAAGAGATGCCAAATGATAGATATGATGTGAGGAGTAGGGATTGCCATGCAACGGATGCACATACGAGCTAAGAAGCTCTCCAAAGGAACTAGTGGGGGTGCATCTAACTTGCTCGCTCATGAAGACCTAGAGCTCGTTTGAGGAGGCTCATCCTTGGAATATGCAAGCCAAGTTCTATAGTGTGAAGGTCCCCACATAGCTATATGCATAATGATCATCTCTATGGAGTACAAGGATATAGAGAGAGTACTAGTGTGGATCTCTCAAAAGGATAGTAGTGTTGCCCCTTTCTCTCTTTTTATTTCTTTTTCTCTTTTTTGTATTTTTTTGTATTTTTTTGGTGGCCTCAATGGCTCTTTCTATTTAACTCTCATTTGTCCTCTTTGGGATCTTTTAATGTGTCCACTTTGGGATCTTTTCCTCACTTAAGGGCAACACTCTATTTTACAAGAAGGTAAAGGAGATCTTTCACACTTTACAAGGTACTCAAAACATAAAGAAGATGTAACTAACATGATGTATGCCATTGCCAGTGTAGCAGGAACATGTATGACATGAAGATCAAGTCATGAAGAGGTGGAAGTTGCATGGCAATATATCTCAGAAAGGCTATGGAAATGCCTTGATAGGTAGGTATGGTGGCTGTTTTGAGGGAAGATATAAGGAGGCTTATGATGACAGAGCGTATCATGCCAAGGGTTTGGATGTACCGGCGAAGGTGGACACCAACTCTCGGAGTGAGAAGAAGGCAATGCACGGCACGGGAGAGGCTAGCAAAAATATGGGAAGGTGGAAGTGTCAACTTTCAATACTTACATTAGTCCGAAGAACTCATGCACTTATTATCGGTAACTCTCAATCTAATAAGGAGGTTTCACAAAGAGACAAGTACCCCGAGGAGGAGTGTATGGGGGTTTGGTTATCCTTGCGTATCCTCGACTCATGGTACGTGAGTGTTCTCTGATATTCGACCCCTCAGAAGAGTAGTGATCCATCTAGTAGCTAGAGTTCTCAACTAGTTTTGTAGGTTTTGAAAATACACACGGATTGCCCAAAATACGACACCTATCACTAATAGGCAAGAGCTCTTGACACCAAAAGTTCAAACATTACTCACAACAATACCTCAAAACTATTGCAAGTTACTACTAAAATTAAATAGCAACCTCAATTACCTACTCTCAAGACAAGACATAACTCAGTGCAACAACCAACTCTCTTTAACAAGATAAACATGAAAACTAAAAAGAGTTCCAGCAACAAACTAAACAAAATCCAAGGCTCTTGCTAAAGACAAACTAAGACTAAAACTAAACATGGCAGTAGCTATGAAAAGGTAAAGAACACACAACAGCAAAAAGATAGGCAGGAAAAATCCTACGATGTGTTCTAAATTTTGAAAGTGGAGCGTGTTTCTCTCCCACAAAAAGTAAGAAGGGATCTAACTTGTTAGGAACAGCAAGCAAAGCTAAATAAAAATAAAGATAAAACCTAAGAGCGAGACGCTCCAAGCATAGCACATAACGCATGAAGTGATAAAAATATAGTGAGACGAAGGACGAACTGATGATTGTTGATGGAGAAGGGGATGCACGGGGGCATCCCCAAGCTTAGACGCTTGAGTCTCCTTGAATATTTGTTGGGGATGCATGGGGGCATCCCCAAGCTTGAGCGCTTGACACTCCTGGATCTTCTTTCATCATCTTCCATCACACACTTGAAAACTCCCTTCATACATAACTCATCATAAGTTGATTAGAGAGGTTAGTACCCTTAATAAATAATTTTTCCCACTGGATATAAAGATATTCTTGAAGATCTACTGTTTCTAAAGAGTGCCAAAAAGTTTTTGCAAATAAAAAGCAAGCTTAAGGTTTGCAAAAGTTAGGAGAGACAAAACGTGGCAGAATCTGTGAAAAACAGAATAGCAGATAGTAAAGAATTTTTTAGGGGCACTTCTGCAATTCAAATCAAAAAAGTCAGAAAATACGGAAGTTTCGTAATTGTATAGAGCATACAGTGTAAAAATTTCAGCTCAAAAATATGAACTGGGATTTTTCTGGAATTTTTCTGGTCACGAGGACAGAATCTGTTTTCTGGACAGCATGTCACAACTTTTACTTCCCTTGCCGTAAGAGGCTACAACTTGGCACAAAGCTGAAAAATAAAGATACAATGATGTTTCTACAGAAGTAAAAATCATCAAGACACAACAAAAGCAAAAATAAAACACCTAAATTCGTTGCGGGCTGCCTCCCGAAAGCGCTTTCTTTTATGCCTTTAAGCTAGGCATGAAGATTATGAAAGATGCTCACAAGAGAATAAGAATTGAAGCAAAAGAGAGCATCAAGAAGCAAATGTGAAACAAATTTAAGCCTAACCCACTTCCTATGCATAGGCATCTTGTAAGAAAATAAATCAAAGAAGCAAAAAGTGACATGCATAGGAAGGTAGAACAAGAACAACTTCAAAACTTTCAACATGAAGAGAGGTGTTTTTGTAACATGGAAGTTTCTACAACCAAACTTTCCTCTCTCAAAGTAAATTTCAGTAGCATCATGAACAACATCAAGAATATAACTATCACATAAATCATGTTGTTCATGACCTACAAGCACACGTGTATTATTTTCAACACGGTTTTTAGGATGATAAGATAGATGCAACCCATCACATTGAGCATTGATAAGAGCAAAATTCTCCGGAATAGTTGGAGATTTCAAAAGGATAATAGGGCAATCAAGTGTGGGTGCAACAACAATAATTCCATGCTTAACATAAGGAACTATAGCAAGTTCATCTTCGTAGGCATCATCCATAGTGGCATCATGGCCATCAACAAAGCAAGTATCAAAATCATCAGAAAGGGAAGTATCAAGTGAGTCCTCGGAATCATAAGATTCCTCTTCATAGCAATCATTAGCCTCTTCTTGGGAAGCAAGCATTCTATTTTTAAAATCCTCAATATAAGAATTGGAAGTATAATTCTCGAAGCAATAAAAAAGAACTGCAAAGTTTTCAGACTCGAAAATAGTATCGTGATATTTTTCAATCAAAGAAGCAATCTCATAGGCACCTTTAAAGGCAACAAACTCTTCAATCTTTTCAACCTCAAAGTAATCATAAACACCTTTAGCATAAGAAGATAAGATCTCATTTTCATTAAACTCACATTGGAAAGGGAGGTGTTTATGATCTATATTAGAACAACAAGTAAAATCATAAATGTGGCACAAAAGTTTAGCATGGCAATAAGAAACATGTATTTGATCCCATAAGTGTTTCCCTTTCTGAGATAGGCGGTGCCGCGTATAATGAGCATGCTCATCCAATGATTTTCCCTCAACCAAGTCGGTTGGGTTTTTAGCGCGAGCACAAATTGATCGAAGACGATCCAAGTGAAACATGTCCATCCTACCATATTTGGGTGGTTCATCACCCATGATGAGGATAGCATAAATAGGCAAAGCAAGACAAAGGCAAAAGCTAGCAACTATTTTTGTGGTTTTTCATAAAGGACACTGTGATAAAAACTGAAGGGTAAACTAAGAAGACTCAAAAACAAAGGTAAAGGGTAGTGTGCAACTCCCCTATCTTAGCACTCGGAGTCCCCGGAAACGGCGCCAGAAAACTTGCTTGATGGCTTCTCGCCCTTTGTTGGTTACCCCAAGTGGAAGGTTTGAGATGTAGTGCAGCAGCAGTTTTCCCTCGGTGAAGATACCAAGGTTTGTCTCCAGTAGGACTCCAGAGATGATATGTAGGTGTCAGCGGCGCAACTGACGCGGACCTGCACACAGACACAGATAACTTTGTTCCCAACGAAGTTCAGAGAGGTTGTCAATCTCTCCGGTCTTGTTGTTCACAAAGGATAAAACGCAAGGGATAATGATAGCAAGTAAAAGCAGTAAAGTAAATATAGCTTGGAAATAGTAATGAGGATATGGACCGGGATACGTGATGTTCACTAGTGATGTCTCTCTCCCAAAAGACGATAAAACTGCTATGCGAGGTAAACAAATTACAGAAGGGCAATTGACAGGATTATGAACGCACCGCAATGCTAACTATGCTACAAAAGAAAGGAAGAGGCTCAAAAGCACGGGCAGTACGCCAAAATAAGTAGACCGAAATCCATCTGCATCTACTACTAATCATCCACCTTGAGATATCTATCCAGAACATCTCGCTGGTATTAAGTTGCGATCCCCACCCAAAGTGTAAACCCAAAGCAACAGACAACTGCATTAAAAAGAACTTTGCGTAAAGTAAACATTCCTTGTAACCGCGGTTACAAGCACCGTTGTTTTCCCCCTTGTGGCAACATCACATCCCCTAGACTCATGTTTCTGTCACTCAAGCGTGTCATCGGGGGGCATGAACCCACAATCTAGCACAACGTTCCCTCTTGGAGTCACTACCTACTACTTGGCCAAAGCAATAAACAGCAACGGAGAACATGCAAGAATTACTTAGGAACAAAAATATAAGAGATAAAAACCAAATATATTACTCTATCACAATCTGAACATAATCTCATAATCCATCAGATCCCTCCAAACTCAGCATAGCAACAACAGAAATATTACAAAGGTGCCTCGATCATGTAGGGCAGCTCACGAGGTCTAAACAATGAAGATCAAAGAGGGGAGGAGAACATCACATAGCTACTGATCACGGACCCATGTTCCAAGGAAAACTACTCACGAGACATCCGGGGAGCATCCATGGTGGAGAGGAGACTCCCGGAGGTCAATCCTCCCTCCAGCAGGGTGCCGGGAAGAGGTCTTATGGTGCTCCCGATCTCGGAAGCGCGGCGGCGGCGGAACAGAGGCGAGTTTGTGGAATAGGGTTCCTCTTCTGGAGTTTTCCCGTGACGGAGAATAAATAGGCGAATGGGGGCAGCCAGAGGTGGACCAGGGGCCCCAGGCGCGGCCAGGGGTGGGGCCGCGCCGGGTGGCCGCCTGGGCCCTCCTGGCTCCCCTCTGGCCCCTCCCGGGCTCTTCTTGAAGCTTCCTGTACGCTGATTTTTCCTGTATTTTCCCCGGAATTTTTCTGGCACTTTTTATATGGGGGAAAACTGAAATAGAAAAACAGCAGAAAACAGGAACTGGCACTGGGGTGCACTGAGTTAGTAGGTTAGTCCAAATATGATCAAAAGTGTATGAAAGTGTATCTAGATCATAGCAATATCACACAAAACATGCATGGAGCAAGCAGAAATTATAGATACGTTTTGGACGTATCAAGGCCACAAAAAAATACAAAAAAGAGAAAAAAGAGAAAAAGAAATAAAAAGAGAGAAGGGGGCACACTACTATTCCTTTTGAGAGATCCACACTCGTACTCCCTCTTATATCTTGTACTCCATAGAGATTATCATTCATGCATATAGCTATGTGGGGACCTTCACACTATAGAACTTGGCTTGTATATTCCAATGATGAGCCTTCTCAAATGAGCTCTAGGTCTTCTTGAGCAAGCAAGTTGGATGCACCCCCACTAGTTCCATTGGAGAGCTTACCTTAGTTCATATGTGCATCCGTTGCATGGCAATCCCTACTCCTCACATCATATCTATCATTTGGCCTTCTCTCGCCTATGATTGTCCTCATTGATGTGAGCCTTTCACACCTTTTTGTCTTCCTCCTCCACCATATTCTCTCTTTGCCATCCTAAGTGTCAACTTTCTTGCTTACGCTCATCCATTGCATGAGTGCTCAAAATGTCGAAAAGGAGTGGATCATTTTGACTTGTACCTGGCTAGTGGTCTGCGGACGAGTCAAGATAAGATTCCAAAGAAGACCAAGTGTGAAACTTTAGTAGATTGAGTTCTCAACACAAAAAATAATTTTTCTCGTATATCCCTATCCCCTTTCTTGCACGCAAACACCATTTGGAGGCATTCGAGTCACGGACAGTGAGAGCTCTTGCACCTTTATGTTCTTATGTTGCTCGTTTCAATGCTAAATATAGACTTGCCTGTTATGACTTGAATTGAATTACATGACTTGATTGCTTTACTTAAAAGTTCTTATATGGTTGTTAGCATGTCACCACAGAAATTATGCTTTTATCGTTTACCTACTCGAGGACGAGCAGGAATTAAGCTTGGGGATGTTGATACATCCAAAACGTATCTATAATTTTTGCTTGCTCCATGCCTCTTTTGTGTGATATTGCTATGATATTGATGAACTTCCATACACTTTTGATCATATTTGGACTAACCTATTAACTCAGTGCACCCCAGTGCCAGTTCCTGTTTTCTGCTGTTTTCTATTTCAGGTTTCCCCCATATTAAAATTTCTCCAAAAATTCAGGAAAAATACAATAAAATCAGCGCAGAAGAAGCTTCGGGAATCACCGAGGGGGGGCAGAGGGGACCCACCAGGGCCCCAGGCGCCCTCCCGGCGCGCCCTAGGGTGGGGCCGCGCCAGGGGGCCTCCTGGACCCCTGGTGGCCCCCCTGGCTGCCCCCCTTTGCCTATATATCCCTCGTGACGTGAAACCCCCGTGACGGGAACCCTTTTTCGCGATCTCTCCTTTGTTCCGCCGCCGCCGCGCTTCCAAGATCGGGAGCACCAGAAGACCTCTTCTCGGCACCCTGCCGGAGGTAGGAATCACCTCCGAGAGCTTCTCCACCACCATGGATGCTTCCCGGATGAACCGTGAGTAGTCCACCTTGTACCATGGGTCTATGATCAGTAGCTATGTGATGTTCTCCTCCCCTCTTTGTTCTTCATGGATTAGACCTCGTGAGGTGCCCTACATGTTCGATGCACATATGTAATCTTTCTGCTGTTGCTATGTTGAGTTTGCTGGGATCCGATGGATTATGAGACTATGTTCAGATTGTGTTTGAGTAATATATTTGATTCTCCTCTTTTATATTTATGTTCTAGAGTAATTCTTGCATGTTCTCCGTTGCTGTTTATTGCTTTGGCCAAGTAGTAGGTAGTGACTCCAAGAGGGAGCGTTATGCATGATTGTGGGTTCATGCCCCCCGATGACTAGCTTGAGTGACAGAAACATGAGTCTAGGGGATGTGTTGTTGCCACAAGGGGGAAAACAACGGTGGTTGTACTTGCGGGTGCAAGGATTGTTTACTTTACGCAAAGTTCTCTGATGCAGTTGTCTGTTGCTTTGAGTTTACACTTTGGGTGGGATTCGCAACTTAATACCAGCGAGATGTTCTGGATAGATATCTCAAGGCGGATGATTAGTAGGTAGATGCAGATGAATTTCGGTCTACTTGTCTTGGCGTACCGTCCATGCTTTTGAGCCACTTCCTTTCTTTATAGCATAGTTAGCATTGGTTTGCGCACATAATCCTGTCAATTGCTGATACGGTGAGGATCTCCCACTCCTCGTTGGTTACCCCAAGTGGAAGGTGAGATGTAGCGTAGCAGCAAATTTCCCTCGGTGAAGATACCAAGGTTATCGAACCAGTAGGACTCCAAGAGATACAAGAAGGTGTCACAGCGCTTAACGTGGACCTGCACTCATATACAGATAACTTTGCTCCCAACGAGTACAGAGGAGTTGTCAATTCCTTCGGCCTTGCTGTTTACAAAGGATAAAACACACGGAATAATAATAGCGATAACAACTGGAAAGTAAACTAAGGATGTAAATAGTAATATGAAGATGGACCGGGGTCCCGTGATTTTCACTAGTGATGTCTCTCTCCCAAAAGACGATAAAAGTTCTAGCGAGGTAAACAAATCACAGTTGGGAAATTGACAGGATTATGAAGGCACCGCAATGCTAACTATGCTGCAAAGAAAGGAAGGGCTCAAAAGCAATGGGCAGTACGCCAAGGTAAGTAGACCGAAATCCATCTGCATCTGCTACGAATCATCCACCTTGAGATATCTATCCAGAACATATCGCTGGTATTAAGTTGTGAATCCCACCCAAAGTGTAAATCCAAAGCAACAGACAACTGCATTAAAAGAACTTTGCATAAAGTAAACAATCGTTGCATCCGCGGATACAAGCGCCGTTGTTTTATCCCTGGTGGCAACATCACATCCCCTAGTCTCATGTTTCTGTCACTCAAGCTAGACATCAAGGGGCTGAACCCACAATCAAGCATAACGCTCCCTCTTGGAGTTGCAACAAATCACTTGGCCAAAGTAAAATACGACAACGGAGAACATGCAAGAATTTACTCAAGAAAAAAATATAAAGAGAAGAACCAAATATATTACTCATCACAATCTGAACATAGTCTCATAATCCATCAGATCCCAACAAACTCAGCATAGCAACGGCAGAAAATTACAAAGGTGCCTCGATCATGTGAGGCAGCTCACGAGGTCTCGAAAGTGGAGGCAAAAAGAAGGGAGATATAGATCACATAGCTACTGGTCACGGACCCATGGTCCAAGTGAAACTACTCACGGTACATACGGGAGGCGTCCATGGCTATGGATGGTCTCCCGGAGGGGGTAGCTTCTCCCGGCAGGGTGCCGAAGCAGCTTCTCCAGGCATCCCCGATCTAGAAACGGCGGTGGCGGCAGTACAGAGGCGAGATCGCGAAAAAGGAGTTCCTCCCAGGGGTTTCCGTCACGGGGGGTAAATATAGGCGAAGGGGGGCACCGAGATGGGCCACAGGGCAGCCAGGAGGCTCCCTGACGCGGCCTAGGGTGGGGCCGCGCCAAGGACCCTTCTGGAGTCCCTGTGGTGGCCCCCTTCTCTCCTTTGGTTTTTCCGGAAGCTTCCGTGTTGCTGATTTTTTATCTGATTTTTCCGGATTTTTTGGAGCACTTTTAATGTCCGGAAAACCTGAAATACAAAAACAGCAGAAAACAACAACTAGCAGCTGGGTGCACTGGGTTAATAGATTAGTCCAAATATGGTCAAAAGTATATGAAAGTTCAAGCAAATCATGGCAAAGTCACAAAAAACATGCATGGAGCAAGCAGAAATTATAGATACGTTTGGGACGTATCAACATCCCCAAGCTTAATTCCTGCTCGTCCTCGAGTAGGTAAATGATAACAAGCATAATTTCTGTGGTGACATGCCACACAACCATAAAAGGACTTTTAAGTAAAGCAATCAAAGCATGCAATTCAATTCAAGTCTTAACAAGCAAGAGTCTATATTAGCATTGACACAAGCAACAAAAGAACAAAAGGTGCAAGAGCTCTCGATGTCCGTGACTCGAATGTCTCCAGATGGTGTTTGCATGCAAGCAGGGGACAGGGAAAAAGAGAGAAAAAAGGTTGTTGAGAACAACTGTCTACTAAAGTTTCACACTCAGTCTCCTTTGGATTCTTATCTTGACTCGTCCCCAGACCACTAGTCAGGTACAAGTCAAATTGATCCACTCCCTTTCAATATTTTGAGCACTCGTGCAATGGATGAGCGTGAGCAAGAAAGTTGACACTTAAAAGGAGAAATAGAAAGAATGTGGAGGAGGAAGACAAAAATGTGTGAAAGGCTCACATCAATGAGGACAATCATAGGCGAGAGAAGGCCATATGATAGATATGATGTGAGGAGTAGGGATTGCCATGCAAACAGATGCACATGTGAGATAAAAGCTCTCCCAGGGAACTAGTGGGGGTGCATCTAACTTGTTTGCTCAAGAAGACCTAGAGCTCGTTTGAGGAGGCTCATTATTGGAATATACAAGTCAAGTTCTATAGTGTGAAGGTCCCCACATAGTTATATGCATGATGATGATCTCTATGGAGTACAAGGGATAGAGGATGAAGTACTAGTGTGGATCTCTCAAAAGGAATAGTAGTGTGCCCCTTCTCTCTTTTTATTTTTTCTTTTTCTCTTTTTGTATTTTTTGTATTTTTTGGTGGCCTCAATGGCTCTTTCTATTTAACTCTCATTTTTCCTCTTTGGGATCTTTTGATTTTGTCCTCTTTGGGATCTTTTCCTCACTTAGGGGCAACACTCTATATTTTACAAGAATATAGGAGATCTTTCACACTTTACAAAGGTACTCGCATAAAGAAGATATAACTATCATGATGCAAAGGTATGACATGAGGATCAAGTCATGAGAAGGTGGATGTTGCATGGCAATGTATCTCGGAAAAGCTATGGAAATGCCTTGAAGGTAGGTATGGTGGCTGTTTTGAGGAAAGATATAAGGAGGCTTATGATGACAGAGCGTATCGTGCCAAGGGTTTGGATGCACCGGCGAAGTATGCGCCAACTCTCGAGGTGAGAAAGGGCAATGCACGGTAACGAAGAGGCTAGAAAAAGTATAGGTGGGTGGAAGTGTCAACTTTCGAATACTCACATTAGTCCGAAGAACTCATGCACTTATTATCGGTAACTCTCAATCTAATCAGGAGGTTCACAAAGAGACAAGTACCCCGAGGAGGAGTGTATGGGGGTTTGGTTATCCTTGCGCATCCTCGACTCATGGTACGTGAGTGTACTCTAATATTCGAACCCTCCAGAGGTTAGTGATCCATTTAGTAGCTAGAGTTCTCAACAGGGGTTTTTGGTTTTCGAAAAACACACGGATTGCCCAAAATACGACATCTATCACTAATAGGCTTGAGCTCTTGACACCAAAAGTTCAAACATTACTCTAGTCAATACCTCAAAACTATTGCAAGTTACTACTACAAAGAGAAAAGCAACTTCAACTACCTACTTCTAGTCAAGACACAAAACTCAGTGCAACAGGCAAACTTTCTAACAAGATAAAACATGCAACTTATAGAAAGTTCAACCTAAAGCAAAAGAAAAGCTCTAGAAAAACTAAAGCACAACAACTAAACTGAGCAGCAGCTAAGAAAAGAAAAAGAACAACTCACAGCTAAAAGAATAAGCATGCAAATCCTATGAGGAGTTCTAATTCAAGCAGAGCGTGTATCTCTCCCACACAAAAGAAAGTAAGATGGGATCTAACTTGTTACTACAGAAAACAAATCAAAAGAAAACTAAAAACAAAACCTAAGAGCGAGACGCTCCAAGAATAGCACATAACGCATGAAGTGATAAAAATATAGTGCAACGAGAGACGAAATGATAATTGTTGATGAAGAAGGGGATGCACGGGGGCATCCCCAAGCTTAGACGCTTGAGTCTTCTTGAATATTTATTGGGGGTGCACATGGGCATCCCCAAGCTTGAGCGTTTGACACTCCAGGATCTTCTTTCATCATCTTCCATCGCACACTTGAAAACTCCCTTCATACATAACTCATTGTAGACTGATTAGAGAGGTTAGTACCCTATTAAAATAATTTTTCCTTTGCTCGAAATAAAGATAAAATTGAAGAGCTACTGTTTCCCAAGATTTCCAAAAGGTGTTTGCAAAGAAAAAGCAAGCTTAAGGTTTGCAAAAGTAGAGAGAGACAAAACGTGGCAGAATCTGTGAAAAACAGAACAGCAGAAAGAAACAAATTTTTTAGGGGTACTTATGCAACTCAAATCAAAAAACTCAGAACATATGGAAGTTTCGTGATTGTATAGAGCACTCTGTGTAAAAATTTCAGCTCAAAAAGATGAACTGGGATTTTTCCATGATTTTTCTAGTCACGAGGACAGAATCTGTTTTCTGGACAGCATGTCACAACTTTCACTTCCCTTGTCGTATGAGGCTATAAAAGGCACAAAGCTTAAAAAGTAAAGATACAATGATGTTGCTACAGTAGTAAAAATCATCAAGACCACTAAGAACAGAAGAAAAGCAAAAAGGAAAACCTAAATTCGTTGCGGGCTGCCTCCCGAAAGCGCTTCTTTAGAGCCATTAGCTAGGCTTAAAGCAGAAGATCAAGTCTTTTCAAGAGAATAACTAGCCCGTGTGACGGGATCAAAAGGTAACTTAATCTTTTTCCTAGGGAAATGTTCCATTCCTTTCTTGAGAGGGAATTGGAATTTGATATTCCCCTCTTTCATGTCAATAACAGCACCAACTGTGCGAAGAAAAGGACGTCCCAAAATAATTGGACAAGAAGGTTCACATTCAATGTCCATAATAGTGAAATCAACGGGAACATAATTGTCATTGACAATGATAAGAACATCGTCGATCTTCCCCAAAGGTTTCTTTACGGAAGAATCCACAAGACGAACACCAAAAGAACAAGAATCAAAAGGTTTCAATTCAAGCATATCATACATTCTTTTGGGCATAACTGAGGTACTTGCTCCAACATCACAAAGAGCATAACAAGAAAAATTATTTAATTTGATTTTTATCATAGGATCCCAACCATCTTCTAGATTCCTAGGTATGGAGGCTTCTAGTCTAAGCTTCTCCTCCCTAACTTTGATTAGAGCATTGGTGATATGCTCTGTGAAGGCAAGATTAAGTGTGCTAGTGTGGGGGTCTCTAGACATCTTGTGTAGGAAACCAATAACTTCAGGTAAAGTGCAGTTGTCAAAGTCTAGGTCACTACTATCTATCAAGGAGGTAGTGATATCATTTAGGCTCACTTGTTTGAAAGCCTCTACGTTCATAGAGGTTTCTTCATCTATGGTTGAGGTGGTAGCATCACCATTGATAGGTCCAGTGGGACTAGGGGTGTGATGGGTGCTAACTGTTTGGACATCCTCAACTACTTGGATAGTGGCTACTGTGTGGTAGGTAGGAAGGCTCTTAATTCTTTCCTATTCCTTGGGAATGACTTCTGGTTTGGCTGCCATCTGGTTTATCAAAGTAGATTGGGTGTGAGACATGTTTGAAACATAGGTCTCAATGGTAGTGAGTCTAGTTTGGAGGCTGGAAATGTCACTATTCTGGCTCTCAAGTTTTTTGCTAATGTTTTGCAAGATAGAGGAGTGCTCATCTAACTGTCTGGAAAAGGCCTTGTTTTGTTCAAACTGTGTGTGCATATAGCTTTTGGTGCCTTTTTCTATTTCTATAAGTTTCTCATAACTGGGTAGGTCTCTTTCCCTATAATTTTGGCTGTAGGAGTTGCTATTACCGTTCCCATAGTTGTTGGATGAGAAAGGCCTAGGATTGTTGCTACCAAAGTTACTCCTATAAGCATTATTATTAAAGTTTTTTCTAGAGATAAAGTTCACATCTATTTGTTCTTGAGCAACCAAAGAATTTAAAGGAACATCCTGAGGATCAATAGGAGCTTGCTTGGTAAGTAGAGACATGATAAGGTCAACCTTTTCATTTAGAGAGGAGATCTCCTCGACAGAATTTACCTTCTTACTAGTTGGAGATCTTTCGGTGTGCCACTGAGAGTAGTTCAACATCATCTCGTCAAGTAGCTTTGTGGAAGCACCAAGTGTGGTCGACATAAAGGTTGCTCCCGCGGCCGAATCTAACAGGCTCCGCGAGGTAAAGTTCAAGCCTGCATAAAAAGTCTGGATAACCATCCAGGTAGTCAGTCCATGTGTGGGGCAGTTCTTGACAAGCGTCTTCATTTGTTCCCATGCCTGGGCAACATGTTCATTATCCAATTGCCTGAAATTCACAATGTTACTTCTCAATTGAATAATTTTAGCAGGGGGACAGTATTGAAACCAGATTTTAGCTTGATCCCTCAAAGAGAAAGGAAAAAAAGCTTAAGCTTAACAATTTCACCATCTACTTCTTTGTACTTTTGCATATCACAAAGCTCAATAAAATTACTTAAATGCAAAGCAGCAGCATCTCTAGCACCAGAGAATTGAGCTTTCATAACAAGGTTTAGCACAACAGGTTTAATCTCATAAGAAGGTGATGAAGTAGCAGGTGTAGCAATAGGAGTGCAGATAAAGTCACTGTTGTTGTGACTAGTGAAGTCACACAACTTGGTGTTTTCATTGGAACCCATAGTAGCAGCAGGTATTTTTTTATAAGGGACACAAAAGTAAAAACTAAAAGGTAAACTAACAAGACTAAAAAGCAAAGATAAAAGATAGTGTGCAACTCCCCTATCTTGTAGACTGGAGTCCCCGGCAACGGCGCCAGAAATTGGCTTCATACGGTGAGGATCTCTCACTCCACGTAGGTTACCCCAAGTGTAAGGTGAGATGTAGCGTAGCAGCAAATTTCCCTCGGTGAAGATACCAAGGTTATTGAACCAGTAGGACTCCAAGAGATACAAGAAGGTGTCACGGCGCTTGACGTGGACCTGCACACAGATATAGATAACTTTGCTCCCAACGAGTACAGAGGAGTTGTCAATTCCTCTGGCCTTGCTGTTTACAAAGGATAAAACGCACGGGATAATAATAGTGATAGCAACTGGAAAGTAAACTAAGGATGTAAACAGTAATACGAAGATGGACTGCGGTCCCGTGATTTTCACTAGTGATGTCTCTCTCCCAAAAGACGATAAAAGTGCTAGCGTGGTAAACAAATCACAGTTGGGCAATTGACAGGATTATGAAGGCACCGCAATGCTAACTATGCCGCAAAGAAAGGAATGGCTCAAAATAAATGGGCAGTACGCCAAGGTAAGTAGACCGAAATCCATCTTCATCTACTACGAATCATCCACCTTGAGATATCTATCCAGAACATCTCGCTGGTATTAAGTTGCGAATCCCACCCAAAGTGTAATTCCAAAGCAACAGACAACTGCATTAAAAGAACTTTGCATAAAGTAAACAATCCTTGCATCCGCGGATACAAGCACCGTTGTTTTATCCCTGGCGGCGGCAACACATCCCCTAGTCTCATGTTTCTGTCACTCAAGCTAGACATCAAGGGGCTGAACCCACAATCAAGCATAACGGTCCCTCTTGGAGTTGCAACAAATCACTTGGCCAAAGTAAAATACGGCAATGGAGAACATGCAAGAATTTACTCAAGAACAAAATATAAAAGAGAAGAACCAAATATATTACTAATCACAATCTGAACATAGTCTCATAATCCATCAGATCCCAACAAACTCAGCATAGCAACGACAGAAAATTACAAAGGTGCCTCGATCATGTGAGGCAGCTCACGAGGTCTCGAAAGTGGAGGCACAAAGAGGGGAGAGATAGATCACATAGCTACTGATCATGGACCCATGGTCCAAGGGAAACTACTCACGGTACATACGGGAGGCGTCCATGGCTATGGATGGTCTCTCGGAGGGGGTAGCTTCTCCCGGCAGGGTGCCGGAGCAGCTTCTCCAGGAAGCCCCGATCTTGAAACGGCGGTGGCGGCGGTACAGAGGCGAGATCGCGAAAAAGGAGTTCCTCCCAGGGGTTTCCGTCACAAGGGGTAAATATAGGCGAAGGGGGGCACCGAGAGGGGCCACAGGGCATCCAGGAGGCTCCCTGGCGCGACCTAGGGTGGGGCCGCGCCAGGGACCCTTCTGGAGTCCCTGTGGTGGCCCCCTTCCCTCCTTTGGTGTTTCCGGAAGCTTCCGTGTCGCTGATTTTTTATCTGATTTTTCGGATTTTTGGGAGCACTTTTAATGGACGGAAAACCTGAAATACAAAAACAGCAGAAAACAGCAACTGGCATCTTGGTGCGCTGGGTTAATAGATTAGTCCAAATATGCTCAAAAGTGTATGAAAGTTCAAGCAAATCATGGCAAAGTCAGACAAAACATGCATGGAGCAAGCAGAAATTATAGATACGTTTGGGACGTATCAATTGCCCAGCTGTAATTTGTTTACCTCGCATGGCTATTTTATCGTCTTTTGGGAGAGAGACATTACTAGTGAACATCATAGGACCCCGGTCCATATTTCCAATACTGTTTACACCCACTATCAATTTATCGATTTATTTACTTTTCCGTTGCTATCACTATCATTATTATCCAGTGCGTTTTATTCTTTGTAAACAACAAGGCCGGAGGAATTGACAACTCCTCTGTACTCGTTGGAAAGCAAAGTTATTTGCTGTGTGTGCACGTCCAGGAGAAGCAAGTGATTATTTTCAAACGGCGCATCACTTGCCGAACCACCTACTTGTTGATCTTGGAGTCCTATTGGTTCGATCTCAACCTTGGTATCTTTGCCAAGGGAAATTTCCACTATCTACATCTCAACCTTCCACTTTGGGTAACCAACGAGGGGGCGTTAAATCGTACCACCATCCTCCTGCTTTAAAAAGTAAGATTATCGAGAATTTTAGCACCTTTTATTGCAAGGTCAACATCAAGGACACCTATGAGGAAATTCTACTAAGCAAGAAGCCTAATAAGGGCATCAAGGAAAAGGGCTCCAAGACTTCCAAGGCTAAATAAAAGGATCCTTTAAGAAGAACTCAAAACAGCACCTGTTTTATCAATGATAATATATCTCACTAGCTATATCTTTCGGAGATGTAATAGCTAGACCCAGTATTTTATTTGGCAGCTTCTGATCGGTGTGAAGTATCAATGCACTAAAATATATTGTGTGGATCCCTTTAAGGCATTTCCTAATAGACTTATCAATAACTTTATCATCATTGAAATGAATAAGTCATGGAACATCTTAAAATAGAATATTAGAGGTATCAACTCTAAAGATAAATGTTGGCACTTTCAAACAAAGATTATTGAATCAAGTTGTGACATACTTTGCATTCAAGGAACCAAGAGGGAGTCCATTGATCCTATATATATCAAGAATATTTGTCCTTAGAAAATAGGCAAATTTGACTATGTTCCTACTATTGATAATTCCAGTGGTTTGCTAGTTGCTTGGAATGTTAATAATTTTCATGGTGAATGTCTCTTCAAAACTAATTTCTCCACCTCAATTAAACTCACTTCCAAGCACTCTAATCATTGTTTTTTTAGGTTTTAAAATTTTAAATTAATTTTCATCTTTTTATTATTTTCCATTTTAAACATGTGTCTATTTCTTATACATAATATACATTTTTTGTATATATATACTTAATAATTTTTAGTATTTTAAAATTATTAAATTCCTGAAAATATATATTAATGTCTACTTCTTATCATGATGTACATTTTTTGTATACATTAGTAACATTTTTTAACACATACGGAGTATTGGATATCTCTCAATTAATTAATTAATGTTTTTAAATTCATGATCAACATTTTTTTAAGAAACTTATGAATATTTTTTGTTACAAGGATTACTTTTAAATGTTAGTTATCAACATTTTTTTAATGTTGAACAAAAAAAAACAGTAGACGAAGACTTTTGAAACACATGATTTTTTACATGTTCATAATTTTGTTTGATTGGTAGAAACAATTTTAAAAAGGATGCTAATATTTTTACATTGCTTTTACATTTTTAATACTGTATTTATTAATTGTTTTATTTTTTCAAAAATATAAATAAACAAATAGAAACCATGCATGATGTCGACATGATGTGACTGGAACGGCCCAATACCACGCCACTTCAGATCTATCCCGCAATAAACAGGACATGGCTGTGTCCGAACCTAAAAAATCATAAAACAATTACAGGAAAAATGTTGCATTGTGAACCTTTCGTGGTCACTAGACATATGCAAAAGGACCAACAACCCCCACGTACCTCGCCACGCGGCTAGGGAGCATGGTGGAACCACGTGGAGCCCCTATCCCACATATTTATCGTCTTCTAGTGCATATATTTATCTTCTGACTCACAAACCTAAATATCGAGGAATTTTGATATTTGCATCGTCGCACCTCTCTGTACCACTATATATGGCAATGGGTGGTGCTCTCGAACAGGGAAATGTGTGTGTGTGTGTGTGAGAAAGAGAGAGAGAGAGATGGGGTATGGTGGCCTAGTGGGCTATATGACCTCTCTTTGTTATAAATTGCTATGTTGATTTCTATAGCCTTTTAAAAAAATATGTTGTGATACCTATTATTTCCACACATTCATATACAATCCACATCATAGAAAGAGTCTTAGAATCTTTGATATGCAGTTGCTAGCAGTCGATCAAACACATGATGAATTGATTTGACTATGCGTCGTGGATTCGTTATGAGCCTTGATAGTACTTGTGTGGGATCACATGGACTTCCCTACAAAGGTTGATCTGTTTTTGATGCGGAACCGTTGAATAGTGTCTCAGGCTCGTTGAAAGTATATGTCGTTCAAAAACCAATCAGATGTATCTATTATTGATTTTGTTTTTTTATATGATCCTCTACAATTAGATTTGTATTTGTATACATTATATCTTGATTTTCAATGTCAACTTTCTTCTTTTATTTCAACCATTTCGTACAGACTACTTCTTTTTTTAAGGAAAAGTGTGTCTGCAAACACATTTTTGGCCCACAAAAATTACTCCTACTTGGTGTGTACTCTACTTAGTAAGAGTTTCATCTTTTAACTCCTTGACTCATATTGGCTAAATTTTCATACTTTATAACAAAATATTCATTGTATTTTTATAAAATAAACCGTATACTTGTTCAAAGGATATCATGTATACACAAAAGAAATGCATTTCACTCCCCCGCAAAAAAACTGCATTTCACTGCTTAAAAAGGAAGAAAAGAGTTTTTTGTAGGCTTAAAAGAAAAAAAGAGTAAGGACAAAGAAGAGAAAATAAGGCTCTATGCGGTCGAATGCTTTGCGGAGGCCCAAATTCGGTACTTGGATTGAGTGAAGCAGGTGGAGGCCCAGCGAGATGAAGGAGGCACGGCGGCACACGTGGAGGTGGAGGTGGAGGTGGAGGTGGAGTGCGAAGCAGAAAGGCAAAGCACCATTTCCTCGCCTGGCCTCGGTCGGGGTGCGTGGCGTCTCCTCCTCTCTCTTCCCTCCGCTCCCATCTCCATCTTTCCTCCTCAATCCGGAGCGAGCGAGCGAGGGCTTGCCGCGCCCGATCAGGTCGGTGGTTCGTCGCGATGGCGACCGACGCCGCCGCCGCCGACAGGAGCTCCGTCTTCCGCAAGCTCCGCGCCAAATCCGACAACAAGGTACCTGATCGGTTCCCGCTCCCTCTGCTCCGATGTGATTCCCCAGGGCTCCGTTTCCCTCCCCCATACCCCCCGTCTCCGTCCGCCGATTCCGCCTCGTTTGATCCTTCTCATGCGTCTCCCCCTCTCCTCCTTATGTGCGTGTGTGTCTGTCTGCAGATGTGCTTCGACTGCAACGCCAAGAACCCAACCTGGGCCTCCGTCACCTACGGCGTCTTCCTCTGCATCGACTGCTCCGCCGTCCACCGCAGCCTCGGCGTCCACATCTCTTTCGTCAGGTCTAATTTCCCGGCCTCCTCTCCTCCTCACTATGCCGCGCCTCACTTTGTATTGTAATGCGCTGTGCTTCGAGAATATTCAGCTATGCACGTGTAAATTCTGGATTTTTTTTATGGATTAGGGCCCACCTGGTTAGGGTTTGAAAATTCGTCCATTGTATTCTTCCGTGCCTGAAATGCCATGTGAAGTAGCAAACTTTCTGAGAGAATGTGAGGCTTACTGATGAATGGCCACTAGGTGTTGTGGATGAAGCAGGCTGTAATTTTGATGCCGGACTTTTTTTTTCTATAGGGGAATTGCAGTTTATTGTCTCTTCTTTTACCACCCTAAATGTACTATGACTCATGGACAACTGCTGGGATAGATTGTGTGAGGCGTCGTTTTCTTATCGCACATGGTGAGTGAGCATATTGTTGAATGCCACTACCAAGTGTTCAAAAGTTTAGAATAACCTGTAAGAAATATGTTAGTATGTTTCTCCTTTTGCATACTGAACTTTGTAAACCACCTTTTGATGCAAGATGCACTTCTGAAGTTGGTGTATGCTCTGTCCAAGTCGATTTAGCCTGTGCGAATGGAATGTTCATCGGATAGGTCTTGCTACAATTGTTTGATACAAAATTTTTTTACAGTACTGCCATGCATTTGCTGTACCCAGTTTTACTTCTCCTTAGCCTGTCACTTAGCATATTGCCACTATGGAAATTTACTGCATTTAACGTTTGTACTTCCCGAAAGCACGTTGGCTAACTTTATTGCTGTTGATATTGAATATTGATTATTTAAACGAATCACTAAGTTTTGACAATAATCTGCAGGTCAACAAATTTGGATTCATGGACCCCAGAACAGTTGAAAATGATGGTTTATGGGGGAAACAACCGTGCACAAGCTTTCTTTAAGCAGCATGGTTTGACTGACGGTGGAAAGATCGAAGCAAAGTACACTTCAAGAGCTGCTGACTTATACCGACAGTTGCTTCTTAAAGAGGTTTCTAAAAGTTCCACAAGTTCCACAGAAGATGGCAATAATAGTTGGCCGACCTCCCCAGTCGCAGCTTCTCAGACTTCAAGCCATGCGGCTGCATTTCCAGATCTCAAACTGGCAGAGGCGCCAAAAGTAGTTGTAAATGTGAAAACCGAGCCTGAGTCTGAAATTATTCGTTCACCTAAAGCACCTACCCATTCATTCAAGAAGCCAATCGGTGGAAAGAAGCCTGGAACTAAGACTGGTGGACTTGGTGCGCGCAAGCTTACAACAAAGGTACACAGTCTGTAGTTTACACTTAACTAAACTGAGGAGACAACATCCCTATTTTTGTTCTACTTTTACTTTTCATACAATGACGTGGCTTTACCCAATTTGTGTTAGGAATAAGAAAACAAAGAGTAGCTTTGTGCTGATATGACACTCAATTTTTGTAGATTTCCACTGAACTTTCTAGTTGCCAAATGTATTTATTTTGTTTCGTTTAGTTTTGTGAAATTTCATACTAATAACTTATGTCATTTGCTTTAGGCAAGTGAAAGCCTCTATGAGCAGAAACCTGAAGAGCCAGCTCCTGCCCTGCCATCAGTGACTGAAAGCACTACAGCTAGGAGCAAATCTCATACTTCCCGATTTGAATATGTGGAAAATGTACCTTCTGCTGGGAGCAGCTCTTCGGAAAACCAATCGTTTGGACATGTTGCGCCTCCAAAGTCTTCAAACTTCTTTGGTGAATTCGGGATGGACAGTGGATATCACAAGAAATCTACCTCTGGTTCATCCAAACTGCAGGTAATGTTCAGTTATCCAGTAGTTGCATCATTTATATGAACGATGAATCATGGATATGATAAGTCAGTTATATATAATGTTGGTCATTTACTGTCTTAATTTTGGATAAATTGGTGTGCCTCTGTCAGTTCAGGACACCAAAGAGGAGGATTTAGTTCCACCATTAACGAACTTTGGGCCCTTTGGGGAAGCATTTCTTTTGGTATATGTAGTGTCTCTCTAATTCTCAGTTCAGGACACCAAAGCACGCTTTCCAAAAGCACTATTGGCTTGGTTCACATTGATGTCTGATAATGAGCTAAACAGCTTGCAAGGCTAAAAATGTGTGTTGAGATTGTAGAATATTCAGTATTCACCGCATGTCATCATATTGAGAGAATTTACAGTTTTGAAGCTGAATAACTTATCTTAGTTCTGCATGTACTTGTGCTTACATTAATTTGCACATGGTTACCCTATATCATACTCTGCTCATCTTGATTGTATTGTGTAAATATCAACTCAAATTCTTACCAACCATGCTGGTTTCTTTTGTCCATCTGTGCATAATTAAACATTTGAGTGTGTCCCCTCTGGAAATGGGAAATTGAACACAGCTAGCTTTTGCATATTCTTGTGTTGAGATCCAGCTTTCAAGTGAGCTATGAATAATCGGTTCTAATGATCTCCAGGTTGAGGAAAGCAGTGAAGCAAGACAAAAGTTCTCAAATGCAAAGTCTATTTCATCTTCCCAGTTTTTCGGTGATCAGGCCAATTTAGAAAAAGAGGGTCAAATCTCCCTCCAAAAATTCTCTGTAAGTATATCACTGCTTCTTTGCTGGGAATCTGGGATTATAATAAATCTATTCTTGGTCTTTGTTTAGAAGAAACCCAAATGCCATGGATCTGGCCTAGCCCTTGGTTTTATAATCTCAGGACGTTCTTTCGATGTTTTCGTACTCCTATTCTTGTACTCCCTCCGATTCATAATAAGTGTCGCTCATTTTGTGCTAAGCTAGTACAAACTTTTTACTATATTAGCGACACTTATTATGGATCGGAGGGAGTATCATTTTGATGTTTATAAGTAGTAGTTTGTTTGTCTGCGTTTACACCACAGTTGATCAGCTTGGCCCTAACTCCCAAGTGAATAATCTGGTTTTCAGTACTGCATTGATTGATTGGTACTACGTGTGATACATTGCTGTAGGGATCCTCTGCCATTTCAAGTGCTGATCTATTTGGCCAACAACCAAACAATTCAAATGCTGACCTGAGTGCTTCGGATTTGATCAACAAAATCTCCTTCCAGGTAACACTGGAGTAGCATGGCTGGTTTCGTGGATGGACTTGTGTTGATGCTCTGTTGTGTGTGCAGGCCACTCAGGACTTGACCTCCCTCAAGAGCATGGCTGGGCAGACTGGGAAGAAGCTGACATCTATGGCATCCAACATCATATCTGATCTTGACCGGATCCTCTGAGCTTAATTTACATCATAACAGATTGATTGGTGGTGGCTTTGCATGGCCGGTGGATCTGTTTAAAGAGTCCATAGGAATCTTAAAACTTAAAACTCTAGAGAAAAGAGGATTTTATCGTGAATGCTGTACTAAAGTCGTGCTAGCATTTGGATATGTGTTTCGTAGGAACCAGATGGGTGCTGTGGTACCAAAGAAATGCCTTTGCTTTGTAATGACCATTTCATACCATATATGGTTGTTAGTACAGATATGCTCTTGCCGTATCGAAAGCTGCAAGTCACTAAACCGTGCAACAAGGAGGCAAAAACTGGAGTAGTTAAGCAAGGTTTAGGCAGCTTTCTAATCTAAAGTTACAAGTGTCCAAAAATGCAGTGTCACTGGTCTAATCGTGCACTGCGAAAAGCCTTGTGGTAAATTAGCTACTCAGGCGCTGTACCCCTCTACCTCCGCTTTCTCCTGGCCCTCTTTCTTGCTGCCGACGCACTCATCACCTTTTGCAGATAATTCTTTACGCCGCCATTCGTCTTCCGCTTCTTCACTGTCGTTGCACCTGCGGACTGGGTTCTCATCCGCTTCATTGCTCTGGTCTCGACTCCACCATCTGCAAGCGGAACACAGGCATCCCACAACAGATTTTAGAGCAAACCAACATACATAGATTGCGATTATAACAAAATATAAAGACGCACACATAAATCAAGCTGTCAAGACATTTTCTTAAAAAAAGGGCCAATCTTATATTACCTCCGATCCATATTAATGGACTCAATTTTGTTTAGATTTTTGTTTAGATTCATATGTATCTAGTTAAGTATTTAGACTAGATGATGTGTATCTAAACAAACTTAAGTCCATTAATATGGATCAGAGGGAGTAATTTTTTTTGCGTTGAAAGCTTAAGGAACATGTTAGCTAACACAAGACATACACGTTTCACATTTCAAAATGCTAACAAACTTGAACATAAAGAGTGGATTTCCGGCTAATATAAGGGGGACTGAATGACTGTTTATTTCTGATGTTTCCTTTGCTCATATGAGCGCACACGTGCGTGACAAAAAACAGTTTCTCTAAGAACTCAGAAGCCATTTAAACAGTCATCCATCCCTAAAAATTGCAAGAGGAAATCAAAAAGGGTTGGCAAAGGTTGCTGATGAACTCGCACGAAACCATGCCAATTTTGCATTTTGAATCTAAATGAACTTAGTATTGCACTCGCCCTTGATAGTGCGGTCGGAGTTGGAGCCTACTGTTGTGAGCCTTGAAGTGCCACTACTCCCACTTGCGTGCAGCGATCCAGCAGAAGAATCACAAAAGCCCATCACCCCATCTTCTACTGCAAGAAGAGACGAGCCCAATAAAACAACAGCCACCAGCACAAGGTACAAACTCATAAGTAGAATCTAGTACTGTGCTGTTGCCTATCGATTTGATCCAAGAAAAACAACAGCTTTGCATTTCATTGATATAGAAGGAGCAGGCTCAGAGAGAGCACTGTGGGCAACTCGTGTGAGTAAATTTCAGGTTGTTTCCTTTTATAACAGAGAAAGATCGCACTTACCAGGCAATGTCAAGTTTTCAGGACAGCAGTCGTCTTCTTCATGTTTATGTGATGAGGACTGGAGTAGGTGGCAGCTTCCTATATTTTCTTGTGATAACCCTCCATGGGAGTCTCCAACATGCACCTCTGATGATAATCCATTATGGCTTGTTTCCCTGATGCCATGTGATCCCTGCGGACTGGGCTTCTCTTTGTACTCCAATAGCAACAGCAACCCACTAGCGTTTCCATTTTCCACACTTGATAGGGGAAGGGAGGTGGGTTTCTGTGTTTCTCCAGATCCAGATGGTCCTCCACCGATGCTGCAACCCACTTCGTTTTTGTCAGGTACACTGCACAGGGTGCTGCCATTCGCATTTCCTTGTGAACTAGGACCAGCTTCATTTTTCTCTTCTGATCCCTCAGAGCCATGTTCATCACTGTCAGTATCAGTGGTACTGAAGCTGCCTGCCTTGGGAATACCATCCTCATCTAATTCTTTGTCCGACAACTCTTTAAAATAATCTGACAGCAACATTTCCTTTTTCTCAAGTAATGTAGAGAACCATGAGGATGAACCCTTCTTGACATAGAACAGAAGATATGCATTTTTCTTCAATAGTCCGTCCTCAGTAATTTCCGCAACCTGCACCGTCAAAGGTTAGAACCAGGTAACTGAACGAAAGGTTAAATAATGTTACCAGCAGTAGATAGATTACCTTTTCATCGTCAAAGCGAAACCAGTCAGTTTCTGATGAACGGATATAACAAACGTAATGACCGTTGGTTGCACCGCCTAGGTGTTCTACAACTCCATACAAATCATAGTGTTGAGGTTTCTGCAACAACAGTTTGAATAAGCCATATACTTGGGTGCTTGAGGAATATGATAAAATTAGAAGAAAGTGGACTCACATCATCCGGGGAGCTCATGAAGGGATTTAAATCCAGCTCTAACTGAAACTTCACCATGTCATGAATCTTAGATATAGCACTCCCCAAATTTTGAAACCGTTTGAGCTGGATTACAAGAACTTCTGGAGCCTGCTCCACCTTGAGGTGCTTTTCCATGTTCACACGAGATTTGCATCCATCACAAATGAAATCTTCAACCACCTCAACTTTTGTATAAGATGATAGTGAATCGATGAGAGTGTCCATTTGGTTAACCTCCAGGTTAAGGTCAAGGAAAGACTCCAATCTGTCCGAGCAATGATTGCACTTTGGACAATGCAACTGAGCAAACCAAAAACATTTGAGTAAATATCACATTGGATTATCGTAGACCAAGTCCGAACGGTACGGATGTAACTGGTGGTGAAGATCAACAGACAAACCTGGCTTTTCAGTTGGCCCCCAAACATTTCTTTGACAATAGAAGTAGGTTCCTCAGATTCAGACCTGGGAGCGACAGATACCCCATCTAATTTATCAAGCAAGCAGCGGAGGAATTCATGTGCATCTTGTTGTTGTCCCCGCACAAAATCTTGAAACATCACTGCAAACCATTTTGTGGGAAAGTGAATTCAGTACATAATCACAGGGATGTCTCAAGTATGTAATAACAAGAATATAATAACTGAAATGGGTTAAATGAACACAATACAGCTAAACAAGACTTGAATCTCTCTGATAACATATAAGCAGTCAATAATGTATAGAAAGAGGAAAATTGAAAGTTCAGTTAAACAGACAAACACTCAGCTACACACAACCAACACCACAGGCAAAGAAACCTCTGAATTGAGCTGTTTATGAGCATATGGGAAGGAATTTTAAATGTTCAGCTGAACAAACATACACTTCAGGCGTTTGACAAACTTTCTGGGGTAGAGAACATCTCCTGAGAGCCTGATAACTTCAGAGGCATGGTGTCGTAGGGAGCAGTAACAGCAGAATTCGTCAGAACCCCCTACATAAGAAGAAACAATTGAAAACACAGGGTCAATACAAAGAGATGCTCGACGGTAGGTAAAATAGAAGAATGACAGTAGATTGAACTAGATGACTTACTAGGACATGGACCTAGGTGACGAACTTTCAGAAGCTTCGACACCAGAGGAACAGTGTGAACCACACACTGTAGAATGCAATTAAGGAAACATATCCACTTCTCAGGATTGCTTAGCGAGGCAGCCTATAAAAGCAACGCAAACAGTAAGACAAACAAATCTAAACTTGATTTGAGAGGAGACAAGCACCACAGGAATGAAGCGCACGTCTAGCTTACCACAGGGAAGTCATTCTTTTCACGAATCAGTTTATTACGAGAACAGCATCGGGTATCTTCATAGTCATTCAGAGGCTCCTAGGGCAGAAGACAGAAGTGGAAGATGTCCAAGTCAAACAGACAAATATATCAAAATATCACAAGTGCAAACAACGAAAAGCCATGGATGTTTGGATGATGGTGTAAAATGAACTACTTTGAAAGAAACATAGGTTGCTTACCATCGGGCGTGGATTGTAAATATCCATATGACCACGATCATATGGTCCAAATGGGTAGCCACCATGTCTATAATCTGGGTAACGATTCCTACCAAGATGAGCATTTCCATGATGTAGTGGATTATGCTGCCAAAATGGATAACAGTCCCCACGAAATCTGCGACCATAAAATTTAGGATCATCATATCTGTGATATCTTTCTCTTTCACGATGCTCCCGAAATAACCACATCCTCCTCTGACAGTTGTAACAACCACAAAAACCCTCACAATCCTGGAGAACAAACAGAACTGATATGTTAGCTATGTAAATATTGGAGTGCATGAGCAAATTTTGTGTGATAGAGGAAGCGTGCATGTGCCACACTAGATAAAATTGGCACACCAAAGTGGCATTTAATGATAACTGCACAGTACCAGTAGCAAACAAAACGACAGCTTAAAACAAGAAGTGACAGAAATTAGCAAATGTATACATCATCCTCACGACGTTGGTCTCCCCAGATCCCCTTGTGGTATCTCTCATCATCATCCTCACGACGTTGGTCTCCCCAGATCCCCTTGTGGTATCTTTCATCATCATCCTCACGACGTTGGCCTCCCCAGACCCCCTTGTGGTATCTCTCATCTGCTGGATCCAGAACCTGCAAGGGATTTTGGTCTTGCCAGGTCTCGTTATCCCCCTCATTTGCTGGACCCGGAACCTGCAAGAGAATTTTGTCTTGTGTCTCCTTGTCTCCCTCGTCGGCTGGACCTGGAACCTTGAAGGGACTTTTGTCTTGCGATGTCTCCTCGTGCCCATCGTCTGCTGGACCCGGACCCTGCAATCAACGATCACCGACCCAGCCGCAAGATTAGTGATCTTAGTGTCGGAAATAAGCCGCATTACATCCTGAGGTGCGACGGAGGAACCACAGCGAAGATCAACACTCGAAATCAAGCTACCATCTGGTCAAATTAATCGAGAGGGGAAAGCCATCGAAATCAATTTGGGTAAACCAAAACGTTGGAATCGCAAAAGTAGCCAGCTCTCTAGCATTCTAGGGGGTAATCAAAGGGACGCACAGCTACCGAAGCAAAAACTCGTGAGCAAATCTCTCGAAATCTCTGTAGATAGCCGCTACGCCATCCCGATGAAGCGCGCGGCGGCCGCGACGGGTAAACATCTAGGGGGTGCCTAGAGGCGGCGAGCGCAGGAAAGTAAAATACAAGCAGATTACCGCTGGATTAAGCGTCCGCGAGGAATTAAAAGCGATGGAAACTGCCTCGATGATCGCCGAATAGAACAGGATTAAACCGACAAAATAGAAGAAGAGGGCGCGAGGTAAGCATGGAGTGAACTAAACGAGGTGGCCACCGAAGCACCCACCGATTCGAGCGGGTGGGACGGCGCCGCGGCGGGCACCGTTTGCTCCTCCTCCTCCTCCTCGACCGGCTGCTTTGGCGGCGGCGGGAGCAGCAGCAGCATTGGGGCGACGGGCGCGTCCGAGGCGACGGTGGGCTGCTCGTCCTGCTCGGGTTCGTCCTCCTCCTCCTCCAGTGGCGGCGGCGGCGCCATCGGCTCGACGAGGGCGTCCGAGGCGATGGTGGGCTGCTCGTCCTGCTCGGGTTCGTCCACCTCCTCCAGCGGCGGGGGCGGCGGCGGCGCCATCGGCTCGACGAGGGCGTCCGCGGGGAGGCGAGGCTGCTCCACCACCTCCTCCGGGTGCGGCATTGGCGCGAGGACGGCGACGGCCTGGCTGACGACCGCGGCCATGGGAGTTGGGCTAGGGTTTTGCGGGGGTTTGGGGGTGGTGCGCGCGGTGGGGTGGGGTGGGTGGGGGAGTGGGAGGGAGATCAGCCCGGACGCGCTGGGTCGCGGAAGGAACCAGAACGGACGCGACGCGACGCGGCGTGGGTGGGTGGTGGAGGCGGCGAGAGGCTTTATATGGTGGTACGGTCCGGCGCGGTCGGAGTCCCCTCCCAGTTCCCACCGGGTCCGCCGGGGTCTCTCTAGTCTCTCGTCGCGCCCTCTTCGTCCTTGGGGCGTCTGGCTGGGTCGCTATAGTTCCCTTGGGGCTGCTCTGCTGCAACGGATTCTAGACGGTTCCTTCTTTTTTTTCTCTTTGCCAAATGCAAGGATTTTTGGTTGTGCGTCGCCTGCTTCTCCTCCACGTGTCGATCCACGATTGGCTGTAAAAAGAGCCGCGGAAATTTGCTACAGTACTACAGTATATCAAAAGAGTTGGCTTGCTAATATTTGGTGATATCCAAACTTACCAAAAATTGACAACTTTTTTAGTGGCCGCCAGGATAACCTGCCGATTAGTGGCCATCTCTTTTATTGGGTGTGAAATAGAGTTTTGTTTCTTTGTAACAGAGTCGATAATGCCAAATTTCGTGGAGTTTGAACATTTGAAGCAGTCTTCGACAAAAATGACAAATTTTGAGACTCTGTGAACCTTTTGAAAAGGCTGGCGCTCTGCGCCGGTCGATCGGCGCTCCAGTTCGTCCGGTCAAACGCAGACCGTTTGATCTCCGTGATCCAATGGATCAGATTTGCGCGTACCCCTTCGTTTTATATGACTGCAACATTTGCGGTACATTCGCAACTTTTTTGGTACACGGATGTAACATTTTTTAATTTTTGGTGCTTTTTGCAGCAAAAAGAATGTGGTAACAAATTTTAATCGCTGGTGGTAGCATTTTTTATTATCGGTTGCAACAAAAAATCATAATCCATCGTGGCTAATCACTTTATAACTTTTTCGTTGTAGCAAAAACTTTTAACGGTAGTAGAAAAAACACACAACAGTGGAAGCAAAAAATTTAAACGGTTGCAACATTGTGCGTAACAAAAACATACAACGGTAGTAGCAAAAACATACAACGGTTGTAGCAGAAAAAATAACAGTTGCAACAAAATTCATCGTCACCGTCGTCGAGGTCGTAGCTCCGCAGTGGTGATGTAGCAAAAATCTTGGCCGGTAGTAGCAAAAACATAAAACAGTAGAAACAAAATGGTTCACTGGTTGCAATATTACATACTCAGATATTTCCCTGTACATTATGCGTTGTAGCAAAAACACCAGTTTATTCCTTTGTAGCAAAAATATGATATTGTTGTAACAAAAATATGATATGGTTGTAGCAAAAAAAATTGATAGTTGTGCACGGAGCTGCTCATGGCCATGGCGGCCATGGCCGGCGACGTGGGGCACGGGGAGGTGCGGGCTCGACGGAGGAGGACCGGGGCGGGTGCGGCTGGTCGGGGAGGGTCCGGATCTGGGCAGAGGGAGAACGTTGGCGAGGTCCCGGGAGCACGGCGGCGAGCTCCTCGAGCCATGGCCATGGCGGCGGGCGGTGGGCGGCGACGCGTGGCCTCAAACATGGTGGCGGGACGACGGCGTGAGGACGCGGCCAGGACGGCGGGCGAGCGGCGCGAAGACCCTCGGCGGTAGCAGCAGCACAAGCGTAGCCGTGATCTTAAAATCTAAAGGAAGAAGAAGGTGTGGTCGGGGCGACCGGCTGTCAACATTAACCTTTTGAAAACTGCATTATTCATAAAAAAATCGTGTTTCTTGTCGATTGCCATGAACTCCTCGAATGTCTAAACACTCACCTTCAAACACTCATCTTCCCATGAACTCCTCTTACCTTACTTCTCGACAACGACGCTAGAAATAGCTTGATGTCTACTACGCGCTTTCATTCTTGTAGACTATGTTGGGTCTTCAAGCGCAAAGGTTTGTAGGCAGCAACAATTTCCCACAAGTGGATGATCTAAGGTTTATCGAACTCGGGGAAGTAAAGGTTGAAATGGTCTCTCTCAAACAACCATGCAATTAAGATACAAGAGGTCTCTTGTGTCCCCAACACACCTAGTACAATGTTAAATTGTATATGTGTACTAGTTCGGAGAAGAGATGATAAATATGGGTGGCAAAGCAAGGTAATATAAATTTGTAATAAAAATTATAGAAAGGTAGGAAGGGACAACGTGAGTGATACGCTAGAGAGGAATGCTTCTCGCCCTTCGTTGGTTACCCCAAGTGGAAGGTAAGATGCAGCGTAGCAGCAAGTTTCCCTCGGTGAAGATACCGAGGTTGAGTATCGACCAGTAGGACTCCGGCGATGATAAGTAGGTGTCAGCGGCGCACCTGACGCGGACCTGCACACAACACAATTAACTTTGCTCCCAACGAAGTTCAGAGAGGTTGTCAATCTCTCCAGTCTTATTGTTTACAAAGGATCAAAACACATGATAATGATAATGATAGCAACTGAAAGTAAAAAGTAAGAAAGTAAATGAACGTGTAAACAGTGACAAGAATATGGACCGGGGTCCCGTGATGTTCACTAGTGATGTCTCTCTCCCAAAAGATGATAAGACTGCTATGCGAGGTAAACAAATTACAGAAGGGCAATTGACAGGATTATAAACGCACCGCAATGCTAACTATGCTACAAAAGAAAGGAAGAGGCTCAAAAGCATGGGCAGTACGCCAAAATAAGTAGACCGAAATCCATCTGCATCTACTACTAATCATCCACCTTGAGATATCTATCCAGAACATCTCGCTGGTATTAAGTTGCGAGCCCCACCCAAAGTGTAAACCCAAAGCAACAGATAACTGGATTAAAAAGAACTTTGCGTAAAGTAAACAATCCTTGTAACCGCGGTTATAAGCACCGTTGTTTTCCCCCTTGTGGCCACAGGACGTCCCCTAGACTCATGTTTCTGTCACTCAAGCGTGTCATCAGGGGCATGTACCCGCAATCGAGCATAACGTTCCCTCTTGGAGTCACTACCTACCACTTGGCCAAAGCAATAAATAGCAACGGAGAACATGCAAGAATTACTTCCGAACAAAAATACAAAAGATAAGAACCAATTATATTACTCTATCACAATCTGGACATAATCTCATAATCCATCAGATCCCATCAAACTCAGCATAGCAAAAGCAGAAAGAATTACATATGTGCCTCGATCATGTAGGGCAGCTCACGAGATCTAAACCATGAAGAACAAAGAGGGGAGGAGAACATCACATAGCTACTAATCACGGACCCATGGTCCAAGGTAGACTACTCACGACACATCCCGGAAGCGTCCATGGTGGAGGAGAAGCTCCCGGAGGTCGATCCTCCCTCCGGCAGGGTGCCGGGAAGGGTCCTGATGGTGCTCCCGATCTTGGAAGCGCGGCGGCGGCGGAACAGAGGAGAATTTGCGAAATAGGGTTCTGTCTTCGGAATTTACCCATGATGGAGAATAAATAGGCGAAGGGGGCAGCCAGGGGGGCCACAAGGGGCCCAGACGCCCCCCTGGCGCGGCCAGGCCCCTGGCGGTGCTAGGTGGCCGCCTGGGTGCCTGGAGGTGGGCCCCTGGCCCTCCTTTCGGCTTCTGGAGTCTTCCGACACGCTCATTTTTTATCTGATTTTTCCCGGATTTTTGGAGCATTTTTTATATGCGGAAAAACTGAAATAGAAAAACTACAGAAAACAGGAACTGGCACTGTGTGCACTGAGTTAGTAGGTTAGTCCAAATATGATAAAAATGTATGAAAGTGTATCTAGATCATAGCAATATCACACAAAACATGCATGGAGCGAGAAGAAATTATCGATACGTTTGAGACGTATCAACATCGCCAAGCTTAATTCCTGCTCGTCCTCGAGTAGGTAAATGATAACAGGCATAATTGTTGTGGTGACATGCTAGCAACCATATAAGGACTTTGAAAAGTAAAGCAATCAAGGTATGTAATTCAATTCAATTCAGTTCAAGTCATAACAAGCAACGAAAGAACATTAGGTGCAAGAGCTCTCGCTGTCCATGACTCGAATGTCTCCAAATGGTGTTTGCCTGCAAGAAGGGGGATAGGGAATACGAGAAAAAAATATTTTTAGTTAAGAACTCAATCTACTAAAGTTTCACACTTGGTCTTCTTTGGAATCTTATCTTGACTCGTCCCCAGACCACTAGCCAGGTACAAGTCAATTTGATCCACTCCTTTTCGATATTTTGAGCACCCATGCAATGGATGAGCGTAAGCACGAGAGTTGATACTTAGGATGGCAAAGAGAGAAATATGGTGGAGGAGGAAGACAAAAAAGGTGAGAAAGGATCACACCAATGAGAACAATCATAGGCGAGAAGGCCAAATGATAGATATGATGTGAGGAGTAGGGATTGCCATGCAACGGATGCACATATGAGCTGAAAAGCTCTCCAATGGAACTAGTGGGGTGCATCTAACTTGCTCGCTCATGAAGACCTAGAGCTCTTTTGAGGAGGCTCATCCTTGGAATATGCAAGCCAAGTTCTATAGTGTAAGGGTCCCCACATAGCTATATGCATGATCATCTCTATGGAGTACAAGGATAAGAGGGAGTACTAGTGTGGATCTATCAAAAGGATAGTAGTGTTGCCCCTTTCTCTCTTTTTTTTCTTTTTTTCTCTTTTTTCTATTTTTTATTTTTTTGGTGGCCTCAATGGCTCTTTCTATTTAACTCTCATTTGTCCTCTTCGGGATCTTTTATTGTGTCCACTTTGGAATCTTTTCCTCACTTAAGGACAACACTCTAATTTACAAGAGGGTATAAAAGATCTTTCACACTTTACAAGGTACTCAAATCATAAAGAAGATGTAGCTATCATGATGTATGCAATGTATGCCGCTGCCAGTGTAGCAGGAACATGTATGACATGAAGATCAAGTCATGAAGAGGTGGATGTTGCATGACAATATATCTCGGAAAGTCTATGGAAATGCCTTGATAGATAGGTATGGTGGCTGTTTTGAGGAAAGATATAAGGAGGTTTATGATGAAAGACCGTATCATGCATTGGATGTACCAGCGAAGGTGGACGCCAACTCTCGGAGTGAGAAGGAGGAAATGCACGGCACAGAAGAGGCTAGCAAATATGAGGAGGTGGAAGTGTCAACTTTCAATACTTACATTAGTCCGAAGAACTCATGCACTTATTATCGGTAACTCTCAATCTAATGAGGAGGTTCACAAAGAGACAAGTACCCCGAGGAGGAGTGTATGGGGGTTTGGTTATCCTTGCGCATCCTCGACTCATGGTACGTGAGTGTACTCTAATATCCGACCCCTCAGAAGAGTAGTGATCCATCTAGTAACTAGAGTACTCAACTAGTTTTGTAGGTTTTTGAAAATAAACACGGATTTCCAAAATACGACACCTATCACTAATAGGCAAGAGCTCTTGACACCAAAAGTTCAAACATTACTCACATCAATACCTCAAAACTATTGCAAGTTACTACTAAAATTAAATAGCAACCTCAATTACCTACTCTCAAGAAAAGACACAACTCAGTGCAACAACCAACTCTCTTAACAAGATAAACATGAAAACTAAAGAGAGTTCTAGCAACAAACTATATAAAAGCCAAGGCTCTTGCTAAAGACAAACTAAAACTAAAACTAAACATGGCAGTAGCTACGAAAAGATAAAGAACACACAACAGCAAAAAGATAGGCATGAAGAATCCTATGATGTGTTCTAGATTTTGAAAGTGGAACGTGTTTCTCTCCCACACAAAGTAAGACGGGATCTAACTTGTTATGAACAACAAGAAAAGCTAAAGAAAACTAAAAACAAAACCTAAGAACGAGACGCTCCAAGCATAGCACATAACGCATGAAGTGATAAAAATATAGTGAGACGAAGGACGAATTGATGAATTGATGATGGAGAAGTGGATGCTCGGGGGCATCCCCAAGCTTAGACGCTTGAGTCTCCTTGAATATTTATTGGGGATGCATGGGGCATCCCCAAGCTTGAGCGCTTAACACTCCCGAATCTTCTTTCATCATCTTCCATCGCACACTTGAAAACTCCCTTCATACACAACTCATCATAAGCTGATTAGAGAGGTTAGTACCCTTAATAAATAATTTTTCCCACTGGATATAAAGATATTCTTGAAGAGCTACTGTTTCTCAACATTTCCAAAAGGTTTTTGCAAAGAAAAAGCAAGCTTAAGGTTTGCAAAAGTTAGGAGAGACAAAACGTGGCAGAATCTGTGAAAAACGGAACAACATGTAGTAAAGAATTTTTAGGGGCACTTATGCAACTCAAATAAAAAAAACTCAGAACATACGAAAGTTCCGTGATGGTATAGAGCACGCTGTGTAAAAAACTGATCTCAAAAAGATGAACTGGTGATTTATTCTGATTTTTTCCGTCACGAGGACATAATCTGTTTTCTGGATAGCATGTCACAACTTTCACTTCCCTTGTCGTATGAGGCTATACTTGGCACAAAGCTTGAAAAATAAAGATACAATGATGTTGCTATAGTAGTAACAATCATCAAGACCACTAAGAACAGAAGTAAAAACATCTTGGGTTGCCTCCCAACAAGCGCTTTCTTTTACGCCTTTAAGCTAGGCATAAGGCAAAAGAAGAATCAAGTTTTATCAAGAGAAAGAGAATAGCTTGCCCATGTAATGGACTCAAAAGGTAACTTGATTTTATTTCTAGGGAAGTGTTCCATCCCCTTTTTGAGAGGGAATTGGAATTTTATATTCCCCTCTTTCATGTCAATAACAGCACCAACGGTGTGAAGAAAAGGACGTCCCAAAATAATTGGACATAAAGGCTCACACTCTATATCCATAATGATAAAGTCAATGGGAACATAGTTGTCATTGACAATGATAAGAACATCGTCGATCTTCCCCAAAGGTTTCTTTACGGAAGAGTCGACAAGGCGAACACCAAAAGAACATGAATCAAAAGGTTTCAATTCAAACATATCATACATTCTTTTGGGTATGACGGAGGTACTAGCCCCAACGTCACATAAATCATAGCAAGAGAAGTTATTTAATTTAATTTTTATCATGGGGTCCCAACCATCATCTAGCTTCCTAGGTATGGACGCTTCTATCCTAAGCTTCTCCTCCCTAGCTTTGATAAGAGCATTTGTGATATGCTCCGTGAAGGCAAGGCAAGGTGTGTAATAAGCTGATAACTTTTGAGAGGGTGCAACTGTCAAAATCAATATCACTACTATCAAAGGTGGTAGTAGTGTCATCTAACCTCACTTGTTTGAAACCCTCTATGTTCATAGTAGTTTCTTCTTCTACGGTTGAGGCGTTAGCATCACCATTAATAGGTCCGATGGGACCAGGAGTGCATTGGGTACTAATAGTTTCTGTGTCCTAAACAATTTGGATAGTGGCAACAGTATGGTGTGTAGGAAGGCTCTTAATTATATCCTCTTCCTCTTCTTCTCTAGCCCATCTTTCTTTAAGTTTAGCCACCATCCTAATATTTTCATTGATTTGTACCTGGATAGCATTAATAGGAGTGGCCTTACTCTCCTCAAGGGGAGAGGTTCTAATTTTTAACATCTCAACATCAACGGCTAAGCTGTCTACCCTGATACGGCCAAAACGTATCTATAATTTCTGCTTGCTCCATGCCTCTTTTGTGTGATATTGCTATGATATTTATGAACTTCCATACACTTTTGATCATATTTGGACTAACCTATTAACTCAGTGCACCCCAGTGCCAGTTCCTGTTTTCTGCTGTTTTTCTATTTCAGGTTTCCCCCTTATTAAAAGTACCAGAAAAATTCCGGGAAAAATATAGGAAAAATCAGCGTACCGGAAGCTTCGAGAAAAGCCCGAGAGGGGCCAGAGGGGAGCCAGGGTCCCCCCAGGCGGCCAATGGGCGCGGTCCCACCCCTGGCAGCGCCAGGGGGGCGCCTGGAGCCCCTGGCCCACCTCTGGCTGCCCCCTTTCGCCTATTTATTCCCCGTGACGAGAAACCCTCGGGGACGGAACCCTTTTTCGCGATCTCTCCTCTGTTCCGCTGCCGCCGCGCTTACAAGATCGGGAGCAGCAGAAGACCTCTTCTCGGCACCCTGCCGGAGGGAGGAATCACCTCCGGGAGCTTCTCCACCACCATGGATGCTTCCCGGATGAACCGTGAGTAGTCCACCTTGGACCATGGGTCCATGATCAGTAGCTATGTGATGTTCTCCTCCCATCTTTGTTCTTCATGGATTAGACCTCGTGAGCTGCCCTACATGATCGAGGCACATATGTAATCTTTCTGCTGTTGCTATGCTGAATTTCCTGGGATCCGACGGATTATGAGATTATGTTCAGATTGTGATTGAGTTATATATTTGATTCTCTTATTTTATATTTATGTTCTTGAGTAACTCTTGCATGTTCTCCGTTGCTGTTTATTGCTTTGCCCAAGTAGTAGGTAGTGACTCCAAGAGGGAGCGTTATGCATGATTGTGGGTTCATGCCCCCCGATGACTAGCTTGAGTGACAGAAACATGAGTCTAGGGGATGTGATGTTGCCAAAGGGGGAAAACAACGGTGCTTGTACTTGCGGGTGTTTACTTTACGCAAAGTTCTTTAATGCAGTTGTCCGTTGCTTTGAGTTTACACTTTGGGTGGGATTCGCAACTTAATACCAGCGAGATGTTCTGGATAGATATCTCAAGGTGGATGATTAGTGGGTAGATGCAGTTGGATTTCGGTCTACTTGTCTTGGCGTATTGCCTGTGCTTTTGAGCCCCTTCCTTTCCGTTTTGCATAATTAGCATTGGTTTGTGCACATAATCCTGTCAATTGCCCAGCTGTAATTTTTTTACCTTGCATGGCTATTTTATCGTCTTTTGGGAGAGAGACATCACTAGTGAACATCATGGGACCCCGGTCCATATATATCCACCACTGTTTACACTATCAATTTACTTTCAGTATTTACTATTTCGTAGCTATCACTATCTATCATTATTATCCTGTGCGTTTTATCCTTTGTAAACAACAAGGCCGGAGGAATTGGCAACTCCTCTGAACTCGTTGGGAGCAAAGCTATCTGTGTGTGTGCAGGTCCAGGAGAAGCAAGTGATTATCTTCAAACGACGCCTGACTTGCCGAACCACCTACTTGTTGACCTTGGAGTCCTATGGGAGACAATCTTAAAACCTCGGTGTCTTCGCCGAGGGAAACTTGCCGTTACGCTACATCTCACCTTCCACTTGGGGTAACCAACGAGGGCGAGAAGTTATCTCGTGTATGAAGCAAATTTCTGGCGCCGTTGCCGGGGACTCCACTCTTCAAGATAGGGGAGTTTCACACTATCTTTTATCTTTGCTTTTTAGTCTTGTTAGTTTACCTTTCAGTTTTTGCTTTATTGTATTTTATCAAAAAACAAAAAAATAGTTATCTTGCTTGCTGCTGCTATGGGTTCCTCTGAGAACACTAAGTTGTGTGACTTCACTAGTCACAACAACAGTGACTTTATCTGCAATCCTATTGCTACACCTGCTACTTCAGCACCTTCTTAAGAGATTAAACCTGCTTTGCTGAACCTTGTTATGAAAGATCAATTCTCTGGTGCTAGAGATGATGCTGCTTTGCATTTAAATAATTTTATTGAGCTTTGTGATATGCAAAAGTACAAAGAAGTAGATGGTGATATTGTTAAGCTTAAGCTTTTTCCTTTCTCCTTGAGGGATGAAGCTAAAATCTGGTTTCAATCCTTGCCTAAGAATAGCATAGATTCTTGGGATAAATGCAAGGATGCTTTTATCGGGAAGTATTATCCCCCTGCTAAGATTATCCAGTTGAGGAGCTTTATTATGAATTTTAAACAATTGGATAATGAACACGTTGCCCAAGCTTGGGAAGGCATGAAATCTCTTGTTAAGAATTGCCCTACGCATGGTTTGACTACTTGGATGGTTATCCAGACTTTTTATGCAGGCTTGAACTTTACCTCGCGGAACTTGTTAGATTCGGCCGCGGGAGGAACCTTTATGTCAACTACACTTGGTGCTGCCACAAAACTTCTCAATGAGATGATGACCAACTATTCGCAATGGCACACCGAAAGAGCTCCAACAGGTAGGAAGGTAAACTCCGTCGAGGAGATCTCCTCCCTAAATGAAAAGGTTGACTTGATCATGTCTCTACTTACCAAGCAATCTTCTATTGATCCTCAAAATGTTCCTTTAAATTCTTTGATTGCTCAGGATCAAGTAGATGTGAACTTTATCTCTAGAAACAACTTCAACAACAATGCTTATAGGAGTAAATTTTGTAGCAATCCTAGACCGTTCCCCTCCAACAACTATGGGAACAACAACACTTATCCTAGCACCAAAAACTCCACTTCTGAATTAGAGAGTATGCTTAAAGACTTTATCACTACCCAAAAAGCCTTCAACAAGAGTGTAGAGGAAAAACTAGACAAACTAGATACCCTCTCGTCGAAGGTAGATAATTTAGCCCATGAAGTAGAATTGCTTAAAATTAGAACTTCTCCCCTTGAGGAGAGGAAGGTCACTCCTATAAATGCTATCCAATTGCAAATTAATGAAAACATTAGGATGATGGCTAAACTCAAAGAGAGATGGGCTAGAGAAAAGGAGGAAGAGGATAGAATTAAGAGCCTTCCTACACACCATACTGTTGCTACTATCCAAGTGGTTGAGGATATCCAAACTCTTAGCACCCAATGCACCCCTAGTCCCATAGGAATTATTAATGGTGATGCTATGACCTCAACCGTAGAAGAAGAAATTCCTATGACTATAGAAGCTACCAAACAAGTGAGCCTAAAGGACACCACTACCACTTTACTTGATAGTAGTGACCTTGATTTTGATAATTGCACCCTTTCTGAAGTTATTCGTTTACTTCACAAGATGTCTAGAGACCCCAACACTAGCACACTTAATCTTGCCTTCACGGAGCATATCACTAATGCTCTCATCAAAGCTAGGGAGGAGAAGCTTAGGTTAGAAGCCTCCATACCTAGAAAGCTAGAAGATGGTTGGGATCTTATGATTAAAATTAAGTTGAATAACTTTTATTGCTATGCTTTATGTGATGTTGGAGCTACTACCTCTGTTATGCCTAAAAGAATGTATGATATATTTGAGTTGAAACCTTTTGATGCTTGTTCTTTTGGTGTTCACCTCATCGATTCTTCCATAAAGAAACCTTTGGGGAAGATAGATGATGTTCTTATCATTGTCAATGACAATTATGTTCCCGTTGATTTTACTATTATGGACATTGAATGTGAACCTTCTTGTCCAATTATTTTGGGACGTCCTTTTCTTTGCATCGTAGGTGCTGTTATTGATATGAATGAAGGGATTATAAAATTCCAATTCCCTCTTAAGAAAGGGATGAAACACTTCCCTAGGAAAAAGATTAAGTTGCCTTTTGAGTCCGTCACACGGGCTAGTTATTTTCTTGAAAAGACTTGATCTATTTGCATTAAGCCTAGCTAATGGCTTTAAAGAAGCGCTTTCGGGAGGCAGCCCGCAACGAATTTAGGATTTCCTTTTTTTCTTCTTATGTTTTTAGTGGTCTTGATGATTGTTACTACTGTAGCAATATCATTGTATCTTTACTTTTCAAGCTTTGTGCCTTTTATAGCCTCATACGACAAGGGGAGTGAAAGTTGTGACATGCTGTCCAGAAAACAGATTATGTCCTCGTGACTAGAAAAATCAGAGAAAAATCCCAGTTCATCTTTTTGAGCTGAATGTTTTACACAGAGTGCCCAATACAATTATTAAACTTTCGTATGTTCTGAGTTTTTTGATTTGAGTTGCATAAGTATCCCTAATAAATTCGTTTCTACCTGCGGGTCTGTTTTTCACAGATTCTGTCCTGTTTTGCCTTTTCTTCGTTTTGCAAACCTTAAGCTTTCCTTTTCTTTGCAAAAACCTTTTGGCACTCTTGAAAAAAATTAGATCTTCAAGATTATCTTTATTTCCAGTAGAGAAAAAATTATTTTATTATGGGTACTAACCTCGCTAATCAGATTATGATGAGTTATGTATGAAGGGAGTTTTCAAGTGTGCGAGAGAAGATGATGAAAGAAGATTAACAAGTGTCAAGCGTTCAAGCTTGGGGATGCCCCCATGCATCCCCAATAAATATTCAAGGAGACTCAAGCGTCTAAGCTTGGGGATGCCCCCGTGCATCCCCTTCTCCATCGACAATTATCAGTTCGTCTCTCATTTCACTATATTTTTATCGCTTCATGCGTTATCTGCTATTCTTGGAGCGTCTCGCTCTTAGGTTTTGTTTTTAGTTTTATTTAGCTTTGCTTGATGTTCATAACAAGTTAGAACCCAGCTTTCTTTGTGTGGGAGAGAAACACGCTCCACTTCCAAAATTTAGAACGCAACATAGGACTTTTTCCTGCTTATCTTTGCTGTGTTTGTTCTTTATCTTTCCATAGCTGCTGTCATGCTTTGCTCTTAGCTTTCATGTTTATCTTTTAAAAGAGCTTTTGTTTAGTTTGTTGCTGGAAATCTCTTGAGTTTTCATGTTTATCTTGTTTAGATAGTTTGCCTGTTGCACTGAGTTTTGTGTCTTGACTTGAAGTAGGTAATTGAGGTTGCTATTCTTTTTGTAGTAGTAACTTGCAATAGTTTTGAGGTGTTGTCTTGAGTAATATTTGGAATTTTGGTGTCAAGAGCTTTAGCCTATTAGTGATAGATGTCGTATTTTGGGCAACCCGTGTTTATTTTCAAAAACCTACAAATTAGTTGAGAACTCTAGCTGCTAGTTGGATCACTACTCTTCTGAGGGGTCGAATATTAGAGTACACTCACGTACCATGAATCGAGGATGCGCAAGGATAACCAAACCCCCATACACTCCTCCTCGGGGTACTTGTCTCTTTGTGAACCTCCTTATTAGATTGAGAGTTACCGATAATAAGTGCATGAGTTCTTCGGACTAATGTGAGTATTCGAAAGTTGACACTTCCACCTTCCCATATTTTGCTAGCCTCTTCTGTGTCGTGCATTTCTTTCTTCTCACTCCGAGAGTTAGCGTCCACTTTCTCCGGTACATCCAAACCCTTGGCACGATACGCTCTGTCATCATAAGCCTCCTTATATCCTTCCTCAAAACAGCCACCATACCTACGTATCAAGGCATTTCCATAGCCTTTCCGAGATATATTGCCATGCAACATCCATCTTCTCATGACTTGATCTTCATGTCATACATGCTACTTGCTTGATCGATGAGCCGCATGCTAGTTGGGCCTTGCCCTAATCATTGCTACATGACGCGCTAGTATCATTGCATATCCTGCTACACTGGCAGAGGCATACATTTGCATACATCATGATAGTTACATTTTCTTTATGATTCGAGTACTTTGTAAAGTGTGAAAGATCTTCTATAATTTTTGTAATACATAGAGTGTTGCCCCTAAAGTGAGGAAAAGATCCCAAAGTGGACAAATCAAAAGATCCCAAAGAGGACAAATTAAAAGATCCCAAAGAGGACAAATGAGAGTCAAATAGAAAGAGCCATTGAGGCCACCAAAAAATAAAATAAAAAAATAAAAAATAAAAAAAGAGAAAAAAGAGAGAAGGGGGCACAATACTATTCCTTTTTGATAATATCCACACTCGTACTCCATCTTGTATCTTGTACTCCATAGAGATTATCATTCATGCATATAACTATGTGGGGACCTTCACACTATAGAACTTGGCTTGTATATTCAATGATGAGCCTCCTCAAATGAGCTCTAGGTCTTCTTGAGCAAGAAAGTTGGATGCACCCCCACTAGTTCCATTGGAGAGGTTTTAGCTCACATGTGCATCCGTTGCATGGCAATCCCTACTCCTCACATCATATCTATCATTTGGCTTTCTCTCGCCTATGATTGTCCTCATTGATGTGAGCCTTTCACACATTTTTGTCTTCCTCCTCCACCATATTCTCTCTTTGCCATCCTAAGTGTCAAATTTTTTGCTTACGCTCATCCATTGCATGAGTGCTCAAAATGTCGAAAAGGAGTGGATCATTTTGACTTGTACCTGGCTAGTGGTCTGGGGATGAGTCAAGATAAGATTCCAAAGAAGACCAAGTGTGACACTTTAGTAGATTGAGTTCTCAACAATAAAAATACTTTTTTCTCGTATATCCCTATCCCCTTTCTTGCACGCAAACACCATTTGGAGACATTCGAGTCACAGACAGCGAGATCTCTTGCACCTTTATGTTCTTATGTTGCTTATTTCAATACTAGATATAGACTCTTGCCTGTTATGACTTGAATTGAATTGCATGCTTTGATTACTTTACTTACAAAGTTCTTATATGGTTGTTAGCATGTCACCATTGAAATTATGCTTGTTATCATTTCCCTACTCGAGGACGAGCAGGAATTAAGCTTGGGGATGTTGATACGTCCAAAACGTATCTATAATTTCTGCTTGCTCCATGCCTCTTTTGTGTGATATTGCTATGATATTGATGAACTTCCATACACTTTTGATCATATTTGGACTAACCTATTAACTCAGTGCACCCCAGTGCCAGTTCCTGTTTTCTGCTGTTTTTCTATTTCAGGTTTCCCCCTTATTAAAAGTACCAGAAAATTTCTGGAAAAATATGAGAAAAATCAGCGTATCGGAAGCTTCGAGAAAAGCGCGAGAGGGTCCAGAGGGGAGCCAGGGCCCCCCCCAGGCGGCCAGTGGGCGCGGCCCCACCCCTGGCCGCGCCAGGGGGGCGCCTAGAGCCCCTGGCCCACCTCTGGCTGCCCCCTTTCGCCTATTTATTCTGCGTGACGAGAAACCCTCGGGGACGGAACCCTTTTTCACGATCTCTCCTCTGTTCCACCGCCGCCGCGCTTCCAAGATCGGGAGCACCAGAAGACTTCTTCCCGGCACCCTGCCGGAGGGAGGAATCACCTCTGGGAGCTTCTCCACCACCATGGATGCTTCTCGGATGAACCACGAGTAGTCCACCTTGGACCATGGGTCCATGATCAGTAGCTATGTGATGTTCTCCTCCCCTCTTTGGTCTTCATGGATTAGACCTCGTGAGATGCCCTACATGATCGAGGTACATATGTAATCTTTCTGCTGTTGCTATGTTGAGTTTGCTGGGATCCGATGGATTATGATATTATGTTCAGATTGTGATTTAGTTATATATTTGATTCTCTTCTTTTATATTTATGTTCTTGAGTAACTCTTGCATGTTCTCCGTTGCTATTTATTGCTTTGGCCAAGTAGTAGGTAGTGACTCCAAGAGGGAGCGTTATGCATGATTGTGGGTTCATGCCCCCCGATGACTAGCTTGAGTAACAGAAACATGAGTCTAGGGGATGTGCTGTTGCCACAAGGGGGAAAACAACGGTGCTTGTACTTGCGGGTGCAAGGATTGTTTACTTTACGCAAAGTTCTTTAATGCAGTTGTCCGTTGCTTTGAGTTTACACTTTGGGTGGGATTCGCAAGTTAATACCACCGAGATGTTCTGGATAGATATCTCAAGGTGGATGATTAGTGGGTAGGTGCAATTGGATTTCGGTCTACTTGTCTTGGCATACTGCCCGTGCTTTTGAGCCTCTTCCTTTCTGTTTTGCATAATTAGCATTGGTTTGTGCACATAATCCTGTCAATTGCCCAGCTGTAATTTGTTTACCTTGCATGGCTATTTTATCGTCTTTTGGGAGAGAGACATCACTAGTGAACATCATGGGACCCCGGTCCATATATATCCACCACTGTTTACACTATCAATTTACTTTCAGTATTTACTATTTCGTAGCTATCACTATCTATCATTATTATCCTGTGCGCTTTATCCTTTGTAAACAACAAGGCCGGAGGAATTGACAACTCCTCTGAACTCGTTGGGAGCAAAGCTATCTGTGTGTGTGCAGGTCCAGGAGAAGCAAGTGATTATCTTCAAACGGCGCCTCACTTGCCGAACCACCTAATTGTTGACCTTGGAGTCCTACGGGAGACAATATTAAAACCTCGGTGTCTTCACCGAGGGAAAGTTGTCGTTACGCTACATCTCACATTCCACTTGGGGTAACCAACGAGGGCGAGAAGTTATCTCGTGTATCATACCTTCAAACAGAGATTATCTAATTTAGCTAGCTTTTCTTCCACATTTTTGTTGAAGGCTTTTTGGGTAGTGATGAAGTCTCTAAGCATACTCTCTAGTTCAGAGGTGGGGTTCTTGTTGCTAGGGTAAGTGTTGTTGTTCCCATAAGTGGATGGAAACGGTCTAGGATTACTAGCAAACTTGCCCCTATAAGCATTATTATTAAAGTTGTTTCTAGCAATGAAGTTCACATCTACTTGTTCCTGAGCAACCAAAGAATTTAAAGGAACATCATGAGGATCAATAGAGGGTTTCTTGGTAAGTAGAGACATAATTAAATCAACTTTATCATGGAGAGAGGTAATTTCCTCGACAGAATTTACCTTCCTACCTGTTGGAGCGCGTTCGGTGTGCCATTGGGAATAATTGGTCATCATCTCATCGAGAAGTTTCGTGGCAGCACCAAGTTTAGTTGACATAAAGGTTCCTCCCGCGGCCGAATCTAACAAGTTCCGCGATGTAAAGTTCAAGCCTTCATAAAAAGTCTGGATAACCATCCAGGTAGTCAAACCATGTGTAGGGCATTTCTTAACAAGAGATTTCATACGTTCCCAAGCTTGGGCAACGTGTTCATTATCCAATTGCCTAAAATTCATAATGTTACTCCTCAATTGGATAATTTTAGCAGGTGGGTAGTACTTACTGATAACCCACAACTGTAGGGGACCGAGATAGTCTTCGCGGGTAAGAATAACCCAATTTATAGATTCGACTCAAGGGGAGCCAAAGAATATCCACAAGCTTTCACAGTGGAGTTGTCAATTCCACCGCACCTGAGATACACTTACTTACAACAAGATATTAGTAGTAACTGCGATATGGAAGTGATGATAGCAACGGTAATAGTGGTGGTGAAACGGTAATAGTAAAAAAGCGAAAGTAAACAACTAGTAACCAGCAGAATTAAAACACTATAGGCTAGTGAGATGGATGTTTGGGCGCTGCATGGATAAGACACATCATGTATTTAACTTGGGGCGAGGCACACAGAAAAGCAATGATCATCTAGGCATAAATCAAACATCAGGCATGTATCCCACAGGTAGTTGTATGTGCTTGCAATAAGAACTTGCACAACATATTTTGTCCTACCATCCCGCTACAAACGGGGCCAAAAGGAACTTATGGAGATTAAGGTGCTCCTGTCAAAGAGCACCGGAACAAAGCATTAACAATCAATGGATACATGGAATTCTCAAATTATAGTGCACCCCCTTTGGTGTCCCAAGCTGTCACCTTTGGGATCGCCGGTTCCAGACTATAACAGGTGCATACAACTCATAGATAGGATCAAGAACACAAATATATTCACGAAAATACAAAGGGTTCAGATCTGAAATCATGGCACTCGGGCCCAAAGTGTCAAGCATTAAGAGCAACAAGTTGAAGCAAAGATGATAAACAACAATCTAGATGATAGGCAACATGCCCCCAACAATCTGATAAACTATTACATGATCTAACTCATCCAATCCCTACCATCCCCTTTGCCTACAACAGGTAATTACTCACACATGGATGTAGAAGTCATGGAGGGAGGATGGAGTGGTGATGATGATGACGATGGCGATGATCTCCCCTCATCGGAGGCCAAAACAGCCTCCAGATTAGCCCTCCCAGAGAAGAACATAGGGTGGCGGCGGCTCCGCGACGAGAATTCGGAAAACGACTTCTCTTTTGGGGTTTTTCCGTCACGGGAATAAATAGGAGCGTCGGTAGGGAACCAGAGGAGGGGGGAGGCCCCCAGGCGGCCAGAGGGCGCGACCCCACCCGTGGCCGCGCCAGGGGCCCCCTTGGCTCCCCTCTGGTCCCACTTCTGGCTTCTGGCTCCTTCGGGTGCGTGGATTTTCTGGTATTTTTCTGGGAATTTTCTGAGACGTCCAAAAATCCATTTTCCTGCGCACAATAAAACCATACAGGCAGCTCTGCTGAAAACAGCGTTAGTCCGGGTTAGTTTCATCCAAATCATGCTAGAATAAGGGCAAAACAATAGCAAAAGTGTTTGGAAAAGTAGATACATTTGAGACGTATCAACTCCCCCAAGCTTAGCATATTGCTTGTCCTCAAGCAATCCAGTACAACGAGCTGAACGCGACAAAGAAAACTTTGACAAACTCTTTTGCTTCAATAGATGTATATAAGCATATACTATGAAAAGAATTTAGCAAGTATCAAAACAATGCTATGAGGACAATGCACGAAGCAATCCTTCTTTCAAGTGACCAATCACAAACAACTAAAAGTAAATGATATGCTATTGAAAATCAAGACAAGACTACAATGCACAAAGCTTTAACATACTAGAGTGGTATTTCGCTAGCCTCCATGAGTGAAGGAAAACATAAATGCAGAAACTCCTCCGGAGTTTTAAAGGAGACTAGAACTAAGAACTTCAGAATAAGTAATACCACAATCATGCAAAAGACAATGAAGTACTTTGGGACAATGCACATTAAACTCAGAATGACAATTATGCTCTCTAGTTGGTGCTTTGAAGAAAGAAGGTGCAGACTCTCGAACCGTGGAGTTTGATGGAAAGGTTGAAAACCCGTGGTTGGAAGCAAAGACTAAACTTGTACCAGAGCTCTTGGTTTTGAAAACAGAAATAAAAAGTTTTTTGGGAGGTGCATGCTTCGTCAATGAATGCTAGTAGATAACTCAATCACCTCTTACGCTAGACATGTTTCGAGAAAAGGCTCCCAAGATGGAGACGATCACATCCCCTTAATCTCCTTTGTTTATCACTGCCAAACTTTTCTGATTTCTCATAGACAAAGCGTGAAGGAGGGTTTGTTGGTTGTGATTATCTTTTGTGAGATGGGCGCACTCATGCCAGTCCCTCCTCGTATTAGCGGTTTGCAGATTAGACATGCAATCCCGGAATAAAACATGTCTAACATAAGACGGTCATGAATTACCTACTACTTCCTCATGAGCTAAAACAGAGGCACAACGCATGAGTGATTTTGAATAATTTTGAGATGGTACAAGAAATTCTTCGTTAGGATGGCCGGTAAATACCACATAGGAAGGTATGGTGGACTCATATGGAAAAACTGGTTTCAAGGATTTTGGATGCACACGCAGAAATCCGCTTAGTGCGAGAGAAGGCTAGCAAAAGACTGGGAAGCGACCAATTAGAGAGCAATAACAGTCATAATCATTCAGAGCGACAAAGTAACATTGAATTGGGCATGAAAATGATATAACTATTCTGAAATTCAAAGATCATCAAGGCATAGTAGACTTTTCAGTCATAAACATGTGTAAGCATGTGCCAAGTCAATCCAAAAATTCTCCAAAGGGAAATACCACTTCAGTATGCCAAACCATGAACAATGAAATGCATGTAAATCATTTCAACAACACATTATGTACTCTAGCTATTTGGGATCAGCCACAAGGAAAGCATGAACACTGGGAAAGCATTGTAAACATAGCACTATGTCGCTACAAGCTGGTCTCTAAATCATAAGTACAAGCATATGTACAAGAGTAGAAACGAAAAGAGTTCATACCGGTTTTCCTTGTTGCATCCCTTTCGTCGATCTTCGTCATTACTGCCTTGTCGCGTGCACGGTTGAACGTAGGAAAATATAATCAAGTGCAAATGCCATCACGGACTCGAGCTGAACTCTACAACAAAGCAAACTAAAGAGAGAAAAGAAAATATTTTTGGATTTTTCAAAGATTTAGTGAAAGAAAAAGAAAAGAGAAATCTTTTTGTTCTTTTTGCAAAATAAAAGAACAAAGAAGAACGGGCAAAAACTTCGAAAAGATCAAAGCGAATTAAAATGAAAACGGATACAATGGAAAGGTGAGAAGGGAACGTACTCCCCCAAGCTTAGGCTTTTGGCCTAAGTTGGTAACAACTACTGCCCCCAGGAGCCTCCTGCTCCGGGATAATGGTGAGCCCAGGAGTCGTATGAGCCCTCCGGTGCGTACACCGAAGTCCTTGGGTCCTCCCATGAGGAAGGTCCTGCGCTCCAGGCGAAAGAAGACCCCTCGCCATGCTCGGTGAAGGTCTTTCCCTGGAAAGGTGGGAACTCACCATGCTCCTCCTCATCGGGCACAACCCCCTCCATGGGGTTATGCGGCTGGTAATTTGCCATGAACTCATCGAACTGAATCTCGTTGAAGCACCATCCGTTCCTGCGAGTGCTATCAAACAAAAGTGGTGCAGGTAGACGGATCTCACGAGTAATGGTCCTTTCAAACCTCAAAATATAATCAAGGTTACCAAACTGAGAAGTCATGGTAACAAACTTATGCCTCTTCATAGCCGCAAGATCAAGACTCGCGTATGAAAAGGGAACATCATCAGGATGCGGGGTGCGCTCAAGGGACTCAAGGATAAGTGTGGCGTAAACGCCACCATATAAATTGCCCTTGTTACTGTTCGTAACAAGACGCCGAGCAATCAAGGCACCCACATTATACTCATTCTTACCAGAAAGGGCGTTCGCATAAATAGCGAAGTCTGGTGCAGAACCATTGCTCGTGTTGTCACGAGCTAACACCCCTCTAGCAACAAAATACGCAAAATACCTGAGGTGTGGAAAAAAGATGCTGTAAATCTTCGTACGCCGAATGTCGGTCTCCTCCTGGAAGCAAAGGGAGTTGAAGAGGGTCCTCAACCCGGAAGGCTATGTTGACACCGGTTTTTGGCACGGCAATAAACCTATATAAGATGACCTCAAATAAAGAAGTGCTATACATGAAAAAGTTGGGTATTGTCGATATGAACAACTTTGTAGTTCGAGCCATGATCATCCGATTCCATCTCAAGGGCCGAAACTATGTTGGAAGCGATAAGATCCTGGCAATCGAAGTACTATTCGGCCAACTAGGCTTTCAATAAATCATCAAATGGAAAAATGTTCTACAGGGTGTGTATTGGTCTCGTCGAATCGGCCGATTTTTGTTTTTGAATCATCTCAATCCGAGTTCGTATGCAAAAGTTACAGCCCTCGGAGTACAACCCTGTCAAAGAGCAAAAAGTGACGCCAGGAGCCAGACACCTATACGATTGATGTCTGATGGAAAGCGTGAGGATTTCGGCCCTCAAGATGGCCCCTAATTAAAAAACGTTCAACATGAAAGTTCTTGGTAATTTCTAGGGCTACAACTTTGATGTTTTGAGTTTTTTCATCCAAGGTCGTTTACAGACCCAAAACTACCGAAAACCGAACTACTGTCCCAGGCCCACTTGTAATCCGAGTTCGGTTAAGTTTGGAAGGATTTGGACGGGATTTTGAGTCATTTTCTTGTACGGAAAGTCCAGACTCCTCATATATAGATGAGGTGACGGCCGATTGAAACACACAATCGACATATACCCAAAAACACATCTACTTTTCAAGTTCTTCTACTTTTTATCTAGTTCTAGGTAGTCTTTGGTGTTTTGCTCGTAAAGCACCCGTTTCTTCTCCGAAATTGAAGATCTCTTTGTTGATTTGCTTGTAAACCATCCGTTCTTCGTAACGAAAAACGAAGTGGCGACTCTCTTACTCTAAACAGTTGCGCGGTGCAAGTCTGTGTTGCGTTGAACAAATTCTTCGTCAACACAAATTGGCGACTCCGCTGGGGAACGAGGCCGAGTTAGATCTAAATCGAACGAAGAACAAGGACACGATCATGATCAACTCAGGCGCCATGAATTCTGATCTCAAGAACGGCAGCGATATCGACTCCGACAACATTATCCCTGTTGAACTTGAAGATCTCTCGGAAGAGTTGCGATTGGAGATGGAGCTTGCACTTGAAGAACAGAGGAAGGCATGGCTCGCGGGACTCCAGAAGACGCGGAACGGAGTGGTAAAAAAGGCGGCCATACCAAGTGTCGCGCCGAGTGCATCTAAGCCACTCGGTGATGAGGTAACAAAATCCACTGAGGAACTTGTTCATCTGATTGATACCTCTATAGCTAGCAAATATGGTAATTCTATGCATGCACTTGCTAAAAACATGACTGATCAGTTTGAAGAATTTAAAGTGCAACTTAGTAAAGAGTATGGAATTGGTTTGCCTCATCATGCACCGAGTTACAATCAACTCAGAACACAACCAATCCCTAATAATTTTCATGTGCCTGATGCATCAAATAATGCTATTCAACCATATGTTGCTACAAGTAATAGTCATAATGGCCAGAACCTTGTTGGTAGTTCGGCTAATACTTTCGTTCCTAGTGTTGCTCATCCTATTGTTACTACTTTGGTTCCACCAAATCATAACCGAAGTGGTGTATTAAACCCTAATTTGAAGCAAACCTATTATCAAACAGTAGCTTACAATGCTCAACCGAATCACACACAATTCGGTACAGATTATCAACCAAATCACACACAAGTCGGTACAGATTATCAACCGAGTTACACACAATGCGGTACGAACCCACAACCGAGTTACAACCAATTCGGTAATTCTAGTAGTTTTCCCGTACAAACTTCACACACTCAAGTCTCTTTGCCGGAAAACTTATCACGTGTTGCTATCCCGTCTCCCCCACAAATAAATTCTACGCCACCTAGTATGAAGGATCAACTTGATGATATACTTAGAGAGTATGGTTTAGCACCTAAGGGTACAGCACGAGCATATCAAAAACCATACCCCGAGTCCTTTGATTCTATACCATATCCACGTGGAATTAGAATTCCAGATTTTTTTAAGTTTACAGGGGAAGATGGTAGATCAACTTTGGAACATGTGGGGCAGTTTTTAATGCAAACTAGTGAATTTGACACAGCGGATGTTTACAGAATTAAGATATTTCCCATATCTTTGTCCGGTGTTGCATTTACTTGGTTTTTATCACTTGCTCCTAATTCTATTACAACATGGGCACAATTGGAGCAGAAATTTCATGAATATTTTTATAGTGGTGAAACTGAGCTTCGGCTTTCTGATTTGACTATGGTTAGGCAGAAGTATAATGAATCGGTTCATGATTACATTAGAAGGTTTAGAGATACACAAAACCGATGTTTTAGTTTAACTATAGCCGAAAAGGATTTGGCTGATCTTGCCTTTTCTGGTTTACTCGCTCACATCAAAGATAAGCTAGAGGGGCAAGAGTTTCTAAATGTTAATCAAGTATTACAAAAGGCTTTGGCGCAAGAAAATCGAGTTAGAGATGTTAAGCAAGCCACTCGGTTTAGAGATAATAGGGGGAAAGACAAAGTTACTCCTACGGTTAACATTGTAGAGTATGATAGTGATTCGGCTAGTGATGATGACATGGAAGTTTGTGTAGCCGAATGGATCCAAGCACCAAAGTCAAAACCTTTTGTGTGTCGTGCCTTGAAGCCTGCACCTACCAGGAAAGAGGAGATCAAGTATACTTTTGATATTAGTAAATGTGATAAGATTTTTGACATGTTGTTGCAGGGAAAACACATTAGGTTGCCAGCAGGACATATAATTCCATCTCCTGAAGAATTGGGCAGAAAAGCATATTGCAAATGGCATAATTCATTTTCTCATTCTACTAATGATTGTAATGTGTTTCGACGGCAGGTACAATCGGCCATTAGTGAAGGACGATTGACATTTACAGAAGCCTCCAAGATGAAGCTCGATAGTGATCCTTTTCCTGTCAATACGATCGAGTTTCAAAACAAGAAGATGCTAATTTGGCCAGATCAGGCCGAGTCAGCCAAGGAGAAGAATGTAGTTGAGGACAATGCTCCACCAAGAATGATCAAGCCCAAGAATCCAGATATTGGAGTATGGAAGGTCAATGGCAAGAAGAAAGAAGCTCCAAGACCAAAGCCAACAGTTAGCATGTTGTTGGAAAAATACACTTCACGCAGAACCAACAATGTGTTCAGTCGGCTTGGAGGAGTTAAACGTCCAAGATCTCCTCCTAGGCATAACAATGAGCAATGGGAGAGAAATCCATATGAGCAACAACCAGGTTTTCCAATGCAACCGGCTTATTGGGGATGCCCACCTCCTATGCCTCCACACTTTCCTCCATGGGGTTTTAACCATTGAGTGCCTTTCCCTATGGGACCACCGATTTACTTTCAACCAAGATGGGATCAGCCGATTCCTATGTACCAAGAACAGCATGGGAAAAGGATTCGGTTCAATGAAGATATGACTCAGAGGGATTGGTCATCGGTGCGCAAGGCGGATGGCCGAGACAATACTGGCCGTAGGCTCACTTGGGTGCGAAAATCAGTAAGAGCACTCGGTAAAGGAAAGGAAGATGGAGGAGCGAGGAAGGACTTGGATGAACAGGGTGCAGGCGAACCAAGAGACAATTCAGTTCAGGGAAAGGAAGGCCATCGCTCGGAAGAAAATACAAACCAAGTTGCGATGGATTCTGAGGCTAGTGGTGTTATGCCCATCGGTGCAACTAGGAAGACCGGTTCAGTTGGTGTGCGCATCGGTCCACTCGTCAAAGAAAATAACTCGCACGCAGCCCCTAATCAGTTACCACTTATTTTCGGCTCGCTCAATCAAGATGGGGAACCGAATACTAGTGGGAGCAAGAAGTTTGCAGCAGGAGGTGTATCTCGTCAGAAGGCCAATGATCGTGTTACTCGTTATAGGCCAAACTACTCGGGGGGGGGGGGGGGGGCAGCAAGTTGGTTGTTCCGGGAACTCGTCCAGAACCTCGTTGGTGTCCTAAAGGATTAACTCACACTCAAAAACGCCGAGTGCAACGACTACGAGCGTTGGAGATTAGAGAGGAAATTGCTGAGAAGGAGCGTGACCAGGTGTTCAATAAGGAGAGGCCATTGATACCTCGGTTAACTTGGCGGAAAAAACTCATGGTAGAAAGGAACGCCGACATCACTAACTTGGAAGTGGCTGGTCATAACTCAGGTGCTGCCAATAACTCGGAAGGAGCTTCCCGTAACTCAGGTGCTGCTAACAACTCAGAAGGAGCTGCCCAAAACTCAGATGCCGCCAACAACTTGGAAGGAGCTGCTCACAACTCGGATGTTGATCATTGCTTGGAAGATGCCGCTCAGGACTCGGTGGATTATGGGGAGTACTTGGGTGGTGATGAAGACTACTCAGAGGGTGATGACAAATACTCGGACAATGACGTGGCCGAGGATAAGGATGACAACATTGACTCGGAGAGTGGTATTAACTCAGAAAGCAATCTCCATATGGATATCAACATGGTCTTTGCATTGCCCGCTGAATTCCGTGCACCCGAGCTAGAGGTTGCTGAACTTGTGCTTGGTCCGGGTAGAGCCATGTTTGAAAAGCCAGAGAAGCCGGATCAACATTTGAAGCCATTTTTTTATCAAGGGGCATATTGATGGAAAGCCTATTGGACGCATGCTTGTGGATGGTGGTGCAGGTGTCAATATCATGCCCTATTCGGTGTTTACCAAACTCAACCGAAAGGAAAGTGAGCTAATGAAGACCAACATGGGACTTAGTGGATTCTCAGGAGAGCTATCTGAAGCCAAGGGCATTATTTCTATGGAGCTTACGGTTGGGAGTAAGACCTTGCCGACTACTTTCTTTGTGGTGGATGTCAAAGGCCGATACAATGTTCTGTTGGGACGTGACTGGATACATGCGAATTGTTGTGTTCCTTCTACCCTACATCAGTTTTTAATTCAATGGGTGGATGACAATGTGGAGGTGGTCGAAGCAGAAAACTCGGCTTGTGTAGCTGTGACTGAAGTAGCAGATTGGCAACTCGGTAACATGCAGTGTTTGACCAGTAGAGATCTATCGGACTATGATTATATTAGTATAGGTAAGAATGGTTTTGTGCCTATCAATGTACAGCCGGCTGATGTAGCTCGGCTTAACAATCTATCTATTTAGATGATGAATAAAAACAGTAGTATTAAATGGCTCCAACAACGTACTGAGGAGTATCGTTCCGGAAAGAACGATATGCATGAAACCATTCAAGAATTTGAAGACATGGAAAAGCTTGGGCATGGATTCTCATCGGCCGATCCACTTGAGGAGATAGATATTGGTGATGGAAGTATTCCAAGGCCTACTTTTATCAATGCTAATTTGAAAGCCGATGAGAAGAGCAAGGGAAAATTGAATCGTTTGCTCCGATACTCCGGCTAAGAAATGAAGCCGAGTTCACTTGGGGGGCAGGGCAACAGAAGGCCTTCGATAGCATAAAGAAATACTTGTTGAATCCTCCAGTGTTGCGTGCACCCAAATCTGGTACGCCGTTCAGGTTGTATATTGCTGCACAAGATAAAGTGATCGGTGCGGTGTGGACGCAAGAGGATGATGGAAAGGAGCACGTTATTGCATATCTAAGCCGCCGCTTGATAGATGCCGAAACTCGGTATGTGTTCATTGAGAAATTATGTTTGTCTTTGTATTATGCATGTACCAAGTTTCGACCTTACTTGTTGTCTAGTACTTGTGTAGTAACTTGCCAAGCCGATGTAGTTAAATACATGTTACAAAAATCGATCCTTAGTGGTAGGGTTGGAAAATGGACTTATGCATTAATTGAATATGACTTGACATATGAATCGTTGCGAGCTATGAAAGGCCAAGTTATTGCCGATTTCATTGTTGATCATAGTGTTAAAGATGAAGAAGACATTGATTATGTTAGCGTATGCCCATGGAAACTTTATTTTGATGGATCGGTTTGTAGGGAAGGTCAAGGTGTTGGTACCGTTTTAATTTCTCCTAATAATGTGATATATGAAACATCGGTTCGTTTAGAGTATAATTGTACTAATAATCAAGCCGAATATGAAGCTTTGTTATTCGGTTTACAATATTTAGCTGATATGGGTGTCAAAGATATAGATGCTTTTGGTGATTCGCTTCTGGTAGTGCAACAAGTTAAAGGAGAATTCCAATGTTTTGATGGATTGCTAAATAGTTACTTAGACCGATGTTTAGATATAATCAAATCCCTGGATACTTTCACTATTAGTCATATACCTAGGGAGGAAAATTCTAGAGCAAACTATCTAGCACAGCAAGCATCTGGTTACCATGTCAATAGGGGAAAGTTTCTTATACTAGAAAAACCAATGCTTGTCGTTGCAAGGGATGAGGCCGAGTTGCAACTAATTCGGGACATACACCGAGTAACAGATGGTAATTGGGAAGATGCTTCAAGTTGCACCGAGTTATACCGAGTTGCTTCTAATTCGGGAACAAAGGTAGATCAAGTCACACCCAGCTCGGAAGATTTAGTGCAAGGGATACGCATGCCTGAGGTACCACAAGCCGCCGAGTTACCTAGTAATTCGGAAACTGTGGCTGTAGATTGGCGGGTTCCTCTTATCAATCATTTAAGGGATCCGAGTAAAACTAGAGACAGGAAGGTTCGGCGGCAAGCTTTAAAATATACTATGCATAATGATGAGTTACATCGCCGAACAATAGATGGGTTAGTTTTAAAATGCTTGGATGATGATCAATCTAGGTTAGCCATGGGTGAAGTGCATGAAGGCATATGTGGGATGCATCAGTCGGCTCATAAGATGTGTTGGTTAATAAAAAGAGCTGGCTTCTATTGGCCGACTTTGTTAGAGGATTGCTTTAGATACTGCAAAGGTTGTGAGGCTTGTCAAAAGTTTGGTAATATACAATTGGCACCTGCAGCTATGTTGAATCCCATAATCAAACCATGGCCATTTAGAGGGTGGGGCTTAGATTTTATTGGTGAGATACATCCTTCGTCTTCTAAAGGGCAACACTTCATCTTAGTAGCCACAGATTATTTTACTAAGTGGACAGAAGCAACTCCCTTAAGAAATATGACTCATAGGGAGCTGATTAGTTTTGTTTTGGAGCATATTATTCATAGATTCGGCATTCCTCAAACTTTGACAACTGATCAAGGTTCTTCTTTTATGTCTCATCAATTGCGTGAGTTTGCCGAATCCTTTGGAATTAAATTGTTAAACTCATCACCTTATTATGCTCAAGCTAATGGACAAGCCGAATCCAGTAATAAAACTTTGATTCGGCTAATAAAGAAGAAAATTGAAGAGAAACTGAGAAGGTGGCATGAACTCCTTTCGGAAGCATTATGGGCTCAAAGAATATCTAAGCACGGAGCTACTCAAGTTGCACCTTTTGAGCTAGTATATGGCCAAGAGGCAGTGTTACCTGTAGAAATCAAGTTGCAAGCGCTTAGGGTAGCCATGCAAAATAACTTGTCGTCTGTAGATTACAATGATTTAATGATGGACCGAATAGATGAGGTTCCAGAAAAAGGTTAAAAGCGTTGCAAGAGATTGAGAAAGAAAAGTTAAGAGTAGCTAAAGCTTACAATAAAAAGGTCAAGGAGAAATCGTTTCAAATAGGAGATCTAGTGTGGAAAACGGTTTTGCCTGTTGGAACTAGAGATAGAAAATTCGGAAGGTGGTCGCCGAGTTGGGATGGTCCACATAAAGTTGTGGGTATTGTTCCTGGAAATTTATATTTTGTACAAACTTTGCAGGGAAGTAAGTTATCCAAAGCTCTCAACGGGAGATACTTGAAGAAATATTATCCTAGCGTGTGGCAAGAGGCCTGAGTAGGCAATGGATGATATGTGATTATTGCCCTAAGAACAAAACATGGCCGATAAGTAATTACCGCCCTTAGAAAACATATGGCCGATGGAGTGTTGACATCGTCCTTAGAACAAACATGGGCAAGTTAATTTTCGGCACGCAAGTTTTGCCGAAAAACAGGGGGGCATGTGTTGACACCGGTTTTTAGCACGACAATAAACCTATATAAGATGATCTCAAATGAATAAGTGCTATACATGAAAAATTTGGGTATTGACGATATGAACAACTTTGTAGTTCGAGCCATGATCATCCGATTCCATCTCAAGGGCCGAAACTATGTTGGAAGCGATAAGATCCTGACATTCGAAGTACTATTCGGCCAATTAGACTTTCAAGAAATCATCAAATCGAAAAATGTTATACATGATTCGGCTTGGTCTCGTCGAACCGGTCCATTTTGGTTTTTGAATCATCTCAATCCGAGTTCGCATGCAAAAGTTACAGCCCTCGGAGTACAACCCTGTCAAAGAGAAAAAAGTGACGCCCGGAGCCAGACACCTATACGGTTGATGTCTGATGGAAAGCGTGAGGATTTCGGCCCTCAAGATGGCCCCGAATTAAAAAACGTTCATCATGAAAGTTCTTTGAACTTTCGAGGGCTACAACTTTGATGTTTTGAGTTTTTTCATCCGAGGTCGTTTACAGCCCCAAAACTACCGAAAACCGAACTACTGTCCCAGGCCCACTTGTAATCCGAGTTCGGTTAAGTTTGGAAAGATTTGGACGGGATTTTGAGTCATTTTCTTGTACGGAAAGTCTAGCCTCCTCATATATAGATGAGGTGACGGCCGATTGAAACACACAATCGACATATACCCAAAAATACATCTACTTTTCAAGTTCTTCTACTTTTTATCTAGTTCTAGGTAGTCTTTGGTGTTTTGCTCGTAAAGCACCCGTTTCTTCTCCGAAATTGAAGATCTCTTTGTTGATTTGCTTATAAATCATCCGTTCTTCGTAACGAAAAACGAAGTGGCGACTCCCTTACTCTAAACAATTGCGCGGTGCAAGTCTGTGTTGCGTTGAACAAATTCTTCGTCAACAGGCTGCATGGTCATCTTAGCTGTCTGACCAACGTTCGGCACACCTATTATATCAGAAAACTATGCCCAAGACATGGTTATGAGATCATTATAAAGTTTGAACTCGACGGTTCCAGCATCATGATTATAAAAAAAACTGTTAACAAAGCAGGAGGTAAGCTTTTTGTATTGTACCACAAGGCATAAAGCTAGCCGTGTCAAACCTGCATTGGCACAAAGGCCATAAAATTCCTCCTTAATTCCTGCAGCTGTAAGAAAATCATCGCATGGATACATCATTGCGCATGTGATACACGAGATAACTTCTCGCCCTCGTTGGTTACTGATACGTCCAAAACGTATCTATAATTTCGGCTTGCTCCATGCCTCTTTTGTGTGATATTGCTATCATATTGATGAACTTTCATACAATTTTGATCATATTTGGACTAAGCTATTAACTCAGTGCACCCCAGTGCCAGTTCCTGTTTTCTGTTGTTTTTCTATTTCAGGTTTCCCCCTTATTAAAAGTACCAGAAAAATTCCGGGAAAAATATAGGAAAAATCAGCGTACCGGAAACTTCGAGAAAAGCCCGAGAGGGGCCAGAGGGGAGCCAGGGGGCCCCCAGGCAGCCAGTGGGCGCGGCCCCACCCCTGGCCGCGCCATGGGGGGCGCCTGGAGCCCCCTGGACGCGCCAGGGGGGGCGCCTGGAGCCCCTGGCACACCTCTAGCTACCCCCTTTCGCCTATTTATTCCCCGTGACGAGAAACCCTCGGGGACGGAACCCTTTTTCGCGATCTCTCCTCTGTTCCTCCGCCGCCGCGCTTCCAAGATTGGGAGCACCAGAAGACCTCTTCCCGGCACCCTGCCGGAGGGAGGAATCACCTCCGGGGGCTTCTCCACCACCATGGTTGATTCCCGGATGAACCGTGAGTAGTCCACCTTGGACCATGGGTCCATGATCAGTAGCTATGTGATGTTATCCTCCCCTCTTTGTTCTTTATGGATTAGACCTCGTGAGCTGCCCTACATGATCGAGGCATATATGTAATCTTTCTTTATAGGGCTCACCATCAGCAGAAAGATTACATATATGCCTCGATCATGTAGGGCAGCTCACGAGGTCTAATCCATAAAGAACAAAGAGGGGAGGAGAACATCACATAGATACTGATCATGGACCCATGGTCCAAGGTGGACTAGTCACGGTTCATCCGGGAAGCATCCATGGTGGTGGAGAAGCTCCCGGAGGTGATTCCTCCCTCCTGCAGGGTGCCGGGAAGAGGTCTTCTGGTGCTCCCGATCTTAGAAGCGCGGCAGCGGCGGAACAGAGGAGAGATCGCGAAAAAGGGTTCCGTCCCCAAGGGTTTCTCATCACGGGGAATAAATAGGCGAAAGGGGGCAGCCAGAGGTGGGACAGGGGCTCCAGGCGCCCCCCCCTGGCGCGGCCAGGGGTGGGGCCGTGCCCAATGGCCGCCTGGCCCCCTGGCTCCCCTTTGGCCCCTCTCGGGCCTTTCTCGAAGCTTCCGGTACGCTGATTTTTCCTATATTTTTCCCGGAATTTTTCCGGTACTTTTAATAAGTGGGAAACCTGAAATAGAAAAACAGCAGAAAACAGGAACTGGCACTGGGGTGCACTGACTTAATAGGTTAGTCCAAATATGATCAAAAGTGTATGGAAGTTCATCAATATCATAGCAATATCACACAAAAGAGGCATGGAGCAAGCAGAAATTATAGATACGTTTTGGCCGTATCAACATCCCCAAGCTTAATTCCTGCTCGTCCTCGAGTAGGTAAATGATAACAAGCATAATTTCTGTGGTGACATGCCACACAACCATAAAAGGAATTTTAAGTAAAGCAATCAAAGCGTGCAATTCAATTCAAGTCTTAACAAGCAAGAGTCTATATTAGCATTGACACAAGCAACAAAAGAACAAAAGGTGCAAGAGCTCTCGATGTTCGTGACTCGAATGTCTCCAGATGGTGTTTGCGTGCAAGCACGGGACAGGGAAAAAGAGAGAAAAAAGGTTGTTGAGAACAACTATCTACTAAAGTTTCACACTCAGTCTCCTTTGGATTCTTATCTTGACTCGTCCCCAGACCACTAGTCAGGTACAAGTCAAATTGATCCACTCCCTTTCAATATTTTGAGAACTCATGCAATGGATGAGCGTGAGCAAGAAAGTTGACACCTAAAAGGAGAAACAGAAAGAAGGTGGAGGAGGAAGACAAAAAGGTGTGAAAGGCTCACATCAATGAGGACAATCATAGGCGAGAGAAGGCCATATGATAGATATGATGTGAGGAGTAGGGATTGCCATGCAAACGGATGCACATGTGAGCTAAAAGCTCTCCAAGGGAACTAGTGGGGGTGCATCTAACTTGCTTGCTCAAGAAGACCTAGAGCTCATTTGAGGAGGCTCATTATTGGAATATACAAGCCAAGTTCTATAGTGTGAAGGTCCCCACATAGTTATATGCATGATGATGATCTCTATGGAGTACAAGGGATAGAGGATGAAGTACTAGTGTGGATCTCTCAAAAGGAATAGTAGTGTGCCCCCTTTTCTCTTTTTATTTTTTCTTTTACTCTTTTTGTATTTTTTGTATTTTTTGGTGGCCTCAATGGCTCTTTCTATTTAACTCTCATTTGTCCTCTTTGGGATCATTTGATTTTGTCCTCTTTGGGATCTTTTCCTCACTTAGGGGCAACACTCTATATTTTACAAGAATATAGGAGATCTTTCACACTTTACAAAGGTACTCGCATAAAGAAGATATAACTATCATGATGCAAAGGTATGACATGAGGATCAAGTCATGAGAAGGTGGATGTTGCATGGCAATGTATCTCGGAAAAGCTATGGAAATGCCTTGAAGGTAGGTATGGTGGCTGTTTTGAGGAAAGATATAAGGAGGCTTATGATGACAGAGCGTATCGTGCCAAGGGTTTGGATGCACCGGCGAAGTATGCGCCAACTCTCGAGGTGAGAAAGGGAAACGCACGGTACCGAAGAGGCTAGAAAAAGTATAGGTGGGTGGAAGTGTCAACTTTCGAATACTCACATTAGTCCGAAGAACTCATGCACTTATTATCGGTAACTCTCAATCTAATCAGGAGGTTCACAAAGAGACAAGTACCCCGAGGAGGAGTGTATGGGGGTTTGGTTATCCTTGCGCATCCTCGACTCATGGTACGTGAGTGTACTCTAATATTCGAACCCTCCAGAGGTTAGTGATCCATTTAGTAGCTAGAGTTCTCAACAGGGGTTTTTGGTTTTCGAAAAACACACGGATTGCCCAAAATACGACATCTATCACTAATAGGCTAAAGCTCTTGACACCAAAAGTCCAAATATTACTCAAGACAACACCTCAAAACTATTGCAAGTTACTACTACAAAAAGAATAGCAACCTCAATTACCTACTTCAAGTCAAGACACAAAACTCAGTGCAACAGGCAAACTCTCTAGACAAGATAAACATGAAAACTCAAGAGATTTCCAGCAACAAACTAAAAAAAAGCTCTTTTAAAAGATAAACATGAAAGCTCAGAGCAAAGGATGACATCAGCTATGGAAAGATAAAGAACAAACACAGCAAAGATAAGCAGGAAAAAGTCATATGTTGTGTTCTAAATTTTGGAAGTGGAGCGTGTTTCTCTCCCACACAAAGAAAGCTGGGTACTAACTTGTTATGAACAGAAAACAAAGCTAAAGAAAACTAAAAACAAAACCTAAGAGCGAGACGCTCCAAGAATAGCACATAACGCATGATGGCTTCTCGCCCTTCGTTGGTTACCCCAAGTGGAAGGTTTGAGATGTAGTGCAGCAGCAGTTTTCCCTCGGTGATGATACCAAGGTTTGTCTCCAGTAGGACTCCAGAGATGATAATTAGGTGTCAGCGGCGCAACTGACGCGGACCTGCACACATACACAGATAACTTTGTTCCCAACGAAGTTCAGAGAAGTTGTCAATCTCTCTGGTCTTGTTTTTCACAAAGGATAAAACACAGGGGATAATGATAGCAAGTAAAAGTAGTAAAGTAAATATAGCTTGGAAACAGTAATGAGGATATGCACCGGGATACGTGATGTTCACTAGTGATGTCTCTCTCCCAAAAGACGATAAAACTGCTATGCGAGGTAAACAAATTGCAGAAGGGCAATTGACAGGATTATGAACGCACCGCAATGCTAACTATGCTACAAAAGAAAGGAAGAGGCTCAAAAGCATGGGCAGTACGCCAAAATAAGTAGACCGAAATCCATCTGCATCTACTACTAATCATCCACCTTGAGATATCTATCCAGAACATCTCGCTGGTATGAAGTTGCGAGCCCCACCCAAAGTGTAAACCCAAAGCAACAGACAACTACATTAAAAAGAACTTTGCGTAAAGTAAACAATCCTTGTAACTGCGGTTACAAGCACCGTTGTTTTCCCCCTTGTGGCAACAACACATCCCCTAGACTCATGTTTCTGTCACTCAAGCGTGTCATCGGGGGGCATGAACCCACAATCTAGCACAACGTTCCCTCTTGGAGTCACTACCTACTACTTTGCCAAAGCAATAAACAGCAACGGAGAACATGCAAGAATTACTTAGGAACAAAAATATAAGAGATAAAAACCAAATATATTACTCTATCACAATCTGAACATAATCTCATAATCCATCAGATCCCTCCAAACTCAGCATAGCAACAGCAGAAATATTACAAAGGTGCCTCGATCATGTAGGGTAGCTCACGAGGTCTAAACAATGAAGATCAAAGAGGGGGGGGGGGGAGAACATCACATAGCTACTGATCACGGACCCATGGTACAAGGAAAACTACCCACGAGACATCCGGGGAGCATCCATGGTGGAGAGGAGACTCCCGGAGGTCAATCCTCCCTCCGGCAGGGTGCCGGGAAGAGGTCTTCTGGTGCTACCGATCTCGGAAGCGCGGCGGCGGCGGAACAGAGGTGAGTTTGCGGAATAGGGTTCCTCTTCTGGAGTTTTCCCGTGACGGAGAATAAATAGGCGAAGGGGGCAGCCAGAGGTGGGCCAGGGGCCCCAGGCGCCCCCCTGGTGCGGCCAGGGGTGGGGCCGCGCCGGGTGGCCGCCTGGCCCCCCTGGCTCTCCTCTGGCCCCTCCCGGGCTCTTCTCGAAGCTTCATGTACGCTGATTTTTCGTGTATTTTTCCCGGAATTTTTCTGGCACTTTTTATATGGGGGAAAATTGAAATAGAAAAACAGCACAAAACAAGAACTGGCGCTGGGGTGCACTGAGTTAATAGGTTAGTCCAAATATGATCAAAAGTGTATGAAAGTGTATCTTGATCATAGCAATATCACACAAAACATGCATGGAGCAAGCAGAAATTATAGATACGTTTTGGACGTATCAACATCCCCATGCTTAATTCCTGCTCGTCCTCGAGTAGGTAAATGATAACATCATAATTTCTGTGGTGACATGCTAGCAACCATAAAAGAACTTTGAAAAGTAAAGCAATCAAGGTTAGAGATTAAATTCAAGTCATAACATGCAAGAGTCTATATTAGCATTGAAACAAGTAACAAAAGAACATTAGGTGCAAGAGCTCTCGCTGTCCGTGACTCGAATGTCTCCAAATGGTGTTTTCGTGCAAGAAGGGGGGTAGGGAATACGAGAAAAAGTAATTTTTGTGTTGAGAACTCAATCTACTAAAGTTTCACACATGGTCTTCTTTGGAATCTTATCTTGACTCGTCCCCAGACCACTAGCCAGGTACAAGTCAATTTGATCCACTCCTTTTTCAATATTTTGAGCACTCATGCAATGGATGAGCGTAAGCACGAGAGTTGACACTTAGGATGGCAAAGAGAGAAATATGGTGGAGGAGGAAGACAAAAAGGATGAGAAAGGCTCACATCAATGAGGACAATCATAGGCAAGAGATGCCAAATGATAGATATGATGTGAGGAGTAGGGATTGCCATTCAACGGATGCACATACGAGCTAAGAAGCTCTCCAATGGAACTAGTGGGGGTGCATCTAACTTGACTGCTCATGAAGACCTAGAGCTCGTTTGAGGAGGCTCATCCTTGGAATATGCAAGCCAAGTTCTATAGTGTGAAGGTCCCCACATAGCTATATGCATAATGATCATCTCTATGGAGTACAAGGATATAGAGGGAGTACTAGTGTGGATCTCTCAAAAGGATAGTAGTGTTGCCCCTTTCTATCTTTTTATTTCTTTTTCTCTTTTTCTATTTTTTTGTATTTTTTGTGGCCTCAATGGCTCTTTCTATTTAACTCTCATTTGTCCTCTTTGGGATCTTTTAATGTGTCCACTTTGGGATCTTTTCCTCACTTAAGGGCAACACTCTATTTTACAAGAAGGTAAAGGAGATCTTTCACACATTACAAGGTACTCAAAACATAAAGAAGATGTAACTATCATGATGTATGCAAAGTATGCCGCTGGCAGTGTAGCAGGAACATGTATGACATGAAGATCAAGTCATGAAGAGGTGGAAGTTGCATGGAAATATAACTCGGAAAGGCTATGGAAATGCCTTGATAGGTAGGTATGGTGGATATTTTGAGGGAATATATAAGGAGGATTATGATGATAGAGCGTATCATGCCAAGGGTTTGGATGTACCGGCGAAGGTGGACACCAACTCTCGGAGTGAGAAGAAGGCAATGCACGGCACGGCAGAGGCTAGGAAAATATGGGAAGGTGGAAGTGTCAACTTTCAATACTTACATTAGTCCGAAGAACTCATGAACTTATTATCGGTAAATCTCAATCTAATAAGGAGGTTCACAAAGAGACAAGTACCCCGAGGAGGAGTGTATGGGGGTTTGGTTATCCTTGCGCATCCTCGACTCATGGTACGTGAGTGTTCTCTGATATTCGACCCCTCAGAAGAGTAGTGATCCATCCAGTAGCTAGAGTTCTCAACTAGTTTTGTAGGTTTTGAAAATACACACGGATTGCCCAAAATACGACACCTATCACTAATAGGCAAGAGCTCTTGACACGAAAAGTTCAAACATTACTCACAACAATACCTCAAAACTATTGCAAGTTACTACTAAAATTAAATAGTAACCTCAATTACCTACTCTCAAGACAAGACACAACTCAGTGCAACAACCAACTCTCTTTAACAAGATAAACATGAAAACTAAAAAGAGTTCCAGCAACAAACTAAACAAAAGCCAAGGCTCTTGCTAAAGACAAACTAAGACTAAAACTAAACATGGCAGTAGCTATGAAAAGATAAAGAACACACAACAGCAAAAAGATAAGCAGGAAAAATCCAATGATGTGGTATAAATTTTGAAAGTGGAGCGTGTTTCTCTCCCACACAAAGTAAGAATGGATCTAACTTGTTATGAATAGCAAGCAAAGCTAAAGAAAACTAAAGACAAAACCTAAGAGCGAGACGCTCCAAGCATAGCACATAACGCATGAAGTGATCAAAATATAGTGAGACGAAGGACGAACTGATGATTGTTGATGGAGAAGGGGATGCACGGGGGCATCCCCAAGCTTAGACGCTTGAGTCTCCTTGAATATTTTTTGGGGATGCATGGGGGCATCCCCAAGCTTGAGCGCTTGACACTCCTGGATCTTCTTTCATCATCTTCCATCACACACTTGAAAACTCCCTTCATACATAACTCATCATAAGTTGATTAGAGAGGGTAGTATCCTTAATAAATAATTTTTCCCACTGGATATAAAGATATTCTTGAAGAGATACTGTTTCTCAAGAGTGCCAAAATTTTTTTTCAAAGAAAAAGCAAGCTTAAGGTTTGCAAAAGTTAGGAGAGACAAAACGTGGCAGAATCTGTGAAAAACAGAACAGCAGATAGTAAAGAATTTTTTAGGGGCACTTCTGCCACTCAAATCAAAAAACACAGAACATACGGAAGTTTCGTAATTGTATATAGCATACTGTGTAAAAATTTCAGCGCAAAAATCTGAACTGGAATTTTTCTGGAATTTTTCTGGTCACGAGGACAGAATCTGTTTTCTGGACAGCATGTCACAACTTTTACTTCCCTTGCCGTAAGAGGCTATAACTTGGCACAAAGCTGAAAAATAAAGATACAATGATGTTGCTACAGAAGTAACAATCATCAAGACACAACAAAAGCAAAAATAAAAAAACCTAAATTCTTTGCGGGCTGCCTCCCGAAAGCGCTTCTTTAAAGCCATTAGCTAGGCTTAAAGATTATGAAAGATGCTCACAAGAGAATAAGAATTGAAGCAAAAGAGAGCACCAAGAAGCAAATGTGAAACACATTTAAGCCTAACCCACTTCCTATGCATAGGCATCTTGTAAGAAAATAAATCAAAGAAGCACAAGGAAACCAACATAGGAAGGTGGAACAAGAGCATCTTCAAAACTTTCAACATAAAGAGAGGTGTTTTAGTAATATGGCAGTTTCTACAACCAAACTTTCCTCTCTCAAAATAATTTTCAGTAATATCATGAACAACATCAAGAATATAACTATCATATAAATCATATTGTTCATGACCTACAAGCACACGTGTATTGTTTTCAACACGGTTTTTAGGATCATAAGATAAATGCAACCCATCACATTGAGCTTTGATAAGAGGAAAATTCTCCGGAGTTGGAGATTTTGAAAGGATAATAGGACACTCAAGTGTGGGTGCGATAGAAAAAAATTCATGATTAACATGAGGAACTATAGCAAGTTCATCTCCGTAAGCATCATCCATAGTGGCATAACGGACATAAGCATAGAAGGCATCAACTTCATCAAAAAGGGACATTTCAAAAGAATCCATAGGATCATAATACTCATATAAGGTAAGAGTCAAAGAGTTACTCTCATTAGAAGGTAGACATGGATGGCTCCATTCTTCCTCCTTTTGTTCGTCACTCTCCTCCTCTTCTTCATCCAAAGAGCTTTCAGGTTCAGTAATTTCTTCTTCTATAGAGTCCTGCAAAACATTAGTCTCTTCCTTTGGGGGAGAGATTCTCTCAAGATGATCAGTAATATAATAATTTGCATCATAATTTTCCAAACAATTAAGTATAGCAAGACTCTCAGATTTGTAAGGGGCGTCATCAATATTTTTAAGAAAAGAAGTAATTTCATAGGCACCCTTAAAAGCAACAAATTCTTCTATTTGTTCTGCATCATAAAAGTCATAATTTCCCTTAGCATAAGAAGCTAAGGTTTCATCCTCATTGTACTCACATTGGAAAGCAAGGTGTTTGTGCCTCATAAAGCAACAAGATTCATCCCTGCAGAAAGATATATTATATATTGAGCACAAGTTTTTAGCATACTCATACGATTGATGTATGAGTCTCCATAAGTGTATCCCTTTTTGAGACAAGCGGTATTCCTTGTAATATTCTTGTTGATCCTCGGTGAATCCTCCATGCCAATAAGATCTAGTTTCAAAGAAGTTAGACATTGATTGACAAGTAAGGAACTAGACATACTATATATTTTTTTTGATTTTTGATACAAGACACAAAGATAAAAACTGAAAGGTAAACTAACAAGACTAAAAAAACAAAGGTAAAGGGTAGTGTGCAACTCCCCTATTTTAGCACTTGGAGTCCCCGACAACGGCGCCAGAAAACTTGCTTGATGGCTTCTCGCCCTTCGTTGGTTACCCCAAGTGGAAGGTTTGAGATGTAGTGCAGCAACAGTTTTCCCTCGGTGAAGATACCAAGGTTTGTCTCCAGTAGGACTCCAGAGATGATAATTAGGTGTCAGCGGCGCAACTGACGCGGACCTGCACATAGACACAGATAACTTTGTTCCCAACGAAGTTCAAAGAGGTTTTCAATCTCTCCGGTCTTGTTGTTCACAAAGGATAAAACACAAGGGAAGTAAAGTAAATATAGCTTGGAAACAGTAATGAGGATATGGACCGGGATACGTGATGTTCACTAGTGATGTCTCTCTCCCAAAAGACGATAAAACTGCTATGCGAGGTAAACAATGTACAGAAGGGAAATTTACAGGATTATGAACGCACCGCAATGCTAACTATGCTACAAAAGAAAGGAAGAGGATCAAAAGCACGGGCAGTACGCCAAAATAAGTATACCGAAATCCATCTGCATCTACTACTAATCATCCACCTTGAGATATCTATCCAGAACATCTCGCTGGTATTAAGTTGCGAGCCCCACCCAAAGTGTAAACCCAAAGCAACAGACAACTACATTAAAAAGAACTTTGCGTAAAGTAAACAATCCTTGTAACCGCGGTTACAAGCACCGTTGTTTTCCCCCTTGTGGCAACAACACATCCCCTAGACTCATGTTTCTGTCACTCAAGCGTGTCATCGGGGGGCATGAACCCACAATCTAGCACAACGTTCCCTCTTGGAGTCACTACCTACTACTTTGCCAAAGCAATAAACAGCAACGGAGAACATGCAAGAATTACTTAGGAACAAAAATATAAGAGATAAAAACCAAATATATTACTCTATCACAATCTGAACATAATCTCATAATCCATCAGATCCCTCCAAACTCAGCATAGCAACAGCAGAAATATTACAAAGGTGCCTCGATCATGTAGGGCAGCTCACGAGGTCTAAACAAATTAGATCAAAGAGGGGAGGAGAACATCACATAGCTACTGATCACGGACCCATGGTACAAGGAAAACTACTCACGAGTCATCCGGGGAGCATCCATGGTGGAGAGGAGACTCCCGGAGGTCAATCCTCCCTCCGACAGGATGCCGGGAAGAGGTCTTCTGGTGCTCCTGATCTCGGAAGCGCGGCGGCGGCGGAACAGAGGTGAGTTTGCGGAATAGGGTTCCTCTTCTGGAGTTTTCCCGTGACGGAGAATAAATAGGTGAAGGGGGCAGCCAGAGGTGGACCAGGGGCCCCAGGCGCCCCCCTGGTGCGGCCAGGGGTGGGGCCGCGCCGGGTGGCCGCCTGGCCCCCTGGCTCCCCTCTGGCCCCTCCCGGGCTCTTCTCGAAGCTAACTGTACGCTGATTTTTCGTGTATTTTTCCCGGAATTTTTCTGGCACTTTTTATATGGGGGAAAACTGAAATAGAAAAACAACATAAAACAGGAACTGGCGCTGGGGTGAAGTGAGTTAATAGGTTAGTCCAAATATGATCAAAAGTGTAGGAAAGTGTATCTAGATCATAGCAATATCACACAAAACATGCATGGAACAAGCAGAAATTATAGATACGTTTTGGACGTATTAACATCCCCAAGCTTAATTCCTGCTCGTCCTCGAGTAGGTAAATGATAACATCATAATTTCTGTGGTGACATTCTAGCAACCATAAAAGAACTTTGAAAAGTAAAGCAATTAAGGTTAGAGATTCAATTCAAGTCATAACATGCAAGAGTCTATATTAGCATTGAAACAAGTAACAAAAGAACATTAGGTGCAAGAGCTCTCGCTGTCCGTGACTCGAATGTCTCCAAATGGTGTTTGCTTGCTAGAAGGGGTATAGGGAATACGAGAAAAAGTAATTTTTGTGTTGAGAACTCAATCTACTAAAGTTTCACACATGGTCTTCTTTGGAATCTTATCTTGACTCGTCCCCAGACCACTAGCCAGGTACAAGTCAATTTGATCCACTCCTTTTTCAATATTTTGAGCACTCATGCAATGGATGAGCGTAAGCACGAGAGTTGACACTTAGGATGGCAAAGAGAGAAATATGGTGGAGGAGGAAGACAAAAAGGATGAGAAAGGCTCACATCAATGAGGACAATCATAGGCAAGAGATGCCAAATGATAGATACGATGTGAGGAGTAGGGATTGCCATTCAACGGATGCACATACGAGCTAAGAAGCTCTCCAATGGAACTAGTGGGGGTGCATCTAACTTGCTCGCTCATGAAGACCTAGAGCTCGTTTGAGGAGGCTCATCCTTGGAATATGCAAGCCAAGTTCTATAGTGTGAAGGTCCCCACATAGCTATATGCATAATGATCATCTCTATGGAGTACAAGGATATAGAGGGAGTACTAGTGTGGATCTCTCAAAAGGATAGTTGTGTTGCCCCTTTCTCTCTTTTTATTTCTTTTTCTCTTTTTCTATCTTTTTTGTATTTTTTGTGGCCTCAATGGCTCTTTCTATTTAACTCTTATTTGTCCTCTTTGGGATCTTTTAATGTGTCCACTTTGGGATCTTTTCCTCACTTAAGGGCAACACTCTATTTTACAAGAAGGTAAAGGAGATCTTTCACACATTACAAGGTACTCAAAACATAAATAAGATGTAACTATCATGATGTATGCAAAGTATGCCGCTGGCAGTGTAGCAGGAACATGTATGACATGAAGATCAAATCATGAAGAGGTGGAAGTTGCATGGCAATATAACTCGGAAAGGCTATGGAAATGCCTTGATAGGTAGGTATGGTGGCTGTTTTGAGGGAATATATAAGGAGGCTTATGATGATAGAGCGTATCATGCCAAGGGTTTGGATGTACCGGCGAAGGTGGACACCAACTCTCGGAGTGAGAAGAAGGCAATGCACGGCACGGGAGAGGCTAGCAAAATATGGGAAGGTGGAAGTGTCAACTTTCAATACTTACATTAGTCCGAAGAACTCATGCACTTATTATCGGTAACTCTCAATCTAATAAGGAGGTTCACAAAGAGACAAGTACCCCGAGGAGGAGTGTATGGGGGTTTGGTTATCCTTGCGCATCCTCGACTCATGGTACGTGAGTGTTCTCTGATATTCGACCCCTCAGAAGAGTAGTGATCCATCTAGTAGCTAGAGTTCTCAACTAGTTTTGTAGGTTTTGAAAATACACACGGATTGCCCAAAATACGACACCTATCACTAATAGGCAAGAGCTCTTGACACCAAAAGTTCAAACATTAATCACAACAATACCTCAAAACTATTGCAAGTTACTACTAAAATTAAATAGTAACCTCAATTACCTACTCTCAAGACAAGACACAACTCAGTGCAACAACCAACTCTCTTTAAAAAGATAAACATGAAAACTAAAAAGAGTTCCAGCAACAAACTAAACAAAAGCCAAGGCTCTTGCTAAAGACAAACTAAGACTAAAACTAAACATGGCAGTAGCTATGAAAAGATAAAGAACACACAACAGCAAAAAGATAAGCAGGAAAAATCCTATGATGTGTTCTAAATTTTGAAAGTGGAGCATGTTTCTCTCCCACACAAAGTAATAAGGGATCTAACTTGTTATGAACAGCAAGCAAAACGAAAGAAAACTAAAGACAAAACCTAAGAGCGAGACGCTCCAAGCATAGCACATAACGCATGAAGTGATAAAAATATAGTGAGACGAAGGACGAACTGATGATTGTTGATGGAGAAGGGGATGCACGGGGGCATCCCCAAGCTTAGATGCTTGAGTCTCCTTGAATATTTGTTGGGGATGCATGGGGGCATCCCCAAGCTTGAGCGCTTGACACTCCTGGATCTTCTTTCATCATCTTCCATCACACACTTGAAAACTCCCTACATACATAACTCATCATAAGTTGATTAGAGAGGTTAGTACCCTTAATAAATAATTTTTCCCACTGGATATAAAGATATTCTTGAAGAGCTACTGTTTCTCAAGAGTTCCAAAAAAAATTGGAAAGAAAAAGCAAGCTTAAGGTTTGCAAAAGTTAGGACAGACAAAACATGGCAGAATCTGTGAAAAACAGAACAGCAGATAGTAAAGAATTGTTTAGCGGCACTTCTGCAACTCAAATCAAAAAACTCAGAACATACGGAAGTTTCGTAATTGTATAGCGCATACTGTGTAAAAATTTCATCTCAAAAAGCTGAACTGGGATTTTTCTGGAATTTTTCTGGTCACGAGGACAGAATCTGTTTTCTGGACAGCATGTCACAACTTTTACTTCCCTTGCCGTAAGAGGCTATAACTTGGCACATAGCTGAAAAAGAAAGATACATCGATGTTGCTACAGAAGTAACAATAATCAAGACACAAAAAAAGCAAAAAGAAAACACCTAAATTCGTTGCGGGCTGCCTCCCGAAAGGGCTTCTTTAAAGCCATTATCTAGGCTTAAAGATTATGAAAGATGCTCACAAGAGAATAACAATTGAAGCAAAAGAGAACATCAAGAAGAAAATGTGAAACACATTTAAGCCTAACCCACTTCCTATGCATAGGCATCTTGTAAGAAAATAAATCAAAGAAGCACAAGGAAACCAACATAGGAAGGTGGAACAAGAACATCTTCAAAACTTTCAACATAAAGAGAGGAGTTTTAGTAATATGGAAGTTTCTACAACCAAACTTTCCTCTCTCAAAATAATTTTCAGTAATATCATGAACAACATAAAGAATATAACTATCATATAAATCATATTGTTCATGACCTACAAGCACACGTGTATTGTTTTCAACACGGTTTTTAGGATCATAAGATAAATGCAACCCATCACATTGAGCTTTGATAAGAGGAAAATTCTCCGGAGTTGGAGATTTTAAAAGGATAATAGGACACTCAAGTGTGGGTGCGATAGCAAAAATTTCATGCTTAACATGAGGAACTATAGCAAGTTCATCTCCGTAAGCATCATCCATAGTGGCATCACGGCCAAAATCATAGAAGGCATCAACTTCATCAAAAAGGGACATTTCAAAAGAATCCATAGGATCATAATACTCATATAAGGTAAGAGTCAAAGAGTTACTCTCATTAGAAGGTAGAAATGGATGGCTCCATTCTTCCTCCTTTTGTTCGTCACTATCCTCCTCTTCTTCATCCAAAGAGCTTTCAGGTTCAGTAATTTCTTCTTCTATAGAGTCCTGCAAAACATTAGTCTCTTCCTTTGGGGGAGAGATTCTCTCAAGATGATCAGTAATATAATAATTTGCATCATAATTTTCCAAACAATAGTTAAGTATAGCAAGACTCTCAGATTTTTAAGGGGCGTCATCAATATTTTCAAGAAAAGAAGTAATTTCATAGGCACCCTTAAAAGCAACAAATTCTTCTATTTGTTCTGCATCATAAAAGTCATAATTTCCCTTAGCATAAGAAGCCAAGGTTTCATCCTCATTGTACTCACATTGGAAAGCAAGGTGTTTGTGCCTCATAAAGCAACAAGATTTATCCCTGCAGAAAGATATATTATATATTGAGCACAAGTTTTTAGCATACTCATACGATTGATGTATGAGTCTCCATAAGTGTATCCCTTTTTGAGACAAGCGGTATTCCTTGTAATATTCTTGTTGATCCTCGGTGAATCCTCCATGCCAATAAGATCTAGTTTCAAAAAAGTTAGACATTGATTGGCAAGTAAGGAACTAGACATACTATATTTTTTTTTGATTTTTGATACAAGACACAAAGATAAAAACTGAAAGGTAAACTAACAAGACTAAAAAACAAAGGTAAAGGGTAGTGTGCAACTCCCCTATTTTAGCACTTGGAGTCCCCAGCAACGGCGCCAGAAAACTTGCTTGATGGCTTCTCGCCCTTCGTTGGTTACCCCAAGTGGAAGGTTTGAGATGTAGTGCAGCAACAATTTTCCCTCGGTGAAGATACCAAGGTTTGTCTCCAGTAGGACTCCAGAGATGATAATTAGGTGTCAGCGGCGCAACTGACGCGGACCTGCACATAGACACAGATAACTTTGTTCCCAACGAAGTTCAAAGAGGTTTTCAATCTCTCCGGTCTTGTTGTTCACAAAGGATAAAACACAAGGGAAGTAAAGTAAATATAGCTTGGAAACAGTAATGAGGATATGGACCGGGATACGTGATGTTCACTAGTGATGTCTCTCTCCCAAAAGACGATAAAACTGCTATGCGAGGTAAACAATGTACAGAAGGGAAATTTACAGGATTATGAACGCACCGCAATGCTAACTATGCTACAAAAGAAAGGAAGAGGCTCAAAAGCACGGGCAGTACGCCAAAATAAGTATACCAAAATCCATCTGCATCTACTACTAATCATCCACCTTGAGATATCTATCCAGAACATCTCGCTGGTATTAAGTTGCGAGCCCCACCCAAAGTGTAAACCCAAAGCAACAGACAACTACATTAAAAAGAAACTTTGCGTAAAGTAAACAATCCTTGTAACCGCGGTTACAAGCACCGTTGTTTTCCCCCTTGTGGCAACAACACATCCCCTAGACTCATGTTTCTGTCACTCAAGCGTGTCATCGGGGGGCATGAACCCACAATCTAGCACAACGTTCCCTCTTGGAGTCACTACCTACTACTTGGCCAAAGCAATAAACAACAACGGAGAACATGCAAGAATTACTTAGGAACAAAAATATAAGAGATAAAAACCAAATATATTACTCTATCACAATCTGAACATAATCTCATAATCCATCAGATCCCTCCAAACTCAGCATAGCAACAGCTGAAATATTACAAAGGTGCCTCGATCATGTAGGGCAGCTCACGAGGTCTAAACAATGAAGATCAAAGAGGGGAGGAGAACATCACATAGCTACTGATCACGGACCCATGGTACAAGGAAAACTACTCACGAGACATCCGGGGAGCATCCATGGTGGAGAGGAGACTCCCGGAGGTCAATCCTCCCTCCGACAGGGTGCCGGGAAGAGGTCTTCTGGTGCTCCCGATCTCGGAAGCGCGGCGGCGGCGGAACATAGGTGAGTTTGCGGAATAGGGTTCCTCTTTAGGAGTTTTCCCGTGACGGAGAATAAATAGGTGAAGGGGGCAGCCAGAGGTGGACCAGGGGCCCCAGGCGCCCCCCTGGCGCGGCCAGGGGTGGGGCCGCGCCGGGTGGCCGCCTGGCCCCCCTGGCGCCCCTCTGGCCCCTCCCGGGCTCTTCTCGAAGCTTCCTGTACGCTGATTTTTCGTGTATTTTTCCCGGAATTTTTCTGGCACTTTTTATATGGGGGAAAACTGAAATAGAAAAACAGCAGAAAACAGGAACTGACACTGGGGTGCACTGAGTTAATAGGTTAGTCCAAATATGATCAAAAGTGTATGAAAGTGTATCTAGATCATAGCAATATCACACAAAACATGCATGGAGCAAGCAGAAATTATAGATACGTTTTGGACGTATCAACATCCCCAAGCTTAATTCCTGCTCGTCCTCGAGTAGGTAAATGATAACATCATAATTTCTGTGGTGACATGCTAGGAACCATAAAAGAACTTTGAAAAGTAAAGCAATCAAGGTTAGAGATTCAATTCAAGTCATAACATGCAAGAGTCTATATTAGCATTGAAACAAGTAACAAAAGAACATTAGGTGCAAGAGCTCTCGTTGTCCGTGACTCGAATGTCTCCAAATGGTGTTTGCGTGCAAGAAGGGGGATAGGGAATACGAGAAAAAGTGATTTTTGTGTTGAGAACTCAATCTACTAAAGTTTCACACTTGGTATTCTTTGGAATCTTATCTTGACTCGTCCCCAGACCACTAGCCAGGTACAAGTCAATTTGATCCACTCCTTTTTCAATATTTTGAGCACTCATGCAATGGATGAGCATAAGCACGAGAGTTGACACTTAGGATGGAAAAGAGAGAAATATGGTGGAGGAGGAAGACAAAAAGGATGAGAAAGACTCACATCAATGAGGACAATCATAGGCAAGAGATGCCAAATGATAGATATGATGTGAGGAGTAGGGATTGCCATTCAACGGATGCACATACGAGCTAAGAAGCTCTCCAATGGAACTAGTGGGGGTGCATCTAACTTGCTCGCTCATGAAGACCTAGAGCTCGTTTGAGGAGGCTCATCCTTGGAATATGCAAGCCAAGTTCTATAGTGTGAAGGTCCCCACATAGCTATATGCATAATGATCATCTCTATGGAGTACAAGGATATAGAGGGAGTACTAGTGTGGATCTCTCAAAAGGATAGTTGTGTTGCCCCTTTCTCTCTTTTTATTTCTTTTTCTCTTTTTCTATCTTTTTTGTATTTTTTGTGGCCTCAATGGCTCTTTCTATTTAACTCTCATTTGTCCTCTTTGGGATCTTTTAATGTGTCCACTTTGGGATCTTTTCCTCACTTAAGGGCAACACTCTATTTTACAAGAAGGTAAAGGAGATCTTTCACACATTACAAGGTACTCAAAACATAAAGAAGATGTAACTATCATGATGTATGCAAAGTATGCCACTGGCAGTGTAGCAGGAACATGTATGACATGAAGATCAAGTAGTGAAGAGGTGGAAGTTGCATGGCAATATAACTCGGAAAGGCTATGGAAATGCCTTGGTAGGTAGGTATGGTGGCTGTTTTGAGGGAATATATAAGGAGGCTTATGATGATAGAGCGTATCATGCCAAGGGTTTGGATGTACCGGCGAAGGTGGACACCAACTCTCGGAGTGAGAAGAAGGCAATGCACGGCACGGGAGAGGCTAGCAAAATATGGGAAGGTGGAAGTGTCAACTTTCAATACTTACATTAGTACGAAGAACTCATGCACTTATTATCGGTAACTCTCAATCTAATAAGGAGGTTCACAAAGAGACAAGTACCCCGAGGAGGAGTGTATGGGGGTTTGGTTATCCTTGCGCATCCTCGACTCATGGTACGTGAGTGTTCTCTGATATTCGACCCCTCAGAAGAGTAGTGATCCATCTAGTAGCTAGAGTTCTCAACTAGTTTTGTAGGTTTTGAAAATACACACGGATTGCCCAAAATACGACACCTATCACTAATAGGAAAGAGCTCTTGACACCAAAAGTTCAAACATTACTCACAACAATACCTCAAAACTATTGCAAGTTACTACTAAAATTAAATAGTAACCTCAATTACCTACTCTCAAGACAAGACACAACTCAGTGCAACAACCAACTCTCTTTAAAAAGATAAACATGAAAACTAAAAAGAGTTCCAGCAACAAACTAAACAAAAGCCAAGGCTCTTGCTAAAGACAAACTAAGACTAAAACTAAACATGGCAGTAGCTATGAAAAGATAAAGAACACACAACAGCAAAAAGATAAGCAGGAAAAATCCTATGATGTGTTCTAAATTTTGAAAGTGGAGCATGTTTCTCTCCCACACAAAGTAATAAGGGATCTAACTTGTTATGAACAGCAAGCAAAACGAAAGAAAACTAAAGACAAAACCTAAGAGCGAGACGCTCCAAGCATAGCACATAACGCATGAAGTGATAAAAATATAGTGAGACGAAGGACGAACTGATGATTGTTGATGGAGAAGGGGATGCACGGGGGCATCCCCAAGCTTAGACGCTTGAGTCTCCTTGAATATTTTTTGGGGATGCATGGGGGCATCCCCAAGCTTGAGCGCTTGACACTCCTGGATCTTCTTTCATCATCTTCCATCACACACTTGAAAACTCCCTTCATACATAACTCATCATAAGTTGATTAGAGAGGTTAGTACCCTTAATAAATAATTTTTACCACTGGATATAAAGATATTACTGAAGAGATACTGTTTCTCAAGAGTGCCAAGAAGTTTTTTCAAAGAAAAAGCAAGCTTAAGGTTTGCAAAAGTTAGGAGAGACAAAACGTGGCAGAATCTGTGAAAAACAGAACAGCAGATAGTAAAGAATTGTTTAGCGGCACTTCTGCAACTCAAATCAAAAAACTCAGAACATACGGAAGTTTCGTAATTGTATAGAGAATACTGTGTAAAAATTTCAGCTCAAAAAGCTGAACTGGTATTTTTCTGGAATTTTTCTGGTCACGAGGACAGAATCTGTTTTCTGGACAGCATGTCACAACTTTTACTTCCCTTGCCGTAAGAGGCTATAACTTGGCACAAAGCTGAAAAATAAAGATACAATGATGTTGCTACAGAAGTAACAATCATCAAGACACAACAAAATCAAAAATAAAACACCTAAATTCGTTGCGGGCTGCCTCCCGAAAGCGCTTCTTTCAAGCCATTATCTAGGCTTAAAGATTATGAAAGATGCTCACAAGAGAATAAGAATTGAAGCAAAAGAGAGCATCAAGAAGCAAATGTGAAACACATTTAAGCCTAACCCACTTCCTATGCATAGGCATCTTGTAAGAAAATAAATCAAAGAAGCACAAGGAAACCAACATAGGAAGGTGGAACAAGAACATCTTCAAAACTTTCAACATAAAGAGAGGAGTTTTAGTAATATGGAAGTTTCTACAACCAAACTTTCCTCTCTCAAAATAATTTTCAGTAATATCATGAACAACATCAAGAATATAACTATCATATAAATCATATTGTTCATGACCTACAAGCACACGTGTATTGTTTTCAACACGGTTTTTAGGATCATAAGATAAATGCAACCCATCACATTGAGCTTTGATAAGAGGAAAATTCTCCGGAGTTGGAGATTTTAAAAGGATAATAGGACACCGGGGAGCATCCATGGTGGAGAGGAGACTCCCGGAGGTCAATCCTCTCTCCGGCAGGGTGCCGGGAAGAGGTCTTCTGGTGCTCCCGATCTCGGAAGCGCGGCGGCGGAGGAACAGAGGTGAGTTTGCGGAATAGGGTTCCTCTTCTGGATTTTTCCCGTGACGGAGAATAAATAGGCGAAGGGGGCAGCCAGAGGTGGACCAGGGGCCCCAGGCGCCCCCCTGGCGCGGCCAGGGGTGGGGCCGCGCCGGGTGGCCGCCTGGCCCCCTGGCTCCCCTCTGGACCCTCCCGGGCTTTTCTCGAAGCTTCCTGTACGCTGATTTTTCCTGTATTTTCCCGGAATTTTTCTGGCACTTTTTATATGGGGGAAAACTGAAATAGAAAAACAACAGAAAACAGGAACTGGCGCTGGGGTGCACTGAGTTAATAGGTTAGTCCAAATATGATCAAAAGTGTATGAAAGTGTATCTAGATCATAGCAATATCACACAAAACATGCATGGAGCAAGCAGAAATTATAGATACGTTTTGGACGTATCAACGCATGAAGCGATAAAAATATAGTGAAACGAGAGACGAACTGATAATTGTCGATGGAGAAGGGGATGCACGGGGGAATCCCCAAGCTTAGCCGCTTGAGTCTCCTTGAATATTTCTTGGGGATTCATGGGGGCATCCCCAAGCTTGAACACTTGACACTTCTTAATCTTCTTTCATCATCTTCCCTCGCACACTTGAAAACTCCCTTCATACATAACTCATCATAATCTGATTAGCGAGGTTAGTACCCATAATAAAATAATTTTTTCTCTACTGGAAATAAAGATAATCTTAAATATCTACTGTTTTTCAAGAGTGCCAAAAGGTTTTTGCAAAGAAAAAGCAAGCTTAAGGTTCGCAAAACGAAGAAAAGGCAAAACATGACAGAATCTGTGAAAAATAGACCAGCAGGTAGAAACGAATTTTCTAGGGATACTTATGCAACTCAAATAAAAAAACTCAGAACTGTTGGCGTAGAAAATTGCACCTGCGCAACACAACTAGGCGATGATGAGATTAAGGAGTCGCCAATCTCACTCTCGTGTACGATGAATGGATGATTTTCAGCGCAAAGCAAAAAAGATGATTCCCTCGTTAACGTGGAAGGAGAACGACTGATTTTCAGTGCAAATCAGCAAAGATGAACTAGAAACCCTAAAGAAACAGAAAAGGTAAAGGTACGAGTAAAAAGTAGATTGATATTGGATGTATATCGATTGTGTGTTGTCTCAATCGGCCGTCACCTCATCTATTTATGAGGGGGTTGGACTTTCCGTACAAGAAAAGGGTTCAGATTTCCGTCCAAATCGTCAAAATCCGGCCAAACTCGGATTTCTCGTGGTCACAGGTCGGACCGTCCGACTTACAGTCCGGACCGTCCGGCGTGGCCGAAAATACTTCTGTAACTGGAGGTCTTATTCCGGACGTCCGACTTCCATGTGAATGCAGTGCTAGATAGAGACAAAGGAAACAACCTAACTCTATAAACATCTGAATTGCCAAACTCACTGCATTGCGCTAAGAATTGTCCCACATGCTCATAAGTGGTCCTACCATGCTCCCCGGTGAATTTGACAAAGTCAGGGATCCTAACCCCACGAGGATAAGGTGTGGAATCAAAGTATTCAGGGTACGGCTTTTGATAAGCACGAGCCCTACCCTTAGGTCCTAGACCATACCCTTTTAGTAGGTCATCCAACTGATCTCTCAAACTAGATGGTGTAGATTTTACTTGTGGAGCAGATGGAGTACCATTACCGAATTGAGTGTAACTCGGTGGTGTATCTGTACCGAGTTGAATGCAACCCGGTTGTGGATGTGTACCGAGTTGTGTGTGACTCGGTTGATGGTTTGTACCGAATTGGGTGTAACTCGGTTGCGGGTTTGTACCGAGTTGAGCGTAACTCGGTTGAGGGTTGTATGCCGAAGTTTGATAATAAGGCTGCTGCAAATTAAGGTTTAAGGCACCACTTCGGTTATTGCTGCTGTGATATTGGGTAACCAAAGTAGAAACAGTAGGAGGAGCAGCGCTAGGAGTAAAATTGTTAGCCGAACCACTTGCATAGTTCAGGCTACCTTGATTGTTATCTAAGGGAACTTGAGTGTTTGGCGTAACACTAACCGATGCACATGGCGTAGACATATGATCAAGTAATTTGCCACTATCATTAGGCATCGGCTTCTTACCAAGAGCTTCATCATTAACCTGTAATACTGCTGAATGAACAAGACGAGATATACTTTCTTCGAGCAGCCCTTGTATCTTATCAAATTTACTATCTACAGCTCCAGTAATTAGGCGTGACATCTCTTCTAAATCCGAACCGTATTTACTAGCTACGGATGTATCAACTAAATGAGCAAGGTTTTCGATAGAATCTTTCACCTCAGTACTGAGTGGTTTGGAAGCACTCGCTATAATTGGCTTCTTGATGACGCCGTTCCTTGTCTTCTGAAATCTGGACAGCTTGATCTTCACTTGTTCCTCTATCTCCTGTTCCAACTCGCGCCGATCGTCTTCATGTAGATCTTCTAGCGTGAGGGCTATAATGTTGTCCAGGTCGATGTCACTGGCGTTCTTGAGATTAGGATCCATGGCGCCCGTGTTGGAGTTGTTCTTGTCGCCGAGATCGGAAGAGCTCGGCATGATTGTCCGAGTTAGATCTAACTCGGCCTCGTTCCCCAGCGGAGTCGCCAATTTGTGTTGGCGTACAAAATTGCACTTGCGCAACACAACTAGGCGATGATGAGATTAAGGAGTCGCCAATCGCACTCTCGTGTACGATGAACGGATGCTTTTCAGCGCAAAGCAAAAAAGATGATTCCCTCGTTAACGTGGAAGGAGAACGACTGATTTTCAGTGCAAATCAGCAAAGATGAACTAGAAACCCTAAAGAAACAGAAAAGGTAAAGGTACGAGTAAAAAGTAGATTGATATTGGATGTATATCGATTGTGTGTTGTCTCAATCGGCCGTCACCTCGTCTATTTATGAGGGGGTTGGATTTTCCGTACAAGAAAAGGGTTCAGATTTCCGTCCAAATCGTCAAAATCCGGCCAAACTCGGATTTCCCGTGGTCATAGGTCGGACCGTCCGACTTGCAGTCCGGACCGTCCGGCGTGGACGAAAATACTTCTGTAACCGGAGGTCTTATTCCGGACGTCCGACTTCCATCCCGGACGGTCCGACCTGGTTTTCCAGCGTTGTACTGTTTTGGCCACAACTTCTTCATACGAACTCGGATTTGGACGTTTCAAATATCAATATCGACCGGTTCGACGAGACGAAGCCGCCCCATGTAGAACACTTTGCCATTTGAATATGTATTGAAGGCTTAATTGGAATAATAGTGCTTCGGTTGCTATGATCTTATTGCTTCAAACATAGCTTCAGCCGTCGAGATGGACTTGGATGGCGATGGCTCGAACTACAAAGTTGTTCACATCGACAATACACAAATTTTTCATGTAGAGCAATTCTTCATTTGAAGTCATCTTATATAGGTCTATTGTCGTGCCAAAAACCGGTGTTAACAAGAACATACTAAAGTTTAGTAATTGTATTGAGCACTCTGTGTAAAAAATTCAGCTCAAAAAGATGAACTGAGTTTTCTCTGATTTTTCTAGTCACGAGGACAGAATCTGTTTTCTGGATAGCATGTCACAACTTTCACTCCCCTTGTCGTATGAGGCTATAAAAGGCACAAAGCTTGAAAAGTAAAGATACAATGATGTTGCTACAGTAGTAAAAATCATCAAGACCACTAAAAACAGAAGAAAAACAAAAATGAAATCCTAAATTCGTCGCGGGCTGCCTCCCGAAAGCGCTTCTTTAAAGCCATTAGCTAGGCTTAATGCAAATAGATCAAGTCTTTTCAAGAAAATAACTAGCCCGTGTGACAGACTCAAAAGGCAACTTAATCTTTTTCCTAGGGAAGTGTTCCATCCCTTTCCTAAGAGGGAATTGGAATTTTATAATCCCTTCTTTCATATCAATAACAGCACCTACGGTGCGAAGAAAAGGACGTCCCAAAATAATTGGACAAGAAGGTTCACATTCAATGTCCATAATAGTAAAATCAACGGGAACATAATTGTCGTTGACAATGATAAGAACATCATCTATCTTCCCCAAAAGTTTCTTTACGGAAGAATCGACGAGGCGAACACCAAAAGAACAAGCATCAAGAGGTTTCAACTCAAATATATCATACATTCTTTTGGGCATAACAGAGGTACTAGCTCCAAGATCACATAAAGAAAAGCAAGAAAAGTTATTCAACTTAATTTTAATCATAGGATCCCAACCATCTTCTAGCTTTATATGTATGGAGGCTTCTAACCTAAGCTTCTCCTCCCTAGCTTTGATGAGAGCATTAGTGATATGCTCCATGAAGGCAATATTAAGTGTGCTAGTGTGGGGGTCTCTAGACATCTTGTGAAGGAAACGAATAACTTCAGAAAGAGTGCAATTATCAAAATCAAGGTCACTACTATCAAGTAAAGTGGTAGTGGTGTCCTTTAGGCTCACTTGTTTGGTAGCTTCTATAGTCATAGGAATTTCTTCTTCTACGGTTGAGGTCATAGCATCACCATTAATAAGTCCTATGGGACTAGGGGTGCATTGGGTGCTAAGAGTTTGGATATCCTCAACCACTTGGATAGTAGCAACAGTATGGTGTGTAGGAAGGCTCTTAATTCTATCCTCTTCCTCCTTTTCTCTAGCCCATCTCTCTTTGAGTTTAACCATCATCCTAATGTTTTCATTAAGTTGCAATTGGATAGCATTTATAGGAGTGACCTTCCTCTCCTCAAGGGGAGAAGTTCTAATTTTAAGCAATTCTACTTCATGGGCTAAATTGTCTACCTTCGACGAGAGGGTATCTAGTATGTCTAGTTTTTCCTCTACACTCTTGTTAAAGGCTTTTTGGGTAGTGATAAAGTCTTTAAGCATACTCTCTAATTCAGAAGTGGAGTTTTTGGTGCTAGGATAAGTGTTGTTGTTCCCATAGTTGTTGGAGGGGAACGATCTAGGATTGCTACCAAAGTTACTCATATAAGCATTGTTGTTGAAGTTGTTTCTAGAGATAAAGTTCACATCTACTTGATCCTGAGCAATCAAAGAATTTAAAGGAACATTTTGAGGATCAATAGAAGATTGCTTGGTAAGTAAAGACATGATCAAGTCAACCTTTTCATTTAGGGAGGAGATCTCCTCAACAGAGTTTGCCTTCCTACCTGTTGGAGCTCTTTCGGTGTGCCATTGGGAATAGTTTATCATCATCTCATCGAGAACTTTTGTGGCAGCACCAAGTGTAGTTGATATAAAGGTTCCTCCCGCGGACGAATCTAACAAGTTCCGCGAGGTAAAGTTCAAGCCTGCATAAAAATTCTTGATAACCATCCAAGTAGTCAAACCATGCGTAGGGCAATTCTTAACAAGAGATTTCATGCGTTCCCAAGCTATGGCAATGTGTTCATTATCCAATTGTTTAAAATTCATAATAAAGCTCCTCAACTGGATAATCCTAGCAGGGGGATAGTACTTCCCGATAAAAGCATCCTTGCATTTATCCCGACAATCTATGCTATTCTTAGGCAAGGATTGTTACCAGATTTTACCTTCATCCCTCAAGGAGAAAGGAAAAAGCTTAAGCTTAACAATATCACCATCTACTTCTTTGTACTTTTTCATATCACAAAGCTCAATAAAATTATTTAAATGCAAAGCAACATCATCTCTAGCACCAGAGAATTGATCTTTCATAACAAGGTTCAGCAAAGCAGGTTTAATCTCATAAGAAGGTGCTGAAGTAGCAAGTGTAGCAATAGGAGTGCAGATAAAGTCACCGTTGTTGTGACTAGATAAGCCACACAACTTGGTGTTCTCAGAGGAACCCATAGCAGCAGCAAGCAAGATAACTATTTTTTTGATTTTTGATAACAGACACTAAAGCAAAAAACTAAAAGGTAAACTAACAAGACTAAAAATCAAAGATAAAAGATAGTGTGCAACTCCCCTATATTGAAGAGTGGAGTCCCCGACAACGGCGCCAGAAATTTGCTTGATACACGAGATAACTTCTCGCCCTCGTTGGTTACCCCAAGTGGAAGGTGAGATGTAGCGTAACGGCAAGTTTCCCTCGGTGAAGACACCGAGGTTTTAAGATTGTCTCCCATAGGACTCCAAGGTCAACAAGTAGGTGGTTCGGCAAGTGAGGCGCTGTTTGAAGATAATCACTTGCTTCTCCTGGACCTGCACACACACAGATAGCTTTGCTCCCAACGAGTTCAGAGTAGTTGTCAATTCCTCCGGCCTTGTTGTTTACAAAGGATAAAACGCACAGGATAATAATGATAGATAGTGATAGCTACGAAATAGTAAACACTGAAAGTAAATTGATAGTGTAAACAGTGGTGGATATATATGGACCGGGGTCCCATGATGTTCACTAGTGATGTCTCTCTCCCAAAAGACGATAAAATAGCCATGCAAGGGAAAAAAAATACAGTTGGGCAATTGACAGGATTATGTGCGCAAACCAATGCTAATTATGCAAAATAGAAAGGCAGAGGCTCAAAAGCACGGGCAATACGCCAAGACAAGTAGACCGAAATCCAACTGCATCTACCCACTAATCATCCACCTTGAGATATCTATCCAGAACATCTCGCTGGTATTAAGTTGTGAATCCCACCCAAAGTGTAAACTCAAAGCAACGGACAACTGCATTAAAGAACTTTGCGTGAAGTAAACAATCCTTGCACCCGCAAGTACAAGCACCGTTGTTTTCCCCCTTGTGTCAACAACACATTCCCTAGACTCATGTTTCTATCACTCAAGCTAGTCATCGGGGGGCATGAACCCACAATCATGCATAACTCTCCCTCTTGGAGTCACTACCTACTACTTGGCCAAAGCAATAAACAACAACGGAGAACATGCAAGAGTTACTCAAGAACATAAATATAAAAGAAGATAATCAAATATATAACTCAATCACAATCTGAACATAATCTCATAATCCATCTGATCCCAACAAACTCAGCATAACAACAGCAAAAAGATTACATATGTGCCTCGATCATGTAGGGCAGCTCACGAGGTCTAATCCATAAAGAACAAAGAGGGGAGGAGAACATCACATAGCTACTGATCATGGACCCACGGTCCAAGGTGGACCACTCACGGTTCATCCGGGAAGCATCCATGGTGCTGGAGAATCTCCCGGAGGTGATTCCTCCCTCCGGCAGGGTGCCGGGAAGAGGTCTTCTGGTGCTCCCGATCTTAGAAGCGCGGTAGCGGGGGAACAGAGGAGAGATCGCGAAAAAGGGTTCCGTCCCCGAGGGTTTCTCGTCGCGGGGAATAAATAGGCAAAAGGGGGCAGCCAGATGTGGGCCAGGGCTCCAGGCGCCCCCCAGGCGCGGCCAGGGGTGGGGCCGCGCCCACAGGCCGCCTGGGCCCCCTCTGGATCCCCTCTGGCCCCTCTCGGGCTTTTCTCGAAGCTTCCGGTATGCTGATTTTTCCTATATTTTTCCCGGAATTTTTCTGGTACTTTTAATAAGGGGGAAACCTGAAATAGAAAAACAGCAGAAAACAGGAACTGGCACTGGGGTGCACTGAGTTAATAGGTTAGTCCAAATACGATCAGAAGTGTATGGAAGTTCATCAATATCATAGAAATATCACACAAAAGAGACATGGAGCAAGCAGAAATTATAGATACGTTTTGGACGTATCAGCATGCTGGACTTGTGTCTTCCAACAACTCCAGGGGCACATGATCTTCATTGTAGCTCACCCTAACTGCGAAGGGTGAAGCTCCAGCTCTAGTAACTCGATCGGAGTGCTCGTGCTTCTTCTTCCCAATCCACCCCTTTGCTTTTCCAAAGAAACTGATTTCTGACATTTATTACAATTCCAAAAAACAAGGATTTAAACAAAGTGAGTTGAGGCAAACTACTCTACTCACTTACCTAAGGCATAAACTTGCATCAAAACTTGGAAAATAAAATTCTACACATGCATGCAAGCTCATATGAACAGCACCAAGAGATACTAAATACTCACAAATGAGGCCACCAATCAAAAATCTAATTGGAGGGGTGAAGGAGTCACATACCAGGGAGTATTTGCTCAAAATATCAGCTCGAACGGTGGGATGTAGAGAGAGATCAAAAATTGCCTCCAAGAACAGCAAGAACGCAAGAACAAAGTGCACAACTCATGTTTTTGGAGAGAGAGGAAGGAGGAGGAAGAAGACATACCTGGAGGTGGGGCCTGTGGGCCCCAGGCGCCCTGTGGGCGCGGCCAGGGGCCAGGCCGCGCCAGCTGGCCGCCTGGGCCACTGGTGGCCCCCCTGGTCAGCCCCAGGTGCTTCTGGGTCACTCCCGGCATGGAAATTTTTAATATAATTTTTCTGGAATTTTTCTGACAACTCCACTGTTGAATTTTTTCGAAGTTCAAAAAGCTGCGAAACTTTCTGAAAACTTGAAGCAGTGATTAGAGTTTTGAAGTTTAAAAAAACATATAAACTTGGTACAACAAGGAAAAATAAAGCTAAGGCAAATGAAAACATAACAAGCTCCACTTTCTACCTATATAAAAACATGCTTACTAGCAAGGTCTTACCAACAAACCGGCGATACATAGAGCAAAAGTCTCACCTCTCATGAAGTGATCATTGCACCTTTACTTTAATGGACATTGTCCCCACCATGATGGTTTTTTATTTGTGGTGCACGTGTAGAGGAAAATCCCATTCTCCAATCTTCACGGTCTTGATATTCTCTATAGAGTTGAGGCCATGCCTTTTGTCAATCTTCTTCGGAAAATACACCGTGTGTTCTTTGTCATTCACATTGAAAGTAACCTTTCCTTTATTTCAATCAATAATAGCACCTACGGTGTTAAGAAAAGGTCTACCAAGAATAATAGACATGCTCCCATCCTCGGGCATGTCAAGCACAACAAAATTAGTAAGGATTAAACAATTAGCAACTTCAACGGGAACATCCTCACAAATACCTATGGGAACGGCTGTTGACTTGCCAGCCATCTGAAGAGAGATATATGTAGGGATTAGTTTTTCTAAACATAATCTCTTGTAAAGAGAAAAGGCATAACACTCACTCCTGCTCCAAGATCACATAAAGCAGTCCTGGAATAATTATTCTTTATGGAGAAAGGAATCGTGGGTATACCTAGATCACCAAGCTTCTCAATAATCTTGCCACTAAAAGAGTAGTTAGCAAGCATAGTAGATATTGCTTCATTAGGAACTTTTCCTTTATTAACAATATCTTTCATATATCTCGAATAGGGTGGTAACTTAATAGCATCAGTCAAAGGAATTTGAAGAAAAAGAGGTTTCATCCAATCGCAAAACTTATTGTAATGCTCTTCTTCTTTAGTTTTGAGAGACTTACCTGGAAAGGGCATGGATTTTTGTACCCATGGTTCTCTTTCCTTTCCATGTCTTCTTGCGATAAAATCTTCTCTAGTGTATTTCTTGCGTTTGTCGGGTGCTTCTTCTTCTCGAACTTCGGGTGGATCAATCTTTTCACCATCCCTTTTAGGCGCAGCACCGTCTTCAGTCTCGGCATCGGAAGTAGATATACTATTTGGATCATTGGAATTGTCAGCTTCTTTGTGCTTCTTCTTCTTCTTCTTCTTCAGAGAGCTAACAATTTCTTCTTCCTGTATTTGAGAATCTTGCTCGATCCTCTTCGGATGCCCTTCCGGATAGAGAGGATCTTGATTGCTAGTTCCTCCTCGGGTTTTAATCCCGAAGGCCTGTATGTCCTGTTTGGCATTATTAGCAAGCAAATCTTTTTGCACATTAGAAATGTGATCAAGCTGAGTTTGAACCATATGAAAATGCTTCACAAGACATTTAACATCATTAACTGTTCTACCTAGAACATCAAGCAAACTTTTGATAGCAAGGGAGTTATCATGCAACTGACTTTGTATCCTCTCATTAAAGTGATTTTGCTTCATAATAAAATTATCAAGCTCATCTAAACATTGATCAGGAGGCTTACCATGAGGAATGTCACTTGCATTGAAATCTAAAAGAGAGTGTACCTCTACCATAGGAGGATGAGTGGTAGGCTCACACAACTTCTCAATGGGGGGTAGATTCTTCACGTCTTTAGTTTTAATACCCTTCTCTTTAATAGACTTCTTAGCTTCCTGCATATCTTCGGGGCTTAGGACAAGCATGCCCCTTTTCTTTGGTGGTGGAGATGGTTCAGGGACGGACCAATCTTCGTGGTTCTTGGCAATCTTGCCCATTAATTCTTCTGCATCGTACGGTGTTCTTTTCCTGAAAACACAACCAGCACAACTGTCCAAATAGGATCTAGATTCATCAGTTAGACCAGCATAAAATATATCAATTAATTCATTCTTAGGGACTCCATGTCCCGGTCTAGCCTGGATCAGACTGCAATACCTCCCCCAAGCTTTAGGGAGGTTCTCATCCTGGAACTGTTTAAAGTTATAAATTCTTCGTAAAGCAGCATGTTGCATATGAGCAGGAAAATACTTATCAACAAAAGAGTGAGCTAAGTCTTGAGGACTCCTAATGGAACCACATGGTAGTGCATCATACCATGCTTTAGCACCTTCCTTTAAAGAGAAAGGAAAAAAGCTTAGTAACATAGAAATTTCGTATCTTCTCATCTGTAGTAAACAAGCCACCTAACTCAGTGAGTTTGGTCAGGTGCGCAATAGCATTATCATTTTCTCTGCCATAAAAGGGGTCAACTTCAACCATAGATATAAGTGAAAGATCAACAGAGAAATTATAATCAGGATCATTGATGCATATAGGAGACATAGCAAATTTAGGATCAGGAACGGTCTGTCGGGACCCGAGGTTTGCGTATGTAATTCCTGTTACAACACAATCATATGGAGAGCCGAGAGCCGTACCCACTTGTCTAAGCAGACAAGGCCAAGAACAGAACACTCTCGGAAAGCATCAAACGTGACGGGCATCCCATCCAGGTCGGATGATCAACTGAGATGGGTCCTCATCGTCCGCTCACAAGTCTAAATGATTATGGGTGGTGAAATCCCATACTCATAGACAAGTCGCCTCAACCACATTATCGTTTGAATTATAACACTTACATAAACAGACTCCAGCCCGATCACCTAGTCGGGATCTCGGGCGGGCTCAATCATACAACAAAGTGTGCCACGTGACAGCGTCACGAGCAATCGCATCGCGATGCCCCAAGCTGTGCACATCTAAGGGCCACTTGGTGTATGAAAGACCACCGGCAAGAACTCAACTAAGCTATCGAACCCCACACTAAGACATGCACGTTATAATCATACACGCAGCATACATGTCTAGTGTAAACAACAGGTAAGACAACATGAACTCTACAAACTCATAGCTTTATTGCATCTGCTAAACAGAGTAGATATAGTAGTGTTACAAGCCGAGATCACATGACTGTGACCCAACATTACATCAAACAACAACGAAAGCAAATTATGTCTTAGTAAAGACAAGGTTAACAAATGGCTTAAGAAGCCTTTAAGAAAACACAACGACCCTCCAGAGGGACCAGGATGCTGTCTGTGACTACATGACTTCGCCGGCATCGAGCTTGAGGGGGAGGCCACCATCAGGGTCAGTGGTCTCTTCTCTAAAACATAAATTAAGCAAATGTGAGTACCAAGTCGTACTCAGCAAGACTTACATCAGAACTATACTACTTATGCTCAGGTATGAAGGTAAAGGCAAGTGGGGTTGTAATGCAGAAAGCTTTGACTTGGCTATCCTGTACTACGACTACATATAGTTGAGACGAGAGGCGCACACGAGTCCATCTAATCTTGATCACCACATCAATACACCACCATGGATTCCTCCTCGACTTCCCCACGAGGAAGCAACCCAAAGAACTCACACTTATCTTGAAGATTTTTAGAGTATCCATTTGAGTTGTCTAATATTCAAGTAAAGATCTCCAAGTAGTCCATAACCGCGGACACGACTATTTGAATAGTTCATTAACCCTGCAGGGGTGTACTTCTTCACATACGTAGCTACCACTTACTGCCTAGAACTCGTCACCTTCAAGCGGTGTCGGCGAGGATAGTACCACGACACTTACCTCACGGCTCCAACTCTAGTCCAGGGGATCGCCTATCTGAGTATGTACCCCAATCGGGAATCCGGCCGGGGTTTCCGTTCAGGACCCATACGATGTATGGACGGGCCGACAAGCCCACCTCGACGGATGGTGCTGCGCTTGCCTAAAACCGTACTACGTTATGAAATCAAATAGAAGAACAATTAACCCATGCGAATCCTGGACCATAGTCGGGGTGAGTTAATAGGTCGAGAGGGGTCAATGAGCCCAACATGTGGTAGTAATCTGTGTCTTGGATCACAACACAAGAACTCGGGGCCTAGGGAAGTGTAAATGAGATAACCCACTGTGTACTCCTACACAGCCTCTCATTGTTCACCTTTGTTAGGATGACTTCACCAACACATTACCATTACATTGCATTGTTCTCTACCATCCCGATACATCACCCAGATTGATCATCTTCATTGCAATCACTCTAGCATAGCATAGCATAACATGGATGAAGGGCCACATGATGAACACAAACAATCCTGGATCTTCTAGGTTGAGGTTTGCTTAGTACTGTGGCAGCAATGATAGGTCATGCAAAGGATGGTTCAACTAGCGGTAGAACGGTAACATGTGAATCACCTAATCATGCATCAGAGAACAAGAGGGAAATGGGTTTATATAGACATGATCAATGGGGTTTGCTTGCCTTGTTGACGATCACGAGGTCCCACTCTTCAGACCAGTCAGAAACTACGTCCGGCGATGAATCTATCGAGAAGAGGCAAACACCGAGACAACAAAGTATAAACATCACATTGCAATGCAGAATCAAGATGCATAACATAGCATGGCATGGTACTGATGTGGGGCATGTTCATATTTCAACAAGTTAATTGAAGTATATTTGGAAAAGAATTCCAACTTCAAACTCCAAATGATTATTCAAAAATGCCCAAATTGCATTTGCTACTGTTTTATCATTGTAAACTATTTTTTCATGCTTGAAAGTTGCATATTTTGATTCCTTGCATTTTTATGATAATTTTTCATATATTATTTATTTGATTTGGAGTTATGGTTTAAAAGTTATTGAATTTACAAGATTTAAACAATTTCTAGAAATTCTGTTAAATAAAGAAATTGATTTATTGCGCCAGGCTGACATCATCATGACGCAGGGGGCTGACCAGTCAACCTAACACGCGGGGCCCATCTGTCATTGTCTCTGGGGCTAAATCCCTTTTAGTTTAAGTTAACAAAGGATTAAGGGGGCTGGGCCCCACCTGTAAGTGGGTGCTAGGGGATCATTAGGAGGGGGGGCGGGTTAGCGCTAAAGGCCGATCCGGCCGGCGGCTAACCGGCGGCAGCCACGGGATGCGGCGGCGCCCACGCAGTAGGCGACTCCGGGCACCGTTCGCCGCGCCGAGGGCACTGGGACATAGCCCTCGAGCATGCGCATCATCTAGGGCATGCGGGCGGGCCAGGGGTGGCCGGGGAGCACGCCGACGACCAAGGGGACGCGGCGGCCAAGCTCGGGCTCGACGGCGATGATGACTGGAAGCACGGGGAGGAGCGTGGAGTAGGGGATTCGCAGCGCATGCTCACCGGGGTTGCAGCGGAGAGGACGAGGGAGCCGAAGGGGCAGCGGCGGCGTCGAAATTCCTCGCCGGAGAGCTTCGGCCGCGGTGGAGGAATTCGATGCTAGCGTCGACGCGGGAGACCTTAGCTTCAATTGATCGGCCGAGGTGACGAAGACGATGGAGGCAGACACCTTCGACAAGATTGCACAGCGAGGGGAGGCCAGTGGCCGTGGTGGCGCACGACGGCGAACTGCGCAGCGCTCGGGATCCTTGTGGTTTCGCCGGAGACGAGGGAGAGGAGGGTTCCAGAGGAGGCGAAATGGAAGGGGGGAAGCTTTGGGGCATCCACGGCTCGGATTAAGGGGAGGGGCAGCCAGGCAGCTGCCTGGCGGCCATGCCGGGCTCGCCGGCGAGCTGCCTGCCTGCCTGGCCAGGGGTTGAAGACGCATGTACCCCTGGCGGGCTGGGCCGGCTAGCTGGGCCAGGTGGGCCAGGTAAGTGGCCTTTGGACTTTTTTTTTCTTTTTTTCTCATTTCTGATTTTGTTATTGTTTGTTTTGTTTTGCACAAAAAAATAGCAAAACATTTTTATAAAATTCCACAACAATTGATTTGAGCTTAGGTGACATATAAGTAGCCACACCCACTGTTTTGGAATTTTTGAAATTCAATACATTTGAATTTCAATTCAAATAGCATTTAAATTTAATTTCCAAGCCTCTGTTTGTATTTTTGAAAATTCCATGGGCATGTGGTTGGACCCACAACAGTTGAAATGTGATCATGCACATTTATAGGGATTTTCAAAATCATCAGAAGAATTTTGGAAAAAGATTTTTCTCTGGCCTTTGTAAGGCCCCCGATGCGGTACTAACTCTAACTAGTCGCTTTCGCGTCCGGTAGGAGTTAGAAGCGCATCAAACGCCACCGGCGCACGACACTCGCACTCGTGTCGCTGCCGGATTCTCGACAACAGGTATAAAAACATAACTCTACAAGAAAAGAAATACATACATAGAGATAATAGGGCAGGGCATACAACGCCACTGTCCAAAATACATCACATCTCATGAATATATATCAGTACATCAAGCGGAAGCAAGTCGGACCGGGTACGGTCAAAATACAAATTGCCCTAGAGAGGGCTCCACATAAGTCCACCCACGGGAACGTCTGAACCCAACTAAGGATCCTACTGGTCGGAGTAGTCGTACTCGTCGTCATCCTCCGGGGGCACCTCCACGAAGTATCGCCCAGTGCTGGGGTCGAGGTAGTAGTCCACTGCAGCGGCCGATCAGGCAAAGCGGTAAAAGCGGAAAAGTAAACGGGGGTGAGAACATATCGTTACGGAATAACTAACGCTACAGGTAAGGTAAAGGTAAAGACGGTTTGCAGCCGTACTAGCATATATGGTGGCTACACGTTCTATCGGGATAAGGATGAGATCCAAGAAGTTACGTAGACAACGCGTCGTAAGTCAGCTATCCACCTACTTACGCAAACATAACACCACCTCGTTTCCCTCTCGGCCCCCCTGGACGAAGAAAGACAACCAAGGCACGCACACGGTTTGTCAAGTTTTATAGCATGAATTTCATTGATGTTATTCTATGAACAAGGAGTAGGTCTCAAGTAGTCCATAACCGCGGACACGGCTTTTCGAAAAGATTTACCCTGCAGGGGTGTACCAACTGTCCATTATAGACGTCGCATGTACGCCCGGTTTCCACTTGGCTGGGTAAGCGCCTGAAACTCCGGAACGTCAGAGTCCCTCTAACTAACAACACACAACTCCGGGTGGCCCCCGGTGAGTCGACACCCAACTCCAGAGCTGGCCACGCTCTCGAATCGGCCTCTACCGTCTGGACGAGGTCGGGTTAGTTACCCAAACTATGTGGGCAACCCCCTAGCTTCCAGGTGTGGACCAACGAGAAACTACGTCCCGCTGGCCCGATTTATTTTAAGTAAAACAGCTGGGGCGCCAACCAACACACACACGAGCAAAGTAAAACCAGCGTGGGCCACCACTAGAATTGTACGAAGTTAGATAGGTAAGACAAGGGGGCCCCATAAAACCCCACACACGATTAGGCACGCTCGTCAAGAAACACAATACCCGGAACTCGGGTCCTAGGGGACTCAAATGGAACAAAGCACCAGACGGGAACAGTCCAGCCTTCCACCTTTCGTCGAAAATAACTTAACATCATTTAACCATAATAAATATCAACCAACTTCTTTTATAGCATGATATCCCAACCATAATTATATAAGGTAAGCAGCAAGTTTTCTATCCATACTAAGCAATGGCTGAGCAGCGGTAACTTAGCAGAACAATGGTTTGCTGGGATGTGGGGATTCATGGCTGTATGGGTTTAAACATGGCATATAAAGTAGATAGGATCAAGCAATAACGTTCTAGACCTGCAGCTAGGCACGAGCAGAAAGTTATAAAGTAATGACACAGATCTCCCCCTTGCCTGGTAAGGTAGTCGTAGCAGCACTCACGGTACCCTCGGGCTCAGTGTCGGACAGCTCCACGTAAGTCTCGTCGGCGGTCTCAGGTGCTAACGTAAGGTACCGGCAGGAAAAGGCACGCAAGTAAGCAACTGAAGTAACTCAACAAGGATGGCATGAACAAGTTCTATTTACATGATATGGCCCTGTCTAGTCAAGTTTAAATGAAGGTGATGACGACAAGTCATCACTTCCATATGCAATTTATTTACATTGTAATGGCTTTGGTCTGAGCCTTAACTTAGGTGTAAGTAGCATGATAGCATGACATGAACAACAAAGCATTACAGGAATTTAAATAACATGAAAGTATACAATGATTCCGGAGATGGAGTAGTGTCGGTGAAGTTGACACTGGAGAAGGTGCAACAACTGTTGAAGGTCAGCCACATAGCAGATGAATATGTTAAGGTTGACCTGAAGAAAAGATGGCATGGGACTGCCTTGACAAGATCAGATGAACAACACCTCAGATGCACTGAAGCTGAGATGTTGTAGACAGACAGATCTGAAGCTTCTGGACCAGGTGACCACACCTTGTCTAAAAGAAAAGCTCTACACAACAAGATAACATCACTACTGAATTCCTTGCAGAAAAGTACCCCAAAAACATATATAATATGCCTTCATTTGAATTTGCAGAAGCAGTTGCAAATTCCACTGAAGTTCAGGGGGCTGAGTGCAAAATTGTACTCCATGAATTTTTGAAAGGTTCAAATGATGAAAACAGTACCACCATGCAACTTCTTGTGCAAAACTACCCAAAAATCATATATGATATGGGCAATTTGCAAGTTGAACCAATTCAGATTGAATTTTGAAATTCAAACTCAAATTGATTTAAAACAGAAAAGAAAAGGCTAAAATTAGAAAAAGAAAAAGGGTCCAGCCCACTTGGGCTGAATCCAGCTCGCAGCCCACCGCTGCTCCTGGCTCTACGCAAATGGGCCGAGCCCAGGCTATCTCGCCCACGCTCTAAAAGAGCAAAAAATGTGGGGGCGTTAAATCACCCAGGGGGGAATTCGAACCCGCGACCTCGCGGTCGAGAACGAGCACGCCCACCAGTTGAGCTATGAACGTGGACACGTTCAGAAATGCGACTCGGAGAGGATATGTCGTCTCCAGGGGGGTTAACTGAAGGAAACGCGCTGCAGACTGAACTTCTTCAGGCGGCTCGCACGCGGCTGACTTCCGGCGACGAAAGCGTCCCCCACAGCCCACCGGCGAACCCACTGACGCCGGGGATGTCCAGACGGGACATCCAGGAGTCCAAAACCCCCTGGCGTCGGACCACGGGCTCCTCGGCGGCGCCGCTAGGTTCATCGGAAAAGGGGGCGGCGCAACTGCTACGAGACTGAAACAAAAGGCGCCGGCTTGACGACGTTTTTGGCCTCCGGCTGCGCTGCGCACGCACTGGCCGCACACAGAGCACGCGGGGTGCAGCTACCATACGACGGAGACGCAGATCGGTTCACGGCGACCCTACGCGCGCACGGCAGTCCGGCTTGCGGAGGCGTGCCGCTAACGTGCTGCTAAGCAGCTAACAGGGAGGTACGCGGCGGAAAGGCAACGGATTCTCACCCCGGGGAGGTTGGAGGCGAGCTCGGCGTCCGGGAAGAGGAAGAAGCGGGCTGCGGCGTCGGGACGAAGACGCTCCGTGGCTGCAGAGGAGGAAGAAGTGTCCCCTTGCTCCCTCGTGGATCCACGGCTCGGAGAGGTCGAAGACGACGGTGAAGACGCGCAGCACGGCCCCCTGAACGAAGACGGCGTCGGAGCTTGGCGAATTCACTGATCGCTTCCGGCGGCCACTGAAGAACAGGGGATGTCCGAGGTCGTCATGGCGGCGGCGGCGGGAGAAGAAGGCTACGGGAATGGGTTCTAGGGTTCCTGGGGGCACCTCTCGCGGCGCTTAAAAGGAGGGGGGGCTCCTCCCCCTGGAGCTGGGGCTCCACTGTCGCCGTGGCATGCCCTGTGAGAGAGAGGAGGGGAAAAAGGGGATCGCCCCGCTGGAAAGAGGAAGAAGACAGCGTACCTCTTCGCTCCAGCGCGGGCCGAGGGAGAAACGGCCCAGTTGGGCCTGGCCGGCTGGGAGAGAAGAAAAGGAGCCCAGCTCCTGTATTTCTTTTCCTTTTTCCCTGGCAAAGAAAAACAGCAGGAGAAGAAGAGAAAGGAGAGGGGCTAGGGCATTTTTAGAAATATATTCAACAATTTTTAAAATACTCTAGAACCTCACTGGACCTCACAAAATTGATTTGATCAATTTTGCATGCAGAGGGATTTTACCCCATTCAAAACAGTCCACTTTCTCAATAGAAAAGGAGCTTGGGGATTTTTGGGGAACTTTTGGATAAGGCAAAAATTCCATCAATTGAAGAAACTCACTCCATGCATTATTAGGGATTTTACAAAATTGATTTGAGCAATTTTGACAACAATAAAAAAAAGGAGCTCTTTTATTTATCATCCCAATTGATCCAGAGCCTTCCTTTTTATTGGTGCCAAAATTGTCAAACCCTAAGCTCACCCTTGACATTGCTAAATGAGTGTCATCCAGAAGAAGAAAAAGAGTTGATGGCATGGCCAAGCACATGCATAAGGCAGAAGCAAAACAACAGAAAGGAAAAACAAATGGGCATGATCACCAACACATGGCACCACTCCAACATGAAACAAGATCAACCCATGAATGTCATACACAATTCCACCATGATCATTACAAGTCCAATCATAGGAAAGCAAAATTACATGGGGTTGGTACTTATTACATGTGGGCTGTGACAGCCTTTTATTTAAATTATTTTTGAGGCTTTTCCAAATCCCCAATTATTAAAGAAGGAAAAATTAAACATGATGCCTTATTTCTAGAAATAAAAAGCACATACCAAACTAGGGTTGTGACACGGTCTTGTTCTTCAGGGAGTGTATTTCCAGAAGCTTCTTAATAGCATCAGGGTCAGAGTCGTCAAACTCTGTTAACTCCCTGCATAAATCATCATCAAGTATAATATAATCATCATCAAGGAGTCTCTCCTTGAGTTTACTCAAATCGGGATAAGTGTAAGTTCCATCAAAAGGATAGCAAGTATCAGGAATTTCAATTCCAGATTTTTTGCAGTAACAGCGATCTGTTTCTCAAGAGCGTGACTAAGTGAACCAATATCATCAAGAGTAGTAGAAGCATCATCAAAAGTATCGGACATAGTAACAGATTCAGTAGAGGCATCATGTGGTGGAGGTGAAGCAAACTTACTCATAGCTGAAGGGGAATCAAGTGTAGCACTAGTGTTCAGAACCGTACCTTTTCTTGTACGGGATGGTAAGATCGGGACCTTGGGGTATTCCTTCTGACCCATAGCGGTAAAATACTTCAAGTAGACTTGTGAGTTGGCGCATTGCCCTTTCTCACCTCGGTACCGTGCATTGCCCTTTCTCACCTTGAGAGTTGGCGCATACTTCGCCGGTGCATCCAAACCCTTGGCATGATACGCTCTGTCATCATAAGCCTCCTTATATCTTTCCTCAAAACAGCCACCATACCTACCTACAAGGCATTTCCATAGCCTTTCCGAGATACATTTCCATGCAACATCCACCTTCTCATGACTTGATCTTCATGTCATACATGCTACTTGCTTGATCGATGATCCGCATGCTAGTTGGGCCTTGCCCTAATCATTGCTACATGACGCGCTAGTATCATTGCATATCCTGCTACCCTGGCAGAAACATACATTTGCATCATGATAGTTACATTTTCTTTATGTGAGTACCTTTGTAAAGTGTGAAAGATCTCCTATATTCTTGTAAAATATAGAGTATTGCCCCTAAAGTGAGGAAAAGATCCCAAAGAGGACAAAATCAAAAGATTCCAAAGAGGACAAATGAGAGTTCAATAGAAAGAGCCATTGAGGCCACCAAAAAATAAAATAAAAAGAGAAAAGGAGAAAAATAAAAAGAGAGAAGGGGGCATACTACTATTCCTTTTGAGAGATCCACACTAGTACTTCATCTCCTATCCCTTGTACTCCATAGAGATCATCATCATGCATATAGCTATGTGGGGACCCTTCACACTATAGAACTTGGCTTGTATATTCCAATGATGAGCCTCCCCAAACGAGCTCTAGGTCTTCTTGAGCAAGCAAGTTAGATGCACCCCCACTAGTTCCCTTGGAGAGCTTTTAGCTCACATGTGCATCCGTTGTATGGCAATCCCTACTCCTCACATCATATCTATCATATGGCCTTCTCTCGCCTATGATTGTCCTCATTGATGTGAGCCTTTCACACCTTTTTTGTCTTCCTCCTCCACCTTCTTTCTGTTTCGACTTTTAGGTGTCAACTTTCTTGCTCACGCTCATCCATTGCATGAGTGCTCAAAATATCAAAAGGGAGTGGATCCGTTTGACTTGTACCTGGCTAGTGGTCTGGGGACGAGTCCAGATAAGAATCCAAAGGAGACCAAGTGTGAAACTTTAGTAGATAGTTGTTCTCAACAACCTTATTTTTTCTCTCGTATTTCCCTATCCCTTGCTTGCACGCAAACACCATCTGGAGACATTCGAGTCACGGACAACAAGAGCTCTTGCACCTTTTGTTGCTTGTGTCAATGCTAATATAGACTCTTGCTTGTTAAGACTTGAATTGAATTGCATGCTTTGATTGCTTTACTTAAAAGTCCTTTTATGGTTGTGTGGCATGTCACCACAGAAATTATGCTTGTTATCATTTACCTACTCGAGGACGAGCAGGAATTAAGCTTGGGGATGTTGATACGTCCCAAACGTATCTATAATTTCTGCTTGCTCCATGCATGTTTTGTGTGACTTTGCCATGTTTTTCTTGAACTTTCATACACTTTTGAACCTATTTGGACTAACCTATTAACTCAGTGCACCCAGTTGCGAGTGTCTGTTTTCTGCTGTTTTTGTATTTCAGGTTTTCCAGCCATTAAAAGTGCTCCAAAAATTCCGGGAAAAATATATAAAAAATCAGCGCAACGGAAGCTTCCGGAATCACCAAGAGAGGGAAGGGGGGCCACCACCAGGCAGCCAGGAGGGCAGGTGGCGCGGCCCCACCCTGGGTCGCGCCAGGCACCCTCCTGACTGCCTCGTGGGTCCCCTCGACGCCCCCTTCACCTATATTTACCCCTCGGGGTGGAAACCCCTAAGGAGGACTCGTTTTTCACGATCCCGCCTCTGTTCTGCCGCCGCCGCCGTTTCTAGATCGGGGCTGCCTGGAGAAGCTGCTCCGGCACCCTGCCGGGAGAAACTACCCCCTCCGGGAGACCCTCCATAGCCATGGACGCCTCCCGTATGTACCGTGAGTAGTTTCCCTTGGACCATGAGTCCGTGACCAGTAGCTATGTGATCTATCTCTCCCCCTTTTGTGCTTCCACTTTCGAGTCCCCGTGAGCTGCCTCACATGATCGAGGCATCTATGTAATTTCTGCTGTTGCTATGCTGAGTTTGTTGGGATCTGATGGATTATGAGACTATGTTCAGATTGTGATGAGTAATATATTTGGTTCTTCTCTTTTATATTTTGTTCTTGAGTAAATTCTTGCATGTTCTCCGTTACGGTATTTGCTTTGGCCAAGTATTTTATTTGCAACTCCAAGAGAGAGCGTTATGCTCGATTGTGGGTTCAGCCCCTTGATGTCTAGCTTGAGTGACAGAAACATGAGACTAGGGGATGTGTTGTTGCCACCAGGGATAAAACAACGGTGCTTGTACCTGCGGGTGCAAGGATTGTTTACTTTACGCAAAGTTCTTTTAATGCAGTTGTCTGTTGCTTTGAGTTTACACTTTGGGTGGGATTCGCAACTTGATACCAGCGAGATGTTCTGGATAGATATCTCAAGGTGGATGATTCGTAGTATATGCAGATGGATTTCGGTCTACTTACCTTGGCGTACTGCCCATTGCTTTTGAGCCCTTCCTTTCTTTGCAGCATAGTTAGCATTGCGGTGCCTTCATAATCCTATCAATTGCCCAACTTTGATTTGTTTACCTCGCTAGCACTTTTATCGTCTTTTGGGAGAGAGACATCACTAGTGAAAATCACGGGACCCTGGTCCATCTTCACATTATTGTTCACACCCTCAATTTACTTTCAGCTTTTACTTTCCTTTGCACCTTTTATCTCTTGCGTTGATCCTTTGTAAACAACAAGGCCAGAGGAATTGACAACTGCTCTGTACTCGTTGGGAGCAAAGTTATTTGTTGCTGTGTGCAGGTCCACGACAACACCCTAGTCAGGAAGCAATTTCTGGCGACGTTGCCACCTACTTGTATCTCCTGAGTCCTACTGGTTCGATAACCTTGGTATCTTCACCGAGGGAAACTTGCTGTTGCACTGCATCTCAAACCTTCCACTTGGGGTAACCAACGAGGGGCGAGAAGCAATCAATGGATAAGACACATCATGTATTTAACTTGGGGCAAAGCACACAGAAAAGCAATGATCATCTAGGCATAAATCAAACATCAGGCATGTATCCCACAGGTAGTTGTACGTGCTTGTAATAAGAACTTGCACAACATCTTTTGTCCTACCATCCCGCTACAAACGGGGCCAAAAGGAACTTATGGAGATTAAGGTGCTCCTGTCAAAGAGCACCGGAACAAAGCATTAACAATCAATGGATACATGGAATCCTCAAATTATAGTCCAACCCCTTTGGTGTCCCAAGCTGTCACCTTTGGGATCGCCGGTTCCGGACTATAACAGGTGCATACAACTCATAGATAGGATCAAGAACACAAATATATTCATGAAAACACAAAGGGTTCAGATCTGAAATCATGGCACTCGGGCCCAAAGTGACAAGAATTAAGAGCAACAAGTTGAAGCAAAGATGATAAACAACAATCTAGATGATAGGCAACATGCCCCCAACAATCTGATAAACTATTACATGATCTAACTCATCCAATCCCTACCATCCCCTTTGCCTACAGCAGGGAATTACTCACACATGGATGGAGAAGTCATGGAGGGAGGATGGAGTGGTGATGATGATGACGATGGCGATGATCTCCCCTCACCGGAGGCCAAAACAGCCTCCAGATTAGCCCTCCCGGAGAAGAACAGAGGGTGGCGGAGGCTCTGCGACGAGAATCTGGAAAACGACTTCTGTTTCGGGGTTTTTCCGTCACGGGAATAAATAGGAGCGTCGGTAGGGCACCAGAGGAGGGGGGAGGCCCCAAGGCGGCCAGAGGGCGCGGCCCCACCCCTGGCCGCGCCAGGGGGCACCTGGGCCCCCCTTGGGTTCTGGCTTGTGGCTCCTTCGGGTGTGTGGATTTTTTGGTATTTTTCTGGGAATTTTCTGACACGTCCAAAAATCCATATTCCTGCGCACAATAAAACCATACAGGCAGCTCTGCTGAAAACAACATTAGTCCGGGTTAGTTTCATCCAAATCATGCAAGAATGAGGGCAAAACAATAGCAAAAGTGTTTGGAAAAGTAGATACGTTAGAGACGTATCACTTCCCAATAAAAGCATCTTTGCACTTATCTCAAGAATCTATGATATTCCTAGGCAAAGATTGAAACCAGATTTTAGCTCTGTCCCTTAAAGAGAAAGGAAAAATCTTGATTGAAACAAGGTTTAGTAAAGCATGTTTAATTTCATAAGAGGTAGCTGAAGTGGCAGGTGTGGCAATAGGAGTGCATATAAAGTCTTTGTTGTTGTGACTGGTGAAGTCACACAACTTTGTATTTTCAGAGGAACCCATAGTAGCAGCAGGTGTGGCAGATTTTTTTGTAATTTTTGATAGAGGACACAAAGATAAAAACAGAAAGGTAAACTAACAAGACTAAAAAGTAAAGGTAAAAGGTAGTGGGAAACTCCCCTATCTTATCACTCGGAGTCCCCGGCAACGGCGCCAGAAATTCGCTTGATACGCGAGAGAGGAATGCTTCTCGCCCTTCGTTAGTTACCCCAAGTGGAAGGTAAGATGCAGCGTAGGAGAAAGTTTCCCTCGGTGAAGATACCGAGGTTGAGTATCGAACAGTAGGACTCCGGCGATGATAAGTAGGTGTCAGCGACGCACCTGACGCGGACCTGCACACAACACCACTAACTTTTCTCCCAATGAAGTTTAGAGAGGTTGTCAATCTCTCCGGTCTTGTTGTTTACAAAGGATAAGAAACACAGGATAATGATAATTATAGCAACTTAAAGTAAAAAGCAAGAAAGTAAATGAACGTGTAAACAGTGATAAGAATATGGACCGGGGTCCCATGATGTTCACTAGTGATGTCTCTCTCCCAAAAGACGATAAGACTGCTATGCGAGGTAAACAAATTACAGAAGGGCGATTGACAGGATTATAAACGTACCGAAATGCTAACTATGCTACAAAAGAAAGGAAGAGGCTCAAAAGCATGGGCAGTACGCCAAAATAAGTAGACTGAAATCCATCTGCATCTACTACTAATCATCCACCTTGAGATATCTATCCAGAACATCTCGCTGGTATTAAGTTGCGAGCCCCACCCAAAGTGTAAACCCAAAGCAACAGACAACTCCATTAAAAAGAACTTTGCGTAAAGTAAACAATCCTTTTAACCGCGGTTACAAGCACCGTTGTTTTCCCCCTTGTGGCCACATCACGTCCCCTAGAGTCATGTTTCTATCACTCAAGTGTGTCATCAGGGGGCATGTACCCACAATCGAGCATAATGTTCCCTCTTGGAGTCACTACCTACCACTTGGCCAAAGCAATAAATAGCAACGGAGAACATGCAAGAATTACTTCGGAACAAAAATACAAAATATATATAAGAACCAATTATATTACTCTATCACAATCTGAACATAATCTCATAATCCATCAGATCCCATCAAACTCAGCATAGCAAAAGCAGAAAGAATTACATATGTGCCTCAATCATGTAGGGCAGCTCACGAGATATAAACCATGAAGAACAAAGAGGGGAGGAGAACATCACATAGCTACTTATCACGGACCCATGGTCCAAGGTAGACTACTCACGGCACATCCAGGAAGCGTCCATGGTGGAGGGGAAGCTCCCGGAGGTCGACCCTCCCTCCGGCAGGGTGCCGGGAAGGGTCCTGACGGTGCTCCCGATCTTGAAAGCGCGACGGCGGCAGAACAGAGGAGAATTTGCGAAATATGGTTCTGTCTTCGGAATTTCCCCGTGACGGAGAATAAATAGGCGAAGGGGGGCAGCCAGGGGGCCACCAGGGGGCCAGGCGCCCCCCTGGCACGGCCAGGCGTGTCCGTCTGGGTGCCTGGTGGTGGGCCCCTGGTCCTCCTTCGGGCTTCTGGAGTCTTCCGACACGCTAATTTTTTATCTGATTTTTCCCGTATTTTTGGAGCATTTTTATATGGGGAAAAACTGAAATAGAAAAACAGCAGAAAACAGGAACTGGCACTGGGGTGCACTGAGTTAGTAGGTTAGTCCAAATATGATCAAAAGTGTATCTAGATCATAGCAATATCACACAAAACATGCATGGAGCGAGTAGAAATTATCGATACGTTTGAGACGTATCAGTGAGCACAAACGGTGTAACAATGGTGAGAAACAAAGGCCTAGGCTTCATACTTTCACTAGTGGCAACTCCCAACAACATTAACATTATTAAAACACATGACCTTTCCACCAAAAACATGCAAAGAAGACGAACTCGGAGATCATTCTTTCCGTGGATCAAGAGAGGATGAGAATTGTGTAGGGCTATAAAAGCACACCTTAGAGTTTGTATTCCACATCTATGGATATCCCACATTGTCATTGAGAGCATCCAAAGATAATACTAACAAACACCACAACATATCTCAAGAGTAGTCTCTTTCTAATATGACAAAGCACCCATCCTGTCACGGAAGCACTATGAAAACTAACTCAAGACAAGCATCAAGAGACTCTCAAAGCCATGATCCAATCCAACAAAAAAATAAATCCCATGATCAATATCACCATAATAATGGAGTCCTACGCGTCACCGTGGACTCCGGAAATATCACTCAAGGAGCACATCATATCCTACATAGGAAAAGGGGATACATCATGGGAGACAACTAGATTAACATAGCCAATGATCACAATCAAGATCACATCATGGGAGAGAGAGAACCACATAGCTAATGGTAGAAGACCTCAGCCCCGAGGAGGAACTAATCCCGCATCATGGAGGGAGGAAGCAACGTTGATGGAGGTGAATCCAGGGGCACTTCCCTGTCCCGACAGGGTGCCGGAAAGGGAACTTCTGGGCCCTCGAAGCTTGTTGGCGATGGCGGCGGAGATCGGAATTGCTTCTGGAAAGGGGTTGGATTTTCAGGGTTTCTCCGTCAGGGGTAAAAATAGGAGCCAAAGGGGGCCCGAGAGGTGGGACCAGCCACCCAGGCGGCCAGAGGGTGCGACCCCACCCTTGGGTGCGCCCTGGAGGCGCCCAGGGCTGTGGGCCACCCCCAGAGCTCATCCTCCAGCTGGAGGACTCTTCCGGTGAATAAGAATTTTGGTATTTGTTTGGGAATTTTCCGAGCACTTTGATTTTTCACCCTTTTCTACATTGCACGGACAAAAATAGACAGAAACTTACACTAGGCACTAGGTCAGTAGGTTGGTCCCAAATATGTTGTAAATGATATGAAAGTGCATAAAAACATATAACAAAGTCACCAAAACAAGCATGGAACAAGTAAAAAGTATAGATGCGATTAGGACGTATCAGAGGCCCAGCGAGCTCCACCAGAAGACTCGGTCCTAAGAAGAAAGAGACACATCCGCAGGGCACAGCGGGAGATTCGAGTGACAAGGGGTGTTTGACACGCTTTAAGTACCACTATGGGTCACATCACCCACACCGATTGGATAGGCACGCCTCGGCGTGGTGGCCCGCACCGCACGGTGAACATCACCCTGAACGTCATCCATAGTGGAGAAGGAAGTGCCAACCATGAGGTCGCCGAGAGTGCACCACGATGCGTCTTCTAGGCGTGATGTCATCTAGAGTGAAACCCAGTGTACCTGACCGGCATGGGTGAGCTCAGCCTCCCCGATGATTCCCATCAGGTGATGTGAGGTCATCCACGATGTTGTTCACAGAGGAGCGCCCGACACGTGTCCCTTGAGGCGACCAGGCGAACAACCACCGGGGGACTAGGAGGATACCCATCCCACACTGCAGAGGGGGGGAGAGCCTCTATATAAGCTTATCGGGCGCTACCTTGAAAGAGGTTCCACCCCATTGTAACCCACACACATATCTTTGTATTGTATTATTTCAAGCAGTATAAAGACTAAGGGCGGGAGTACGGTGTTACACCATCTAGGTGGCCTGAAACTGGGTATTTCTGGTGGCTCCACTTATTCTCTCCTCCATGGACCCCCTGGCTTAGATTCTGATTCGAGGCCTTCTGGCTCAAACAATCTACGTTTGTGGCGGCCGTACGCGCGCACTGGCTTTCGGCTAGGGAGGAGCCACACATGGTGCTTCAACGACCGTGAACCTGCACACAAAACACAAACTCCCTTTCGTCCCCAACTTTTCAGAAGTTTCCCTTCTTGCTACCAATGAGAGAACTAAACGTATGGTGTGATTGAAAGTAATAAAAGTAAAAAGGAACATCAAGCAAGTGATGATAAAAAGCAAGTAAACGAGGTTGTAAACAATGTGTTAGAATGGACCGGTGGGCATAGTTTCAGTAGTGGTGTCTCTCCATAAAACGGTAAATATGCTGGGTGAACAATTTGCACGTGGGAAATTGACAAATCATGAGGGCATAACAATGCTATTATGGCAAGGTAAAGTTTATTGCACTAATCATGTAGGTATTACGTCAACATATATATACCACTATCCAGCATACCTCTATAACTAACAATCCACCTTAAGACTGTTATCCAACATACATCTCGTTGGTATTAAGTTACAAAAGCAATGGACAATTGTATTAACCATCGTACATAATGTAAGAAACATTCATAATCAATAAATAAACATAAACGTCGTTGTTTTACCCTTAATAGCAACATCAAATCCTCGTCCTTATACGTTTATATCACACGTGTCTAAGCACGAAGGAGGCATGAACCCACTATTCAGCACAAACTCCCTCTTGAGGAGACGTATGCGGGAGTTTGTGCCATTCTTTGGGGGATATGGAATTACCGTAATGATTGCGCTTTTAACAGGCCGTCTATTCCTAATTTCTTGTAGGTTGTCTATAAGGATACAAGTTCAATCCATTTGTGGTCATGCATGCAACATGTGAACGCGAAGGCGCTTCTGACCTTTGGGTGCAGTCGGATGGAAACAATTCCACAAGGGTTATTTAACCAATTCGACTGGCAAGTCACTCGTAGATTATGTGGATGGACTATGTAACCTTAGGTTTGATTGATTGTTGCCGTGTTATCTTTATTTATATCTAGTACTACATGGCTATAACTTTTTTTTGACGAAAAGCAATCAACGTTGCATTTCATTCGATTAAGAAAAAGTGTTACAAAGCTCAAGGTGAGCACACAGACTAGTTCAACTTCTCTGAAAAGAAGATGAAATAGCCACCACCACCACAACAACAATCCACACATAACACCACATCCACACTGACTTAGCTTCAGAGATCATGTTTGGCTCAAACAAGTGGAGTAGGTCATCAATATCCATCTTCATCTAACCAAGCAAGGCGGAGCATTTAGCATTGGGCGTTTGGTTGCCACCCGGCAACACCCCTCAAAGAGAGGGAGGGGCGTCGCATGGGAACAAGGTGATCCGAGAGGATCGAACTTGCTAACCCGGCTTCAGATGAGTACATAAACCGAACCTCCATAGTCGAAGCCAAAGCATAAAATCGTCGGCCAAGCAACGCCATAACCACCACCGCCTATCACTGGACCCTCCGGCCGAAATGAAACTCATGAAACGATGCCTCAACAGGTGCGATGCAATCGCCATCATCGTTTGATCCCAAAGGAATCCGGAGTTTCCTCCCGGAGCTTCTCGAGTGATGGAGAGCGCAGAAAGCCTCAACGATGCCTTCAAGGAGGGAGCGGCGCCCGCATGCGTCTCCATCGTCTGCCCCGGCCCATGACCGGCGGCAAAGTTTTCACCCGACACTGCAACTCCAACCACCCATCCGACCGAAGCACCATTGCAGCCACACGCCCGGCGACCGTCAGCCCCACGCGCCCGACGCCCGTCGCAGCCACCTCCAGATTTGGACACCGGGGGCCAGATCCGTTCTCCCACGCCCACCATGCTCCAGCTCCGGCAGAGCAGCCTCCAGCCGCCTGCGGACGCCACTGCGACGCCACCAGGATGGACAGGGAGCCGCGCCAGCCTTCCGCATCCCACTATGCGCCAGATCCGGGCTAAGTAGCCCCGGATCCGCGCCCTGGATGCCGCCTGCCGGCCGCAGACGCCACCGCGGCGCCACCAAGCCGACCGCGCGCCAGTCCGCCGAAGACGCACCGCCGCCGCTCGTGCCTGCACCACTAGGCCAGATCCTGGCGGGATCCCGCCCGACGGCGCTGCACCAGCCCTTCCGAAGCTGCCGCCGAACACCACGTAGCCGCCACAGCCGCTAGCGCACATCCAAGCCGTGGCCAGGTCGCGCGCCTCGCCGCCGCCGCGCCCCACGCCAGCGCAGCGCCCCCGTCATGGCGTCGCATCCCGCGCTGCAGCTGCCGAGACGGGGAGGAGAGGAGGCCTCGCTGCCGCCGGCGCTGCGCGGGCTTCGCCCGGCGGCGAGGGAGGGGAGAGGGGTGGCCGGGCCAGGGTTCGCCCAGCCGCCGCCCGAGGGAGCGACGGGGGCGTGGAGACATGACTATAACTTGTTTCACACATAAATACGTACTGTAATAAATTAGCCGTGTGCATTTACGTGATGCAAAGATCGGGTACTTTCCTTTTCGGGATTTTTTTTCCAAAGCATAGTTACTTTTATTTTGCGAATAACCAAAGTATAGTTACTGATCGAGTGACTTGGTATGTCAACGGTGAAGTTTTAGTTCAGCAATTGCGATCCTACTTCCGCACTACAAAACGCCTTCTCGAAAACGACCTTTCGTTCTGCTTGCCGCTAGCTAAGTAGCATGCGTGTTGTTGTCTCCTTCTACCTTCGCTTTTCTCAGGATCTCTTCTATCATAGCAAACATTTTAAGACACTGGCGTTTCTCTCCTTCTCCCATTGCTGTGTCTTTGTCCCACCTTGACGTACGCTTCCGCGTGGATCTGCTTTTGTCGCCATCATCTGCAAACGGGATAAAAACATCTCATTCTCATGACTGACGGTATGTATGACTGTACAAGGAAAACAAAACAAGCTGAGATTACAAATGATAACAAAAGTGCATGTCAATAGGATATCAATGTTACCACTACCAGCTGTTGTAGATAGAATTACCACCAAAACATTCACAGAAAGAACCAGCAACTAGTAAAGATGCAGGGGGGATGAGGATGGTTTATATTCGTTTCTTCTTAGCTCACTTTGTTAGCACGTGATGACAAAAACAATTCCTGTCGGAACTCAGTGAAAGGAGTTAAGGGGACGTCCCACACTATTTTCTATTTCGGACAAAAATGTGTTTCCTATACCTTTCCTAGTTGTTTCCACTTTCAATCCCCCCTTCTCCCTCTCCCACCCCCAATGCTGCACAACACGCACATCATATATCCAGTGAAATGCCTGAACATACCATTGTCTCAAGTTTTATGTCATTTTTCTACACCAATTCCGGTTGCATAAGAATTTGTTCTTGCGCATTATGGATGGTCTGAAGGGATATGATGATTACTTCACGCCGGAAAGAGGTGCACTGGGCTACTTGGGTTCTATAGTCTCCAAAAATGCATTGTTGCTCTGAGGGTGCTTGCATTTTTTTTTTGGAAAAGGGAATATATTAATATCGCGAAGATACAAATTACACCTAGACTCTGCACAAATAAGTGTCGCAAAGATATCCATAATGCACACAACCAAAGGAAAAAAAGGGTTCTGCCATAGTGATCAACTTCTCTCAATACAACACTTCAACCACAATCAATTACAACACCCGAAAAACATAAAAGGTTTCCAAAAGCAGCGCCTCCAAGAAAGGAACAACGCACAAACACCGTCATTGCCCGATCCAAAATCTTAGGTTTTCATCTTGGAGAAAACCCGATCTCTCAAAACAATTCCTTCAACAAGGCAATTGCGCCCACATGGAACCGCATAAGTTGATATGGGCGCACACGACCAGTTCTATCTGATCCAGATATCCTTGGGCAAGATCTCCGCTCGCAATTCCGCAACACGTCGATGACCAGATCGAGGAGGACCGATCAAGAAGGATGCCGCCGTGGATGCGAGAAGAGCATAAGGACCACCACCTTTATTCACAACAGTAGGACCCATGCCGCCGACACCGTAAACGATGACAGACCTAGCGAGGGCCCAGACCCATGGTCGCCGCCTCCACCCGCATCAGCCTCTGCACGTGACAGTGATCAGCGGAAGAAGGAACGCGACCGCTTACGCCCACATTAACCGCGTCGCCCCACCATGACCGCTGCCCACCGTGGATCCGCCGTGGAAGCGTGAAACCGCACTCAGTCGTGCCACGCAGCACTACTGCCGAGACATTGAGCCGCCGCCCGCGTCCCACCAACGATCGCTGAGCCCCGCTGCCAAACGCCGCCAGATCCACGCCTGAGCTGAGCCCCGCCGCCACCTTCCTCGGCGTTGGTGCGCCTTAGCGTGAGATCTCGACGCGCGGGGGAGGGGGGGAGACTTTTTCGAGCTACACATGGTTCAACTGTCGGACATTATTGATAAGTACATCCGGATGTCTGAGACCACATGCCTTGAAGCAGCGGTAAAAGTGTTCGGAAAAGACTACATGAGAGAACAAAATGCCAAGGACACAACTCTGGGTTTCTTGGTATGCTTGGATCCCTTGATTACATGCACTAACGATGGAAGAATATTCCATATGCTCAGCCATGCTAGTACTAGGTCATGTTGGAGAGTCCATCATCATTCTTGAAGCAGTTGCATGACAAGACCGTGGATTTGACACTTTTTTCCCATGGCATGCCAAGGTCTCACAACGACATCAACATGCTCCAACAAATTCAATGGAAGTTGTTAGGAATGATGTGGAGAGGGCATTTAGATTGCTCCAAACACGGTATTGCAGTTGTTCGTGGTTCTGTTAAGCAGTGGGATCCCAAGACATTGTGGGAGGTGATGACTTTTTGTATGATTACGCACAACATGATTGTGGACGATAAGGTCGAGGGTTGTACACACTATTGATTTTGACTATATGAGAGAGACTATCACTTCCCACAACGAGATGCGGCTGACTTTGAAAACTTTCTAGACATGCATCGGAAACTTTGTGATCGAGAAGTGTATCGACAACTTCTTTAATGATCTAGTGGAGCATGTTTGGGTACGACATGATAAGCAATAGAGGACTATCTTTGGATAAATAGAATACAAATTTGAACTATGTAACTTGAAAACTTTATGTTTAATTGTGATATCTGTCTTTAATTTTTTTTTGCATTGTACTATTTATCTTTGACTTGTTTACAAGGTAAATCAATGTTGAAGTAGAAAAATGAGTTTGAAAAAAAAGAATACAAGAAGAGGATGCAGTTGGGTACCAATACCTCCGGCAGACAAGTAGAGAATATCCGCAAACACATCTGATTGTGTCAGCAGACAAGTAGAAGATGGGAATAGATAAATACCCTTGAAGATGCCCTAACATTTGTGGCACTATACTGGGGTACCAATACCTCTGGCAAACAAGTAGGGAATAACCTCCAATCATCTATATGCAGAATATGAGTGGAACTTACTAATAATATTTTTTTATAATCTTAGTTATTTGGTATTTTTTCAAGATGTGCTATGCTTCAACATGTTGAGATCATTTAATATTTATTATACTTATAAAATTTTCTCCTATGATCTACGCGATAGCCTTTTTTTTAGAAACATCTAGGCGATAGCCAATATGTGAGCTGTAGACATTATACAATCTCACTATAATTAGCTCCCTGCTAAGTGTTGTGTTTTTCTATAAAGTAAGTGTAAAAATATTTAAAGAAGCTTCTTGATACATGATGCATGTTATTACCAGATTGATTGCTTTCTTCGTTTATTAATGTCTTATGATTTATGATTCTCACTAAAGCTGCACATGATAGTAATGATATTCAAAAACATATGATATTGATTTTTCTTTGTGTCCATCATTAAGGAGCTTGTAATTTGTTTATATTTATATTAGGTCGAGGCTCCAATTGCATGTATAATACTACTATTCTGACAATTATTTAATGGTAGTTTATACGTGTGTTGCACGTGCAAGCTTGGTCGTATTAGTAATATAACAGTGCATCCTTACCACCACTTAACCTGAGCATGCTACGTTTCGAGAATATTCCGCAAGAAACCAAAAAATTAACTTACCATTACGCCTTACCACAGCCCACTCTTTGTCCGAAACCTCTGGAAGTGAAAGAACCTGCTCCAAAAGTTTGTCATACATGCTGAAATTCTGCAGAGGTTCGTCTCGCATCGCTTCCTCTTGAACAACAGCCTTACTAGTGCACTTGCCCTCTGCAATACTGTCAAAGTTGGAGCCTACTGGTCCAAGCAATGCTCCAGCTGGAGAATCAGAGCCCTTAATATCATCTTCTTCTGTACAACAAGATACGCCAGGTAAAACACCAGCCACCACCACAACCTAGGAGGAGAGGAGACCCACACGATGCACGTAGAACCTTATTGACACGTAGCATTGTGCTGTACGCTACTCGTGCAAGGAAATTTCAGATAGATTTTCCGTTAAAAGAGAAAGAGCACACTTACTACTCGTGCAAGGATGAGTAGCATGTGTCCTGATGTCTCCTTCTAGCTCCCTCTCGCAGCACTTCTCTTTTTGCATATCTATTATTTCGTTATGCTGGCGGTTTACGTCTTCCTCTTCGTGGACATCGTCCCACATGCTAGTTTTGTCGCTGTCACCTGCAAACCGAACAAAAACATCTGATGACTAACTGAAAAAACAAACCGAATTACAAATAATAATAAAATGCCTGTAGATAACATATCATGTTACCACTAACAGCTTTCATAGATAGAAATTTCAGATTTTTTTCGAACTTTAATGAAAAGAAACATATCACACTTACTATGCCAGGACGAGGTTGTAGACCAACAGTCATTGTCACTGCTACTGATACCAAGCACCAAGAGCTTGGAACGCAAAGTTGGACGTCTATGGAAAGAACTCCAAAAGGTCAAACCTGCTAGTCGGAGTTTACGTCGATGATCTAATTATCACCGGAGATAGAGCGCAAGAGATTGAAGATTTCAAGGCGCAGATGAAGAAGAAGTTTAGCATGAGCGATCTGGGATTACTCAGCTATTACTTAGGCATCCAAGTGAAGCAAAGCTCCGGAGAAATTTCCCTATGTCAATGGACCAACGTCACAAGTTAAGCAAGTTAAGCTCAAATCCGCCGGTGAACACCACAATGCATCGAAGCATCGTGGGCAGTCTAAGATATTTGGCGCATACCCGACCTGACTTGACGTTTTCAGTCGGGATCGTGAGTAATTTCCTGGAGAACTCGACGACCGAACACATGAGTGCGGTCAAGCAAATCTTGCGCTATGTGAAAGGCACTATCAATCTTGGATGCACATATTGAAAGGGAAATGAAGGATTGATCCTTCACGGTTATTCAGACAGCAACATGGCAGGTGATGTCGATGAAAGGAGCAAGCACATAGATACTCGATTTCACTACATCCGGGAGTGCATCGAGGAGGGGATGATCAAGGTTCAACACATGAACACAAAAGATCAGCTTGCCGATATTCTCACAAAGTCTCTCGAAAGACAGAAGTTCTTAGAGATGAGGGAAAAGGTCAAAGTTCAAGCTGTGAAGTGAGGAAAGAATCTTAAAGACAATCTACCAAGCACCGAAGAACAGGTGAAGATTGAAGACGCGATCAAGAAGTATTATCATCAACGTAAGGGTGAACTGACGATAGTAAAGTCGATCTCTGAAATGTTGCGAAGAACGGCGAAAGCAATGCCAACGATGAGAAGCAGCAACCAAGTTTGGGATCCAGGTCGTAACGAAGACGTCGTGTTTAAGGGGGTTGAATATTAGAGTTAAACACGGACTACTTTATCCAGTCCGAGTAGGTTTAGCACATGGAATCCAATTTGGTAGGAGCTAGCTAGCCTAGTATATATACGTGTTGACCCCCTTGTAAACTTGTACACCGAAAAGATCAAAGCAAAAGAAAAGTTTATAACAGGCTCGACATGAGCCTGTAGTCATCATATCGTGTTTCCGCCGAGAGAGGTTTCGCCAAGTTAATCGATCGAGCCGCCGGCTACTTGCCAGTATCGTTCTACGTCAAGCATCACGTACGAAGACACTCACGTATTGCTAGCTAGGTACTGTTTATCCATCAAGCTACTTGCTTGCTTAGCTAGTACTACACGTGTGTATTGATTCTGGGAGATTTGATCTAGAGTTTAAAAAGATCAAAAAGCCAACACATGGCCGTTAGGAAGAGGTTAATACTTAGTAATGGAGACCCCAACATGTTGAGATCATTAATATTTATTATACTTATATAATTTTCTACTATGATCTAGGTGATAGCCGATATGTGAGTTGTAGACATTATACAATCTCAATATAATTAGCTCCCTGCTAAGTGTTGTGTTTTCTATAAAGTAAGTGTAAAAATATTTAAAGAAGCTTCGTGATACATGATGCATGTTATTACGAGATTGATTGCTTTGTTCGTTTAATAATGGCTTATGATTTATGATTCTCACTAAAACTGCACATGATCGCTAAATGTTGTGTTTTCTAATGATATTCAAAAACATATGATATTGATTTTTCTTTGTGTCTATCTATCATTAAGGAGCTTGTAATTTATTTATATTTATATTAGGTCGAGGCCCCAATTGCACGTATAATACTATTATTCTCACAATTATTTAATGGTAGTTTATATGTGCGTTGCACGTGCAATCTTACTAGTATTAGTAATATAACAGTGCATCCTTACACCACTTAATCTAAGCATGCTAAGTTTCGAGAAAATTCTGCAAGAAACCACAAAATTAACTTACCATTACGCATTTCCACAGCCCACTCTTTGTCCGAAGCCTCTGGAAGTGAAAGAAGCGGCTGCTCTAAAAGTTTGACATTCATGCTGAACTGCAGCAGAGGTTCGTCTCGCATCGCTTCCTCTTGAACAACAGCCTTACTAGTGCACTTTCCCTCTGCAATACTGTCAGAGTTGGAGCCTACTGGTCCAAGCAGTGCTCCAGCTGGAGAATCATCAGAGCCCTTAATATTATCTTCTGTAAAACAAGAAGATATGCCAGGTAAAACACCAGTCACCACCACAACGTAGGAGAGGAGACCCACACGATGCACGTAGAACCTTATTGACAGTTAGCATGGTGCTGTACGCTACTCGTGCAAGGAAAATTCAGATAGATTTTTCATTAAAAGAAAAAGAGCACACTTACTACTCGGGCAAGGATAAGTAGCATGTGTGCTGCTGTCTCCTTCTATCCTCGTTTTTTCTTGGATCTCCCTCTCGCAGCACTTCTCTTTTTGCATATCTATTATTTTCTTACGCTAGCGGTCTACTTCTTCCTCTTCAAGGACACCATCCCACACGCCATTCCTCGGCGATCTGGTTTCGTCGCTGTCATCTGACATCTGATGACCAACTGAAAAAATAAACCAAATTACAAATAATAATAAAATGCCTGTAAATAACATATCATGTTACCACTAACAACTTTCATAGATAGAAATTTGAGATTGTTTTCAATTTTTCATGGAAAGAAACATATCACACTTACTATGCCAAGACGAGGTTGCAGGACAACAGTCATCTTCACTGCTACTGCTACTGTAACTGCCCTCAATGTCACCCGAAACATAGTTTTCTCTTTTAATTAAGGTAGAGAACCACGGGTATGAACCTTGCTTGATATAGAATAGAAGGTATGCTTCAGTGTCCAAAGCTCTGACTTCGCTAATTTTCATAACCTGCACTGTAGAAGTTTAGAACTATGTGACTGAACGAGAGATAAAACATGTTACTAACTGTAAACAGATTACCTTACAATCATCAAAGTGAAACCAATTAGTTCGTGACGAACGGATATAACAAACATAGTGACCATTTGAAGAAACACCCTCGTGTTTTACAACTCCATACAAATCATATTTTTGAGGTTTCTGCAGCAACATAGTGTGCATCAGCCATATAGTTGGGTGCATGGGGAAATTGATCAAATAAGAAGAAAGTGAACTCACATTATCCGGGGAGCTCATGAAGGGGTTTAAGTCCAGCTCTGAATGATACTCCACCTTGCCTCTAATCTTAGATATATCACTTCCAAAATTTTGAAACCGCTTGAGCTGGATTACAAGAACTTCAGGAGCCTGTTCCACCTTTAATTGCTTTACCATGTTCACTCGAGATTTGCACCCATCACAACCGAAATTTTCAAACACCTCAATCTTGGTAAAAGATTTTAGTGCATCCATGACAGTGCCCTTGGGGATAACCTCCAAGTTAAGGTCAAGGAAAGGCTCAAATCTGTCTGAGCAATAGTTGCACTCTAGGCAATGCAACTGCGCAAAGATTTTTTTTTACTAAATCAATATGGAAAACAGATTATCACGAGTAAGTACGAATGATACTGATCAAGTGGTAGTGACGACCAACTGGCACACCTGGCTTTTTAGCTGACCTCCAAAAACCTCTTTGACAATTGAAGAGGGTCTCTCAGATGATGTGGGAGGGGGGACACAGGCCTCATCTAATTTATCAAGTAAGCAGCGGAGGAACTCATGGGCATCTTGGTGCTGTCCCCACTGGAAATTTTCTGACAATACTGCAAACAGTTTTTTGAAGAACAGAGTTCAGCGCATAATTAATTGCACTGATGTACTTCCATATGACAGCTAAAACATTGAAGGTGTAGAAGCATAGAACAACGCTAACAAGACAGCACTACATAAAAGAAATTTCTGATTATAGGCACCTACATTTCAGGTGTTCGACAAACTTCTTTGGGTAAAGAACAGACCCATAAACATGGATAACTTCAGCAACATGGAACTGTAGGGAGCAGTACCAGCAGAATTCGTCAGAGCCACCTAGCAAAATATCGAAACCTCAGATGAAAACACGACAGTAGATAGGAATAGATGCTCAACATGAAGAAAGTTAACAAAGTGAACTGAGCTAAATGCCTTACGGGGGCATGCATTCGTGTGATCATCTTTCCGAAGCTTCAAGACCAGAGGAATAGTGTGAACCACACACTGGAGAATGCAATTGACGTAACATGTCCACCCCTCAGGATTACTTAACGCGGCACCCTATGAAAGCCAGGCAAGGCGGTAATACAAACACGTCCCTCATACTTGACTTATGTAAGCGGGGAAAAAATTATAGCAATGCATGAAAATGTGGCACAAGTCTAGCTTACCACAGGGTAATAGCTCTCTCCACAGATAGTATTACGAGAACAGCATGCAGTATGAACATAACCACGCTTGTTATCCGGCAGAAGATAGAAGTGGCAGATGTCAAAATCAAACATACTATATCAATATCACAATAATAAACAGTAAATTTTCACAAAAAAATGGATTCTATCGTACTATGAATAGTTGTGTTACCCTGCAATTGTAAGGAACTCTAGTACGGAGCTTTATGTTAGTACAGAATTATTATACTGTATATGTAAAAAGAACATGGAAGGCTTACCATCAGATTGTACTTATCAAGAAACAGTTGTATATGTTCGTCTGTAGAACTATCTCTTTGAGCACGGATCAGAAAGTTCATATCCTGGAGAACAGACATAGGTAAATGGTAGCTGTATAAATGTAGCGCTGGGGTGAGAGACGGAGGGAGCATGTGCCACGTTAGATGAAATTGGTACACGGAAAGAGTTACAAAATAAAACTAACTTTTTTTCCTTTTTTGGAAAAATAGAACTAACTTAACAGTCCCTGCAGACAAGCAACAGAAAACAAAAAGGCAGCTGCACGAAAAAGGTAAAAGATGCATGTTGACTTTGGTCTTTGGACGCCTTTTTAACTAGAATTAACATTGTACTCCACCTGAGATGAACTTTGGTCTCGTGATGCCTTCTCCCTGTCTTCCTTGACGGCGGGACATGAATCCTGCAAATAATCATTGAACACCAAAATCCCCCCGTGAGATTTTGTATAATAGCCACATTGCATGTGTAGTATGAGGAGTTAATTAAGAGGAGGAAGTTATAGTGAGAAAGACATGTCGTTTTAGTCACAATCTTCCGTTTGATATCGATTAGGTACGATCCTTTTGATATCGAATAGGTAAGAATACTCAAAACGGTGCATAGGCTCATCTACACCCATCCAAAAGAAAAAGGAAAAGAAAAGGAAAAAGTTTCCAAAAATTCCAAAAAAAAATATGGTGAAAGATGTTTAAGAGTGAGATGTTCGTGCAAGATTTGAAGAAGTTCAAACATCTAGGGAGCTCACTCCAAATTCCCATCCCTCTCCTGTTTATCAAAATGATGGGAGTTGGAGTCTAAAGTTCCACTCCCCATCCCCTGAATTCCCAACCTCTCCAACCGAACATGCACCTTTATATCTTTTTTTCCGACAAAGTGAATATATTAATATCGCGAAGATATCAATTACACCCAGCCTGTGCACCAACAAGATGTCGCAAAAGGCATCCAGGATGCACACAACCCAAGAAAGTAGGCTTTCGCCCCCCCTTTATAGATAAAGGAATCGAACCAAGGTACACGGCCGAACGATACAAGGTGGTGAGGTAACCCTCTTACAAAGCCGATCCTGAGATAAGTGGTGCACCTACGCAACCAGCAGAAGGCATCGGCAAAACTACGCACAACCCCACGCTACATCCTAACACACCTAAGCTCCACATCAACGCCCTCAAGAGGGAGAATGGCGCAGAGAGTCGCCGCTGCCGAGTCCAGATGGACAAGGGTCTTCACCCGGAGCCTTGACACGAGGAGAAGATCCACGACGACATCTTCAGGAAGAGAGCGGCACCCACGGGTGTCGCCGCCGCCGGTGCCAAGACACAGAGCTCTCACTCGGCAACTCACCCGTGCCACTGATGCCGCTAGGGAGAGCGCGATGAGGTGTAGTTCCCAGATCCGGATCAGGGCATCACCCTGCTAGAGAGTGAAGGCCCGAGCTACCCGCCACTCCACCACCCGTTGCCCACATAACCGGGAGGAGCCACCACCACCACCATGGTGCCTGCCGAAAAGCAACCATGTGGTCCACCATCCAGGGCCGCCGCCCCGGCATCCCTACCCCAAGACACCGCCACCCTCCACCTCATGACGTTTCAAACCCAGTCGGACGAGTAGAGCTCACTGTCCACTCCGTGCCCGACATCAGTCCTCGGATCTGGGTGACCTCCCACCCACTGTAGGAGGCGTCGACGCCTGCATCCCCATTAAGCCCTCCTGAAGCTAGGGGACACGATCGTAGGACTGTCGACGGCCGTCGTCACACCCTCCTGGAACTCGCACGACGCCAAACCGAGGTCAAGGCACCGATCAATAGGCCAGATAGTAGTGTCAGGCCACCGCCACCGCACACCACCCCTGTGACGGCCCGTCCACGGAGGCACCCCAGGCCAAGACCAGCCACTCCTACCCGAGGAGCGACCCCGGTCTGCCCCGGGCCCAGATCCGGCCCGCCCGAGCACAAACCCTAGGACCAGGCACCCGACCGAGTCCCGGGAGAAGGAGGCTGCCGCACCACCGCCCCGCGCTGCCAGCTAGACCGCAGCCGCCACCCCGCCGCAACCAGCACCAGCCCGCACCACCAACTCCGCCTCCGCACCGCGCCAACGAAGCCCGCGTCGACTGCCCTCCAGATCTAGCCGTCGCAGCGCAGGCACACACCACCACCGAAGCCGCCCTCGGCCCGCGCCGCCCCGCAGGTTGGTCCGGCAGGACCGCTATCGACAGGCCGACCACCGCCCAGACCCGCGTCGTGCCGTCGGGCACGCACCACCATCCGTCGCCGGAAAGGACCCAGCCCGAGCCGCCCGTGCAGCACCACCGCCACCCCGGGCGCCCACCACCGACGTCGCCCCAGGCACACCACCACCGCTGCCGCGCACCATCCAGCGAGGGTCTGCCGGAGCACAGCCACGAGGCGCTGGAGTTCGTCCAGATCGGATCTGGACGCCTTCACGCCCGCGGAGGAGCGCCGCCCCCTGCAGCTCTGCCCCGCCCAGACCGTCCCGCGCCGGAGGCCGGCCCAGCCACGCCGGAGAGCACGCCCCCGCCCGCACCGCCGCGGCCCTCGACCCCTGTCGTCGGAATCACGGGAGGAGTGCCGCAGCCGCCGGCCTCCCTGTTGACCTCGCGCGCAGGCCCGCACCACCGCACCACCGCGCAGCCGATGCCGAGCACCGGAGGGGCCGCCCGGGTCGCCGCCGCGCCGCCCCGCGCGAGCGCCGCGTCCCTGCCCAGCCCGCGGCATCCCGCGCCGCGACAGGCCAGGGAGGGAGGCAAGAGGACCCCGCCGCCGCCGACGCCGCCCGGGCTTTGCCCGCCGACGCCCTCCGGCGACGGCGAGGGGGGAGGGGAGGGGAGGGGCGCGCTGCGGCGGCTAGGGTTCGCCCTGCCGCCCGCGGGAGCGGCTCGGGCGAAGGGTCTGGACTGCTCAGGATGCACACAACCCGAAAAAGAAAACAAAAAAGAAAGGAAAAACAAAGCCCCCCCCCGCCATAGTGATCAACTCCTCTCAGCAGTAGCACACAAACCACCACCAAAGACAACAACCGGAAAAAAGAAAGTTCTCCAAAAAGCGACGGCTCCAAGAAGGGAACAATGCACAAGCGTCGTCATCACCCGGTCCAAGATCTTAGGTTTTCACCCCGGAGAAAGTCTGAGCTCTCAAGACAATACCTTCACAAAGACAATTGCCAGACACAACCAATGAAGGTCAGCCAAGGTTTTCAACCTGAAAGTCATGACAAGGTACTCGAGGAGCACCACATAAAAATAAATCCTCCAGTGATGTCGTCCCCACTTGCCACTGCTGCTTCTGAATGTTATCAAACACCAGACTGACTCCATCACCTCCAAGGCCCCCTCCGCCATTACTGGTCCTCCATTCTCAACCATCATGACCTTCTCCACCGCTGTCTACACCATGGAAATCGAGATACCGACATGTCCCATGGTATCAACAAACAACAAAGCTTCGCTGCACGCCCTCGTGAAGCCGTGTAGGCTTATATGGAGTCACGCCCTCATGAAGGCGTGCCCTCACCAAACCTTTATATCTTATATAATCGCTAACTCCCATTCCCTTCCTTTGCTTATCCTTAACAAAGGATTTATTACAAGCCTTTCGACACTATTGTGGTGTGGCATACCCAGCAACTACGAGATGCTTATGGCAACTTCGTCAATCTCAAGATCTTCCGGCTCGGTTTCTCAAAGAGATAGGTGGACGTATGTTCCTAGGAGCGAGTGTGCGTCCTGTGTATGTATGTGAGCACATATGTCTGTACTGTGTTTCTTTGAAATGAAAAGAAAAAAACTTACTCAATCCCAACTGTGTTTGGTTGAGGGCAATTTTGGGTAGCGAATGAGAGTTTGATGGGTACTAGTCATATAATCCATTATTTGGTAGGGGGGCAAAGTTGAGGGGCAAGGGGGGATTGGAGTTAAGAAGGCCGATTCCTACATATCACCTGTTGATTCACGCGGACGAAATGTTGTCTCAGATACTCACCACACACCAAACATGGATTTGAGACTAATTATCAATTTCCTACTTCTAATCTCCCAGGAAACCCCCACCATTACACGCCGGCCTGGCACTCTGGCCGGCGCTCGATTCCCTTCACCCGGACCTGGCTGGGCACAACCCCTGACAGGCGCACGGCGCGCGCGAGATACGAAATACGATACGAAAAAGCCAACACACCCTAACTAAGCAAGCAACCAAGCACTGGCAATACACGCCGAAAGGCCTAAGAAAACTCACCGAATCGAGGGGTTGGAGCAGGACCGCGCCGGCCGCCGGATGCTGCTGCTGCTCCTCCTCCTCCTCCCCCGGCGGCGGCGGCATTGAGCCCCAGCCCATGAGATTAAGCTAGGGTTCTTGGGGCTTTGGGAAGGAAGAAGCAAGGGGTTAAGGTTTTGGTGGGGTGGCCGGAATCGATCGAACGATCGGCGTCGCGGGGAGGTGGAAGAGGAGCTCGGAGTGGAGTGGCCGGGGCTGTGGAGGTTGAGGTGGAGGCTTTTATAGGCCGCCGTGAGTCTCCCTCTCTTCCTCACGCGGTCAAGCAGGTAGGGCCGCTCAGGTCTCCATACTCCTTGTTTGGATGGAGATGGAGCCTGGAGACCACCAGTGATTATTACTCCTACTGCTTGCTACCCAACCCAACCCGGCCTTCCCTTCCTTTGGTCTTTCACCTAGAAAAACAAAAGTGGAGGACAATGCAGGTTCCGAAGCAAGCAGCTACTGTACCTCCAGGGGCCGGCAATATATTGGGATCCATGGTGCCAGCCAGGTCTAGAAGCATGCATGCTCCTCATGTTTAAAGTAAAATAACCCTTTTCTTGTGCAAAACTGCAAATACGTACCAAAAAAATACAGGAATAACATTTAACTAATATCCACAAATTTATGCTATTGGTAAATACATGTGTGTTGTCTGACAAAATAGATTTTTCCGTGCTTCATTATGTGGCGTGTAGCGGAATTTATGGGACCACAACTTTAACGGAGTAGAAATTTTACAATTTTAGATCACGACAAGAATGATAGATGGAAGGTTCCGCATCCACCAAAGAAACGGAGCGCTTTGAGCGCGTCCGTTACTAGAAAAGAGATAAGGAGACGGAGGAGATCGGTGCAACCGAGATGAGATGCGAGTGATTTAGGAAAAAGATAAGTAGAGAGATAGAGATAGGATGAAAATAAATGTGCGATAATTGAAGGGGTAACGCCACTTGACAAGAAAGATATTGCCGAAAAGAATAATTTGATTTGATCGTGCGCCTTGGTTCGGAAGAACACATATACTAAAAAAGATAGAAGAGAGTATACAAAAATTACGGAAAAGATACCCACCGAACGTGTGATGGTGGGGGTGGCAACTCCGAACGACATATATGGCAATTTTCGTTAGTGATAGATGGCAATTATGAAGGCAAAGTTGTCATGTCAAACCAAAAATTGTCATGTATTTTCAAAATTGTCATCTACCACTTAAAAATTGTCATCTATCTCTAACTAAAATTGCCACCAAAATTGTTCGCAATTGCCATCCTCCCACCACACGTCCGGTGGATATCTTGTCAAGTGATTAGAGGAATGATTTCTGATGACTAGACGATGATCCTTCCAAATTAGGAGAGACAAAAAAAAAGAATTTATATGTACTCCGTACTAAGTAAGTGAAATGAATACACATGGCGGTTTAGAATTTAGCTACTAGTACTATTTTATGTAAGTAGTAGCTACTATTATTTTATGTAATAAGTAAGTAAAAAAGAATACACGTCCAACGCTAGAAAAATAAAAATACGCCTGACAGGTTGATTGACAGCACGAAAGGAGTATTAACCCCGCAGTACCAAAAGTCAATATAGGCTGCGCAGCAGCAGCTGCCTCTTGCATGCAGCTAGCTTGCCTAGCCATTGGGTTGATGGCGGGCAGCCTCTGACTGGTCACATCGACTTAAATAAACAACCTGTTTTTAATTTTCGAATCGATGTAAATACACGCCTGTCTACAGGCAATGCGGAGAGCCGGAGAGTTCGCCATCGCCACACCAAAGAGCCGGAGAGTTCGCCATCGCCACACCCTCTTTCCATCAGTCAAATAAAATTTTCACGACTACTATTGGGCTGTTGGCACGTCCCGAAGAAAATCATACGTACAAATAGGCGAAAATGCACTTATCAACGTGAAAGTTGGCATCATACGACTACCATGCAAACCTTAGGTCACTGGTTCACCATATTGCATGCGTCGTATATTAGTTCTGACTTATAGACGTTAGGTCCTTTTTAACCCGGATCTTCGAATCTATCGTTCTCTTAAACCAGTTTTATCATTCAACACGGTTTTATATACATTTGTAGGCTGATCCAAATGTTTGTTTTTGGAAGATATAACGCAAACCAAGGGTTGGCGGGGGGGGGGGGAGTTCACACACCAATGACGCCTCGTCCCGACAATCTGAGCCCATTTAAGAGCATGGTGTTGAGATCGGTCAAAGGAGATATCATTTTCATAGCCTGCCGTGAGCTTAGAGGTTGCAACAATAGTTTGGAAGCTGAGCTTGCAGCGTGCAAGGAGGGGTTGGACTTTGTTCTGCATCAAACTGACCTGCCCCTAATCGTCGAGATGGACATCGTTGAGGCTGTCGGTATGATTTCTGCGGTGGCCATGGACCGCACACAGCTCCGTGTTCTTGTGGAGGAGGTGCAACACATGATCAATTCAATTCCTCATACTATTTCTTTTTCTGCAATTAGACGTTTTCAAAACAAAGTTGGTTTGGTTTTGGCTTACTTGACATTGCTACGCTTGTAAGGGCTGATTTGGCCCCTTAGTGTTTTAATAGATTTCCTTTTTCCTCGCAAAAAAAGGTGCGGAAGGGGATTTAGGATTCCCGTATCCCAAACTCCCCCCCCCCCCGCACCACCGCATCCCATTCGAACTCCAGCGTCAAATCGCCATGGCTTTTGGTGGACCAGAAGTCGTGATCGGTGCGGTTGGTTGTCGTCCAAGCTCCCCGCCACGACCACGAGGCTGGCAGCTCCTGTGGCCATGCGCGTCATCCGGTTGAGAGGGCAACGCCAGCGCAAGACCACACCCGCGCTACCCTATCTTGCAGCACCGGGAAGAGCATGTGGCAGTGGTTCCAAGAGTTAGGGAGCCTTCTCTAGCCGTCCACCCATTACCTCCGCATGGCGGAGTAGGAGATGGTAGCCGCCAAAACAGCGGTGGACATCGGCGAGGAAGGTGTGGCCGAGCGCCTGGAGGTGTCCAAGGACGAGCTCGAGCTCGCGGAGATCATGAAGACCTCTGCGATGGAACACTACCAATACTACAACTACAACTGAGACGGCTCCCAGCGTTCTTCAGTGATCCCAACGTCCTCCGGTTACCACGTACTAGATGTTCTTATTTTTCGTGTTTGCGTCCTCAGGTGGATCGCCTTCTGCTTCTCACTCCCCTGACTCATCAACTGGTGGTGGTGCTAGCTAGTCCAGTTTTGAGCAGAACGTTGATGTCAAGCCGCTGATCAAGCGGGTACGCCGGTAGGACAAGGTCATCAAGCGTGTCCTCGTGTGCGTTTTTCTTCATAGACTTAGGGTTGTAAATTTTCCTTTGTCTGTGATGATGCTCGACACAGTGTAGGGTAGTGCCAATTATCACAGCATGAGCACACATGTAGAAGTCACATTTCCTTGGAGTGTTGGCCTTGTAATCCTTTTGGTGTAAAGAATCTCCTTTGTATGCCCTGTTGTAAGCCTTTGTGCAAATTAACATATGCTAAAAACATTCTGTGATGACCTTATTGAAGTGCTTCTTTGTCTTCTTCTTCTTCTCGACTAGTCTCTAATTTATCGGGTGCGCGGCAACGCTCCCGATGGGAGTAGCCCCCGAGCCTTTTGCCAATCGCTGGCGATTAGGCGAAGGCTTATAAATTGCCGAGGCGTTTTGTTTATCCCTTGTTGTTGGGCCCAAACTCGTGGCTTTGTATCCTTAGGTAAGGTGGGTCCTTGGCTATGAATATTTTTAGGTAGAGACGCTTGGACTAATTGTGGGTCCTTGTAATGTTTTCCCTTGGGCCTCCGTTAATCGTGGCGTGCTTGGTGTAGCCATCGAATTGTAGAGTGCTTGCTTTGCGAGTCTTTGCGAGAGTGTCCTTCGGTGTTTCTGACGTCTTTCAAGTGATGTAACACTATGAGTACGAAATAATGCTTCTGACGGGGGCGGAGTTTGGAGCATGCTCGGGTCCCGAGAGTTGTGGTCTGGAAAGTGTCGCATATGCGAATAACGTCTCGAGGAGAGGGTGAGGTCGCGCTCGAGCTTCCGAGTTCCATTGTCGCTTGTGTGAATAGATGCTTCGGGGGAGAGGGTGGAGCCACGCTCGAGTCCCCGAGTGTCAATGTGTAAGGTGTCGCATATGCGAAAAAATGCCTCGAAGGGGAGCGTAAAGGCCGCGATCGAGCCCCCGAGTGTCAATGTGTAAGGTGTCGCGTATGCGAATAAATGCCTCGGGGGTGAGGGTAAAGGCTGCGCTCGAGCCCCCGAGTGTCAATGTGTAAGGTGTCGCGTATGCGAAAAAACGCCTCGGGGGGGGGGGAGGAGGGTAAAGGCCGCACTCGAGCCCCCGAGTGTCATGGCATGTGTGATGTGTCAATGCATATTTTTATTGTTGCGTTCTTACATGAGTGGCTTATGCAGCCTTGAACAATGCTCTGATTGTTAAAAAGGAGGTATGAGAGAGTGTTCGCGAGTGATCTATTGATAGAAGAGGCGTAGGTTTGCCACGTTCCAGGGGTTGCCCATGTCTTCGTCGGTCTTCGGGTTTTTCAGCCTGTAGGCTCCTCCTCCGATCACTTTGGAGATTATGTAGGGGCCCTCCCATTGTGGGGCAAGTTTGTGCACCTTTTACTGCTTTAGTCATTGCACGAGGTCTCCTACGTTGATGACCCTGGTGCGGAGTCGACTACTTTGGTAGGTGCGTAGCTTCTCTTGGTACCCTTCTGATCGTGACATGGCTATGTCTCGTGCTTCATCCTCTACGTCCCTGTCGTCCTTGAGTGATTCTTCTACCTCCTCTTCTTCGTATTGGGTGATGTGCGGGGCGCCAAACATTAGGTCATGTGGGAGTACCGCTTCTGCTCTATATACCATAAAGAAGGGAGTGTATTGGGTTGATGCAGTGGGTGTAGTCCGTAGACTCCACAGAACAGCCGGTAGCTCTGCGACCTAGTTACCCATGGCTTGCTCGAGTGGTGCGAGGAGCCGCTTTTTAATGCCACCATAGACTAGACCATTGGCTTTCTCGACCTGGCTGTTGGATTGTGGGTACGCGACTGATGCGTAGTTGATTTTGATGCCTAGTTCTTCGCAAAATCTTTGGAATTAATCGTTGTGAAGTTGGTACCGTTGTCGGTGATGATGCTTTGTGGGACACATAAGAGGAAGATTATTGATTAGATGAAGTTCACCACCGTGATAGCAGTCGAGCTGGTGATGGGTACTGCTTCAATCCACATTGTGAACTTATCGACTGCCACGAGGAGGTGGGTGCGACCACCCTTTGATGATTTCTTGAGGGGTCCTAACATGTCGAGTCCCCGAGTTGTGAATGGTCAGGCTAACAGTATTGTTTTAAGTTATGATGCTGGTGCGTGAGGTCTGCTGGAAAATTTCTGACAGGTGACGCAGTGTCGCACGATGTCTTCTGCGTTTCGCATGGCGGTTGGCCAATAAAAAGTTGCTCGAAAGTCTTTGGCCACCAGGGCGCGACTGCTTGCATGGTGGCCGCAAATTCCTTCATGGATCTCGAGTAGTACTGCTTTGCCGTCTTGTTCTTCGATGCACCTTTGGAGAACCTGAGGGATGTTGCGCTTGTAGAGCTCCCTGTTGATTATGGCGAAGATCTTGGATCGTTGGGTGATGCGGCGCGCTTCTGTGACATCCTGCGATAGGATGTTGTGTATCAGATAATTTAGGAAGGGTCTCGTCCATGCTGGTCCTTCGGGTGGTAGAGGTTCTTGTTCTGCGACTACTTCGTCAGCTTCTACTTCAACGGCCAGGTCCGCCACTGCTATGTGCTCAGGCCCGACGGCCTTGTCGACTGTTGCGCTTGAGGAGGCGGTGTCCTTGGTCGCGGTTGGTTCGAGTGCCTTTGCTGCTTTGATGGAGCGGTGCTTGATGCTCTCGAGAAAAACGTCGGGTGGTACTGGTTCGCGGGTAGATCCGATGTTTGCGAGCTCATCTGCTTCCGTGTTATTTGCTCTTGTGACGTAGTTGAGTTCGCATCCATCGAAATCGCCTTCTAGGATGTTGTAGAGCTTGTGGTGCGCTGACATGTTCTCTGCAACTTCTTCGCAATCCTTCATTGTTTGCTGGACTACGAGGTTGGAATCGCCTTAGATAAGTAGGTGGGTGGCGCCACGGGATTTTGCCATGCGCATTCCATGAAGGAGGGCTTCGTATTTTGCTTCATTGTTGGATGCCTTCTCGAAGTTGATTTGTAGTATATGTTTTAGTTTTTCTCCCTTGGGGGAGATTAGCACGACGCCAGCTCCTGCTCCTTGCTGTATTTTTGATCCGTTGAAGAACATTTTCCAAGAGTTGGAGAGGCCGGGGGACCGGGTGTTTGAACTTCCATCCACTCGACCATGAAATCGTGGAGAACCTGAGCTTTCATAGATGTCGGGTGCTTGAATCTTAGGTCACGAGGACTGAGCTTGATATTCCATTGGGCGACTCGTCCTATAGCGTCTGGGTTGTTGAGGATGTCCGAGAGTGGTGCGTTGTTGACCACTGTTATTGGGTGCTCGTCAAATTAGTGCGATACCTTGCGGGAGGTCATGAAGATGGCGTAGACAAGCTTTTGATAGTGTGGGTATCTTTGCTGGGAGCGTGTGAGGACTTCGCTGAGGTAGTAGATTGGTCTCTGGATGCCTTGTACTTTGCCTTCTTCGGTGCGCTCGACAACGAGTACGGTGCTTACGACACTTCTTCGAGCGGCGATGTAGAGTTATAGGGTTTCCCGTTCCTTGGGCACTGCGAGGATGGGTGGTGTTGATAGGATTTTCTTCAGATCTGCAGATGCGTTTCGGGCTTCTTTCGTCCACTCGAATTTTGCACCTGTCCTGATTAGATGGTAAAACGACACAGTCCTTTCTCCTAGTCTGCTGATGAAGAGACTTAGGGCGGCGAGTCGTCCGGTGAGCTGCTGCACACCTTTTATGTTGACGGGTTCTTGCATCCTGGCGAGTGCTTGAACGTTTTCTGGGTTGGCCTCGACTCCTTGAGCGGACACCATGTATCCTAGTAGCTTGCCGGTTGGTACGCTGAAAATGCATTTTTTTCGGGTTGAGCTTGATCCTATAGTGGTTGAGTGCTCCAAAGGTTTCTTGAAGGTCTTCGAGTAGTGTGTTTGCCGTGTTGGTTTTAACGACGATGCCGTCTACATAAACTTGGGCATTCCTGCCTATTTGATCCTTTAGGCATGCTTGCATCATCCGTTGATACATTGCTCCGGCATTCTTCAGCCCGAATGGCATTATCATGTAGCAGAATACGCCATAAGGGGTGATGGACGATGTGTGTTCTTCGTCTTCTTCCTTCATCCTTATCTGGTTGTATCCTGAGTACGCGTCGAGGAAGGAGAGGAGGTCACATCTTGCGGTGGATTCGATTATCTAGTCGATCCTTGGTAGGGGGAAGTGATCCTTCGGGCAGTATTTGTTGACGGGTCCGTAGTCGAGACACATGCGTAGCACGTTGGTGTCTTTCTTTGGCACTAACACGGGGTTTGCGACCCATGTGTCCTTCTTTGTTTCTCGGATGAATTTTGCGTTGAGGATCCTGTTGACTTCTTCCCCGATAGCCCTGGGTTTTGGTTTGGAGAATCGGCATAGCGCTTGCTTCACTAGCTTTGTGTTTGGGTAGATCTGTAGTGTGTGCTCCGCGAATTCCTGTGGGACTTCAGGCATGTTGGCTGGGCACCAGTCGAAGATGCTCCATTCTTCGTGGAGGAATTTGATGAGAGCAGTCACCTGTTCCTTGGGTAGGTGAGCGTAGATATGAATTGTCTTGTCTGGGTCTGTTGGGTGCACTTGATGGGTTACCATGTCGCTATCTACGTTGAAGTCTCGAGTGATCTCCTCGATCTCGCTTCGACTTTTGAGTGGAAAGACGCTTCTGTCTACCACCATGGCTATTTATTTGAGTTCCTGTTGTGTTCCGAGGGTATCGGAGACTTGATGAAAATCACGGTCGCACTTGTCTGACTTGAGAAAATATTCGTTGATTGTGATGACTCCTGGGGGTCTTGGCATCTTGAGCTTGAGGTATCCATAGTGCGGGACGACCATGAATTGGGCAAAAGCTGGTCGACCAAGTATAGCGTCACATTGAGATTGCCAATCTACCACTTCAAATTCAAGAGTTTCTCTTCATAAGTTGCTTCTGTTCCCGAAGATTACGTCGAGGTTTATCCTTCCTAGCGACAAGGCTGCTTTGTCTGGCTCGATGCCGTAGAAGGTGGTGCCTGAATGTTTTAGCACTGAACGCGGGATTAGCATCTTGCGCAGTGTGTTGGAGAAGATGATGTTCATGTTGCTGCCTCCGTCCATGAATACTCGTGACGCGTCGTAGCCTCCTATGTGCGCTTAGGACTAGCGGGTCATTTCCTGGTCCTGGGATTGCTGGCGGGTGGTCCCTTTGCGAGAAGGTGATGCTGACCTCCGAGTCGCATAGATAGTAAGGTTCCTTTACTGCCGTGGCCATGTAAGTTTGGAGGGTGCTTGCTTCTTCTTTCTTTTTAGATGGGTGCCCTTCTTGGATCATGTATACCCGTCCGTGAGCTGGCGGGTAGGCCTCCTCTTTGTTGACTGTTGGTGCTGAGGCCGCTCCTCGGGTCCATTTTGCTCTGCTTTGCATGTCTTTCCTGTGTTCTTTGGAGAGTTCACTGAACAGTCGGCAGTTCCTGAGGGCATGGCTTGCTCTGAGCCATCCTTCGTCGTCCTCGAAATAGTGGATCGTGCAGACCCCATCCAACTGCTCTTGGGGTGTGAGGATGTTCGAATTATCATGTTGCTGCCATTTTTGCTTCATTGGTCGGTTGTCGACGACTCGATACGTGCGCGAGTGGTTTCTCGAGCGGGAGTGGTACCCGGAGTCCATCTCGATTCCATCATGGATGCAGAAGTATCGAATTTGCTCGGCGAGGTCGTGCGGCTCGTCGGGAAGGTCGTAGCGCCCTACTGTTCCGCAGTGAGTGGTATGGTTGGTGCCAAGAGTCGCTGCTTCGTCGGGTGCTTGGTCAAGAGAAATTTTGATGTTGAATTGTAGCAACATAGCTGATGTTGGCCTTGGTTTAGTGGCTACTGGCCGATATCGGTTTGTGGATCGGCTAGTGGTTCGCCGCTTTGTCACAACCCTAGCTTAGGTATACTTGGTGTTGGCAATTAATTTTTGCATCTCGTTTAAATTAATTTAAATAAGAATTGAGGAAGTTAAAGGCCTAAAAATAAATCAATTAAATGGCCAGACAAAAGTTCTTTTTCCAAAAATATTCTGAACTTTTTGAAAATCTCTATAAATGGGCATGATCACATTTCATTTGATGTGGGTCCTATTTCATGCTCATTGATTTTTCAATAACTTTAAGAAGCATTGGAAATTAAATAATATTCATATTTGAATTGGGTTCAAATATATTGAACTCCAAAAATCCTGAAAATTTGGGTGTGACTTTATATCAGTCACATAAAGCCCCAATATAAATCTCAGGGTTTTATAAAATTTGTTGATATATAAAAAAATAGAATACAAATAAAAGATAAAGGGAAGTCTCCTTGGCCTTAAATGGCAGCCCACCTCTACTCCCCTTGTCGTCTTCCCCGGGCACGATCCCACAGCTGCGTTGGAAGGACGTGGATGCCGCCTAGAGGGGGGTGAATAGGCGTATAAAATAATTACGATTTCGGCTTGAACAAATGCGGAATAAAACTTAACGTTTAATTTTCCAAGCAAGAAACCTAAAAAATCTAGGCTCAACTATGTGCACCAACAACTTATACTAAGAAAGATAAACAACTATGTGATAGCAAGATATATGACAAGAGCACTATGGCTATCACAAAGTAGGTGCACACGTAAATAGTTTGACTAGAAGAACAACCTATGGGACAAGCAATGTACAATGATATGAGTAAGCACAAGATAAACAATGTAATAAGCTTGCTCAAAGTAAAGGTAGAGATAACCGCAAGTGGAGCCGATGGAGACAAGGATTTCTTACCGAAGTTCCTTCTCTTGCGAGAAGTGCGTCTCCGTTTGGAGAGGGTGAGGAGCACAATGCTCACACGAAGCCAACGAGGGCCACCCTATTTCTCCTCACGCTCTTACCAATGCAAGATGCCGTGATTCCACTATTAGGACACTTGAGGGCGGTCACCGAACCCGTACAAATGGAAACCCTTGGGGGCGGTCACCGAACCCGTACAAATGCTCAGGGCAATCTCCACAACCGAATTGGAGGCTCCTGTAGCGTCCCGAAGCTTTCCACCACAATGATTGAGCTCCGTAACAACAAGCCTCTAGGTGCCAACGCACCCACGAGGTACAAGCTCTAGAGTGCCAATGCACTCAAGGGTAGCAATCTTCTCAACTTCACTTCTACAACGAATCCTCGGAGAGAACTCAAACCGATGCACCAATTGCAATGGCAAGAGCACACGAAGTGCTCAAGTCCCCAACTCTCAAATCCCACCAAAGCAACAAAATCTATGGAGGAATATGAGAGGAAGAACAAGGAGAACACCAAGAACTCCAAGATCTAGATCCACAAGGTTCCCCTCACTTAGAGGAGGGATGTCTTGGTGGAGAATGTGGATCTAGACCTCCTCTCTCTTTTCCCTCAAAAAGGAGCAAGAATCATAGGAGGGGAAGAGAGTAAGCAAGCTCAAAGAGATCAACAATGGGGGGAAGAACTTGCACAAAACCAGTGGGGACAAAGGAAGAAGAAGACCCCCTTATATAGTCCCCCACGAATCCAGCCGTTGGAACCCGTTGGCAGCCCACCAACCACGGTACTACCGCTCGGAGAGCGGTACTACCGTGGTGCGGTACTACCGCCCCACGGTACTACTGAAGCCCAGTACCGTGCCCACTACCGCAGAGTCCAGTGGACTTACGGTAGTGAGTGCGGTACTCACCCACGGTACTACCGCGGCGCGGTACTACCGCTCCAAGAGCGGTACTACCGGCCTGGCAGAACCAGGGAGCACATGTCACAGAACAGATGAACTCCAAATGAAACAGGCAAACCCTATACTGCCACAACTTCTGCAAATTAACTCCGATTAAGGCAAACTCAAGCTTGATGGAAAGCTAACGAACAGAGTTGGAAATATTTAGAAGTGGCAAGGGATAAATGCCAAACAAATAGAGGTGTGAAACCTCTAACCGAGAAGAACCAGCAAATCTCCCACACCAAAAAACATAAGAGAAGACGCATATGAAATCCGTTCTCGATGAACAAGAGCTTGTGATGAAGAAGACCACAAGCTCCAAAACTCACACGGAGAAAAGCCAAACAAGAACCAATAAAGATGATGCCAAGGATACAAAAGGTCTGAGCTCTCCACGAACAACTCGGCCTAGCCTATAACACGGTCTCCTAATTACTACCAAGAGACCGGTAAACTAGACACCTATCTAGTCAAACCTTTGTCTTGCGCATAATCCACTTGAGCTTGATGATGACGATCATGCCCGCCTCAAGTTGGAACACCTTCCTTCATTCCGTCGGCTCGACGAAGACTTGTAGATATATCCCCCATACATTATGGGTGAGCCTCTTTTAGGCACATCTTCACAAGACCATTATCACCAAATGGTCGGCAAGCTCCAAGCATACGATATCTTCGTGATGCTCCTCTTGACCTTGCACACATCTACTTGACCAATCTTTGGATATCTCCATGAAGAACACCTTGGTCAACACATAATCGTCATCTTACAACCTTGAAGCCAACATATGATCTTCAAGCGTTCCCTATGGACCAACCTTAAGGTATAACTCAAGGAAACCATTAGTCCATAAAGATTGTCATCAATTACCAAAACCAAACATAAGGGCACATGCCCTTTCATGCGTGTCGGGCATGCCATTGTCGTCGTGGTCGCCACGCAGTTGCTCCTATCATCCCTATCCTGCTACGTGGAGGCCCCTGTGACCCCTCCTCCATTTCTCCCTTCTCCTGGCTGCGTTCCCCTCCTCCTCCTTGTTTCCACCGCCGCTGAAGCCACCGCAGAGCGCCGCCGCACATAGATGTGGCCAACGGCCACTGTTCGCTGCGAGATCTTGTCCAGGAGGTTTCCCAGGCACTTCTTCTTCAAGCTGAAGTCAAAATCGAAGCATAGAGCAACGTGGGCGACACCCACATCTTCCTCCTTCGCCATGCCCGCCTCGCATCTTTGTCGATTACGTCGCCTACCGGACTTCCCCGACCTCACCGTCGACTCCTTCGGGCTCCTAGTGAGTAGGCGCACAAAATCCCCATGTGTTTCCCCTCGATTGCGCCCCGTAGCTAGTGCCGCCATGGAGCCTTTCTCCAGCCGTCACCGATCTCACTCGACACCGTTGCCTTGAGCCCTCTCATGGTCGCCCGGGTACTGCATTTGTTGCGCACAAGTCTCGGAACTTGTTTGGTGCACTTGGAGTGCCAAAACATGGTCGGAATGCCACTCCAGGGAGCCTCCACCGCGCCCCGTGGGCGCCGTCGACGTGCTCCAGCCAGGCCGGATTATATTAGCACTAATCCCTCTTGCCAGTCACTGACGCATGGGCCCTAGCGCTCTAATTAACCAACATTTTATTTAAGCGCGGGGATTAACCCCTTGAGCCACTGACAGATAGGTCCTGCGTGTTAGTTTGACCAGTCAACCCCCTGACGCCATGCTGATGTTATGCTAGCACAATAACTCCTTTTCTCTGTTTAACAGAAATTCCAGAAAATAGCTAAATCTTGTAAATTCAATATCTTTTAAATCGCAACTCTGATTAAAATAAGTTATATATGAACAATTATCAGAAAAATTCAAGGATTCTGAATCTGCAATTTGTTTTCATGTCAAACCATTTGAACCTGGGGTAACAAAAGCAAATGTGCGTATGAAACATTTTGAATTCATATATGGAGTTTGAATTTGCAAAACCTTTGCAATATACTTCATTTAAATGGCATGTTCAACACATAAGCACCATGTACATCATATTATAACATCTTAACATGTGATTGAGCATTGTACTTGTATTGATTGCTACATTTCTGTATTGCTTGATATCGATAGAAGTGGAACCGAAACTGGAGAACCTCCCCGCAGTTGAAGACTATCAGTACGATCCCCGCCAGCAAGGCAAGCAAACCCCATTGATCATGTCTATAAAAACCCATTTCCCTGTCCTTCTCTCTTATGCATGATTAGGTGATTCACATGTTGTCGTTCTACCGCTAGTTGAACCCATCCTTTGCATGAGCTATCATTTCTGCCACAGTATTAAGCAAACCTCAACCTAGCAGATCTAGGATTGTTTGTGATCATCATGTGGCACTTCATCCATGTTATGCTTATGCTATGATTAGAGTTGTATGCAATGAATATGATCCATCCGGGTGATGTATCGGGATGGTAGAGAACAATGTAATATAATGGTAATGTGTTGGTGAGGTCACCCTAACAAAGGTGAGCAATGAGAGACTGTGTAGGAGTACACAGTGTGTTGTATCATTTACACCGCCCTAGGCCCCGAGTTCTTGTGTTGTGATCCAAGACACAGAGTACTACCACATGTTGGTATCACTGACCCCTCTCGACCTATTAACTCACCCCGACTTTGCTTCAAGTTCGCATGGGTTATTGCTTCTTTGATTCGATTTTGTGCCGGAGTGGGAGGTGATGCACGGTTACTTTGTAGTACGGTTTTAGGCAAGCGCAGTACCATCCGTCGAGGTGGTCTTGTCGGGCCATCCATACAACGTTTGAGTCCTGGATGGAAACTTCGGCCGGAATTCCAATTGGGGTACAAACTCAAATAGGTGATCCCCTGGACTAGAGTTGGAGCTGTGAGGTAAGTGTCGTGGTACTATCCTCGCCGACGCCCGCTTGAAGGGTGACGAGTTCTAGGTCGTAATTGATAGCTACGTATGTGAAGAAGTACACCCCTGCAGGGTTAATGAACTATTCGAATAGCCGTGTCCGCGGTTATGGACTACTTGGAGACCTATACGTGATTATTAGACAACTTGAACGGCTCCTCCGAAACTACCAAGACAAGTGTGAGTGCTTTGGGTTGCTTCCTCGTGGGAAGTCGAGGAAGGATCCATGGTAGTGTATTGATGTGGTGATCAAGATTAGATGGAATCGTGTGCGCTTCTCATCTAAACTCTATGTAGTCGTAGTCTGGGTTAGCCAAGTCAAAGATGGCATTTCTGCAATACAACCCCACTTGCCTTTACCTTGATACCTGAGCATGAGTAGTATAGATCTGATGTAAGTCTTGCTGAGTACGACTTTGTACTCATGTTTTCTTATTTTATGTTTTAGAGACAAGACCACTGACCCTGATGGTGGCCTCTACATCGAGCTCGACGCCGAATAAGTCCTATAGTTCCAGACAACAGCCTGGGTCCTTTGGAGGGTCATTGTATTTTCTTTCAGGCTAGTTAAGCCATTTTTTAACCTTGTCTTTACTAAGACATAATTTTCTTCCGTTGTTGTTTGATGTAATGTTGGATCACATTCATGTGATCTCTGCTTGTAATACGATTAGTATGTATGCTCAGTTTACCAGATGCAATAAAGTCTATGAGTTTGTAGAATTCATGTTGTGTTACCTGCTGTTAAACACTTGGCATGCATGTTGCGTGTATGTTTATATCGTGCATGTCATGTGTGGGGTTCGATAGCTTGGTTGTGTTCTCGCTAGCGGCCTTTCTTATAGCCAGGTGGCCCTGAGTTGTGAGAAACTCGGAGCATCGCGATGCGATTGCGCATACGGAGATGTCCTCATCTGATCCCGTTACGTGGCACACTTCGTTGCACTACTGGAATTTTCTTGTTTACCGTCTGGCATGGCAGATAGCAAACATACCTTTGACGGTCGGCAACGTTCTTTGCCGTCTGTCCACGGACATCACAGCTCTTGTCAGCTGTTTCTTCGACACATCATAAACGACATCCCAACCTTTCAGGTTTTCAACCGTTTGGCAGGGGTAGGATAGATAGAAAACCTGGGTGGCCTGTTGAGCCGTAATATAGACATCGTGGACATTTAAATGTGTGTCTTGTCGAATTTCGACTAGACCTACATGTTCATGAGTCCGTCTAGTCTCCGACGGAAGAAACCAATGACATTTGAAGACAACGACGTTCGGAGGATTTTCACCATAGAATAGAAGTTCGTATATTGCTTCAACTCTTCCATAATACTCGATACCTCCTTCGCCGATAGCAGACACACCCGAATTTGTAGATTTTCGATCGGGCATTATTTGTTCTTTGCCAACGGTACGAAAGCGATAGCCGTTGATGTCGTATTTCTCAAATGTACGGACCTTAAAGTCAAAACCATTAGTGACTTGTCTCAATTCGGCGTCGATAGGCTCATCAGGTGAATTTGCCTATAAGTTTAATAGGAAAAGATTGGTATATTAGTTGGAAATAGGACCAACAAATGAAACCGTGTATGAATGGTAATTACCGTTCGTTTGAACCAAGAGGTGAAACCGGGATTGTCGTCTCCATGTTTGGCGAGAACCTCATACTCTGCGATGGAATCCCTTTCAATAACCGCTCCATTCGAGTATTGGGCGACGTATCGACTGTACCAATTGATGTGAATAAGACACCAGAATTATAAGAAGTTGCGAAACAATGTACGTACCGAGCACTTACTCGATGTACGGACGCACTTCTGTTAGGTTGGTGAAGATATACAACGTAAGGGTCCTCCATTCTTCGAGATCCAAAATCATATTTTTTTGAAGCACCAACAGAATCAAGCTTCCCTTTGAATAGGCTAAGGTTGGATTGATGCCGTTGGGGGTCGCCAGTATTGTATCGAGGCTTTGGATTATGCAAATGGCTATTTTTGGCTTCATAGTGTGCTGTCACGAAGTTTGCCGCCTCCTCGATAATGAAAGCATCGGCCATGGATGCTTCAATTCTACGTTTATTTTTACATTTTGCTCGAAGCGTCTTCTGCATTATCTCAGTTGAATAGCACCAACGGTTTTGCACAGGGCCACCCAATCTTGCCTCGGTCAGGAGATGCAATATCAAATGCTGCATCGGATTAAAAAAAACCGGTGGAAATATCTTCTCTAACTTGCAGAGCAACTCCGCCACCATCTCTTCCATGTCTTCTAGCACGCCATCGGATAGTTCTTTAGCACAAAGAACACGGAAGAAATAGCTCAGTTCTGCCAGCACTAGCCATTCTTCCTCGGGGATATAGCCGCGCAACATCACCGGCATTGCCCGCTCAAGCCATATGTGCCAATCATGACTATTGAGCCCAAATATTTTCAATTTTTCAAGACTCTCTCCCCTCCTCAGATTTTCTGCATACCCATCAAGGAACATCAAACGGTTTTTCACCCACAAGATAATTTCTCTCATATGCCCCCTTTCAAGATTGAATCAGGCCCTTGGCTTCGACCAATTCTTCTTTCCTTTCGGTTGTCGCATGTTCTGTAAAGGTCTATCACATAGCGTCTCCTGGTCGACTCTATATTTAGGATTATCCTTTGACTTCCCATCTATGCCGAAAAATGTACCAAATAGGGCCTCACCGATATTCTTTTCAGTGTGCATCACGTCAATGTTGTGTGGAAGTTCGAGGTCTTTGAAGTAGGGAAGATCCCATAAGCATGTCTTGTGAGTCCAGGCGTGTTCTGAATTATATCCCTTGAAATATCCGGGACGTTCTGGATCAGGCTTGAGAGAGTTCAACTGAGCCAGGACCTGTTCACCTGTCATCGTAGGTGCTGCCAGGTTTTTGACAGCTTTGCCTTTGATGAAGTTCTTCTTTTCTTTTCTTTTCTGATAGGATGCTTAGGAGACAGAAACTGTCTATGCAAGTCGAAGTAGGAATACTTGCCACACGCCTTCAGCCAATGAAACTGAAGAGCAACCTTGCATGTTGGGCATGCGAACCTTCCATGAACACACATGCTAGAGAAAAGCGCATACGCCGGCAGGTCATGCATCGAGTACTGGTACCACACATGCATTGTGAAGGTCTTTTTGCTAGCTGCATCGTATGTCTTGAACCCTTCATACCAAGCTTGTTGCAATAACTCCTTAAGTGGTTGCATGTACACATCCATATTCTTCCCCGGATATTTGGGCCCTGGTATTATCAACGTCAGTAAAATGTTCTTCCTTTTCATAATCTCTGAGGGGGGAGATTGAGTGGCATGAAAAATACAGGCCAACAACTATATGAGGCTGCCATCAGACTGAAAGGATTGAACCCATCCGTGCCGACGGCGATTCGGCAATGCTTTGTCTCCTTAGCTTTTTCCGAATATTTTTCATCGAAGTGCTTCCATGCTAAACCATCCGATGGGTGAGTCAACATCGGCTTCCCATCTACATCAAATTCCGTTCTCTTACCATATTTGTGCCATGTCATCTGTCTGGATGTCTCTTCCATCATGTAAAGGCGTTGAATTCTTGGTATCACTGGAATATACCGAAGAACATTTACGGCTATTTTGGTCTACGTCTTCTCACCTTGACCATTGTTTACCGCAACATACCTGGATGACTTGCATTTGGGACAATAGTCTTCGTCCACATACTCTTTCCTAAATAAAGCACATACATTCTCACAAGCATGTATCTGCTCATAGGGCATCTTAAGTACCTTGAGGATTTTATACGATTGGTACAGGTTTGCAGGCATAAGATGATCTTTTGGTAGAAACCACCCAAATAGGGTCATGACCGCATTGTAGCATTCTGTTCCCAAGTTGAATTGTGCCTTCAGAGCCATCACTTGTGCGATGGCATCGAGCTAACAAATCTCAGTGTGAGCGTGGAGAGGATGTTTTGAAGACTGCAACATCTCATAGAAGGCCTTCGCAGTTTCCTCCATCTCATCGTCCTCACCCCACGCATCGTCAAAGTCCTACACCATGTCTTCGATCCCGGTTCCGTACTCGTCCGTGCGCTGGTGGACCACCTCCTTTCTCCTGCGTCCAGCAGACTCGCCATGGAAGGTCCACACCGTATAATCAGGCTTAAAACCCCACTTCTGCAAGTGTTTACCCATATCCACCTCTGTCGCATGTTTATAATTGTCGCACCTAACGCAAGGGCACCGGGTTTTTTCCTGACCATTTGCAAATGCTGCTCTCAGAAACTCCTTGGTTTTCATTGCCCATTCAGTGGTAATCTCTTTCTGATTAGGGCGACCGGTGTATATCCAGACACGATCATCGCTCATCTTGTCGCTAGCTAGCTACTAAACAACAAATATAAACTAGTTTGTCAATTTTATTACGTCCATTTTTTATTGCTTTTATCATACATAGCTACGGCATATGCAATTAATCTACGCACTAATAGGTAAAGATAGGTCCTGATCCCACCCGAGTATGTGTAGATTGGGTTCGTTTTCCCATGCTCTGCTCCCGACCCGAAGCAGAATTTCGGCAGCACCTCCCCGTCGTTCTCCTAATACACGTCTCGACAACAAGCCGAGAGGTTGTGTATCCGAAGAACAACAGGAAGGCGCTGACGAAATTCCACGCCGGATCAGGACCAGAGCATGAAAAAACGACCCAATCTACACATACCCGGGCTGCCCATGGATAACGTTGGACAATTCGAAAGAATCACTATTACCAATATGCAAATGCATATTTATAACTGTAACCATTTCGAACGGGAGACGCATACTGGTTACGTGCCTGTATTTACCTAGCTAGTGTCATCGACATGAAGGCCGGAACAAAGCAAATGAAGGGGAAGAGGATAACTGTGCTCACCCTCGTACGCAGTGGGGGCCGGGGGGGGGGGGGGAGGTTGTCGAACACCAGATCCTCATAGGGAACTACTGCATATTAAATGCACCCGATCAAACACAGTCATTAAGATAACTAAGCTAATTACTATACGTGCCTCATATTTTTATCTTATTTTTTCCAATTATTCTTCTTTTTATTTCATTTCCTATTATTTTTCTTTTATTTCATTCTTCCTTTTCTTTTACTTTTTATTCCTTCCTTTTATATTTCTTCTACTTCTTCTTCTTTCCTTTTTTCTTCTCCTCTTCTTCTTTCTCCTCTTCTTTTCCCTATTCTTCTGTCCTCCTCCCCCCTCCTTCTTCTTCACCTCTAACTGAAACAGATCCTAAGTAAATCTAATTGACACTAAATCTAACCTACTAACTAAAATAGATCCTATAACTAATCTATCTAATTAAAACAGAGGACTAAATTAACAAATAGAAAATATAACCGAACCTAACTAAACTAATAGAAAACTAGCTAAACAAAAATAAAATCTAACAGAAAACTATATTCTAACTAAACCTAACTAAACTAACTAAAACTAGCTAAAATAACTACAATTACCTAAACAGAGAAAAAACAAAAAAACAAAAAATAGAGAGGGGAGGAGGGGGGCTCACCGGAGGAGGGAGGCGGCGGCGGCTGGTGGAGGAGGGCGGAGCCGGCGGCGGCGGTTGGAGGAGGATGGTGGCGCGGGGTAGACAGCGACGTCGGGGCAGGGCGGCGGGTGTAGGAGGGTGGTGGCACGGGGCAGAGCGGCGGGTCGACGATGGCGTGGAGTATGGTGGTGGCGGGTGTCGACGGCGGCGTGGGGAAGGGCGAGGGGTCGACGGCGGCGCGGGACAGGGCGGAGGCGCGGGTTCGTGGGAGGAGAGGACGAGATAGAGGAGAGAGAGAGAGAGGGTGGGCACGACGAGCAAGTTAACGGGGAACGGGGGGGTTGCCGTCTGCTAGCAGACGACACGATGTCGGGTCCGTCAACTCTGACGCGCGGGGTGGTCAAGGCGGGCCCACCAACTGGCTTCGCCGTCTCCTAGAGGACGACAAAGGGACTTTGCCGTCTGCTTTGGCTTGTGCATACGGCATAGAAGCAGTTTGCCGCATGTTAAGGTTTTGCCGTCTGCATTTAGGGCAGCAGACGGCATACCACCTCTTTGTCGTCTGCCCCGACGAAATACAGGCGGCAAAGATCCTATCACATGGCAAACTGGTGAATTTCAGTAGTGTTGTACGATCGAGCCCGCCGGAGACCCCGACTAAGTGAATCGAGCCGGAGTTGTCTATGTAAATGTTATGATTCATCCCAGACCACTAGTCAGGCACAAATCAAACTGATTCTCTCGCTTTCGACTTTGAGCACTCATGCAATGGATGAGCGCGAGCAAGATATGTTGGCACTTAGGATGGCAAAGAGAATAATGATGGGGAAGGAAGACAAAAAAGGTGTGAAAGGATCACATCAATGAGGACAATCATAGACGAGTAAAATCGGAATGGTAGATATGATGTGAGGAGTAGGGATTGTCATGCAATGGATGCATATGTGAGCTATGGGAAGCTCTCCAATGGAAATAGTGGGGGTGCGTCCAACTTGCTTGCTCATGAAGACCTAGAGCTCATTTGAGGACGCTCATCCTTGGAATATGCAAGCCAGGTTCTATAGTGTAAGGATCCCCACATAGTTATGCATGAATGATATGAAGATCTCTATGGAGTACAAATATTACTTTGGAGTATGAGTGTGGATCTTTCAAAAGGAATAGTAGTGTTGCCCCCTTCTCTCTTTTTATTTTTTTTCTCTTTCTTTTTTATATTTTTTATATGTTTGTGGCCTCATTGGCTCTTTCTATTTATCTCTCATTTTTCCTCTTTGGGATCTTTTAATTTGTCCTCTTTTGGTATTTTTTTTATTTTGTCCTCTTTTGGATCTTTTCACTAGTGCGCTCGACAACTATCCAAATTGTTTTGGACCCCTATCGCCTACGGGAATCAGAACCGTACCCTTGCTCTCGACTGTGATAGGGGGGGCCTGTTTCACACGATAGCCAGAAACCGTTTCCTATGGATAGTCCGCGCAGACGCACAAAATAACTCGAACATTTGAGATGATCTTTTTATCGCAAACACTTATCCACGAATGTCCATCTGAGATTATTATCCTATGCATACGTTTAATACAGAAACTACGTATGTGTTGAGTTATACTATCCCACACGCTGGTGTGTCAGAAACTGCGTGGGATACCCAAAACTATTCCATACAGTTTGTATATAGTACACGTTTGTGTTGTTGACACCTACACAAACGTTTGTGCAAAAATACTCGTGTGGGTTCAGAATTAAATCCCAAATGTTCTTTCTGTCCAAACTGTGTGTGCTGTACGCTGAACATTACAAACGGTTGTGCACAAAATATTGTGTGAATAATAAATAAATCCCCAACGCTCATTTCTTATCGAATGTGTGCGATGTACATACCTATCGATGACGAACTTATATGCAGAACCGTGTGCAATGATCCAATTGCTCGCACTTTAATTAGCATTGTATTTATCTTAAATATTTTAGGATATTTTTTAATTGTTGATATAAGCACATTCATATATATATATATATATATATATATATATATATATATATAACACAACATATTTCATATGCTTGTAATGGTCACCAGAATTTTCATAATTACTGAAATCACAGTACATCCAACAGCTAGTACAGTAGGCCGCATTACATAAACACGAAGTCTATGGTAACAACCAGCAGATAGTACACCAGGCCGCAATACAGAAACAACCTTTGCAAAGTACAACATCATAGTCGGTGATAGACAAACGAATCTCATCTGGGAAACTGTCGAAGCGGAATGCGAAAATTGAGCCTTCGATAATGTTAAAGGCCTTCGCAACTTTAGTCCAGCGCCTGTGGATGATTGCCCGCCCATCGCTTGCCCTCTTCAGGAAGACTTCAATATTATAGCGCAGGTGTTGTACAAAAACCTTTCTTGCGTCTTGACCATACACGTGGTTTGATAGATAATCATCAATGAACTGCTTCGGAAAAGACTGAATACAAAGATATGCATAAATATAGTTTTCAGTCTAGAAATTATGTGCGTAGGGGAAAATATGGTTGAAATGTAAATTAGTACCATCCTATAGGTGACTGAAGTCTTATTCATTGTGCAGACAAAGAGTTCGTTGTCTTTCGTGGCCAGTTTCTTTATCCTTACAATTTTTCTAAGTTTCTTGACTTGATTGATAGTCATGGTCACCTCGTTTCCTTAGATGCAAAATGGGTCGAACAGTGGATGTAGTCCTTTGACAAAAGGAGCTACAAGCAAAATGTAAATATTAAAACACGAGCAGTGGCGTTTCTTCTTCATTTGTACACTAATGAGATATAAGCCATGTAGATCATGTGCATACCTTGGTTATAAATCTTAGAGTCACCCATTACTACCTTGAAATTGCATAAAGTACATAATGATTAGGTAATGTAAGAATTGGCATGCAGTCAATGATAACAGGTTCGTGCATACATAATACACCATACAATCCAACATATTCAAGACATGGAAAGTCCAGCTAAGTAACTACAACATGCCTAACAAATATAGGAAATGAATAGGTTTTCATGTGTTAATGATCGCCGATTTACTTGGGTATCACATTGCATGATAACATTATAAAGAGTATGGTTTCAATTACTTGAAGTTGTAGATGCAATCCAAACAAAATAATAATTTTCAGATGCAATCGAAAGAGAAAAAAATAGATGCAAGGCATGAGCAACGCATGTGGAAAGGCTGATCTGAATATAATTTAACTATGTGGCATATCTAACTAAACATATGTATCTAGGAAGCTAATAACGAACTACTCGTCGACGATGGAGAGGGCAATGGGATCCTTCCCATTGGAAGGAAGGAAGCGAGGTTTCCTCGTCGTGGCTGCCCTCCACACCGTCGTAGCAGACGACCGTCGGACCTGGATTCAAGGAAAGCACGCGATGGCGCGCGAGTGCGGTGAGGGTGGCATCCACAGCAAGTGTATCCTCCATGATTTGGTGGTCGGTCCATACATGATCGATGGAGGTGCAAGAGCATGTGCATGAGGAGGGCGGCCGGGATCTTACCGAAACAGGGCGAGCGACGCGGCTAGTGTAGCACTTCGCTGTAGTTGCCTGCGTCGTCTAGGCCGCATCGCTAGGAGTAGGGGATGGTTTGAACTAGAAGGGAGGGGGGAATGCGGCCTTTGGTGGTGGAAGGAAGGAGGGGCGGCTTAGATATTCCCGCGGCTGGCGAATTTTTTGGGTAGGTGGGGAGGATATAGGTGGAAGAAGTGGTATCGCAGACGAAACTAGAAATAAATCCGTATGGTAACCTTCGAAATTTGGTGCGAATCATCCTGATTATATCGAACATCATCCATGGCATTGAATATATTAAGAACAACTGTTAATTTGAGAAAAAAAATTGAGTCATCAGCAAAGCTCACACTTGCTAAATCGAACCAGCTCAATAGTTAAACAAGGTAGTGGACTTAACATAGCTCTTACTCAAGATCTACTGGAATAAAAAAAGATCGACGCCTAATTAAACAAATACTACTAGTCCAGCTGGTCCAGAGAGGATTCCGAGGCATCGGTGTATGCCGCCGCCTCCGCCGGCGCCCTGTTGGCCTCCTGACCGTCGATGAGCTGCTAGTCCAGAGAGGCCTCCGAGGCATCGACGTATGCAGCCGCCCTATTGGCCCGCTGAACATCGCTGAGTTGCTGGTCCAGAGAGGCCGCCGCGGCATCGGCGTATGTCGCCGCCCTATTGGTCCACTGAACGTCGATGAGATGCGGGTCCAGAGAGGCCGCCGCAGCATCGGCGTATGCCGCCTCCCTATTGGCCTCCTGAACGTCGATGAGCTGGTGCAGAGAGGCCTTCGCGACATCGGCGTATACCGCCGCCCTATTGGCGGCTTCCGTCTTTCTTCTGACGGTTACCCTCGCCAAGATGGCGTCGAACGCCGCCCTCTTAGCGGCTTCCGTCGCCTTGGCCGCTTCCATAGCTGCACGTTGGAAGGATGCGATCGGGATGTACAAGATGGAGACGACCGGAGTCCTGTAGTAAAAAGGGGTCGCCAATCGGGCACGACGGGCCAACAAGATGGAAATAGCCGGGAAATCGGTGATGATCGGGGCGGCCGGGCTAATGAAGGAATCGGTCACCAAACGATACCTCGCTTCAAACGCGCGCAAGGCCGCGCTCAGGGCAGCATCGTCGGAACCACCGCCTCCGGCAGGCACCGGGGCGGCGACAAAGCCGGCCCTTCGGGCCCTCTGGTAGTTAGTCGACGTCCCCATCCTATAGACCTAAGCCGACTAATGGGTTGAGGAATGGATTGTGTGCTTGAATCACCAGAGGTGGGGAAATCTGGCTAGATCGATGTGGATTGAGTATAGCTTCGGACGGAAGCCAATTGCGTTCTCGCATCCCAAACTCTTCTTCATTGTAAACTGTGTGCCTGTACTTTGATAAAAGCCAGCCAATCAGGTTGCGGAACCAGCTCCTCGCGGATCGCGCTGAGATCCAACGACCACCATTCGGCGCTAATGTTACATCCAACGGCCACTGTTGTGCGCTATGGTTACGAGATTTTTCCCGGATGATACGGTCAACGGGGGTTTTCAATGTTTGACCAGCATTCAACTAATGGAGTTTGTACACTAAGTGCCACCAGTTTTTTTCATAATCCTCTCAAATTTTTATCACGTACCATGTTCGTGAAATGGTGACGGCATGCCAAATCCCATCCCGTTTAGAGGTCATTTTAATTGACTTTCAATTTCATGGGCATTTTGCTCAAAAATAAAGCACTAAATGCGTAATATTTACCAAAAAAAGGTCCAAAATGCTTAAAATTTTAGGATGTTAGTGTGAATGCTTGGTGTTGAACACATAAAAAGTTTGGGGTTCAAATCACTTACAAATAATATGTTGTACTTGTAATGCAGGTGTTTCCGATAGAAACACCGATGCTTCGAAGTGAATGGTACAACTTCGTACACGGAGTACCATTGGTTTTTATCATAACCACCTTTAAATTTAACAACATACATTGTTGGTGAAATAATGACAACACGCAAAGTTTCATCCAATTTAGAGACCATTTGAATTGATTTTCATTTGCAGGGTAATTTTGCTCGAAATGGTTCACCTGGTACATCATATATGTCAAATGAAGTCAAAGATGTTTGAAATTTTGGGAACCCAGTGTGAGTGCCCATTGCTTAACACATAAAAAACCGGGGGTTTAAAGGATTTTATAATACCATGTTGTCTTTCTAATGTGGTTGTCTCACATATAAACCGTGATATTTCGATAGGAATGGCCCATTTTGTACACGAAGTATCCATATTTTTTATCAAGATAATCTCAAATTTACACACCATTCCGGTCTGGTGAAACGATGACAGCATGCAAAGTCTCATACTGATTAGTCATCATTTGAATTGGTTTTCGATTTCAAAGTCCTTTATGGTTTATACCCACCAACTCTTACAACGCAAACGATTATATTCCTGTATGTGTTTGCTTTTTCATCTGTACTTCAAAGCAAACGGTGAGAAATTTGGATAGCTTCAGACAGAAGCCTTCCCTAGGAGGCGTGCCACTTGCGTTCTCGCATCCCAAACGCTTATGTGCATGTACTTTGATAAAAGCCAGCCAATCAGGTTGTAGAACCAGCTCCTCGCGGATCGCGCTGAGATCCAACGACCACCATTCGCCGCTAATATTACATCCAACGGCCACTGTTGTGCGCTATAGTTACGAGATTTTTTTCGGATGATTTTTGAGACGGTCAACGTGGTTTTTCAGTGTTTGACCAACATTCATCTAATGCGGAGTGGAGGCAGAAAACAGAAGCACACGAGGCGTGAAAAGAGGCAAAACAAGATGTAAGTTTCAATCTTTCTTTTTGCAAAAGATGACAAGTCTCACTTTGAACCTTTATTTCTGCAATGCCTGACATGTAAACTATCTCGCAGGCTCAAGAGAGGGCTCGGGCCACGGGAGTGTCGGCCGATATACCGCCACGACCTCCTCGACCCGGGCTTAAGCCAGAATTTGTATCGAAGGAAGATTTCGGCCTCAACTTCTACTACACCGGCTTAACCCCGATAAGTTACTTGCCCAATTACTTCTTACCGCTTTCATGTGCCTTGGCGGTTGCTAACTATTGCTCAAACATGTAGGAAACGGGAGGCTCCGGGACTGGACCCTTTGGTCGTGCTGCAGCCTCGCGGTCGTTCACACCGGTGCACCCCGGCCATGTGGTGGTGGTGCATCACGCGAGAGCACACCGGCTCGTGGCGCGGGATCACCTGCTTTCGGTGCTGGTTCGACGGCGCCTCCACACGGTCAGTCGCCTGTCTTCACGCGCCGAGACATGGGTTTCTCCGGCTCGACTCCCTCTCCGCATGCGATGAGTTGATGATGATGCTACCCCGGACGTGTAGATGTCTCTTTGTATTGATACGATGTTTGGGATGTTGTTATACTTTGTATCCATACTATGTATCTTATTTTGGATGTTTGGAACTTATTATGCTATCTGATACGATGTTCGGGATGTTGTTATGCTTGTTATGCTATGTATGAATACTATGCATCTGAAATTTTGAATATGCAGAAAATGAACCAAAAGAAGAAAAAAAAGAAAAAAAACTGTCAGTACCTACGCCGACGGTCGTAGGCCTTGTCCTGTGCCGAATGGCCAGATGAGCTTAGAGACTGCCGCGTGTCCTCCCTGGCGGTAGGCTAGGCTGACGGCCAGACCGTCGGCGTAGCTGACAACCAGGCCTAACGGCCGTTAGGCCCTGCGTGAGGCCCACATGGCGTACACCGACGGCCTCTACGCCGACGGCCACGACAAGCCGTCGCTTTAGCCCTCTACGCCGATGGCTACTACTACGCCGACGGCTACTAGGGCAAGCCCGAGGGATACCTACGCCGACGTAGGCCTAACCCGACAGCTTATAGACCTACGCCGGCGATGGCCGGCCGTCGGCGTATGGCTTCAGTCCCGTAGTGATTTCTATCTAGTACTAGATGACTATAACTTGTTTCACATTTAATAAATTAGCTGTGCCGGGTACTCCCCTTTTGGGGAAAAATAATGCCAAAGCATAGTTACTTTTATTTTGCGAATAACCAAAGTATAGTTACTGATCGAGTGCTTGTAGAAACGCTGCACGCACTGCGCCAGCTTATGTTGGGTATGCCAACGGTGAAGTTTTAATTCAGCAACTCCGATCCGTTAAAGGTGCTCAAAATGGGCGCCGCTGCCTTTCGTTCTGCTTGCCGCTACTTAGATACTAGTATATATTACCTCTGTTTCATAATGTAGTATTTATCATTTTGCAAATTAACATACCTTGTAAAATGGTACTATATTATATATTATGGGACGGAGGGAGTAGAGTAGCATGCATAGCTAAGTAGCACGCGTGCTTTTGTCTCCTTCTACCTTCGGTTTTCCTAGGATCTCTTCTGCCATAGCTAATATTTCAAGACACTGGCGTTTCTCTTCTTCTGCCATTGCCATCTCTTTGTCCCACCTTGATGTACGCTTCCTCGCTGATCTGCTTTTGTCGCCATCATCTGCAAACGGGGCAAAAACATCTCATGACTGACGGTACGAGTGTACAAGGGAAAAAACAGACTGAGATTACAAATGCTAACAAAAGTGCATGTCAATAGGATGACCAAACTGTTACATTAACTGTTAGTAGGGTGGTCTTCATTTTAATCCCCCCCCTTGGATGGTCTGCTGTGACATTTGTATTTCCGTTGTCTTGGCAATGAAAAGGGGTTTGTATCCGGTTCAAAAAATAGGATATCACGTTTTACCACTACCAGCGGTTGTAGATAGAATTAGCACCAAAAAACACACAGAAAGAACCAGCAGTCCAGCAGCTAGTAAGAGGCAGGGGGGCATGAGGATCGTTTAGATCCTTCTCTTCTCGGTTCACTTTGTTAGCACGTGATGACAAAAACAATTCCTGTCAGAACTCGGCGAAAGGAGTTAAGGAGACGTCCCCCACTTTCTTCTACTCCCTCCATTCCATAATGTAGTGCGCTCACGGTTACCAAAATTTAAGTTTGACCATAAATTAGACCAACGAGACCAACTACGACGAGAACAAAAATTATATCATTGAAAACTTCTTTCGAATACGAATTCAATGGTATAATTTTTGCATCCGCCGCAATTGGTCTTGTTGGTCTAATTTATGGTCAAATTTGAATCTCAGTAACCGCGGGCGCACTATATTGTAGAGTGGAGGGAGTACCAAAGTAGTACCTAGATAAATCTGCGCCAACTAATTTGAGACCGTGAAAGTAGTTGTCTGGACCGGACAGATCAGACAAAAAAGTGTTTCATATACCTTTCCTACTTGTTGAAATTCTCCACTTCCGGACCAAGTCAACAAGAGTAGAGGAATCCTTCTCCAAACACGTTATTGCAGTTGTTCGTGGTCCTGTTAAAGTGGGATCCGAAGATGTTGTGAGGTGACGACTTGTTGTATGATCATGCACAATATGATTACCGACAATGACAGCGAGGTTGCACATACTGTTGATTTTGATACATACCATTGACTCAAGATGCTCTAACAGTGGTTGCACTATACTGGAATGAACCAAGCCAATTTCTTTTGAATGAACTAACAAGGAGTTTGGTTGGTGATATCATATGCAACAGATCCAGTGATGTATGCGGATAGACCGTTTTAGGCGGGGGGCTGCGTGATTACGTGATCTGTTTGGTTCAAGCAACGGTTGATTACCCGTTTCAATACATCCTCAACAAGTTAGTTCCCAGCCTAGTCCATCTTGTTATTTTCTAGCACGACGTTTACACCCAACTCTACAACAAAAGTAAATTTACTAGACAACTCTTCTACAGGCGAACATGCAGGTAGCAACACCAACATGCATGAACTTACTTACGTGACAAGATTAATACTCCCTCCGTTTTTATTTAGTCCGCATATTAGCTTTAGTCAAAGTCAAGCTTTGTAAACTTTGACCAAAAATATAAACAAAAATATTAACGTATGCAATAACAAATCAATGCCATTAGATTTATTATTAAATGTACTTTCACATCATATAGATTTGTTATAGTAAATGTTCATATATTTTTCTATAAATTTGGTCAAACTTTACGAAGTTTGACTTCAGTCAACTCTAATATGCAGAGTAAATAAAAACGGAGGGAGTATTAGTAATATAACAGTGCACCGTTACCACTCAACCTGAGCATGCTAAGTTTTGAGAAAATTCTGCAAGAAACCACAAAATGAACTTACCATTACGCCTTTCCACAGCACACTCTCTGTCCGAAGCCTCTGGAAGTGAAAGAAGTGGCTGCTCCAAAAGTTTGACATACATGCTGAAAGGCCCTAGAGGTTCGTCTCGCATCGCTTTATCTTGAACAATAGCCTTATTAGGGAAGTTGCCCTCTGCAATACTGTCAGAGTTGGAGCCTACTGGTCCGAGCAATGCTCCAGCTGGAGAATCATCAGAGCCCTTAATATCATCTTCTTCTGTAAAACAAGAAGACACGCCACGTAAAACACCATCCACCACCACAACATAGGAGGAGAGGAGACCCACACGATTCACATAGAACCTTATTGACACTTAGCATTGTGCTATACGGTACTCGTGCAAGGAAACTTTATAGACATGCATCGGAAACTTCGTGATCAAGAAGTGTATCAACAACTTCTTCAATAATCTAGTGGAGCATGTGTAGGTACATCATGACAACCAGTAGAGGACTATCATCAGATAAACTGAATTTAAATTTGAACTATATGATTTCGAAATTTTATGTTCAATTGTATTATTTATCCTTAAGTTATTGTTGATTGTACTATTTATCTTTAATTTGTTTACAAGGTAAATCAATGTTGAAGTAGAAGAATGAGTTTGTAAAACAGAAAGACATACAAGCAGGGGATGCCGTTGGGTAGCAATACCTTCGGCATAGAAGTAGGGAATGTCCGCAAAACACATCTGACCATGTCCGCAGCCAAGTAGAAGGTAGGAATAGATACATACCATTGACTGAAGATGCTCTAACAGTGGTTGCACTATAATGGAATGAACCAAGCCAATTCCTTTTGAATGAACTAACAAGGAGTTTGGTTGGTGATATCATATGCAACAGATCCAGTGGTGTATGAGGATAGACTGTTTTAGGCGGGGGACTGCGTGATTACGTGAACTGTTTGGTTCAAGCAACGGTTGATTAACCGTTTCAATACATCCTCAACAAGTTAGTTCCCAGCCTAGTCCATTTTGTTATTTTCTAGCACGACGTTTACACCCAACTCTACAACAAAAGTAAAGTTACTAGACAACTCTTCTACAAGCGAACATGCAGGTAGCAACACCAACATGCATGAACTTACTTATGTGACAAGATTAATATTAGTAATATAACAATGCATCGTTACCACTTAACCTGAGCATGCTAAGTTTTGAGAAAATTCCGCAAGAAACCACAAAATTAACTTACCATTACGCCTTTCCACAGCACACTCTCTGTCTGAAGCCTCTGGAAGTGAAAGAAGCGGCTGCTCCAAAAGTTTGACATACATGCTGAAAGGCCCCAGAGGTTCATCTCGCATCGCTTTCTCTTGAACAATAGCCTTATTAGGGAAGTTGCCCTCTGCAATACTGTCAGAGTTGGAGCCTACTGGTCCGAGCAATGCTCCAGCTGGAGAATCATCAGAGCCCTTAATATCATCTTCTTCTGGAAAACAAGAAGGTACACCAGGTAAAACACCAGCCACCACCACAACATAGGAGGAGAGGAGACCCATACGATGCATTTAGAACCTTATTGACAGTTAGCATTGTGCTATACGCTACTCGTGCAAGGAAATTTCAGATAGATTTTTCATTATTGGAAAAAGAGCACACTTACTACTCGTGCAAGGATAAGTAGCACGTGTGCTGCTGTCTCCTTCTATCCTCGCTTTTTCTTGGATCTCCGTCTCGCAGCACTTCGCTTTTTGCATATCTATTATTTTGTTACGCTTGCGGTCTACTTCTTCTCTCCGAGGACACCATCCCAAACGCCCTTCCTCGGTGATCTGGTTTCGTCGCTGTCATCCGACATCTGATGACTAACTGAAAAAACAAACCAAATTACAAATAACAAAAAGAAGCCTGTAAAGAACATATCATGTTACCACTAACAGCTTTCATAGATAGAAATTTGAGATTGTTTTTTGATGACATTTGAAATTTGAGATTGTTTTAACATATCACACTTACTATGCCAGGACGAGGTTGCAGGACAACAGTCATCTTCACTGCTACTGCTACTATAACTGCCCTCAGCGTCACCCAAAACATTGTTTTTTCTTTTAATTAAGGTAGAGAACCACGGGGATGAACCTTGCTTGATATAGAATAGAAGGTATGCTTCAGTGTCCAAAGCTCTGACTTTGCTAATTTTCGTAACCTGCACTGTAGAAGTTTAGAACTATCTGACTGAACGAGAGATAAAAAATGTTACTAACTGTAAACAGATTACCTTACAATCATCGAAGTGAAACCAATTAGTTCGTGACGAACGGATATAACAAACACAGTGACCATTTGAAGAAACACCCTCGTGTTCTACAACTCCATACAAATCATATTTTTTAGGTTTCTGCAGCAACATAGTGTGCATCAGCCATATAGTTGGGTGCATGGGGAAATTGATCAAATAAGAAGAAAATGAACTCACATTATCCGGGGAGCTCATGAAGGGGTTTAAGTCCAGCTCTGAATGATACTCCACCTTGCCTTTAATCTTAGATATATCACTTCCAAAATTTTGAAACCGCTTGAGCTGGATTACGAGAACTTCAGGAGCCTGGTCCACCTTTAATTGCTTTTCCATGTTCACTTGAGATTTGCACCCATCACAACCGAAATTTTCAAACACCTCAATCTTGGTAAAAGATTTTAGTGCATCCATGACAGTGCCCATCGGGATAACCTCCAAGTTAAGATCAAGGAAAGGCTCCAATTTGTCTGAGCAATAGTTGCACTCTGGGCAATGCAACTGCGCAAAGGGAAAAAAACTAAATCAATATGGAAAACAGATTATCACGAGTAAGTCCGAATGATACCGACCAAGTGGTAGTGACGGTCAACAGGCACACCTGGCTTTTTAGCTTGCCTCCAAAAACCTCTTTGACAATTGAAGAGGGTCTCTCAGATGATGTGGGAGGGGGGACACAGGCCTCATCTAATTTATCAAGCAGGCAGCGGAGGAACTCATGGGCATCTTGGTGCTTTCCCCGCTGGAAATTTTCTGACAATACTGCAAACAGTTTTTTGAAGAACAGAGCTCAGAGCATAATTGCACTGATGTACTTCCAAATGTCTCGGTTCTCTTATAACGAGAATATGACAGCTAAAACATTGAAGGTGTAAAACCACAGAACAACGCTAACAAGACAGCACTACAAAAAAAGAAATTTCTGATAATATAGGCACCTACATTTCAGGTGTTCGACAAACTTCTTTGGGTAAAGAACAGACCCAGAAACACGGATAACTTCAGCAACATGGAATTGTAGGGAGCAGTACCAGCAGAATTCGTCAGAGCCATCTAGAAAAATATCGAAACCTCAGTTGAAAACACGACAGTAGATAGGAATAGATGCTCAACATGAAGACAGTTAACAAAAGTGAACAGGGCTAAATGCCTTACGAGGGCATGCATCTGTGTGATCATCTTTCCGAAGCTTCAAGACCAGAGGAACAGTGTGAACCACACACTGGAGAATGCAATTGAGGTAACATGTCCACCCGTCAGGATTACTTAACGCGGCACCCTATGAAAGCCAGGCAAGCCAGTAATACAAACACATCCGTCATACTTGATTTACGTAAGCGGGGAAAAAATATAGCAATGCATGAAAATGTGGCACAAGTCTAGCTTACCACAGGATAATAGCTCTCTCCACAGATAGTATTACGAGAACAGCATGCAGTATGAACATAACCACGCTTGTTATCCGGCAGAAGATAGAAGTGGCAGATGTCAAAATTGAACAACTAAGATATTAATATCACAATAATAAACAGTCAAATTTCATGAAGATTTAGATTCTATCGTAATATGAATAGTTGTGTTACCCTGCAATTGTACGGAGTTTTATGATAGTACAGAATTATTATACTGCATATGTAAAAGGAACATAGAAGGTATACCATCGGATTGTACTTATCAAGAAACAATTGTATATATTCGCCTGTAGAACTATCTCTTTGAGCACGGTTCAGAAAGTTCATATCCTGGAGAACAGACATAGGTAAATGGTAGCTGTATAAATGTAGCGTTGGGTTCAGAGATAGAGGGAGCATGTGCCACATTAGATAAAATTGGTACACGGAAAGAGTTATAAAATAAAACTAACTTTTTCCTTTTTGGGAAAAATAGAACTAACATAACAGTCCCCGGCAGACAAGCAGCAGCAAACAAAAAGGCAGCTGCACGAAAAAGGTAAAAGATGCAAAACTACGGTATGTTGACTTTGGTCTTTGGACGCCCTTTTAGCTACAATTAACATTGTACTCCACCTGAGATGAACTTTGGTCTTGTGATGCCTTCGCCCTGTCTTTCTCGACCGCCGGACGCACATCCCGCAAATAATCATTGAACACCAAAATTCAATCGTGATTTTTTTATAATAGCCACATTGCATGTGAAGTATGAGGAGTTAAGAGGAGGGAGTTATAGTGAGAAAGACATGAGATATGTCGTTTTAGTCACAATCTTCCATTTGATATCGAATAGGTATTACTTTTGAGAATTAATACATTTATATATTACCTTGTTTGTTTAGCATAAATTCAAAAAGGATTAGTCAAAGATGAAAATTTAAGTTACGATGACGGGTTAAGATGTTCTCTATGAGTCAACTCACTCCAAATTCCCATCCCGCTCCCGTTTATCAAAATGATGGGAGTTGAGTCACCCCCACTCCCCGTCCCCAAAATTCCCAACCTCTCCAACCGAACATGCACCTTTATATCTTATTTTTTTCGACAAAGTGAATATATTAATATCACGAAGATACCAATTACACCAAACTTCTGCACCAATAAGATGTCGCAAAGACATCCAGGATGCACACAACCCAAAAAAGAAAGGAAAAACAAACGCCCGCCAGAGTGATCAATTCCTCTCAGCGGCAGCACAGAAACCACCACCAAATACAACACTCGGAAAACAAAAAGGTTCCCAAAAACGACACCTCCAAGAAGGAAACAATGCACAAGCGTCGTCATCGTCTGATCCATGATCTCAGGTTTTCACCCTGGAGAAAGTCTGAGCTCTCAAAACATCACCTTCAGCAAGACCATTGTCAGGCACAACCAATGAAGGTCAAACCTTAGGTTTTCAACCTAAAAGTCGCGACGAGGTACTCGAGGAACACCACATAAAAAGAAATCCTCCGGTAATGTCGCCTCTACTTGCCACTGCTGCTTCTGAATGTTATCAAACACTAGGCTAACTCCATCGCCTCCAAGGCCCCCTCCGCCATTACTGGTCCTCCAATATCAACCACCATGACCTTCTCCACCGCTGTCTACACCATGGAAATTGAGATACCGACATATGTGCCATGGTGTCAACAAACAACAGAGCTTCGCGTCAAGCCCTCATGAAGCTACGTAGGCTGATATGAAGCCGCGCCCTCACCAAACCTATAACTTATATAACCCCTAACTTCAATTCCCTTCCTTTGTAGTGGGGCATACCCAACAACTATGAGATGCTTGTAGCAACTTCGTCAATATCAAGATCTCCCGGCTCAGTTTGCCAAAGAGATAGGGTGGACGTATGTTCCTAGCCCTAGGAGTGAGTGTGCGTCCGGTGTATGTATGTGAGCATATATGTCTGTACTGTGTTTCTTGAAAAGAAAAGAAAAAACTTACTCAATCCCAGCCGTGTTTGGCGGAGGGAAATTTGGGGTAGCGAATGAGAGTTTGATGGGCACGAGTCATATAATCCATTATTTGGTAGGGGTCAAAGTTGAGGGGCAAGGGGGATTGGAATTAAGAAGGCCAATTCCTACATATCACCTGTTGACACGCGGACGAAATGTTCTCTCAAGTATACTCACCACACACTAAACATGGATTTGAGACTAATTACCAATTTCCTATTGGGAAATGATTCTTATCACCCGACTAATTATCGCGCTTGGTCCGCCACCTTGGTTGCGCGCCACGCGTCCCACGTGACGTGGTGGCCCTGGCTTCTCCCGTTTTCTCTTTTCCTTATCTAGCTTCAGCAACCCCTTCCTTATCTCAAGCACCTCTTTACCCACCTGCAAACCTTCAACGCCACCATCTGCTCCAAGTTGGAGATGACAACGCTGCTACAAGCGGAGAACAAGATGGTGCTACAGGTTCTATCGTGCACCATAAGGCAGCAACCGCCGACTCCCTCTGTTCATTCCCTGTAGCTCCGTCACCAACTCACCATGGCTTGCTGCAGATCCGGTGGTGAGCATGAAACAGATGCGGCGGCAGCGACCGCTCACCCGAGTCGCCTGGACGCCGCTACTCGACTCCCCACTGCCTGGATCCGACGGATCCGGCCGCCACGCATCATCCCTGGATTTCGCTGCCGCAATCCCCTTCTCTGATAAGCTTGGATCCCTTTGCAACAGAGGCTCTGTTGCAATTGTCCGACCGCAACAGAACCTCTCTTGCAAAGCTCTATGTCTCAAATGCGCGGGATGGCAGAAAAATGCTTGGATCCCTTTGCAACAGAGGCTCTATTGCAATGGTCCGACCACAATAGAGTGTTTGTTGCAAAGCATGGGGTCTCATGTGCGCGGGGTCGACAGAAAAATGCTTGGATCCCTTTGCAACAAAGGTTGTGTTGCAATGTCCGATCGCAACAGAGCCTCCCTTTGCAACAGAGGCTCTGTTGCAATGTCTGATCGCAACAGAGCCTCTGTTGTAAAGCTCGTTGTCCCAGATGCACGCGATCGGCAAAAATATATTTGGATCCCTTTGCAACAAAGGCTCTGTTGCAATGGGCCGAACACAACAGAGCCTTTGTTGCAAAGCTCGTTATCTCGGACGCTGATCGGACGGCTACAGGCTGTTCCGTAGGACGATCACGCAGGCGGTGGATCTTTTGAAAATTACGACCGGCGGACGCTTAGCGTCGCCCTTTCCTACTTCTAATCTCCCACAAACTCCCACCACTACACTCCCATTCCCTTTCCCTAGTATTGCCAAATACGCCGGGGGAAACGCTTGGCTTTGGCCCGAAATGTAGATAGATCCAGTCCCGGAGCTGGCACGGTAGCCGTAGTAGGCATCATCGTTCGGGGCCGGCGATGAACGCGAGAGCAAGGCGTTGATGGGGCGCTCGAATCAAAGACCCAATCATGTATGGCGATCGGCGCGAGGTGCATTTGTGCTCTCGGCCTGGCAATCAGGCCGGACGGCGCTCGATTCCCTTCACCCGGGCCTAGTTTGGCACAACCCCAACCCCGGACAGGCGCGCGGCGCGTGGGAGATACGATACGAAGAAGCAAACACTACACCCTAACTAAGCAACCAAGCAAGCACTGGCAATACACGCCGAAAGTCCTAAGAAAACTCACCGATTCGAGGGGTTGGAGCGGGACCGCACCGGCCGCCGGCTGCTGCTGCTGCTGCTCCTCCTCCCCCGGCGGCGGCGACGGCGGCATTGAGCCCCAGCCCATGAGATTAAGCTTGGGTTCTTGGGGCTTGGGGATGGAAGAAGCGAGGGGTCAAGGTTTTGGTGGGATGGCCGGAATCGATCGAACGATCGTCGTCGAGGGGAAGAGGAAGAGTAGCTCGGAGTGGAGTGGCCGCGGCTGTGGAGGTGGAGGAGGAGGCTTTTATAGGCCGCCGTGAGTCTCCTCCCTCTCTTCCTCACGCGGTCAAGCAGGTGGTAGGGCCACTCAGGTCTCTATAGTCTATACTCCTCGTTTGGAGATGGAGCCTGGAGACAACCAGTGATTATTACTCCTACTGCTACCCTACCCAACCCGGCCCTCCGTTCCTTCGGTCTTTAGAAAAAAACAAAAGTGGAGGAGGCAATGCAGGTTCCAAAGCAAGCAGCTACTGTTTGGGATCCATTGTGCCAGTCAGGTCTAGTAGCATGCATGCTCCTCATGGTTAAAGTAAAACATCTTTTTTCTTGTGCAAAACTGCAAATACGTACGAAAAAAAATACAGGAGTACCATTTAACTAGTATCCACAAATATATGCTATTGGTAAATACATGTGTGTTGTCTGACAAATTATATATTTTTTGACTTTGTAAAAATATTATCATCGTGCATCATTATATGTCGTGTAACGGAATTTTATGAGACCACAACTTTAACGGGGTAGAAATTTTACACTTTTAGATGACGACAACTACGATACCTGGAAGCACTACGGACTGAGCGTAAACGCCGACGGTCGGTGTCTACGACGACGGCCAAATGTCGGGGCCGTCGGCGTAGATCTTGAGGAGAGGAGGCGGTTGCGTGACCGTCGGCGTAAGAAAGCCGTCGGCGTAGATGGACACCGTCAGCGTAAGAAAAGCCGTCGACATATAAACCGAACGTGAGACGGCGTTAAACGGTCTAACGGCACAAGACCTACACCAACGGCATTGCCTTCGGCGTACGTTTTTTCCTACAAAATAAAAGAATAATATAAAAATTAAAAAAATCAAAAAAATTTAAAAATATATTCAAAAAGGGATACGCCGACGGCATTGCCCTCGGCGTAACAGTAAAAAAATTAATAATTTAAAAAATTCAAAAAATATATTGAAAAAAATAATAAAAAAATTTAAAATTTTCAAACGGGGATATGCCTATGGCCAGGCCGTCGGCGTAGCAATAAAAAAATAAAAAATTGAAAATATTTATATTTAAAAAATGAAATAAAAAATTCAAACGGGGATACGCCTACGGTCAGGCCATCGGCGTAGCAATAAAAAATAAAAAAAATTGAAAATATTTATATTTTAAAATAAAAGTAAAAAATTCAAACGGGGATACGCCTACGGTCAGGCCGTCAGCATAGCAATAAAAAAATCAAAAAAAAATAAAACTTAAAAAACTGAAGTTACTACTCGTGTACCTAGAAATGGTTTAAAAAATAAAGAGCAAACTATCAAGCACATATAGTTCAAATTTCATCCCGTTCCAACTGAATCTGTGGAAATTTGTTTTTTTTCACGAGAGGTATATAAAAATAATTTAATGGAAATTTTGGTAAATTGTGAATAAAATATGGTCTAGTATTTTACAAAAATGGAGTGATTAAGGTTGACATCAAATATTTGGTACATCCTTCACAAAACCCCTACTTTTGTAACTCGGAAAATGAAAAACGGATTTTTCGTGTAAAGAAAATAAAAACTTCGTTTGACAAACTTGTTGGCTAGTATAACTAGCTAAATACCCGTGCGTTGCTACGGGACAACAAGTAAAGTGTGAGTGCATCCATTATTCTATTTTAAATTGAGCACAACATATGTTTAGCTTTTCACCACATAGCTATAAGCCCATAAGCACCGACTTAACTACTTTGGTCTTGCAAACATAATCTCGAGGCAACAAATCCCAGGGAAATCTTCCCAAACTAATTCTTCATCCTTTGAGAGATGATTCAGAAAAGATCCATCAGCTTCAACTCCTTTCCACCTTACCAAGTAGTACTAACAAATTCTTAGCACATAGAAAAATCGATGAAGTAAAGATATCTTCATAAAATGCAATTTTCGTTGCTGCTGAGGGCCTCTTTTGTCCAGGATCATCTTGAGCTCGTCCAGATGATCGTTCCATTAGTATTGATCTACTGCTCAGAAAAATCACATGCAATGCTTGAGATGCTTGTGTCGTGAAAGAACAAGTTTCAGATTCTGCATTGTTTCAGACCACAAAAGGTAAAACATGTTAATTGGCGACATGGCATAGTTCATTGCACGACAATTATAGCAGTTAAATAATCCGCTCAAGATACTCGTTAGAAACAAAAAAAAAGTGTACGTTTTGCCGGCAACCTGAGAAATAAATATATAGAAAGTTTCATATGGTTTTCTAAACACCACTTGCTCAAATCTCTAAACGCATGCTTTACACAACAACAAAAAATGAATATTTGTTTGGTTCTAATGAAAAACTTTGGATTTTTTAAAAGAAAAGGAGACCGATGTCTCTCCTTGTGGAACACCTTCGACACTACACGGCGAATAACAAGAACGGGTCAAGAGCAACACAAGCAAAACAATGATCAGGTGGCGCACACGAACTGCATTACTACATAATCAAATCTTAACATCAGTAAAGTACTCTGCTTGGATTTTTTTCATGTACACGTATACCAGACAAATTAGACCAAGAGAGATACAACTAATTTATAGAAGCCTGGAAATTCAACAAAGAACACCAATACTTGGTCATATAAAAATAAGGTAATATGCGTGAGAGGCTATGACCTACATATGCTTCCCTCCCATTTCCCAATTAGAGATGACAACAAAGTATCATGATGGTAAATTCAACCACGAGGGGAAGTTGGTGAGAAGCGACCGACGATGATGCCGTGTCCCTAGAATGGAGGACCGACAACTTATGTTGCCACTGCCAGCAGTACAATGCTCCACAATTCTCATGAAAAGAGTGGTATTTGGAAATAACGGATATTAGTAATAGTATTGTTCCAGATCGAATTAAATTGCAGTTGAAATCTTGCCGATCATATTAATATCTTGTACTGCAAATAATCTGTAATGTGAAATTCAAGCAAACAATTAATATATAATTGTGTTCTTTCCAGTTCAATGCATCAATTAATTTCTGTTTATTCTCTCAACTAAACCAAGGATTGTCTTAAGAGCCATTTAAATATAAACACTATACTTCAAACATTGTACCAACTTGGGAGTTAAATCTATCAATTGGACCCTTCAGATATAGAGGTAGTAGGTTAATATCTATTGGACAGCAGGAAAAACAGAAAGAAAAATAATCAACAGTGACCAATAGGAGCAGGCACCCTGTGAAGAGGGGCACAAACAGCTCGCAGACTGCGTTGCATATAGGAGAGAAAATTTACTGTTAATGTGAACTATATCAAAGTTCTTGCTAAGAAAATATTGTCAAGGATATGCGGAAGTTACATAGAGCAACACCGTCAGGATTAATTACAGATCATCAGAAGCAAACAACACATTCATAAACAAACACACAAAAAACATAATTTTGATCCGTGGTTTGCTTGTCGTTTCGGTGAAATAGAACCATCAGGCCAGTAGGCCATTGTCATATGCACTTGTGATCTAAACGTTAGAGAAAAAATGGCTGCACATAAACTATCCAGTAATTTCATAGTGCAAGTGCATTAGATAGATGAAACCATATCCAGCAATAGTTACCTGCATATCATTGGGTTGGGATCGTTACATGCAGCTATTAATAAACTCCATGCCGGTGACGCCTGCAGTGGCTCTCCGATAGCCGGCATGGAGCACGGGCAGCTATACCTACCATAGTGATGTCAACATGCACGGAATAACAATGGGCAGCACGGCAGCGCCTCAGGCGATGGCGGGCGAGCAGCGGATGGGTCGATGGTATTCCTCTGTGGTTTCCGCCTTCCTCGATGATGAACCCCGCATGGCGGAGTGACCAGGAAAGAGCGCCGGGAGCGGCAGAGCCTCTGTTGCTCTTCGATTACGCACGAGGCGAAGCCGCGAAGGTCTGGGCTAACGGAGCTCAAGGAATCGCCGAAGATGTCCACACCCAGGATCAGGTACTGCCCAAACGTGGGCTGCAGCATGCAGGAACGCCTAGTCACGTTACCAGGTCCTCGTACATCCAACCCACCGCGATCAATGGTGTCAATGCCACGACGTCCCGCTGGTTTAGGCCATCTCCGCCGCTGCCCCTGGCCTCCCTTTCACAGCCGCTATAAGGCATGTACTCCTCTTCCCGCCGCCTCTCTCATGCGTACGAATTAGATGGAAGGCCGCTTGTAGGTGTGGCTCTGCAACCTAAAGGTGGTTGTGGAGGTGGAAGGTGAGGGATGCCTCGACAGATACGGGGAGATGGAGATAGAGGCCATCGGGCCTGTTTGTTGGAGGATAGATAAGGTAGTGATTTGATGAGCAAGATTTTAACCATAAATACATACATTAATATGGAATGGGGAGGTATATCATTGGAAGGAGCGAACGAAAATTGTGGATCATTGAAAACCGGTGGAAGGAAACATACGTACGAGGGGGAGGGGACGAGGGTACTATGGAAAGCTAAATTTATTTTTACAGGAAGTATGGAAAGTTATTTATTGGTTGGTTGATACTATGGAAAGTTATAAATACTGATTGTGCGTGGGAAAGTTATTTATTCCGTCCTTCGTTTTTTTTCCGCATGGTGTGGGGCCTCGCCCTCGGCAGAATAATCGGGGGGAGTTTTATTTTTATCGATACGAGATTTTGTTCAACGGACGACGTACCAACTCCCCCTTTAGGAGTAGAGATATACACACATGTGCAAAATATGAGTTCATTTGAGAAAACTATCTTTTGAATCTAGCTATAACATCGGTCATTTGTCTTGAAGGTCATGAATCTTCACACTCGATAGCTCATTTTGAAAATAATTTTTTAAGATATTTGCCTTATTTCAAGTTTCTTGTTTTGTATGGTTACTAGGACATAAATTAGGATGTAACGCGAAGGTTTACATTTTTTTGATTTTTTTGAATTATTTTTATCAATTTCAAAAAGTGATCAAAACGAGGGCATGGCCGGTGATAGGTAGGGGTGAAATCTTGCAAAACTATTGGTGGATCTATGATGAAATGACTACTTGTGTACCTAGAAATGATTTTTTTAAAATAAAGAGCAAACTATCAAGCACATGTTGTTCAAATTTGACCCCGTTCCATCTGAATCTGCATAAACTTGTCTTTTTCAGGAGTGGTATATAAAAAATATTTTACATGGAAAATTTGGTCAATTGTGAATAAAATATGGTCTAGTATTTTACAAAAATGGAATAATTCAAGTTAACATCAAATATTTGGTACATCCTTCACAAAAACCCCCTACTTTTGTCACTCGGAAAATGAAAAATGGATTTTTCGTGCAAGGAAAATAAAAACTTTTTTTGTTAAACTTGTTGGATAGTATAATATACACACATGTGCAACATATGACTTCATTTGGAAAAACAATCCTTTGAATCTAGCTATAACATCGGTCATTTGGGTTGAAAGTCATGAATCTTCATACTCGATAGTTCATTTTAAAAAGACCTTTTCAAGGTATTTGTCTTATTCCAAGTTTTTTGTTTTGTATGGTTACTAGGACATAAATTAGGATGTAACGCGAATGTTTTACATTTTTTTGATTTTTTTGAATTATTTTTATCGATTTCAAAAAGTGATCAAAACGGGGGGCATGGCCGGTGATAGCTAGGGATGAAATCTTGCAAAACTATTGGTGGATCAATGATGAAATGCCTACTTGTGTACCTAGAAATGATTTTTTGAAAAAATAAAGCGCAAACTATTAAGCACATGTTGTTCAAATTTGACCATGTTCCAGCTGAATTCGCATAAACTTGTCTTTTTGAGGAGAGGTATATAAAAAATATTTTACATGGACACTTTGGTCAATTGTGAATAAAATATGGTCTAGTATTTTACAAAAATGGAGTAATTCAAGTTGACATCAAATATTTGGTACATCCTTCACAAAACCCCCCTACTTTTGTCACTCGGAAAATGAAAAATGGATTTTTTGTGCAAAGTAAATAAAAACTTTCTTTGTTAAACTTGTTGGCTAGTATAATATACACACATGTGCAACATATGACTTCATTTGGAAAAACTATGCTTTGAATCTAGCTATAACATCGATCATTTGGCTTGAAAGTCATGAATCTTCATACTCGATAACTCATTTTGAAAAGACTTTTTTTGCCTTATTTCAAGTTTGTTGTTTTGTATGGTTACTAGGACATAAATTAGGATGTAATGCGAAGGTTTTACATTTTTTTTGAATTATTTTTATCGATTTCAAAAAGTGATCAAAACGGGGGGCATTGCCGGTGATAGCTAGGGGTGAAATCTTGCAAAAATATTGGTGGATATATGATGAAATGACTACTTGTGTACCTAGAAATGATTTTTTGAAAAAATAAATAGCAAACTATCAGGCACATGTTGTTCAAATTTGACCCCGTTCCAACTAAATTTGCATAAACTTGTCTTTTTCAGGAGAGGTATATAAAAAATATTTTACATGAGAACTTTGGTCAATTGTGAATAAAATATGGTCTAGTATTTTACAAAAATGTAGTAATTCAAGTTGACATCAAATATTTGGTACATCCTTCACAAAAAACCCCTACTTTTGTCACTCGGAAAAGGAAAAATGGTTTTTTCGTGCAAAGAAAATAAAAACTTTCTTTGTTAAACTTGTTGGCTAGTATAATATACACACATGTGCAACATATGAGTTCATTTGGAAAAACTATCCTTTGAATCTAGCTATAACATCGGTCATTTGGCTTGAAAGTCATGAATCTTCATACTCGATAGCTCATTTTGAAAAGACTTTTTTAAGATATTTGCCTTATTCCAAGTTTGTTGTTTTGTATGGTTATTAGGACATAAATTGGGATGTAACGCGAAGGTTATATATATTTTTGATTTTTTTGAATTATTTTTATCAATTTCAAAAAGTCATCAAAACGGGGGGCATGGCCGATGATAGCTAGGGGTGAAATCTTGCAAAAATATTGGTGGATTGTAACACCCCGATAATCATGCTATAATAACTCCAGTCTAATGATGTTATGTCACCATGTTTGCCAAGCTTAATTGCCCCTTGGTTAAAATCAAATCTAAATTCAAAAATTCAAATGCAAGTCAAGATAAAACTTTGGCAAGCAATCAAATAAAAAAATGTTCTTACTGTTGTAAATGATCCCAAAGCAATTTAAAACCAATAACTTCTAAATATTGATTTGCCCTAGAATTTTAATAAAATAAAGTGGAAATTAAAGTTGATCCAAAAATTATGCAACCAATTTTATTAAATGCATAATAATCAGCAGGTCATAGTAAAATATAAATATATGTTTATCAAAATGTTTGAATAAAATAAATAAATAATAACAGTGCTAAACAACCCCATATAAATCTTTTAAAATAAATAACCATATTCAAATGATTTTATTTTTATCCCAAATTTTTTCTAGCAGTGTAATGTAATGCAATACAAATACTGGTGCAAGTTTCCTTGTTGAATAAATTCAAATACTGTCTAAACAAATTATAAACATAAAAGAAAAGGAACCAAAAACAAAAAAAGGAAGGAAAAACTAAAAACCCGCCTAGGGCAAGGCCCAGCCAGCCCCTCATTCTCCATCTTCTTCCCTGTTCATCCTAGCAGCCCCCGTGCATGATGTCGACGCCGTGGTCGTCCGTGGCCGGGATGGCCACGTGCCGGCCATCTGCCGCACCCTCGGCGTCCTACAAGCCGCCGTCGAGCCCCCCCCCTTGAAACCCTAGCCTCCCACTTCCCCTCATCATCTTTCTTCCTCTTAGATCGAGCTCGCCCATGGACTCTCCGTCGCCGCCGTTCGTCGTCGTCGCGGCCATCGTCGCCCCCAGGCCAAACCAGCGTGTCCACGCCGTGCGCCATCATCGTCTTCATCGGTCTGCCGAAGGAATCGGGGCGAGACGCCCTGTAGAAGTCGCCATCCGTCATTTCCCCCCACCACGGCCGTCACCTCGCGCCGGCAAATTCGCCCGCCTCCGGCCTCCCCGAGCCCAGTGCCACCCGCTGCAGCCCCGCAGTGAGCTCCTCCTCCGCCCTCCCCTCGCCCCGCTGTCCATCCGTGCACGTAGGTCGTCGTCTCCGTCTCGTCCGTGTATGCCGTGGTCGCCTTGTACGGAGCACGCGCTCACACGCCTCTGTCTGGGCTGGTCGCGCCCGTGCGTACCCAGCCACGCGTGGGCGTGCCCCCGTCTAGCTGCTGGCCATGGCCATCCATGGTCGGGCCGTGCTGTGTGCGTGTGTGTGTGCAGAGTGGGTGGCTGTGTGCGTACGCGTGATGTGTGTGTGCGTCCTGGGTGTGTGCGTGCATGTTGAGTAGGTGTGAGTAGGTGTGGGTTGTGTGTGCGCTCGCGTGACAGCCGCCGCCGTTGGCTGGTTCCAGCCGCCGCCGCCGGCACTGGGCGCCTGGCCGCCCGTGGCTGCTGCTCTGCTGCCATGACTGTTAGCTGATGTTGCTGAATATTGCTACTGCTGTTGAAAATTTCTGCTGAACCTTATTTGTGTGCCTTAAAACAGCAGCAATACAAGTCTCCAAACATAGCTAAAATTAATATGGGCATGTAGTACACTTATCAAGCTTCAAATGTTTCCATTGGACCAATTCCAAATAATGCATAGATTAAATCCTGTAAAAATGACAAAATGCTCTTTTCAATTACTACTGCTGCAAAAAGTGCTACTGTACACTTTTGTTAGCCACAAAATAGCAATGAAACAAGTTCAAAAATGGCTAAAATTGATATGGAGTGAAAGTAGACATAACCAGCTTTGATTCGTTCCATTGGACCAACCTTAGAAAATGCATGGATTAAATGCTACAAAAATCACAAAACGCCAATATTTAACCGATTCATGAAATATAATTAAGTTGCACTTTTTCGTCAAAGTTTTGATAAAGTAAACGAGCTCTAATAAATTTGGCATCTGTACCAGATTAAAGATCACGGAAAACTGATAAACTTTCGTATAACGCACTAACTCGGCGGATGAGCAGAACCAAAACCGTAACCCCTCGAAAACAGCTAATTGATGTTAAATCAGAAATCTCAGACTTAGCAAAGTTTGGGAATTCCAACAGTAGACAATGACATGTGGGCTCATGCACCTTTCATATTAAATAAAATCCTTTTTATTTGTCACTGCCTATGACATGTGAGTCCCTCATGTTAGGGTTGACCAATCAACTCTCTTGTTCTGAATAATGTTCAATTTAATAACAAAAATAAATAGGACAAATTGATTTAAACTTTAAAATTCAATATCTTCTAAATCGTAAGTCAGATGAAAATATTTTGTAAAACAAAGTTGCTTAGAATAATATAACGAGTATGGATACGCTACCCGTATACCCACCGCACCCCTCTAACACAATGAACACGTGACTTTCCCCCTCCGGATCGTCTGTCTGGTAATCACCCGGAGCCGGTAAAATAGCCGGTTAAATTCTCGTTTCGTCTGCAACGTGTAACACTGTGTTAGAACACCGCCAACCATGCGTTTGCCATGTCTTGAATTTGTATTGCTATTATTGTTGTGTATTCATTGTTTCTCCCCCTCTTAATCTCCGATAGGCCCCGCTGTTGTCGACTACACCGCTGCTGGGTACGACTACTTCGTCGACGACCCTACCTCTACTGCCGAGCTTCCAGGCAAGCAGAGCCATTTCCTTCCCCAGATATCGCCTATCTTTCCGTACATTTCTTGCACTAGGCATGGTTACTGCTGCTGCTACGTTACAATCCTATTCAATTGCATAGCATGTTTTTGTCGCCCCTTGATGTACCTTTCTTTATCCTAAACTGCCTATAAATATATATATTCTATTCAGCAGTGAACCCTGCGCATTGTTAGCTAGGATTAGATAGCGGGATGTGATCACTCTGGGAGTGATCGCGGAAATGATATATTACAACTGCAACAGGTACGGATCAATGCAGACGCCCTAGGGAACCTACAACGGCGAGACTCTGCCGAGTCGCTTCGAGATTGACTTACGAGTGGACGGACTCGTATTTCACTCTCGTCGGCTCAGTAGCATAGCATCACTGGGATGATACGAGGGAATTCCTCTTTAGTTCATTCTGCTGGTGTCTCGGCACCACCGGGGTGATACGAGAATATTCCTCTTTAGTTCATTCCACTGATGTCTCGGTCGAACCTCTTCAAGTGTACCATCGAGGGTGATTCCTCCTGGTTTCACTTGATGGTAGGCACTCGAATCAACTGGTGTCCTTACAGGTAAGGAGTCGGGTGACCCAACGTTGCCCGCGCAGGGTATCTTAGCGGAACGACAGGTCAGGTGTATTCCACCGGTGTGCGGCGGGCCTGGTACTGTTCGTGGCCAAAAAATTTCCTGTTGTACGAAAGTCGAACTCTACCAAGAGCACACGCGAGTAAAGGTAAGGAGACGGTTCACCTTGTTGGTAACCGCACGAGTTGGTGGGACGACAGGACAGGCATCGACGTTACTGGTGGTCCTGGCTGCTGTCGTTGTCCGCGACTCACCGAGAAAGGGGCAACGATAACGGTTGTCCCGGCAGATAATAATAAAATGAATTAACGGTTCAGGTGGATGACTTGAGTGGGTCGACGTGCCCTATACGCACTACCTCCACGTGGGATTACGGTGTGGGCCCTCCGCGTTGTGGTCTCGTTCGAAAGCTCTGAAAGACGTCCAGTTTCAGCATTGTGGTTGGGTCGGATCGTGCTGCGGCACTAGATCCACTTGGCACACAACGACCCGGAGGGTGAGGGGCGACGGTCCAAGACCCCCTTGCGCTTAGGACTGTAGACCGGCGGGGACCTCTCTGATGAGCCGTAGGATGGGCCTCGGCGTGTCGGATAGCCTCGGTGGCGCATTCCCTAACAAGGTGTACGCCACCCTGGAGATCCGAGCGTGTAGGGTAACAGTAGTGCAGCCCCTGCAGGGATGATAATCTATTCGGATAGCCGTGTCCACGGTAACATGACGCTTTATGCTGAAGCCAGCGCCTACTACTACAAACTACTACTATTAAACTGTTGGTTCCGGTTTCTCTTCCTCGCAGGGAAGTCGAGGAGGGGAACTCGGAGGCAGTATTATTATTAATCATTACAACCTACTATTATAAAATGCTGCAGCAACTTCTGTTGCATTGTTATTACATTCATGCTATTGAACTGTTGGCTGATTCTTACCTCATGCTGCAAGACTCGTCGGAACATGCTAGTCTTTGATAGGCCTAGCTTCTTACCCTTATTCTGATTTCTATCTTGCAGTCCACTATATACAGCCTCCCATTTCCATTTGAAACAAATGCATAAATGCTTAGTAGCGGACGTAAGACTCGCGGGTATGCTAGATACTCACCTGCTTTATTTCCCCCCTTTTTGTTTTGCCTGATCGGCCGCTGCAGTCGACGTTGGAGCCTTGGAGCCCAGGAGCAGGAGATACCCGATGCCGACCACCGCAACGTGAAGATCCCCGATGCCTTCTACGACGTCGAGTTCCCCTTTGACCAGGAGTAGTTTGGAGGTTCCCCTGATACTGGGCCATGAACTCATCAAACTGGACATCATTGAAGGACCATCCTTTCCTGCGGGTATAATCAAACAAAAGTGGTGCAGGTAGGCGGATCTCTCGAGTAATAGTCTTTTCAAACCTCAAAATATAAACAAGGTTACCAAACTCAGAAGTCGTGGTAACAAACTTATGCCTCTTCATAGAAGAAATATCAAGACTTGTGTATGGAAAGGGAACATCATCAGGATGCGGGGTGCCATCAAGAGACTCAAGGAGAAGTGTGGCATAAACGCCACCAAATAAATCACGCTTGTTACCATTCATAGCAAGGCGACGAGCAATTAAGGCACCCACATTATAATCACTCCTACCATAGAGGGCGTTCGCATAGATAGCGAAATCTGGTGCAGAACCGTTGCACGTGTTGTCACGAGCCAACACCCCTCTGGCAATAAAATATGCAAAATACCTGAGATGAAGGAATAAAATGCTGGAAATCTTTGCACGCCGGATATCCATCGTCTCCTGGATACAAAGGGAGTCGAAGAGAGTCCTCAACTCGATGGGCTGAGAGTTCATCCTTGCCGTCTGACCACCGTTCGTCACACCTATTATTTCACAAAATCTTGCCAAAGACATGGTCAGAAGCTTATCATAAATTTTAAACTCTATAGTTCCAGCATCATGACTATAGTAAAAACTATTAATGAAACATGAGGTGAGTTTCTTATATTGTACCACACGGCATAGTGCTAGCCGTGTCAAACCTGCATTGGCGCAAAGGCCATAAAATTCCTCCTTGATTCCTGCAGCTTCAAGAAAATCATCGCACTGATACATCATTGCGCATGCCGGACTCTTGTTTTCCAACAATTCTAGGGGCACATGATCTTCATTGAAGCTCACCCTAGCAGCTGAGGGTGAAGCTGCTGCTCTAGTAACTCGATCGGAGTGCTCGGGCTTATTCTTCCCAAGCCACCCCTTTGCTTTTCCTAGCAAACTCATTTCTGAAATTTTTGACAATTCACAAAAAACAAGGATTTAAACAAAGTTAGTTGAGGCAAACTACTCTACTCACTTACTTAAGGCATAAACTTGCATCAACACTTGGAAAATAAATTTCTATACATGCATGCAAGCTCATATAAACAGCACCAAGAACTACTAAATACTCACAAATGAAGCCACCAATCAAAAATCTAATTGGAGGGGTGGGTAGTTACATACCAGGGAGTATTTGCTCAAAATCTCAGCTCAAACGATGGGCTGTAGAGAGAGATCAAAAATCGCCTCCAAGAATAGCAAGAACACAAGAAGGAGTGCAGAATCGTGTTTTTGGAGAGAAAGGAAGAAGGAGGAAGAAGACGTACCTTGAAGTGGGGCCTGTGGGCCCCAGGCGCCCTGTGGGCGCGGCCAGGGGGGTGGCCGCGCCAGCTGGCCGCCTGGGCCACTGGTGGCCCCCCTGTCAGCCTCAGGGCCCCCTGGATCACTCTCGACGTGGAAATTTTTATTTTTATTTTTTCGGATTTTTTCTGAAAACTTCACTGTTGAAAAAATTTCGGAGTTCAAAAAGCTGCGAAACTTTCTGAAAACTTGAAACAGTGATTATAATTGTGAAGCTTCAAAACATATACACTTGGTACAGCCAAAAAGAACAGAAGCTAAAGCAAAGGAAAACATGACAAGCTCCACATTTTACTTATATAAAACATGCTAGCTAGCAAGGTTGATCAAGTCTTACCAACAAACCGACGATATATAGAGCAAAAAGTCTCACCTCTTATGAAGTGATCATTGCACCTTTACTTTAATAAACATTTTCCCCACCATAATGGTTTTGTATTTGTGGTGCACATGTAGAGGACAATCCCATTCTCGAATCTTCACGGTCTTGATATTCTCTATCGAGTTAAGGCCATGCCTTTTGTCAATCTTTTTTGGAAAATACACCATGATTTCTTTATCATCGACGTGGAAGGTAACCTTTCCTTTATTGCAATCAATAATAGCACCTGCAGTGTTAAGAAAAGGTCTACCAAGAATAATGGAGATGCTCCCATCCTCGGGCATGTCGAGCACAACAAAATCTGTAAGAATTAAACAATTAGCAACTTCAACAGGAACATCTTCACAAATACCTATTGGGACGGCTGCTGACTTGTCAACCATCTGAAGAGAGATATCTGTAGGGATTAGCTTATCTAAAAATAACCTCCTATAAAGAGAAAAAGGCATAACACTCACTCCTGCTCCGAGATCACATAAGGCAATTTTGACATAATTATTTTTTATGGAGCAAGGAATGGTGGGTATACCCGGATCACCAAGCTTCTCAGGAATCTTGCCACTAAAAGAGTAGTTAGCAAGCATAGTAGATATTGCCTCATTAGGAACCTTTCTTTTATTTGTAACAATATATTTCATATATTTGGAATAAGGAGGTAACTTGATAGCATCAGTCAGGGGAATTTGTAGAAAAAGAGGTTTCATCCATTCACAAAATTTATTATAGCGCTCTTCTTCTTTAGATTTGAGAGACTTACCTGGAAAGGGCATGGGTTTCTGTACCCATGGTTCTCTTTCCTTCCCATGTCTCCTTGCGATGAAGTCTTCTCTAGTATACTTCTTGCGTTTATCGGGTGCTTCTTCTTCTCGCACCTCGGGAGGATCATCATTCTCCTTATCCTTTTCTTCGGGCTCAGCACCGTCTTCAGTTTCAGCATCGGAGGTAGATATGCTATTAGGATCAACAACAGGTTCTTCACTTGTAATAGGATCATTGGAGTTGTCAACTTTCTTGTGTTTCTTCTTCTTCTTTTTCTTCTTTGGAGAGCTAACAATCTCGTCTTATACCTGCACTTGAGAATCTTGCTCGATCCTCTTCGGATGCCCCTAGGGATAGAGTGGGTCCTGGGTGTGTGTTCCACCCCTAGTTTTTATACCATAAGCATGTATACTTGTTTGGCATTATTAGCAAGCAAATCTTTTTGCACTTTAGAAATTTGTTCGAGCTGAGTTTGAACCATATGAGAATGCTTAACAAGATATTTAACATCATTAACTATTCTTTCAAGAACACCAATTAAATTTTTGATAGCAAGAGAATTATCATGCAACTGACTTTGTATCCTCATATTAAAATGGTCTTGCTTAATAATAAAATTATCAAGCTCATCTAAGCATTGGTCGGGATGCTTAGCTTTAGGGATGTCATTTTCAGTAAAATCAAATAGAGAGTGTACCTCTACCAAGGGAGGGTGAGCATTAGTCTCACACATATTCTCAATAGTAGGTAGAATTTTCACGTCTTTGGCTTTAATGCCTTTCTCCTTTATAGAATTCTTTGCCTCTTGCATATCTTCGGGGTTCAGGACAAGCATGCCCCTCTTCTTTGGTGGTGGAGGTGGTTCAGGTACGGACCAATCTTCGTGGTTCTTGGCAATCTTGCCCATTAATTCTTCAGCATCGTCCGGTGTTCTTTCCCTGAAAACACTACCAGCACAACTATCCAGATACGATCTAGATTCAAGGGTTAGACCAGCATAAAATATATCAAGTAATTCATTCTTTGGGACTTCATGTCCCGGTCTAGCCTTAATTAAACTACAATATCTCCCCCAAGTTTTAGGGAGGTGCTCATCCTGCAACTGTTTAAAGTTGTAAATTCTTTGTAAAGCAGCATGTTGCATATGAGCAGGAAAATATTTATCAATAAAGAATTGAACTAAGTCTCGAGGACTCTTAATGGAACCATAAGGTAGTGCATCATACCATGCTTTAGCGTCTTCCTTCAAATAAAAAGGAAAAAGCTTGGCCACATAAAAGTTTTGTATTCTCTCATCAGTAGTAAATAAGCTACCCAACTCGGCGAGTTTGGTCACGTGTGCTATCATCATCATTTTCTCTGCCATAAAAAGGGTCAGCTTCGGCTGTAGATATAAGTGAAAGATCAACAGAGAAATCATAATCAGGATCAGTGATGCATATAGGAGATGTAGCAAATTCAGGATCATGAGTAATCTTGTTCTTCATGGAGTGCTTTTCAAGCAGCTCCTTAACAGCACCAGGGTCATAGTCGACACAATCTTTTAGTTCCCTGCAAAAATCATCATCAAGAGTAATATAATCATCATCAAGGATTCTCTCCTTGAGTTCATCTAAGTCTGGGTAACACAAGGTTTTGCACGTAGGAATATAGGTAGGAGGAGTATCAGTCTCAGACTGTGCTGCACCCTTAGAAATATGAGCTTCGAGATAGTGACCAAGAAAACTAGTATCATCAAGTGTAGTGGAAGCATCATCAAAAGTATCGGACATAGTAACAGACTCAGTAGAAGTAGCATGTGGTGGTAGTGGTGAAGCAAACTTACTTATAACGGAAGGTGAAGAAGCGTAGCACTGGTACTCAGAACGGTACCTTTTCTTGTAGTGGATGGTAAGATCGGAACCTTGGGGTCTCCTTTCTTACCCATAGCGGATAAAGTGTAGCAGGTAGAATACTTCAAGTAGACTTGTAAATATTGCTATGCTCCCCGACAACGGCGCCAGAAAACAGTACTTGATGACCCTCAACTGTAGGGGATCGTTTGTAGCGTTTTCGCGGCTAAGTTAACCCAATTTATTGATTCGACACAAGGGGAGCCAAAGAGTATTTATAACCTTTGATAGTTGAGTTGTCAATTCAACCACACTTGAAATATACTTGCTTGCAAAAATATATTAATAGCAACTGTGGTATGATAGTGATAGTGATAACAGCGAAAGTAAAACAACAAAAGTAAATTACTAGTAACCAGTAGGATTAAAACACTGTAGGCTAGGGAGATGGATGGCTGGGCGCTGCTTGAATAATAGTGAACATGTAATAGATTCCAACAGGGGGCAAGGCACACGGAAAAGAAAGGATCATCTAGGCAAATATCAAACATTAGGCATGTATCCCGAAGGTAGTTGTACATGCTTGCAATAAGAACTTGCACAACATCTTCTGTCCTACCATCCCGCTACGAACGGGGCCAAAGGGAACTTATCGAGATTAAGGTGCTCCTGTCAAAGAGCACCGGAACAAAGCAATAAACTCAATGGATACATGAAATCCTCAAATTATGAACCATCCCCTTTGGTGTCCCAAGCTTTCACCTTTGGGATCGCCGGTTCCGGACCGTAATAGGTGCATACAACTCATAGATAGGATCAAGAACATAAATATACTCATGAAAACACAAGTGGTTGAGATCTGAAAACATGGCACTCGGGCCCAAAGTGACAAGCATTAAGAGCAACAAGTTGTAGCAAAGATGATAAACACCATAGTAGATGATAGGCAACATGCCCCCAACAATCCGACGAACTATTACATGATCAAACTCATCCAAACCCTACCATCCCCTTTGCCTACAGCGCGGAATTACTCACACATGTGAAGAGAAGTCATGGAGGGAGGATGGATTGGTGATGGTGATGACGATGGCGACGATCTCCCCTCTCCGGAGGCCAAATCAGCCTCCAGATTAGCCTTCCCGAGGAAGAAGAGAGGGTGGCGGAGGCTCCACGACGGAAACTGGAAAATCGACCTCTGTTTCGGGGTTATCCCGTCACGGGAATAAATAGGGGTCTCAGTAGGCCACCAGAGGAGTGGGGAGGCCCCCAGGCGGCTAGGTGGCGCGACCAGGGGTGGGTCGCGCCAGCAGGGCGCCTGGATCCCCTGTGGCCCCCCTTTGGCCCCATTTCTGGCTCATGCAAGCTTTTGGTGCGTCGATTTTTCTGAATTTTCTGGGATTTTTCCGAGATACCTAAAAATCCATTTCCTGCACACAATAAAACCACACAGGAAGCTCTGCTGAAAACAGCGTCAGTCCGGGTTAGTTTAGTTCAAAGCATGCAAGAATGAGGGCAAAACAATAGAAAAATTGTTTGGAAAAGTAGATACGTTTGAGACGTATCAGCAATCGACTATCTCAGTCGGAGAATAATCACAGACCAGCCAACCCTAACTGACGGGCGGATGATACGTCCTACAGGTATCTATAATTTATGCTTTCTCCATGGATGTTTTGTGTGATATTGATATGATCTAGATACACTTTCATACCCATTTGATCATATTTGGACGAACTTATTAACTCAGTGCACCACAGTGCCAGCTCCTGTTTTCTGTTGTTTTTCTATTTCAGGTTTCCCCCATATTAAAAGTGCTCCAAAAATTCAAGAAAAATTATATAAAAATATAGCGCAGAAGAACCTTCCAGAATCACCTGGGTGGGGCTAGAGGGCCAGCACCAGGGGTCCAGACGCCCTGGTGGCGCGACCTTGGGCTTGGCCGCGCCAGGGGGGCGCCTGGACACCTGGTGGCCCCCTGGCTGCCCCCCTCCGCCTATTTAATCTCCGTGACGGGATTCTTCCGAAGACAGGACCCTTTTTCGCGATCTCGCATCTGTTCCGCCGCCGCACTTCCAAGATCGGGAGCGCCAGCAGACCTCTTCCCGGCACGCTGCCGGAGGGAGGTTTGACCTCCGGGAGCCTCTCCTCCACCATGGACGCTTCCCGAATGATCCGTGAGTAGTCTAACTTGGACCATGGGTCCGTGATCAATAGTTATGTGATGTTCTCCTCCCCTCTTTGTTCTTCATGGATTAGACCTTGTGAGCTGCCCTACATGATCAAGGCACATATGTAATTCTTTCTGCTGTTGCTATGCTGAGTTTGCTGGGATCTGATGGATTATGAGACTATGTTCAGTTTGTGATGGAGTAATATATTTGGCTCTTATCTTTATATTTTTGTTCTTGAGTAATTCTTGCATGTTCTCCGTTGCTATTTTTTGCTTTGGCCAAGTAGTAGGTAGTGACTACAAGAGGGAACGTTATGCTCGATTATGGGTTCATGCCCCCTGATGACTAGCTTGAGTGACAGAAACATGAGTCTAGGGGATGTGCTATTGCCACAAGGGGGAAAACAACGGTGCTTGTAACCGCGGTTGCAAGGATTGTTTACTTTACGCAAATTTCTTTTAATGAAGTTGTCTGTTTCTTTGGGTTTACACTTTGGGTGGGGCTCGCAACTTAATACCAGCGAGATGTTCTGGATAGATATCTCAAGGTGGATGATTAGTAGTAGATGCAGTTGGATTTCGGTCTACTTATTTTGGCTTACCGCCCATGCTTTTGAGCCTCTTCCTTTCTTTGTAGCATAGTTAGCATTGTCGTGCGTTTTTAATCTTGTCAATTGCCCAGATGTGTTTTGTTTACCTCGCATAGCAGTTTTGTCGTCTTTTGGGAGAGAGACATCACTAGTGATCGTCACGGGACCCCGGTCCATATTATCATCACTGTTTACACGCTTAATTTATTTCCTGCTTTTACTTTCTAGTTGCTATTACCTTTATCCTTTATCCCTTGCGTTTGATCCGTTGTAAAGAACAAGGCCGGAGAGATTGACAACCTCTCTGAACTTCGTTGGGAGCAAAGTTATTTGTATTGTGTGCAGATCCATGTCAATTGCGCCGTTGACACCTACTTCTCACTTCCGGAGTCCTACGGGAGACAAACCCTATCCTCTACATAGGGTAAATTTTCTGCTATCCTACATCTCACCTTCCACTTGGGGTACCAATGAAGGGCGAGAAGCCATTATCCACTTCCACACTATCAAGCAAATTTTTGGCACCGTTGCCGGGGACTCCGAGTGCTAAGATAGGGGAGTTGCACACTATATTTTACCTTTGCTTTTTAGTCTTGTTGGTTTACCTTTCAGTTTTTATTTTAGTGTCCTTTATCAAAAATCACAAAAAAATATATTTACCTTGCTTTTAGTAGTCCTTCTTGTTTAAATGAACATGTTAGGACTTGGTTCTTTGAGGGAATCGGAAGTTCTGGATTTCCGTCAAAGGGATGGAGAAAATATGAAGAAGGCATGGGACAGAATTTCTGAGGCACATAAGAGAATTATGCCTTGGATACCCATAAAAATTGTGCTTAGAATTTTTTTCCATGGTCTTTTTAAGTGGTGTAAACACTCTCTTGATATTATAGCCGAAGGAGACTTTTTAGAGTGTGATGAAGCTAGAGCTCTTGATATTTTGCATGGTCTATCTAGTTATTTTGTTTATGATCGTAGTATTGATACTATTATAGATAGACCTACCAACATTGAAAAGAGGTTGGATGCTCTAGACTTGAGAAAGGTAGAGGAACTGATGTGGAGCATCCAACGGACATCACCATGGACATGGACCTCCCGCCAAAGGACATACGGGTCGAGCATTCAAAGGTGAACTCTATCCTTTACGCGTGTCCTTTCAGTCCCCTCACGGATGGTATACTACTTGACCCTCCACTCCCATGCATACTTAGGTTGAAGAACTACACGTGCGTCGAGGAGGAGGTGAAGCGCAAGGGAACGACTACATCATCCGCGAGGGAAGCTTGGAAGAGAAGACAAAAGAGAGGAGAAGAATGATTGGTACAAGGGAAAGCCAACCCAGGAGATGACCCACGGGAAGACGGAGAGAAGAAGATGCAAGGGCCCCTGGCCACCCCGGGTGCCCGGTCCCTCCTCGGCCGAAGCCCGAGACCTACTGACCACCCCGGATGCCCGGTCCCCCGTACCCCGGGTGCCCGGTCTAAAGACCCCGGGTGTCCGGTCCCTGGCGGCCTGATCTGGGAAATGTCCCATGTACCCCTCTCTCCTCACTTAGGCTATATATACTCCACCCCACCTCCATTCTAGGGTTAGCTAAGAACATATTCAGATTTGGGATAGCTTAGCTCCTACTCCCCCATGGGGATTTGATCTCCTTAGGGATCCTCTCTCCATCCTACCACCTCCCGCGGGAGAGAGACTCGATCTGTGGATTGAGCCTCAACCTACCCTCCTCTCCCTAGTCATAGAAGGAGAGGCCCCAATCCTAGTAGTAGAAGGAGAGGGATCAATCTAGCTACCACTTGTGTGGATGTATGGATCTTGTTATGTATGGATTTGGTGTGTGGATTTGAGTTCCCTTTGTTTGGATCTTGTTCCCCTTCCTCTCTTTTGTGTTCTTCTTGAGTTGTGAAAGATTGGGCCAATCCATAGGCTTGCCCTACATCATTTTGTATCAAGAGCAAGGTTTATCACATCTTGGAGCCCCCCATCTTCTAGCCAATTTTAGCTTTGTTCTTCCCAATTTCGAAAATCCCCACCAAAAATAGCCATACAAAATTTCTTGTGATTTGTTGTTCTTGTGAATTTTGTTGATTTTGATCTGTGGATCTAGTGTTTAGCAAGTGGATCTACTCTCCTTTGCGTTCCCTAGCCCCCATTTTTCTTTTCCCCCCATCAATTTGACCTCCAAAATCACCAATTCCGCCCAAAATCGCGTCCCCGAGGTCAACCCCCGCGTCTCGGCCAACCACGGGCACCCGGAGTAAATAGCCCGGGCACCCAGTCTCAAGGACCCCGGGCACCTGATACGGTGAGGATCTCCCACTCCTCGTTGGTTACCCCAAGTGGAAGGTGAGATATAGCGTAGCAGCAAATTTCCCTCGGTAAAGATACCAAGGTTATCGAACCAGTAGGACTCCAAGAGATACAAGAAGGTGTCACGGCGCTTGACGTGGACCTGCACATAGATACAGATAATTTGCTCCCAACGAGTACAGAGGAGTTGTCAATTCCTCCGGCCTTGCTGTTTACAAAGGATTAACGCAAGAGATAATGATTGTGATAGCAACTGAAAAGTAAACCAAGGATGTAAACAGTGATATGAAGATGGACCGAGGTCCCGTGATTTTCACTAGTGATGTCTCTCTCCAAAAATACGATAAAAGTGCTAGCGAGGTAAACAAATCACAGTTGGGCAATTGACAGGATTATGAAGGCACCGCAATGCTAACTCTGCTGCAAAGAAAGGAAGGGCTCAAAAGCAATGGGCAGTACGCCACGGTAAGTAGACCGAAATCCATCTGCATCTACTACGAATCATCCACCTTGAGATATCTATCCAGAACATCTCACTGGTATTAAGTTGCGAACCCAGCCAAAGTGTAAATCCAAAGCAACAGACAACTGCATTAAAAGAACTTTGCGTAAAGTAAACAATCCTTGCATCCGCGGATACAAGCACCGTTGTTTTATCCATGGTGGCAACAACACATTCCCTAGTCTCATGTTTCTGTCACTCAAGCTAGACATCAAGGGGCTGAACCCACAATCAAGCATAACGCTCCCTCTTGGAGTTGCAACAAATCACTTGGCCAAAGTAAAATACGGCAACGGAGAACATGCAAGAATTTACTCAAGAAAAAAATATAAAAGAGAAGAACCAAATATATTACTCATCCCAATCTGAACATAGTCTCATAATCCATCAGATCCCAACAAACTCAACATAGCAACGACAGAAAATTACAAAGGTGCCTCGATCATGTGAGGCAGCTCACGAGGTCTCGAAAGTGGAGGCAAAAAGAGGGGAGAGATAGATCACATAGATACTGGTCACGGACCCATGGTCCAAGGTAAACTACTCACGGTACATACGGGAGGCGTCCATGGCTATGGATGGTCTCCCGGAAGGGGTAGCTTCTCCCGGCAGGGTGCCGGAGCAGCCGGCGGTACAGAGGCGAGATCGCGAAAAAGGGATTCGTCTTAGGGGTTTCCGTCACGGGGGGTAAATATAGGCGAAGGGGGGCACCGAGAGGGTCCACAGGGCAGCCAGGAGGCTCCCTGGCGCGACCTAGGGTGGGGCCGCGCCAGGGACCCTTCTGGAGTCCCTGTGGTGGCCCCCCTTCCCTCCTTTGGTGTTTCCGGAAGTTTCCGTGTCGCTGATTTTTTATCTGATTTTTCCGGATTTTTTGGAGCAATTTTAATGGCCAGAAAACCTGAAATACAAAAACAGCAGAAAACAACAACTGGCAGCTGGGTGCACTGGGTTAATAGATTAGTCCAAATATGCTCAAAAGTGTATGAAAGTTCAAGCAAATCATGGCAAAGTCACACAAAACATGCATGGAGCAAGCAGAAATTATAGATACGTTTGGGACGCATCAACATCCCCAAGCTTAATTCCTGCTCGTCCTCGAGTAGGTAAATGATAACAAGCATAATTTCTGTGGTGACATGCCACACAACCATAAAAGGACTTTTGAGTAAAGCAATCAAAGCATGCAATTCAATTCAAGTCTTAACAAGAAAGAGTCTATATTAGCATTGACACAAGCAACAAAAGAACAAAAGGTGCAAGAGATCTCGCTGTCCGTGACTCGAATGTCTCCAGGTGGTGTTTGCGTGCAAGCAGGGGATAGGGAACTACGAGTTAAAAAATTAATTGTTGAGAACAACTATCTACTATAGTTTCACACTTAGTCTCCTTTGGATTCTTATCTTGACTCGTCCCCAGACCACTAGCCAGGTACAAGTCAAACTGATCCACTCCCTTTCGATATTTTGAGCACTCATGCAATGGATGAGCATGAGCAAGAAAGTTGACACCTAAAAGGCGAAACAGAAAGAAGGTGGAGGAGGAAGACAAAAAGGTGTGAAAGGCTCACATCAATTAGGACAATCATATGCGAGAGAAGGCCATATGATAGATATGATGTGAGGAGTAGGGATTGGCATGCAACGGATGCACATGTGAGCTAAAAGCTCTCCAAGGGAACTAGTGGGGGTGCATCTAACTTGCTTGCTCAAGAAGACCTAGAGCTCGTTTGAGGAGGCTCATCATTGGAATATACAAGCCAAGTTCTATAGTGAGAAGGTCCCCACATAGCTATATGCATGATGATGATGATCTCTATGGAGTACAAGGGATAGAGGATGAAGTACTAGTGTGGATCTCTCAAAAGGAATAGTAGTGTGCCCCCTTCTCTCTTTTTATTTTTCTTTTTCTCTTTTTTGTATTTGTTTTGTATTTTTTGGTGACCTCAATGGCTCTTTCTATTTAACTCTCATTTGTCCTCTTTGGGATCTTTTCCTTACTTAGGGGCAACACTCTATATTTTACAAGAACATAGGAGATCTTTCACACTTTACAAAGGTACTCACATAAAGAAGATATAACTATCATGATGCAAAGGTATGACATGAGGATCAAGTCATGAGAAGATGGATGTTGCATAACAATGTATCTCGGAAAGGCTATGGAAATGCCTTGTAGGTAGGTATGGTGGCTGTTTTGAGGAAAGATATAAGGAGGCTTATGATGACAGAGCGTATCGTGCCAAGGGTTTGGATGCACCGGCGAAGTATGCGCCAACTCTCAAGATGAGAAAGGGCAATGCACAGTACCGAAAAGGCTAGAAAAAGTATAGGTGGGTGGAAGTGTCAACTTTCGAATACTCACATTAGTCCGAAGAACTCATGCACTTATTATTGGTAACTCTCAATCTAACCAGGAGGTTCACAAAGAGACAAGTACCCCGAGGAGGAGTGTATGGGGGTTTGGTTATCTTTGCGCATCCTCGACTCATGGTACGTGAGTGTACTCTAATATTCGAACCCTCCAGAGGTTAGTGATCCATCTAGTAGCTAGAGTTCTCGACAAGGGTTTTTGGTTTTCGAAAAACACACGGATTGCCCAAAATACTACATCTATCACTAATAGGCTCGAGCTCTTGACACCAAAAGTTCAAACATTACTCTAGTCAATACCTCAAAACTATTGCAAGTTACTACTACAAAGAGAACAACAACTTCAACTACCTACTTCTAGTCAAGACACAAAACTCAGTGCAACAGGCAAACTCTCTAACAAGATAAAACATGCAACCTATAGAAAGGTCAACCTAAAACAAAAGAAAAGCTCTAGGAAAACTAAAGCACTACAACTAAACAGAGCAGCAGCTAAGAAAATAAAAAGAACAACTCACAGCTAAAAGAATAAGCAAGCAAATCCTATGAGGAGTTCTAGTTCAAGCAGAGCGTGTAACTCTCCCACACAAAAGAAAGTAAGATGGAATCTAACTGGTTACTACAGCAAACAAAGCAAAAGAAAACTAAAAACAAAACCTAAGAGCGAGACGCTCCAAGAATAGCACATAACGCATGAAGTGATAAAAATATAGTGCAACGAGAGACGAACTGATAATTGTTGATGAAGAAGGGGATGCACGGGGGCATCCCCAAGCTTAGACGCTTGAGTCTCCTTGAATATTTATTGGGGGTGCACATGGGCATCCCCAAGCTTGAGCGTTTGACACTCCAGGATCTTCTTTCATCATCTTCCATCGCACACTTGAAAACTCCCTTCATACATAACTCATTGTAGGCTGATTAGAGAGGTTAGTACCCTAATAAAATAATTTTTCTCTTACTGGAAATAAAGATAATCTTGAAGAGCTACTGTTTCCCAAGATTTCCAAAAAGTTTTTTCAAATAAAAAGCAAGCTTAATGTTTGCAAAAGTGAAGAGAGACAAAACGTGGCAGAATCTGTGAAAAACAGAACAGAAGATAGAAACGAATTTTTTAGGGATACTTCTGCAACTCAAATCAAAAAACTCAGAACATACGCAAGTTTCGTAATTGTATAGAGCACGCTGTGTAAAAAGTTCAGCTCAAAAAGATGAACTGGGATTTTCCCATGATTTTTCTAGTCACGAGCACAGAATCTGTTTTCTGGACAGCATGTCACAGCTTTTACTTCCCTTGTCGTATGAGGCTATAAAAGCCACAAAGCTTGAAAAGTAAAGATACAATGATGTTGCTACAGTAGTAACAATCATCAAGACCACTAAGAACAGAAGAAAAGCAAAAAGAAAAAACCTAAATTCGTTGCGGTCTGCCTCCCGAAAGCGCTTCTTTAGAGCCATTAGCTAGGCTTAAAGCAGAAGATCAAGTTGTATCCATTGAACCATCATTAAGATAATAAAAAAGCTCTTCAATAGTACAACTAGTCTTAATAGGTTTCTCAAACAAAGGACGATTGAAAATGCTTCTTGGAATAAAATCAAAAGGAGGGAAATCAATTGGAGTTTCATTAAAGTTAAAGATAGGTGTCTCCTCCAAAGTTTTCACTGTTTCAACTCTTTTGGCAATAGGTGTGTTTGCTTTAGCTAGATGGACCTTGGGGACGTAAACGAACTTAGGTTCCTTCTTTGCCGGAGTTTCATCCTTTTTGGTTTTGATTGAGGAAAAGGTAGTTCCTAAAGTTTCAATAACTTCCTCAATCTTTTCTATCCTAGAAGACTTCTCATCAAGGGATTTGATAGTCTCCAAAATTTTGATAATTTTCTGCATGGAGTTATCTAACCTATTCAAATTCCCTTGAATCTTACGATCCAACTCATTCACCCTATCGATACTTGGCATTTATAGCTCTATTTTTTTCAAGTTTTCTCATAATGTGAGATAAAGTAATGTCCTCCTTAATACTAACAACTGGGAGACTTCCAACAAGATTTTCAATAACATTAAGGGCTTCCCAAACTGGGGTCTCTACGAAGTTCCCATTGATAGCTGTGTCTAGAAGAAACCTATTCCGAGAAGTGATCTCAACATAAAAATTTCTAAGCAAGATAGTAGTGGATTGCTTCTTGGTGGCTCTTTTTTGAGAATCATTAATTCTATACCAAGCATCTTTCAAACTTTCACCACCTCTTTGAGTAAAGGTAAGTACTTCTTCCTCAACAAAGGCAAAAGGACCAGCCATAGTGGTAACTACTGACAAGGTAACATGTATTTTTGGTATTTTTGATAAGGGACACAAAAGTAAAAACTGAAAGGTAAACTAACAAGACTAAAAAGCAAAGATAAAAGATAGTGTGCAACTCCCCTATCTTGTAGACTGGAGTCCCCGGCAACGGCGCCAGAAATTGACTTGATACGGTGAGGATCTCTCACTCCTCGTTGGTTACCCCAAGTGGAAGGTGAGATGTAGCATAGAAGCAAATTTCCCTCGGTAAATATACCAAGGTTATCGAACCAGTAGGACTCCAAGAGATACAAGAAGGTGTCACGGCGCTTGACGTGGACCTGCACACAGATACATATAACTTTGCTCCCAACGAGTACAAAGGAGTTGTCAATTCCTCCGGCCTTGCTGTTTACAAAGGATTAACGCAAGAGATAATGATAGTGATAGCAACTAAAAAGTAAACTAAGGATGTAAACAGTGATATGAAGATGGACCGAGGTCTCGTGATTTTCACTAGTGATGTCTCTCTCCCAAAAGACGATAAAAGTGCTAGCGAGGTAAACAAATCACAGTTGGGCAATTGACAGGATTATGAAGGCACCGCAATGCTAAGTATGAAGCAAAGAAAGGAAGGGCTCAAAAGCAATGGGCAGTACGCCAAGGTAAGTAGACCGAAATCCATCTGCATCTACTACGAATCATCCACCTTGAGATATCTATCCAGAACATCTCGCTGGTATTAAGTTGCGAATCCCACCCAAAGTGTAAATCCAAAGCAACAGACAACTGCATTAAAAGAACTTTGCGTAAAGTAAACAATCCTTGCATCCACGGATACAAGCACCGTTGTTTTAGCCATGGTGGCAACAACACATCCCCTAGTCTCATGTTTCTGTCACTCAAGCTAGACATCAAGGGGCTGAACCCACAATCAAGCATAACGCTCCCTCTTGGAGTTGCAACAAATCACTTGGCCAAAGTAAAATACGGCAACGGAGAACATGCAATAATTTACTCAAGAACAAAATATAAAAGAGAAGAACCAAATATATTACTCATCACAATCTGAACATAGTCTCATAATCCATCAGATCCCAACAAACTCAGCATAGCAACGGCCGAAAATTACAAAGGTGCCTCGATCATGTGAGGCAGCTCACGAGGTCTCGAAAGTGGAGGCACAAAGAGGGGAGAGATAGATCACATAGCTACTGGTCACGGACCCATGGTCCAAGGTAAACTACTCACGGTACATACGGGAGGCGTCCATGGCTATGGATGGTCTCCCGGAGGGGGTAGCTTCTCCCGGCAGCTCCGATCTAGAAACAGCGGTGGCGGCGGTACAGAGGCGAGATCGCCAAAAAGGGATTTGTCTTAGTGGTTTCCGTCACGGGGGGTAAATATAGGCGAAGGGGGGCACTGAGAGGGGCCACAGGGCAGCCAGGAGGCTCCCTGGCGCGGCCTAGGGTGGGGCCGCGCCAGGGACCCTTCTGGAGTCCCTGTGGTGGCCCCCCTTCCCTCCTTTGGTGTTTCCGGAAGCTTCCGTGTCGCTGATTTTTTATCTGGTTTTTCTAGATTTTTGGAGCACTTTTAATGGCCAGAAAACCTGAAATACAAAAAACAGCAGGAAACAACAACTGGCAGCTGGGTGCACTGGGTTAATAGATTAGTCCAAATATGCTCAAAAGTGTATGAAAGTTCAAGCAAATCATGGCAAAGTCACACAAAACATGCATGGAGAAAGCAGAAATTATAGATACGTTTGGGACGTATCAGCACCCGGAATACACAGAGGCGTTTTCAAGAAAAACCAGCCTTCGGATGTTTCGTATTTTCACCATAACTTCTTCATCTGGAGTCGGTTTTTGATGTTCTTTAGCTCGTTTTGTTCCTCTTCACACCCCATCCATAGAGATAGGTTTCTTCACCATTTTCTTCCATTATGTTTTCCGAATTTAGGCATCTTGGCCTAGGCATTTGAGCAAGGATGCTCGAAACCGTGCATCTTCGTGCATGTGTAGGTTTGGAGTGCATGGTGAGCGTCATATATCAAAGGCCGATGCTCCCTTTTCCCATGGTGATGAGGATCTTGATCCGAGGACGGATATTCCCCAAGTGGGGGGGGGAGATGATGCGGAGCATCCGACGGACATCACCATGTTACGCTTCCCTTCATCAAGACACATGTGTGGCTTACACATATTACACCTAAAGGTGAATCTTCTCCTTTACACATGTCTACTTGGTGCTCTTGAGGATGGTATACTACTTGACCCTCCTACGTTGTGCACTTATAGGTTGGAGCCACATGACGACCGTGCAATGGAGGAGGTCGGACATAAGAGAACGACTACACCATCCGCGAGAGAAGCTTGGAAGAGAAGACGAAAGAGAGTAGATGAAGCCATGATACAAGGGCAAGCCGCACCGGCAGAGGAGGAAAATGTTCCTGACCACCCTGGGTGACCGGAGTCACGGACCCCCGGGTGCCCGGTCCATCCTAGTCGAAACCGGGAAGCTACTGACCACCCCGGGTGCCCTGCGTCTCGACCCCCGGGTGCCCGGTCTGCTTGACTTGACCCACCCCGGGCGCCCACAGTAAAGGCCCCGGGTACCCGGTCCCCTGCCTGCGTGCAGCCTTGGCCAAGAGGCCTTGTATCTTCCCATTTTTCCCTCACTTACCCCTTCACTTCCCCTGGGCTATATATACCCCATCCCCTCCTTCATTCTAGGGTTAGCTAAGACTAGAACTCAAAACATTAGAGCTTAGCTCCACTAACTCCCCAAGGGGAATCCCTCCTACCTTGGAGATCATACCATCTCCTGTGGGAGAGAGGCTTCATCTGCGGTTGGGTCTCAGACTTCCATGTCCTAGGACTTGTAGGAAGGACATCTAGCTTGTTCCATCTCTCTCTTGTGGATGATTTGGATCAAGTATTTATCTATGTGTATCTTGTTTTGCAACTTGTGTGTTGGTTTGTGTTGTTTCCCCTTGTGATTCCTCTTGTGTTCATCGTGTTCTTCGTGTTCTTCCTCCAAACCCCCCTCCAATTCATGAGGATCGGGCGAATCCCCAAGGATTTCGTCCTAAAGAGGACTTGGTCCTATATCAGGAACCTAAGGCCAACAATAAAGAAATGTTGGAGATAGATGACGATTGGGAGCCTTTTGTTAGTATTAGCATCTCTAACCAAGACTTCCTTGCTTTCTATGATATTGGATCCATGATTTTCTACAATGCCAAAAATAGTTTATGATTCTTTGAAACTAGACATGTATAAATTGTCATCTTATCATGAACATGCTAATGGAGATATTTCAGAGGTTAAAGGAAATGTAAAAGAAGTTCAAGTTGCATTCCTTAATAGGGTTGCAACGATGGATTTCTTCGTCATGGAGCCAAATCAAAGTAACATCGTACTTGGAAGGGACTTCCTCTGATCTATGAAGGGCTTCATTGACATTGGTACGGGGCACATACACTTATGTGGTAAAGCAAAAGGTAAGTACCTCTTCCCTAGGAAAAAGAAGAGTGAGCTTGTTGAAAATCAATTCGAAGGTTTTTATGACTCCGACGATCTCGGGGACCTTTGATTCTTCTTTTTGCTTTATGCCTAGCTTAAAGGCGTAAAAGAAAGCGCTTGTTGGGAGGCAACCCAAGATGTTTTTACTTCTGTTTTTAGTGGTCTTTATGATTGTTACTACTGTAACAACATCATTTTATCTTTATTTTCAGGCTTTGTGCCAAGTTTAGCCTCATATGATAAGGGAATCAAAAGTTGTGACATGCTGTCCAGAAACAGATTCTGTCTGCTTGACGTAAAAATTCGAAACAAATCACCAGTTCATCTTTTTGAGCTGAATGTTTTACACAGCATGCTCTATACAATTGTGAAACTTTCATATGTTCTGAGTTTTTTGATTTGAGTTGCAGAAGTACCCCAAAAAAATTACTTACTACCTGTTGTTCTGTTTTTCACAGATTCTGCCACGTTTTTCCTTGCCTTACTTTTGCAAACCTTAAGCTTTCTTTTTATTTACAAAAACCTTTTGGAAATCTTGGGAAACAGTATATCTTCAAGAATATATTTATATCCAGTGGGGGAAAATTATTTTATTAAGGGTACTAACCTCTCTAATCAGCTTATGGTGAGTAATGTATGAAGAGAGTTTTCAAGTGTGCGAGGGAAGATGATGAAAGAAGATCCGGGAGTGTCAAACGCTCAAGCTTGGGGATGCCCCCATGCATCCCCAATAAATATTCAAGGAGACTCAAGCGTCTAAGCTTGGGGATACCCCCGTGCATCCCCTTCTCCATCAACAATCATCAGTTCGTCCTTCGCCTTACTATATTTTTATCACTTCATGCGTTATGTGCTACGCTTGGAGCATCTCGCTCTTAGGTTTACTTTTTAGTTTTCTTTAGCTTTGCTTGCTGTTCATAACAGGTTAGACCCCAACTTACTTTGTGTGGGAGAGAAACACGCTCCACTTCAATCTAGAACACATCATAGGATTTTCATGCTTATCTTTCTGCTGTTGTGTGTTCTTTATCTTTTCGTAGCTACTGCCATGTTTAGTTTTAGTTTTAGTGTTTGTCTTGAGCAAGAGCCTTGGCTTTTGTTTAGTTTGTTGCTGTAACTCTCTTTAGTTTTCATGTTTATCCTGTTAAGAGAGTTGGTTGTTGCACTGGTTTGTGTCTTGTCTTGAAAGTAGGTAATTGAGGTTGCTATTTAATTTTAGTAGTAACTTGCAATAATTTTGAGGTATTGTTGTGAGTAATGTTTGAACTTTTGGTGTCAAGAGCTCTAGCCTATTAGTGATAGGTGTCGTATTTTGGGAAATCCGTGTTTATTTTCAAAACCTACAAAACTAGTTGAGAACTCTAGCTACTAGATGGATCACTAATCTTCTGAGGGGTCGGATATTAGAGTACACTCACATACCATGAGTCGAGGATGCGCAAGGATAACCAAACCCCCATACACTCCTCCTAGGGGTACTTGTCTCTTTTTGAACCTCCTTATTAGATTGAGATTTACCTATAATAAGTGCATGAGTTCTTCGGACTAATGTAAGTATTGAAAGTTGACACTTCCACCTCCTCAAATTTGCTAGCATCTTCCGTACCGTGCATTGCCCTCTTCTCACTCCGAGGTTTGGCATCCACCTTCGCCGGTACATCCAAACCATTGGTATGATACGCTCTGTCATCATAAACCTCCCTATGTCTTTCCTCAAAACAGCCACCATACATACCTATCAAGGCATTTCCATAGCCTTTCCGAGATATATTGCCATGAAACATCCACCTCTTCATGACTTGATCTTCATGTCATACATGTTCCTTCTACACTGGCTGAGGCATACATTGCATACATCATGATAGCTACATCTTCTTTATGTTTGAGTACCTTGTAAAGTGTGAAAGATCTTCTATACCCTCTTGTAAAATAGAGTGTTGCCCTTAAGTGGGGAAAAGATCCCAAAGTGGACAAAATAAAATATCCCAAAGAGGACAAATGAGAGTTAAATAGAAATAGCCATGGAGGCCACCAAAAAAGTAGAAAAAATAGAAAAAAGAGAAAAAGAAATAAAAAGAGAGAAAGGGGAAACACTACTATTCCTTTTAAAAGATCCACACTAGTACCCCCTCTTATCCTTGTACTCCATAGAGATGATCATTTATGCATATAACTATGTGGGGACCTTCACACTATAGAACTTGGCTTGCATATTCCAAGGACGAGCCTCCTCAAACGAGATCTAGGTCTTCATGAGCGAGCAAGTTGGATGCACCCCCACTAGTTCCATTGGAGAGCTTTTCTTAGCTCATATTAGCATCTGTTGCATGGCAATCCCTACTCATCACATCATATCTATCATTTGGCCTTCTTGCCTATGATTGTCCTCATTGATGTGAGCATTTCTCACCTTTTTGTCTTCCTCCTCCACCACACTTCTCTCTTTTCCATCCTAAGTGTTAACTCTCATGCTTACGCCCATCCATTGCATAAGTGCTCAAAATATCAGAAGGGAGTGGATCAAATTGACTTGTACCTGGCTAGTGGTCTGGGGACGAGTCAAGATAAGATCCCAAAGAAGACTAAGTGTGAAACTTTAGTAGATTGAGTTCTCAACAAATATATTTTTCTCGTATTCCCATCTCCGACTTCTTGCACGCAAACACCATTTGGAGACATTCGAGTCACGGACAGCGAGAGCTCTTGCACCTAATATTCTTATGTTACTTGTTTCAATGCTTATATAGACTCTTGCCTGTTATGAATTGAATTGAATTACATACCTTGATTGCTTTACTTTCAAAGTTATTATATAGTTGTTAGCATGTCACCACAGAAATTATGCTTGTTATCATTTACCTACTCGAGGATGAGCAGGAATTAAGCTTGGGGATGTTGATACGTCCCAAATGTATCTATAATTTTTGCTTTCTCCATGCATCTTTTGTGTGATATTGCTATGATCTAGATACACTTTCATACACTTTTGATCATATTTGGACTAACTTATTAACTCAGTGCACCACAGTGCCAGTTCCTGTTTTCTGTTGTTTTCTATTTCAGGTTTCTCCCATATTAAAAGTGATCCAAAAATTCGGGAAAATCAGATAAAAAATCAGCGTACCAGAAGCTTCCGGAAACACCTAGGAGGGGCCCAGAGGGGACCTACCAGGGCCCTAGGAGCCCTCCCGGCGCGCCCTAGGGTGGGGCGGCGCCAAGGGGTCGCCAGGACCCCTGGTGGACCCCCTTGCTGCCCCCTTCGCCTATATATTCTCCGTGGCACGAAACCTCCGAAGACGAAATCCTTTTTCGCGATCTCGCCTCTGTTCCGCCGCCGCTGCGCTTCCAATATCGGGAGCGCTAACAGACCTCTTTACGGCACCCTGTCGGAGGGAGGATTGACCTCCGGGAGCCTCTCCTCCACCATGGGAGCCTCCCGTGTGATCCGTGAGTAGTCTACCTTGGACCATGGGTCCGTGATCAGTAGCTATGTGATGTTCTACTCCCCTCTTTGTTCTTCATGGATTAGACCTCGTGAGCTGCCCTACATGATCGAGGAACATATGTAATTTCTTGTTGTTGCTATGTTGAGTTTGCTGGGATCTGATGGATTATGAGACTATGTTCAGTTTGTGATTGAGTAATATATTTGGTTCTTATCTTTTATATTTATGTTCTTGAGTAATTCTTGCATGTTCTCCGTTGTTGTTTATTGATTTGGCCAAGTAGTAGGTAGTGACTCCAAGAGGGAACGTTATGCTCGATTGTGGATTCATGCCCCATGATGAATAGCTTGAGTGACAGAAACATGAGTCTAGGGGATGTGTTGTTGCGACAAGGGGGAAAACAACGGTGCTTGTAACCGCGGTTGCAAGGATTGTTTACTTTACGCAAAGTTCTTTTAATGCAGTTGTCTGTTGCTTTGGGTTTACACTTTGGGTGGGGATCGCAACTTAATACCAGCGAGATGTTCTGGATAGATATCTCAAGGTGGATCATTAGTAGTACATGGATTTCGGTCTACTTATTTTGGCGTACCGCCCATGCTTTTAAGCCTCGTCCTTTCTTTGTAGCATAGTTAGCATTACGGTGCATTTTTAATCCTGTCAATTTCCCAGTTGTGATTTGTTTACCTCGCATAGCAATTTTATCGTCTTTTGGGAGAGAGACATCACTAGTGAACATCATGGGACCCCGGTCCATATTCTCATCATTGTTTACACGCTCAATTTATTTTCTGCTTTTACTTTCTAGTTCCTATCACCATTATCATTATCCCTTACGTTTGATCCTTTCTAAACAATAAGGCTGGAGAGATTTACAACCTCTAAATATCGAAAAGGAGTGGATCAAATTGACTTGTACCTGGCTAGTGGTCTGGGGACGAGTCAAGATAAGATTCCGAAGAAGACCAAGTGTGAAACTTTAGTAGATTGAGTTCTCAACAATTATATTTTTCTCTCGTATTCCCATCCCCCTTCTTGCACGCAAACACCATTTGGAGACATTCAAGTTACGGACAGCGAGAGCTCTTGCGCCTATTGTTCTTTCGTTGCTTGTTTCAATGCTAATATAGACTCTTGCATGTTATGACTTGAATTGAATCACATACATTGATTGCTTTACTTTTCAAAGTTTTTATATGGTTGCTAGCATGTCACCACATAAATTATGCTTGTTATCATTTACCTACTCGAGAACGAGCATGAATTAAGCTTGGGGATGTTGATACGTCCCAAACATATCTATAATTTCTGCTTGCTCCATGCATGTTTTGTGTGATATTGCTATGATCTAGATACACTTTCATACACTTTTGATCATATTTGGACTAACTTATTAACTCAGTGCGCAACAGTGTCAGTTCCTATTTTTTGCTGTTTTTCTATTCCAGGTTTCCCCCATATTAAAAATGCTCCAAAAATTCGGGAAAATCAGAAGAAAAATCAGCGCAACGGAACCTTCCGGAATCACAGAAGTGGGGCTAGAGGGCCACCACCAGGGACCCAGGAGGACACCTGGCGTGGACTAGGGCTTGGCCGCGCCGGGGGGCACCTGGACCCCTGGTGGCCCCCCTGGCTGCCCCCTTCGCCTATTTATTCCCCGTGACGCGAAACCTCCAAAGACAGAACCCCTTTTCGCGATCTCGCCTCTGTTCCGCCGCCGCCGCGCTTTCAAGATCGGGAGCGCCAGCAGACCTCTTCCCGACACCCTGCCAGAGGGAGGATTGACCTCCGGGAGCTTCCCCTCCACAATGGACGCTTCCCAGATATGCCATGAGTAGTTTCCCTTGGACCATGGGTCCGTGATCAGTAGCTATGTGATGTTCTGCTGCCCTCTTTGTTCTTCATGGTTTAGACCTCGTGAGCTGCCCTACATGATCGAGGCACATATGTTATTTTTTGTTGTTGCTATGCTGAGTTTGCTAGGATTTGATGGATTATGAGACTATGTTCAGATTGTGATTAAGTAATATATTTGGTTCTTATCTTTTACTACCTCCGTCCCATAATATAGTAACATTTTTTGAGCTAGTCTAGCTCAAAAAACGTTACTATATTATGGGACGGAGGGAGTATATCTTTGTTCCTAAGTAATTCTTGCATGTTCTCCGTTGCTGTTTATTGCTTTGGCCAAGTAGTAGGTAGTGACTCCAAGAGGGAACATTATACTCGATTGTGGCTTCATGCCCCCGATGACACGCTTGAGTGACAGAAACATGAGTCTATGCGATGTGCTGTTGCCACAAGGGGAAAAACAACAATGCTTGTAACCGCGGTTGCAAGGATTGTTTACTTTACGCAAAGTGCTTTTTAATGCAGTTGTCTTTTGCTTTGGGTGTAGACTTTGGGTGGGGCTCGCAACTTAATACCAGCGAGATGTTCTGGATAGATATCTCAAGGTGGATGATTAGTAGTAGATGAAGTTGGATTTCAGTCTACTTATTTTGGCGTACCACCCATGCTTTTGAGCCTCGTCCTTTCTTTGTAGCATAGTTAGCATTGCGGCGCATTTTTAATCTTGTCAATTGCCCAGCTGTGATTTGTTTACCTCGCATAGAAATTTTATCGTCTTTTGGGAGAGAGACATCACTAGTGAACATCACGGGACCCCGGTCCATATTCTCATCATTGTTTACACGTTTATTTTTTCCTGCTTTTACTTTCTAGTTGCTATCACTATTATCATTGTCCCTTGCGTTTGATCCTTTGTAAACAACAAGACCGGATAGATTGACAACCTCTCTGAACTTCGTTGGGAGCAAAGTTATTTGTGTTGTGTGCAGGTCCATGTCAGTTGCGCCATTGACACCTACTTATCATCTCCGGAGTCCTACTGGAGACAAACCTTGGTATCTTCACCAAGGGAAATTTGCTGCTATCCTAAATCTCACCTTCCACTTGGGGTAACCAACGAAGGGCGAGAAACCATTATCATCATCTCTACCATCACATGAGTGCTCAAAATATCGAAAGGGAGTGGATCAAATTGACTTGTACCTGGCTAGTGGTCTCGGGACGAGTCAAGATAAGATTCCAAAGAAGAATAAGTGTGAAACTTTTGTAGATTGAGTTCTCAACAAATATTTTTTTTCTCGTATTCCCATCTCCCACTTCTTGCACGCAAACACCATCTGGAGACATTCGATTCATGGATAGTGAGAGCTCTTGCACCTAATGTTCTTATGTTGCTTGTTTCAATGCTAATATAGACTCTTGCCTGTTATGACTTGAATTGAATTACATTCCTTGATTGCTTTATTTTCAAAGTTCTTATATGGTTGTTAGAATGTCACCACGTAAATTATGCTTGTTATCATTTACCTACTCGAGGACGAGCAGGAATTAAGCTTGGGGATGTTGATACGTCCCAAACGTATCTATAATTTCTGCTTGCTCCATGCATGTTTTGTGTGATATTGCTATGATCTAGATACGCTTACATACACTTTTGATCATATTTGGACTAACTTATTAACTCAGTGCACCACGGTGCCTGTTCCTGTTTTCTTCTTTTTTTCTATTTCATGTTTCCCCCATATTAAAAGTGCTCCAAAAATTCGGGAAAAGTCAGATAAAAAATTAGCGCAAAAGAACCTTCCAGAATCACCTCGGTGGGGCCAGAGGGCCACCACCAGGGGTCCAGGCGCCTTGGTGGCGCGGCCTAGGCCTTGGCCGCACCAGGGGGGGCTCCTGGACACCTGGTGGCACCCCTGGCTGCCCCCCTTCACCTATTTAATCTCCGTGACGGGATTCTTCCGAAGACAGAACCCTTTTTCGTGATCTCGCCTTTGTTCCTCCGCCGCCGTGCTTCCAAGATTGGGAGCGCCAGCAGACCTCTTCTCGGCACGCTGCCGGAGGGAGGATTGACCTCCGGGAGCCTCTCCTCCACCATGGACGCTTCCCGGATGATACGTGAATAGTCTACCTTGGACCATGGGTCCGTGATCAATATATATGTGATGTTCTCCTCCTCTCTTTGTTCTTCATGGATTAGACCTTGTGAGCTGCCCTACATGATCAAGGCACATATGTAATTCTTTCTGCTGTTGCTATGCTGAGTTGGCTAGGATCTGATGGACTATGAGACTATGTTCAGTTTGTGTTTGAGTAATATATTTGGTTTTTATATTTTATATTTTTGTTGTTGAGTAATTCTTGCATGTTCTCAGTTGCTATTTATTGCTTTGGCCAAGTAGTAGGTAGTGACTCCAAGAGGGAACGTTATGCTCGATTGTGGGTTCATGCCCCCTGATGACTAGCTTGAGTGATAGAACATGAGTCTAGGGGATCTGCTGTTGCCACAAGGGGGAAACAACGGTGCTTGTAACAGCGGTTGCAAGGATTGTTTACTTTACGCAAAGTTCTTTTAATGTCTGTTGCTTTGGGTTTACACTTTGGGTGGGGCTCGCAACTTAATACCATCGAGATGTTCTGGATAGATATCTCAAGGTGGATGATTAGTAGTAGATGCAGTTGGATTTCGGTCTACTTATTTTGGTGTACCGCCCATGCTTTTGAGCCTCTTCCTTTCTTTGCAGTATTGTTAGCATTGCGGTGCATTTTTAATCGTGTCAATTTCCCAGCTATGTTTTGTTTACCTCGTATAGCAGTTTTATCGTCTTTTGGGAGAGAGACATCACTAGTGAACATCACGGGACCGTGGTCCATATTCTCATCACTGTTTACACGCTTAATTTATTTCCTGCTTTTACTTTCTAGTTGCTATTACAATTATCCTTTATCCCTTGCGTTTGATACTTTGTAAACAACAAGGCCGGAGAGATTGACAACCTCTCTGAACTTCGTTGGGAGCAAAGTTATTTGTATTGTGTGCAGGTCCATGTCAATTGCGCCATTGACACCTACTTCTGTCTTACGGAGTCCTACGGGAGACAAACCCTATCCTCTACATAGGGGAAATTTGCTGCTATCCTACATCTCACCTTCCACTTGGGGTAACCAACGAAGGGCGAGAAGCCATTATCCACTTCCACGCCATCAGCGGGTGCGGGCTATTTATAGGCGGCGACCCCAAGGGGCAAAATAACTGATGTGATTCGAGGTGACAGCATGATGCGTGTCCATAACAGTCAAATTAGTCATTAAGTCGCAACATTTCTTGAGGTGCAAGAAATGTTGACTCACTACTTGAGTTCTCATTTGAAGATGGAAAGTACTATGACTTTTTCTTCGAGTAATAACTCGAAGCAATAAGATTTCTCCTTTTAAACTCTCGCTGGGTTTAGATATGATATGAGAAGTTTCACTTCAACTTAAATTTCGACTAACTAACCCCTCTTGATAGTATAGTTTTTCCTATGAATCAAAGAAAGAAACAGAACTACACAAAAACTACTAAGTCTTGCATCATCATTTTCAGTCCCTTCGGAGAGTTTTGCTTCTAGGCACCGTATTCTCCAAGAGCATTTGGGGAGGGGGGGGGGTCACCGGTCTTGTTTGAATCCAAGAGCATTTTAGAAGTTCTACCAAGATTTTCTATTCTCCACTAACCTAATCATCTGTTTATACTTGCAAATAATGTTAGTTCCTCTTTTTTTTGTCCAACAATATCCAGAACTACTTGAAAGTGATGGCATGGCTTCTCAAACTCCTTGGACATGTTTCTCTCAAGAACTTCATGTCGAACACCAACATAATTCACAAAGGGGTTGTTGTTGTGCATCAACATCTCTAAGGTGTCGCGAGTTTCAAGCGCATAGATTGGAGGATAAACTTCGCAATGAATGGTCTTGGCCTGCCATTATTACAAAAATCTTGGAGCCATAGGCCATACGTCTTCTCAGCAACCGGTTCTTCGGCAGCTCTGGCCATGGTGCGCAAAAAACAATCCTGAAAGTCAAACGGCAGACCATGAGTAAGGTTGGCAATTGCTTGGCACATTAGATCCGGGATCTGAACTTCTTCATATGCATCTTTCAACGGCAGCAATGTGATACATCACAAACGTATCTATAATTTTTGCTTCTTCCATGCTCCTTTTGGTGATATTGTTATATGTTTTGATGCACTTTTATATATTTTTACAACATATTTGGGAACTAACCTACTAATGGTTGCAAGAATGCACAAGTTCTTGTTTTTGTATTTTATGTGTATGAATTACTTGGATAAAGGGAAAAAATCACAAAAGGAGCCTTGTTAGAGTTGGAATCTAACTCTCCCAAAATCTGTCCCCACCAGACAGGTTTTAGAGATCTCCTCGGGAACGCTAGAAGACGAACTCAAACAAAAAAACTTAAAACTACAAAGTTCTAGAGAAAAAAAATCCGATGTGCTAGATATAAAATTCGGCCCAATACGAGTTCAGATGCAACCTCTAAGCCCGTTCTACTGAAGACCTAATATGGATGAAGGGAATCCGAGAGTCTTTACAAAGAGATGACACCTATGTCAAAGGGCACCACTAAAATTCCTCCCACAAGGCGGCTGTCTTGAGGGGCAGATCAATCTACACAGCAGCACCATCTCCAAGGAAGAAGAAGGGGGCCAAGGGCTGCTGCCCCCAAGGGTCGTGGCCGCCGCAACCGTCGTCTCCTTCATTGTAACACCCTCAGTGTCATGTAACAGTAGTCACTACAGTAATTCTTTTTTAATGGCAATTACTGTTGCAAATCATGCCTTGATCATCTTTGCATTTGATCATATCCAAAAAACCTTTTTGCTTGATATTTAAATATTGTGCCAAATAAAATCTTGACCAAAAATTGTTCCACCAATTTTGTTAAATAACTAAACATCACTGACCCATGATAAACTAACTATGTGGATTTATTAAGCTATTGAAAAATACAAACAATTCAAACCAGTAACAAAACAGCCCCAATTACTCGTTGCGGTTCAAAAACAAATAGCAAAAGATTTTATAAATTTCCCAAACTTTTTGTGGCATCTCTCCAAGTTGCAACACAAGTATATAAACAGGTTTCATCATTAACAAAAATCATTTGATAGCTAAACCAATTTAAACATGAAAGTAAATAATAAGAAGAAAAGAGAAATGGTAAAAGCCTAACTAATGCTCAGGGCATTCCCTTCCCCCCAGCCAGGCCAGCCCACCTAAGCCTATCCCCTTCCTCGCTACAGTGGAGAGGAAGGACGGCCATGCCGTGGCGAGCATCACGCGGCCGAGCCGCTCCGTGCCGCCATGGCAGCCATTCGACACCTCGCCAGCCTGGATAAGGATGCGCCCCCACCTCGGAAACCCTAGATCGAGCCCCCATTTCCCCCTCCTCGCGCCTCCCTTGATCTGGACCGAGCTGCCCCGAGCTCGGACGTCGCCGCCGTCACGCACCACTGTGGCTAACGGCCGTAGCAGGCCGCGCCGACTTGTCCGCAGGCCTCCCCGCGGTCGACTCCCTTGCCCCAAGACGTTCATCGTTGCTAAAGACCACTGCCTCACCGGAATTGGACTCCTCCCTGCCGCGGACCACCATCGCTTGCCGACGACGAATTCGCTGCCTCCGGTGCTCCCCCAAGCCCGCTTCCACCCCCTGGAACCTGCCGTGAACACCCCCCTCGAACCACCCTCTCCCCACTGCTCGTTTCCTCGCCGCAGCTTCACCCCACCCCGCACGAGACGTCGTCGTGGCCGCCATGGCTGCGTGCGCTCGCTGCTCCTTTGCCCCGAGCCCACGCCGTGCCCGCGCTCCCCTATGCTGGCTGCGCCCCGCCCACGCTCTGCCCGTGCCCGCACGCCCGCACCGTCCATGGCCGCAAGCTGAAGCGGCTTCTCTGCCGAAGCCGCCGCCTACTGCTATGCTGCACACCGCCGACTGCCCTGGCTGCGCCCCGCGCCATGGGCCGCGCCGCCCGTGCGTGCTCAGCAGGGCGGACCGTGCCCTCGCCGTGCCATGGACGGGCTCGCTCCGGCCGTCCCTTGCCCCTCCGCCGTGACCACTGGCTGTCGGCGACTAACCGTCGGTGGCGTTGTTAAACCGGGGCTAATCCACTTTTAGTTAAACTCCTTAGGGCTACTGACTAATGGGTCTACCCTCCCTAAGCAAAGCTTAACAGAAAAATAAACCCCCCTCTAAGTCAATGACTTATGGGCCCCAAGCCATTAAGATATTCCCTGGTTTAATTAGAACTGTTAAATACATATGTGTCAATGACACTTGGGCCCCACTGGCAGGATAATAAAAATAAATGGTATTATTTAAATGGGTGGCTGGCAGGTGGGACCCACTGGTCAGTTGACCAGGTCCAAGGCTCTAGCCTATGACATGTGGGTCCCTTATGTCAGGTTTGACATAGTCAACGCCATTGTTATGGATAATGTCTGAATTAAATAATAAAAGAAATCCAGAAATTGATATAAAACTTTAAAATTCAATATCTTTTAAACCGTAACTCTGATGAAAACATTTTATACATGAACATTGATCAAAAAAATGCAACGAATAAGAATATGCTACCCGTATATCCACCCCCCCTCTAACACAACGAACACGAGACTTTCCCCCTCTAGGTCGTCTGTTGATAATCACCCGGAGCTGGCAGTTCATCCCCGGATGAATTCCCGCTCTGAGCAATCACCTAGTACTGCATTAGAAACACATTTAACATTGCATCTGTCATGTCATGCATCTGTTTGTATATGATTGCTTTATATTTACTGTCCCCCCCCTTATTCTCTGGTAGACCCCGCTGTTGTTGCCGACTACACCAGTGCTGAGTACGACTACGTCGTCGACGACCGTACCCCTACCGCCGAGCTTCTAGGCAAGCAGATCCATTATCTTCCCCATATATCGCCTATGTTTCCGTACTTTTCTTGCACTAGGCATTGCTGCTGCTATGTTGCTTACCTATTCAATTGCATAGCATGTCATTGTCGCTCCTTGATGTACCTTCCTTTATCCTATGCTGCCTTTATAAATATTATATTCAGCAGTGAGCCCTGCGCATTGTTAGTCAACTAGGATTAGATAGCGGGTCGTGATCGCTCTGGGGAGTGAACGCGAATATAAGATATATCACTGCCACAGGTATGGTACAATGCAGACACCGCCTAAGGCCCCTACCTTGACTCTGCCGAGCCACATCAAGTGTGAGCTATCGAGGAGTAATCCTCGTACTCCACTCGTTGCTGACTCTGTATAGCCTCCCTAGGGTCCTGAACACGGTTGTCCTTAAAGGTAAGAAGTCGGGCGACCCAACGGTGCATGCGAGTGGTATTGCGACGGGACGACGAGGAGGGTACGGCTGATGTAAAGGTGTGCTTGGACCCTGATCGTTGGATGCAAGAGTTACCAAACCACGAAAGTCGAGCTCCTCCAGGAGCACACGCGAGATAAGGTAAGGAGTCGGTTCACCTTGTTGGTAACTGCGCTCTTTGACGGGACGACAGGGCAGGCACCGATGTACTCGTGGTCCTGGCTGCTGTTCGTTGTCCGTTGTGTTAACTAGTCGGGCAACGATAACGGTTGTCCGCGAGATAATAAAATGACTAAGGGTTCAGTGGATGACTTGAGAGGCCAAAAAGGCCTGTATGCACTACCTTCACGTGGATAAGGAGTTCTGGGCTCCTCTGTGTCGTAGGTCATTCGAAAGCTCTTCAGACATCAGCAGTACCGCGGTCTGATTGTCGGGAAGCGGTGTGTCTTCTTCGCTCGAGCGGTGGTATTTTCTTTTGCTTTCCCGGCCAGCCTTGCACCGTGCATGAGCGTGAAGGGTGAGGGTCCTAGACCCCTGAGCGCATAGGATTTAGCCCGGAGGATGGCCTCTCTGCTGAGCCTAGGTTGGGTTGCGGCGTGTCGAATAGACTCGGTGGGGCATTCCCTAACAAGGTGTACGCCACCTTGGAGATCCGAGAGTGCAGGCTGAACAGAAGTGCACCCCTGCAGGGAGTTTGATCTATTCTAATAGCCATGTCCACGGTAACATGACGCTTTATGCTGAAGCCAGACTCTACTACTACAAACTACTACTACTAAACTGATTGGTTCCGGGTTTTCTTCCTCACAGGAAAGTCGAGGAAGGGATCTCGGAGGCATTGCTAATTATTACAACTTACTATTATACAATGTTGCAGCAACTCCTGCTGCATTGTTACTTTATGCTTTATATAAACTGTTGGCTATTCTCTCCTCATGCTGCAAGACTCGTCGGAAGATGCTAGTCTTCGATAGGCCTAGCTTCTCTTCCTTATTCTGATTTTCTGTCTTTCAGTCCACCATATATAGCCTGCTCTTCCATTTGGTACAAATGCATAAATGCTTAGTAGCGGACGTAAGACTCGCGGGTATGCTAGATACTCACACTTGCTTTATTTACCCCCTTTGTTTTATATACCCGGATTGCTGCAATCAGACAATGGAGCCCATGAGCAGGAGTACCCCGGAGACGCCTACTACGACGTCGAGTTCCCCGTTGACCAGGAGTAGTTGGAGGTTCCCAGGAAGGAGGCCTTGCCTTTTCGATCTGTATCTCTGATGTTATTTGTGCTAGCCTTCTTAAGGCAAAACTTGACTAACTATGTATGTACTCAGATATTGGCTTGTATAACTTATGTATTCGGATCCTCGTGATCCTTGGATTGTAATATCAGATTTTATCTTATTTGTGTCTAGGGTTGTGCTGTGATATTGTCACTGTGGCACACTTATTTCGGTCGTGTACCCTGCGTGTATGATTACTATACACGGCTTGATTTTGGAGGCGTCACAAGTTGGTATCAGAGCCGACTTCCTGTAGGAAGCCACCCACCCAGTACCTTGTCGAAGTTGAGTCTAGTCTTTGAAAAACTATTTTGCTAACTTAATGTTTGGCTTACGGGCCCACATCGATATCACCCTGTAGATGCAGTGCAGCAGCAAGTTTCCCTTGGTGAAGATACCAAGGTTATCGAACCAGTAGGACTCAGGAGATACAAGTAGGTGGCAACGTCGCCAGAAATTGCTTCCTGACTAGGGTGTTGTCGTGGACCTGCACACAACAACAAATAACTTTGCTCCCAACGAGTACAGAGGAGTTGTCAATTCCTCCGGCCTTTTCGTTTACAAAGGATCAACGCAAGAAATAAAAGGTGCAAAGGAAAGTAAAAGCTGAAAGTAAGTTGAGGGTGTGAATAATAATGTGAAGATGGACCGAGGTCCCGTGATTTTCACTAGTGATGTCTCTCTCCCAAAAGACGATAAAAGTGCTAGCGAGGTAAACAAATCACAGTTGGGCAATTGAAAGGATTATGAAGGCACCGCAATCCTAACTATGCTGCAAAGATTGGAAGGGCTCAAAAGCAATGGGCAGCACGCCAATATAAGTAGACCGAAATCCATCTGCATCTACTACGAATCATCCACCTTGAGATATCTATCCAGAACATCTCGCTGGTATTACGTTGCGAATCCCACCCAAAGTGTAAACTCAAAGCAACAGACAACTGCATTAAAAGAACTTTGGGTAAAGTAAACAATCCTTGCACCCGCAGGTACACGCACCGTTGTTTTATCCCTGGTGGCAACATCACATCTCCTAGTCTCATGTTTCTGTTACTCAAGCTAGACATCAAGGGGTTGAACCCACAATCGAGCATAACGCTCTCTCTTGGAGTTTCAAATAAAATACTTGGCCAAAGAAAATACCGCAACCGAGAACATGCAAGAATTTACTCAAGAACAAAATAGAAAAGAGATGAACCAAATATATTACTCATCACAATCTGAACATAGTCTCATAATCCATCAGATCCCAACAAACTCAGCATAGCAACAGCAGAAATTACATAGATGCCTCGATCATGTGAGGCAGCTCACGAGGACTCGAAAGTGAAAGCACAAAAGGGGGAGAGATTCATCACATAGCTACTGGTCACGGACCCATGGTCCAAGGGGGACTACTCACGGCACATCCGGGAGGCGTCCATGGTTATGGATGGTCTCCCAGAGGGGCTTCCTCCTTCCGGCAGGGTGCCGGGGCAGCTTCTCCAGGCAGCCCCGATCTTGAAACGGCGGCGGCGGCGATACAGAGGGGAGTTCGCGAAAAAGAGATCGATATTAGGGGTTTCCATCCCGAGGGGTAAATATAGGCGAAGGGGGGCATCAAGGGGACCCACGAGGCAGTCAGGAGGGTCCACCTGCCCTCCTGGCTGCCTGGTGGTGGCCCCCCTTCCCTCTCTTGGTGATTCCGGAAGCTTCTGTTGCGCTGATTTTTTATATATATTTTCCCGGAATTTTTGGAGCACTTTTAATGGCCGGAAAACCTGAAATACAAAAACAGCAGAAAACAGAAACTGGCAACTAGGTGCACTGAGTTAATAGGTTAGTCCAAATAGGTTCAAAAGTATATGAAATTTCAAGAAAAACATGGCAAAGTCACACAAAACATGCATGGAGCAAGCAGAAATTATAGATACATTTGGGACGTACCAAGGCGCGGAGCCTAGTAGATAATGCACACACTTGGAATAAACAATCAAGTGAGCTTTTTTAGCGGTCACTCGCGGAGCTTCTCCGAGTGCTCGGGAGAGGAGTAATGTAAAGGGATATTTGCTCGGGAGATCGTCGAGTGCTTGAGTATATATAGAGTTTTGCGAGTAATCACTCGAATATCGCTTTTTCTCTCGGGGTGAGGGAGCACCCGATACTCCAGGACCGCTCGATCTGGCGAGTGCTGGTCTGCTCATCTTGCGTCATGGTGAGGGAGCACCCGAAACTCTCATGGGTGCGAGTAATCAGTCGAGCACGTTTTTACTTTTGGGTGAGGGAGCACCCGAAAACTCTTATGGGGATGCTCCCTGTCAGAACCCTCTGTTAGGTAATGTGCTAGGGTTAGCCAGTACTCTTGCATCATGTCAAAAGTTCAAAAGAAATCTCTGAAATCAAAAATCAAAAGCAAATGGGAGAAGGAACCCCCCCAGATGAATTAAATCAATTGGCCAGATAAAAATCTTTTTCCAAAAATCATTTGAGTATTTGGAAAATTCCTGTAAATGATGCTGATCATTTTAAAAGTAGTTTGGAAGCAAACCCATGCTCATGGATTTTTCAAATATTCAAACAGAGGCTTGGAAATTAAATTTAAATTCTATTTGAATTCCAAAAATCCTCAAAACTTGGGAGTGACTAGTTCTATGTCACATATATCCAAGATAAATATTTGGGGGTTTTTAAAAATGCTTTGATATTTTTTTCAGAGCAAAACAAATAAAACAGAAGAAATAAAAAGAAAAAGAATAAAAGGCCAGAGGCCACTTACCTCTTCGGCTTACCTGGCCCACCTGGCCCAGCAGAGGAGGCCCAGCCCAAAAGGGCAGGGTCGTCTTCCTCCACTGGACAGGCAGGCAGCCAGGTCGCCGGCGAGCCCGGCATGGCTGCCAGGCAGCTGCCGCCCCTTTAGCGGCGCCGTGGACGCCCCGTGCTCCTCCTCCCTCACTTCCCCCTCCCCTGGACCCTTTTCCCTCTCACCCCGGCGAGCTCCCCGCGAAGACCCGTGCGCCCCCGAGCCCGCCGACGTGCGCAGACGTGGCCACCGGCAGCCCGAAGCCCCGCCGTCTTGTCCAATCGATCCAGCGTCGACGTCCTCTTCGAACCCCCGCCTCAATTGAAGCTTGGAGCCACCGGAGACGTCGCGAGCCCCAAGTTTCCACCACCGGCCGCCGAGGAGGAGACCTCCGAATTCGACGCCACCGAGCTCCCTCCGGCTTCCCCGAGCCCTTCTTTGCGTTCACAGTGAGCAGCTCTACCGTTTGCCCCTAACCCCACCCCCTCTCGCGCCCTGGAGCTAGCTTCCGGCGAGGTCCGAGCTCGGCCTGCCGCCGCGGTTGAAGTAGCCGTGGCCACAGACCTCCCCGCGTTGCCCCGATGGCACAGGTGGACGCGCGCGAGCCCCAGCTTCCTCCCCGTACCAACCACGCCTCTTCCCGTGTCCAAAAACCCCGTCCGGCGAGAGCGCCGCCGTGCCCGAGCCGCCGGCGTTAAGCCGCCGGGCACTTAGCCCTAACCCACCCCTAATCACCCCCTAACCCCACTGACCCCTGGGCCCCAGTGCCCCTAATCTAATCCATGGGGCTTAATTAAACCGGGTTTAACCCCACTGAGGCTGACAGAGTGACCCCACCCGTCAGCTGCCCCCTGACGTCAGCACTGCGCCAGGCTGACGCGGTAAAGCTTTAAATTGATTAAATCATTTACAAAAATTCCAGAAAATACCCCAAACTTTGGAAATTCATAGAAAATTCATATTAACTCCAAATTGGACAAATAATATATGAAAAATGATCAGGAGAAAATAAGATATCCAAAAATGAAACTTTCAACTATGTTTGAGTTGATTTTAAAATGGGACCAGTAGCATATGTCATTTGATTTATTTGGAATTAATTCAAATTCAATTCAAATGATTTTGCAACTTGAACCATGGAATTATTCTATATTTCAACCACACTTCAGAGGCATATCATACACATTTCCAAAAGGTTCAAAGTGATCAAACAATGTCACATGTAACTTGGTCAAGTTTGAATTCAAATTGGAGTTTGAATTTGCAATTTAATTTGCAATATACTCCATTTAAATGGAATTGCTTCACACATCAAAGCATATACATCAAGTTTCAACCTTCCATCATGTGATTGTGCATTGTATTTACTTTGCTACCTTGTTTGTTGTTTGTCGAGTAGAGGTGGAACCGGAGCAGGAGGCTGCCCCCTTCGTTGAAGACCCCGAACCCGAACCTCGTCAGCAAGGCAAGCAAACCCCCATTGATCATGTCGATAAAATCCCACTTCCCTCTCATGTCTCGCTTATGCATTGTTTAGGATGGTCACCATGATTCGTTTCTATCGCATAGATGAACCCATTCCTTTGCATGACCTATCATTTTGTCACAGTAGTAAGCAAACCACAATCCTAGCAAATGTAGTTGTTTGATATCATGTGGCCCCTGCAAATGTTATCGCTTATTGCATGCTTAGTATGATACCATGATGATACTGTGATGTGAGTTAGGATGGTAGTGATCATGATGATGATGGTAGAAAAGTGTTGGTGAATCGACCCTAATACAAGGTGAACGATGAGAGGCTGTGTAGGAGTACACGGTGGGTTGTCTCGTTGAACACCGCCCTAAGTCCGAGTTCTTGTGTGGTGATCCAAGATGAAGAGTACAACCACACATTGGGCTCACTGACCCCTCTCAACTTATTAACTCATCCCTTTCGATGTCCAGATGTCGCAATAGTTCGGAGTTCTGGTAGGTCTGTGGCCTGGATGCTAAGTGAGAGAACGGCTCATCCGAGACCGGCTTATGCACCACGCACACATCACTTGGGTCCACTTCGGTAAACCGGCCGGGTTCACGATAGTGGTAGCCAACCCAAGTAGGTGGCTTTCTCGGACTAGATCGGCTATGTCAGAACCCCAACTAGGGTAAGTGCTAGGTTTGTTTGTGCCCTTTGCATCATGCAAAAATTCAAAGAGAAATTCAAAAATGGGGAAGCAGAAAGCCCTGAGAAATTATTTGAAATGGCCAGATAAAAATCTTTTTTTCCAAAAAATCATTTGAATGTTTGGAAAATTCCTATAAATGATGCTGATCATTTTAAAAGTGGTTTGGGTATTTTCCCATGCCCATGGAATATTCAACAATTCAAAAGGTGCTCTGGAAATTAAAGTTTACCCCTATTTGAATTGAAATTCAAATGTATTGAATTTCAAAAATGCTCAAATTATACCAGTGGCTTGCTACTGGCCACCTAGGGTTTTTAAAAGTATTTGGGCATTTTTATTAAATGCTTTGGTATTTTTTTACCAGAGCAAAACAAATAACAGAAAAACTAAAAAGAAAAAAAAAGAAAGGAGGAGCTTACCTGGCGCCCACAGGCGAGGCCCACTCATCTGTAGCCGGCCCAGCCCAGCCGCCTCCTCTTGTCCTCTTCCTCCCTGGCGCCCGAAGCAGCTCGGTGGCGACCCGAGCGCCGTGGACGCCACCGAGGGCCTCTGGAGCCTCCTCTTCTTCCCCCAGGACGCCACGCAGTCGCCCAGAAGCTGCCCGCACCTTCCCCTCTCTCCCTAGCTCATCTCCTTCCCTCTCTCGCTGGATTCCGCGAATAGCCGAGAGCCCGCCGGAGCACCACCGTGGAGAACCGTGGCCACTGAGTGAACCAGCGTGCGCCTTCGTGTCCAGTCGACGCGCAGCCGAGGTCTCCTTCGAATCCCCCTCCCAATTTGAGCAAGGGCACGACTCCGGCGACGTGAGCTTCGTCTTCTTCACCGCCGGCCGCCACGACTCCGAGGTCAAATCCCGCGTCCTCTAGCTCCGCTCCGACTCTGACGAGCTCGTCAACAGGTTTGGGGTGAGCTTCCGCTCGTTTTCCCCCATCTCTCCCTCTCCCCCGTGCTCTTTGTCGACGATGGCCACCACGGCAGCTCCGGCCGCCGCAAAACGTCGTCGTAGCCGTGGCCTCGAAGCTCCCCGTGACCCCCTGATGGCACCACGAGATGCGGACGACGACGAGGCACCCTCCCGTGCCCTCCTTTACCCTTCCCGTGCCTGGAATCACATTCCGGCGAAGTTCCGGCGAGGCGCCGCCGTCTGGAAGGCCACCGGCGTCAAGCCGGCGCCATTAGAGCTAACCAGCCCCGCTAATCCTAGCCCTAGTCTATGACATGTGGGCCAGCCCCCCCCTTAACCCTCTGTTAAGCTAATCAAACCGGGGATTAACCCCCTGAGGCTGACAGGGTGGACCCACTGGTCAGCCCCCCCCTGACGTCACCCCCACGTCAGGCTGACGCATTAAACTTTTTCCAGAGAATTAATTTAATCCAGAAAATTACAGAAAATTGTTTAAACTTGGAAAATTCATAACTAATTCATATGAACTCCAAATATAACAAATAATATGTCTAAAAATATCAGAAAAATCCAAGGATTATGAATATGGGCTCTGTTTTCATGTTTGACCATTTTAAAATGGGTGAACAGTGCAAAACATCCATATGGCTTTAATTCAAATTCAAATTTGAAGCACATTTGCAAATGACTTTGCATTTGACTTCTTTTAAATGGAATTGTACGCACATTGTGACCAAGAACATCACCATTACAATATTGATCATGTGTTTGAGCATTGCAAATAAATTTATACCATTGTTTGATTGTTTGCTCGATAGACGTGCAACCGGAACCGGAGGCCACCCCCTTCGTTGAAGACACCGATATCGAACCTCGTCAGCAAGGCAAGCAAACCTCATTGATCATGTCTATAAAATCCCAATTCCCTCTCAGTCTCGCTTATGCATGTTTAGGAGATCACCGAGACACATTCTTTCGCATAGTTGAACCCATTCCGATGCATGACCTATCATTCTGTCACCGTATTAAGCAAACCACAATCCTAGCAGATTTAGGAGTTGAATGATGAGCATGTGGCCCCTACAACTGTTACTGCTTTTGCTGCTTAGTGATACAATGAGGATGTTTTGATTGTGAGTCGGGATGGAATGAACACAGTGGTGTTGATGAAAGTGAAACGTGTTGGTGAATCCACCTAAGGAAAGGTGAACGATGAGAGGCTGTGTAGGAGTACACAGTGGGTTGTCTCGTTGAACACTGCCCTAGGCCCCGAGTTCCTGTTTTGTGATCCAAGACAAAGAGTATGACCACATGTAGGGTTTTATGGGAGCCCCGTTTGGCCTCTTTACGTACCCGATCCGGTCCAGGAGTCACAATAGATTCGGGCTTTCCATTTGGCATGTGCATAGAAAAAGTATGAAGAAAAGGTTGCATCATCCTAGATATGTGGGTGGACTTGTGAGGCAGTGAAACCATCTGGCAGAGGTGGCATCTCGGTCCCTTACATTATCTGAGTCCGTTTCGTGGAACCGGCCGGACTCTCGAGCGGTGCCAAACTCAGGTAGTCGATTCCTGGATTAGAGAAGGTGATGTGAGGTTAGTGCCTTGGTTTCATCCACGTCCGACATCCGCTTGAAGGATGCCAAGAACGAGGCGGTAAGTGATGACACGCGTGTGAAGATGTACACCCCTGCAGGGTTAATGAACTATTCGAATAGCCGTGTCCGCGGTTATGGACTACTTGGAAACCTCTACTTGATCATAGACAACTTGAATGGATACTTTTAAAATCCGCAAGATAAGCGTGAGTGCTATGGTGTGCCTCCTCGTGGGGAAGTCGAGGAAGTAACCATAGTGGTGTATTGGTTGGAGATTTAGTGGACTCGTGTACGCTTCTTACCTCAAGTCTGGTACTCGTAGTTCAGGACTAGCCAAGTCAAAGCTGGCACTTCTGCATGTTGAAACCCCACCTCCTTTACCTTGATACTTGAGCATGAGTAGTGTAGTTCTGATGTAAGTCTTGCTGAGTACGACTTTGTACTCACGTTTGCTTATTCTATGTTTTAGATAAGAACCGGACCCCGATGGAGTCACCTTCGTGAAGCTCGATGTTGACCTTGGTAGTATAACCCAGACAGCAGTCTGGTCCCTCGGGGAAGGGCATGTTTGTTTACAAGGCTTCTCTAAGCCATTTGTTAAACTTGTCTGTACTCAGACCTAATTTGCTTCTGTTGTATGATGTAATGTGATCACAGACATGTGATCTTTGTATGCTCTATGTGTATATCAATAAAGAGTACTTTGTAGAGTTATGTGATGATACCTGCTGTTCATACTAGGCATGTGTGCTGCGTGTATGTTTATAACATGCATGTCTTAGTATGGGTTTTCGAGACCTTAGTTGTGATCTGGCTGGCGGTCTTTTATACACCAAGTGGCCCTTAGATGTGCGCAGCTTGGGGCATCACGATGCGATTGTTCGTGACGCTGTCACGTGCACACTTTGTTGTATGATCGAGCCCGCCCTAGACCCCGACTAAGTGATCGGGCTGGAGTAAGTTTATGTAAGAGTTAGGATCCAATCGATAACATGGTTGAGGCGACTTGTCTATGAGTATGGGATTCACCACCCATAAGCATTTAGACTTGTGAGCGGACGTTGAGGACCCATCTCAGTTGATCATCCGGCCTGAATGGGATGCCCCTCACGTTCGATGCTTACCGAGAACGTTCTGTTCTTGGCCTTGTCTGCTTAGACAAGTGGGTACGGTTCTCGGCTCTCCATGTGATTGTATCGTGACTGGAATTACATACACTAACCCCGGGTCCCGACAGACTTGGTATCAGAGCAGGACTGTCTGTAGGCTTATCAAACCCTTGGTCGAAGTCGAGTCTAGCATTGTATAGTTATATAGTTACTTGGGTATATAAGGGAACAACGTAAGGCTTCTTTTTCTCCTTACCCTCATCGATCTAAGTTCTGGGTCACCCTTATCTTTTCTACGGGATGATAGGACTAGGCTCATCTATGTCTGACTAGAACATCTCGCTGAGTACTTCCTTGTAGCCGTAGGACAGTCGTGGTCGTCCAGAGTCTTCATGTTTTGAGTTCCTTGAGGAAGTTTTGTCCAATCTCCTCGAGGTTGTTTCATTTTCCATCCCGGTGTAGCCGTTATGCTGTCGGATTTATTCCGTGTTTCTGTGGATCATTGCCTTCGCATTTCAATCTTTTCCGCCTTCATCATGTCTTGTTATCCTTGAATCCATCATTCAACCTGTTCTGATTGTTGATTTTTATCACACAGGATGTCAGGTGGAACTCGTAGTGCTGTTCGTCGGAATCGAGACCGTGTTCGGAATCGAAATGATGATGAACCTCTACCACCGCCTTCTGCGGCAGAAATCATGATGGAAGCTGAGAAGAATCAACGTGACCAAACACGTCTTCTGGAGCTAATCGAGCAGAATACCTCACGTCATCGTAATGTGGTTGTGAGCATTCAGGACTTCATCCTCCTCAAGCCACCGGTATTCCGATGTTCTTCTGAGCCCCTTGAAGTTGATGATTGGCTCCGTTCCATCGAGCGTAAGCTTGATACTGCACATGTTGCTCCCGATGACCGAGTTGTTTTCGCGGTATACTTGTTGGAAGGTGCTGCTCTTCAATGGTGGGAGAACCATGTTGCTATGCAGCCAGATAGTCACGTAGTGACTTGGCACGAGTTCTGTGTTGCCTTTCGAGGGTACCACATTCTGGATGAGTTGATGGAGCGCAAGAAGGAAGAGTTCTGCAATCTGACTCAAGGAGAGATGTCCATGCATGAGTATGTGAGAGAATTCAACCGTCTTGCTCGGTATGCCCAAGATGAGATCACCACCGATGCCAGAAAGCAGGCAAGGTTCCGTAAGGGACTTAGCCCTATCCTCCGCCATGATCTCAACCTCATCGAATTTGCCACCTTTGAGGATTTAGTCAACAGATCCTTCAGAGCTGAGCATGGCAATGAAGTGTTCGAAGAGTCTCGCAAGCATGCTCTTGAGCTTGCCCCTTCTTCAAGTTCAGCCCCTCAGAAACGTCGAATTTGGATTCCAACCAAAGCCATACCACAAAACTTTCTGCAGAGACCAACATCCAATATATGCCATCCACCCCAACACATTATTCCACCTCAGAATGATGGTGTGCAACCAAGTAATCCCACTCCCAACATTTCAGACAGGGTATGCTTTAAGTGTGGTCTTCCAGGCCATTACTATCGTCAATGCCCTCAGGTCTTGATGGCACCACGTCATTCTCGACCCAAGCCTCCAAAGAAACCAACCACCAAAGCCTTTCCAGCAAAGCCTTCATCCACTAGTAGTGGTTGTGTGAACCAAATCTCAGTTGAGGACACCACTACTGCTTCTGACGTCATTCTTGGCACACTCCCAGTCAATCATGTTCCCGCCTCCGTTCTTTTCGATCCAGGAGCTTCTCATTCATTCATGTCGGAGAGTTATGCACTTCGTCATGAGTTCCCCTTTGAAGAAATGTTTTCTCCAATGATCATTCAAACTCCTGGTTCAAAGTGGCAAACTAATAGAGTAAGCCATGGTAATCAAATTTCAATTGAGGGTTTAGTATTCCTTGCTTCTCTTATAACCCTCAAGTCTTCGGACATTGATGTCATCCTAGGAATGGATTGGTTATCAAGGCAGAATGCTTTCCTTGATTGTAAAGCCAAATCAGTCAAACTCACCCATCCTTCAGGCCAGATCATTGACTACACATCACCCAGCTCTAAAAACCAGATGCATACTTTGAATGTGCTTCCCCTTCCTGACCTTGAAGATGTTCCGGTGGTTCGTGACTTCCCGGATGTCTTTCCTGAAGAGCTGCCGGGAATGCCACCCGACAGGTGTGTAGAATTCATAGTGGATCTTATACCAGGCACAACCCCAATCTCGAGACGCCCATATAGAATGGCCCCACATGAGTTAGCTGAGCTAAAAACCCAACTTGATGCTTCGTTGGCAAAAGGCTTCATCCGCCCTAGCTCATCGCCATGGGGTTGCCCCGTTCTGTTCGTAACGAAGAAAGATGGAACAGAAAGGATGTGCGTAGACTATCGCCCGCTAAATCTAGCGACGATAAAGAACAAGTACCCACTGCCCAGGATCAATGATCTTTATGATCAACTTGCAGGATCCTCTGTCTTCTCCAAGATGGATTTGAGATTAGGCTATCATAAAATCAAAATCCGAAATGAGGACATTCCAAAAACGGCATTCACTACTCGTTATGGTCTTTACGAGTATACCGTCATGTCCTTTGGTTTAACCAATGCCCCCGCCACATTCTCGCGCTTAATGAATTCGATCTTCATGGCGTACCTGGATAAATTTGTTGTGGTTTATCTTGATGACATTCTCATCTACTCGAAGAACGAAGAAGAGCACGCAGAACATCTTAGCTTGGTATTGATGAAACTTAGAGAGCACCGCCTTTATGCTAAGTTCTCCAAGTGTGAATTTTGGCTACCAGAAGTGACCTACTTAGGCCACGTGATTTCTGCGAAAGGTGTTGCAGTCAATCCCGAGAGAGTTCAGGCCGTCCTTGACTGGACTCCACCTGAATCGGTTAAGCAAGTTAGGAGTTTTCTTGGCTTAGCAAGCTATTGCCGTCGCTTCGTCGAGAACTTTTCTAAAGTTGCAAAGCCTCTTACTGAACTCCTCAAGAAAGATAAGAAATTCCAATGGACCCCCAAGTGCGAGGAAAGCTTTCAAGAACTAAAAAGAAGATTGACTTCTGCACCCGTACTTGCACCTCCAGACACAAAAAGGGATTTCGAGATCTATTGTGATGCTTCACGGCAAGGGTTAGGATGCATACTTATGCAAGATCGTCATGTGATAGCTTATGCTTCACGCCAGTTGCGGCCACATGAAGAGAACTATCCTACCCATGATCTTGAACTCGCTGCCGTAGTTCATGCCCTGAAGACTTGGCGACATTACCTCCTTGGTAATCGTTGTGAGATCTATTCCGATCACCAAAGCCTCAAATATATTTTCACCCAGCCAGATCTTAATCTTAGGCAAAGACGCTGGATAGAGTTGATAAAAGATTATGACTTAGGAATTTCTTACACCCCAGGCAAGGCCAATGTCATGGCTGATGCACTAAGTCGTAAGTCGTATTGTAACAACCTCATGTTACAACAATATCAACCACTTCTTCATGAGGAATTTCGAAAGCTCAATCTCGAGATTGTTCCTCGTGGATCTCTTTTCAACTTGGTGGCGAAACCAACCCTTGAGGATCAAATCATAGCCGCCCCGAAACAAGATAGTAGTATTCAAGAGATCAAGCAGAACATTGTTAGCGGAGTTGCTAAATGTTTTTCTGCAAATGATCAAGGAACGATATTCTTTGAAAATCGGTTAGTAGTTCCTGAGAATGAAGACCTAAAGCAACTGATCCTTAAGGAAGCTCATGACACTCCCCTCTCCATTCATCCCGGTAGCACAAAAATGTACCGAGATCTACGCCAGAGATTTTGGTGGACCCGGATGAAGAGAGACATTGCACAATTTGTTGCCGGATGTGATGTTTGTCGTCGCATTAAGGCAGAACACCAAAGACCTGCTGGTACTCTTCAGCCATTGTCTATTCCCGAGTGGAAATGGGACAAGGTCGGTATGGACTTCATCACCGGCTTTCCAAAAACCCAGAAAGGAAATGATGCCATCTTCGTTGTCATCGATCGACTTTCAAAAGTTGCTCACTTCCTTCCAGTTCGCGAGTCTATAACTGCTAGTCCGTTGGCGGACTTGTATGTCTCTAGAATCGTGTCTCTTCACGGTGTTCCTTTGGTAATCAATTCTGATCGTGGTAGCCTTTTCACCTCTAGATTTTGGGAAAGTTTTCAAAATGCTCTGGGAACTCATCTATCCTTTAGTACAGCTTTCCACCCTTAATCTAGCGGTCAAGTTGAAAGGGTTAATCAAATCTTGGAAGACATGCTCAGAGCTTGTGTTATCTCTTTCGGAAAGAATTGGGAGAAATCTCTTCCATTCGCCGAATTTGCTTATAACAATAGCTATCAGTCTAGTCTGAACATGGCTCCCTTTGAATAACTCTATGGCCGACGATGTCGAACACCCTTAAACTGGTCAGAAACCGGTGAAAGACAACTCTTTGGACCGGATATGATCAAGGAAGCAGAAGAGCAAGTTCGCATTGTTCGTGATCGTTTGAAAGCCGCTCAGTCTCGTCAAAAGAGCTACTATGATCGTCATCATAGAGAGGAGAGCTACAATATTGATGAGAAGGCTTACCTTCGGGTTACTCCTCTGAAGGGAAACCAAAGATTCGGTATCAAAGGCAAGTTGGCCCCACGTTACATCGGACCTTTCCGCATTCTTGCTAAACGTGGAGAAGTTGCCTACCAACTTGAACTACCCCCTCACCTTTCCCGAGTACATGATGTATTCCATGTGTCACAACTCAGGCGTTGCTTCAAGGACCCCATCCGCGAAGTCGACCATGAAGCGCTTGATCTCCAAGATGACCTTTCTTATCGAGAGTACCCTGTTCGTATTCTTGATTCCGCAGAGCGTGTCACTCGTCGTCAGAAGATCAAGTTCCTCAAAGTGCAATGGTCACATCACTCCGAGAAAGAAGCAACCTGGGAAAGAGAAGACCGCCTCCGTGCCGAGTATCCCACCTTCCTCCCGACGACTTCTGAATCTCGGGACAAGATTCTTTTGAGTGGGGGCGAGTTGTTAGAACCCCAACTAGGGTAAGTGCTAGGTTTGTTTGTGCCCTTTGCATCATGCAAAAATTCAAAGAGAAATTCAAAAATGGGGAAGCAGAAAGCCCTGAGAAATTATTTGAAATGGCCAGATAAAAATCTTTTTTCCAAAAATCATTTGAATGTTTGGAAAATTCCTATAAATGATGCCGATCATTTTAAAAGTGGTTTGGGTATTTTCCCATGCCCATGGAATATTCAACAATTCAAAAGGTGCTCTGGAAATTAAAGTTTACCCCTATTTGAATTGAAATTCAAATGTATTGAATTTCAAAAATGCTCAAATTATACCAGTGGCTTGCTACTGGCCACCTAGGGTTTTTAAAAGTATTTGGGCATTTTTATAAAATGCTTTGGTATTTTTTTACCAGAGCAAAACAAATAACAGAAAAACTAAAAAGAAAAAAAAAGAAAGGAGGAGCTTACCTGGTGCCCATAGGCGAGGCCCACTCACCTGTAGCCGGCCCAGCCCAGCCGCCTCCTCTTGTCTTCTTCCTCCCCGGCGCCCGAAGCAGCTCGGTGGCGAGCCGAGCGCCGTGGACGCCACCGAGGGCCTCTGGAGCCTCCTCTTCTTCCCCCAGGACGCCACGCAGTCACCCAGAAGCTGCCCGCACCTTCCCCTCTCTCCCTAGCTCATCTCCTTCCCTCTCTCGCCGGATTCCGCGAATAGCCGAGAGCCCGCCGGAGCACCACCGTGGAGAACTGTGGCCACTGAGTGAACCAGCGTGCGCCTTCGTGTCCAGTCGACGCGCAGCCGAGGTCTCCTTCGAATCCCCCTCCCAATTTGAGCAAGGGCACGACTCCGGCGACGTGAGCTTCGTCTTCTTCACCGCCGGCCGCCACGACTCCGAGGTCAAATCCCGCGTCCTCTAGCTCCGCTCCGACTCCGACGAGCTCGTCAACAGGTTTTGGGTGAGATTCCGCTCGTTTTCCCCCATCTCTCCCTCTCCCCCGTGCTCTTTGTCGACGATGGCCACCACGGCAGCTCCGGCCGCCGCAAAACGTCGTCGTAGCCGTGGCCTCGAAGCTCCCCGTGACCCCCTGATGGCACCACGAGATGCGGACGACGACGAGGCACCCTCCCGTGCCCTCCTTTACCCTTCCCGTGCCTGGAATCACATTCCGGCGAAGTTCCGGCGAGGCGCCGCCGTCTGGAAGGCCACCGGCGTCAAGCCGGCGCCATTAGAGCTAACCAGCCCCGCTAATCCTAGCCCTAGTCTATGACATGTGGGCCAGCCCCCCCCCCCTTAACCCTCTGTTAAGCTAATCAAACCGGGGATTAACCCCCTGAGGCTGACAGGGTGGACCCACTGGTCAGCCCCCCCCTGACGTCACCCCCACGTCAGGCTGACGCATTAAACTTTTTCCAGAGAATTAATTTAATCCAGAAAATTACAGAAAATTGTTTAAACTTGGAAAATTCATAACTAATTCATATGAACTCCAAATATAACAAATAATATGTCTAAAAATATCAGAAAAATCCAAGGATTATGAATATGGGCTCTGTTTTCATGTTTGACCATTTTAAAATGGGTGAACAGTGCAAAACATCCATATGGCTTTAATTCAAATTCAAATTTGAAGCACATTTGCAAATGACTTTGCATTTGACTTCTTTTAAATGGAATTGTACCCACATTGTGACCAAGAACATCACCATTACAATATTGATCATGTGTTTGAGCATTGCAAATAAATTTATACCATTGTTTGATTGTTTGCTCGATAGACGTGCAACCGGAACCGGAGGCCACCCCCTTCGTTGAAGACACCGATATCGAACCTCGTCAGCAAGGCAAGCAAACCTCATTGATCATGTCTATAAAATCCCAAATCCCTCTCAGTCTCGCTTATGCATGTTTAGGAGATCACCGAGACACGTTCTTTCCCATAGTTGAACCCATTCCGATGCATGACCTATCATTCTGTCACCGTATTAAGCAAACCACAATCCTAGCAGATTTAGGAGTTGAATGATGAGCATGTGGCCCCTACAACTGTTACTGCTTTTGCTGCTTAGTGATACAATGAGGATGTTTTGATTGTGAGTCGGGATGGAATGAACACAGTGGTGTTGATGAAAGTGAAACGTGTTGGTGAATCCACCTAAGCAAAGGTGAACGATGAGAGGCTGTGTAGGAGTACACAGTGGGTTGTCTCGTTGAACACTGCCCTAGGCCCCGAGTTCCTGTTTTGTGATCCAAGACAAAGAGTATGACCACATGTAGGGTTTTATGGGAGCCCCGTTTGGCCTCTTTACGTACCCGATCCGGTCCAGGAGTCACAATAGATTCGGGCTTTCCATTTGGCATGTGCATAGAAAAAGTATGAAGAAAAGGTTGCATCATCCTAGATATGTGGGTGGACTTGTGAGGCAGTGAAACCATCTGGCAGAGGTGGCGTCTCGGTCCCTTACATTATCTGAGTCCGTTTCGTGGAACCGGCCGGACTCTCGAGCGGTGCCAAACTCAGGTAGTCGATTCCTGGATTAGAGAAGGTGATGTGAGGTTAGTGCCTTTGGTTTCATCCACGTCCGACATCCGCTTGAAGGATGCCAAGAACGAGGCGATAAGTGATGACACGCGTGTGAAGATGTACACCCCTGCAGGGTTAATGAACTATTCGAATAGCCGTGTCCGCGGTTATGGACTACTTGGAAACCTCTACTTGATCATAGACAACTTGAATGGATACTTTTAAAATCCGCAAGATAAGCGTGAGTGCTATGGTGTGCCTCCTCGTGGGGAAGTCGAGGAAGTAACCATAGTGGTGTATTGGTTGGAGATTTAGTGGACTCGTGTACGCTTCTTACCTCAAGTCTGGTACTCGTAGTTCAGGACTAGCCAAGTCAAAGCTGGCACTTCTGCATGTTGAAACCCCACCTCCTTTACCTTGATACTTGAGCATGAGTGGTGTAGTTCTGATGTAAGTCTTGCTGAGTACGACTTTGTACTCACGTTTGCTTATTCTATGTTTTAGATAAGAACCGGACCCCGATGGAGTCACCTTCGTGAAGCTCGATGTTGACCTTGGTAGTATAACCCAAACAGCAGTCTGGTCCCTCGTGGAAGGGCATGTTTGTTTACAAGGCTTCTCTAAGCCATTTGTTAAACTTGTCTGTACTCAGACCTAATTTGCTTCCGTTGTATGATGTAATGTGATCACAGACATGTGATCTTTGTATGCTCTATGTGTATATCAATAAAGAGTACTTTGTAGAGTTATGTGATGATACCTGCTGTTCATACTAGGCATGTGTGCTGCGTGTATGTTTATAACATGCATGTCTTAGTATGGGTTTTCGAGACCTTAGTTGTGATCTGGCTGGCGGTCTTTTATACACCAAGTGGCCCTTAGATGTGCGCAGCTTGGGGCATCACGATGCGATTGTTCGTGACGCTGTCACGTGCACACTTTGTTGTATGATCGAGCCCGCCCAAGACCCCGACTAAGTGATCGGGCTGGAGTAAGTTTATGTAAGAGTTAGGATCCAATCGATAACATGGTTGAGGCGACTTGTCTATGAGTATGGGATTCACCACCCATAAGCATTTAGACTTGTGAGCGGACGTTGAGGACCCATCTCAGTTGATCATCCGGCCTGAATGGGATGCCCCTCACGTTCGATGCTTACCGAGAACGTTCTGTGCTTGGCCTTGTCTGCTTAGACAAGTGGGTACGGTTCTCGGCTCTCCATGTGATTGTATCGTGACTGGAATTACATAAGCTAACCCCGGGTCCCGACAGGCTATGAGGTAACAGTTGTGGTGAGCATCCTCGCTGGCACCCCTTGAATGGTGTCGAGATCAAAGGCAGTAAATGATGATCATGTGTGTGTAGCGGTACACCCCTGCAGGGTTAACAAAACTATTCGAATAGCCGCGTCCGCGGTTATGGACTTCTTGGAAAGCTTAGCTTGATTATTAGATAACTTGAACGTGATACTTCTAAAACACACCAAGATAAGTGTGAGTGCTATGGCGTGCTTTCTCGTGGTGAAGTCGAGGAAGGCACCATAGTGGTGTAATTGGTTGGAGAAAGTAGTGGACTCGTGTACGCTTCTTACCTCAAGTCTGGTACTCGTAGTTCAGGACTAGCCATGTCAAAGCTGGCATTTCTGCAAGTGAAACCCCACCTACCTTTACCTTGATACATCTGCATGAGTAGTATAGCTCCTATGTAAGTCTTGCTGAGTACGACTTTGTACTCACGTTTGCTTAATCTATGTTTTAGATGATACCACCGACCCTGAAGGTGGCTTCTTCATCGAGCTGGACGACTGAAGATCAACTAGTCTAGTCCCAGTCAGACGACTGGTTCCCTCGTGGAGGGCTTGTGTTTAAATAAGGCTTCTTAAGCCATTTTTTAAACTTGTCTATACTCAGACATAATTTGCTTCCGCTTGTGTTGTAATGTTGGATCACATGTTTGTGATCTCTATGTGCACTCTATAAGAGTTATCAATAAAAATGTATACTTTGTAGAGAATCGCAATGATACCTGCTGTTCATACAAGGCATGTGTGCTGCGTTTATGTTTATAACATGCATGTCTTTGTATGGGTTTTCGAGACCTTAGTTGTGATCTTGCTGGCGGTCTTTCATACACCAAGTGGCCTTAGATGTGCGCATCTTGGGGCATCGCGATGCGATTGTTCGAGACTCTGTTTCGTGCACACTTTGTGGTATGATCGAGCCCGCCCTAGACCCCGACTAAGTGATCGGGCTGGAGTAAGTCTATGTAAGAGTTATGAGATAGTCGTTAGTATGGTTGAGGCGACTTGTCTTTGAATATGGGAGTTCACCACCCATATCATTAGACTTGTGTGCGTACGATGAGGACCCATCTCAGTTGATCATCCGGCCTGGATGGGATGCCCCTCACGTACGATGCTTTCCGAGAATGTTCTGTGCTTGGCCTTGTCTGCTTAGACAAGTGGGTACGGTTCTCGGCTCTCCATATGACTATGTCTTAGCTGTACTTGCATACGCTAACCCCGGGTCCCGACAGACTTGGTATCAGAGCAGGACTGACTGTAGGACTAGTAGCCTTGGCCGAAGTTGAGTCTAGCTTGCTATAGTTATATAGTTACTCTGGGTATATAAGGGAACAATGTAAGGCTTATTTTTTCTCCTTACCCCCTTCGTTCTGAGTTCTGAGTCACCCTCATCTTATTCTACGGGAAGATAGGACTAGGATCTCCTCTGTCTGATTAGCACATCTCGTTGTTTGCTTCATCATAGCCGTAGGAAAGTTTTGTCCGGTTTTTCTAGCATTGTTGTAATGCTGATTTCTTACATCGTATTATGTAAGTGCTGTTTTTCATGATTGGAAGAAATTGTCATTTCTTACAATTACAGCCGTTATGCTGTCCGAGTCATTCCAGGTTTATCTCATAATCTGATGCATTTGCAAACTCCTGCTTTCTGTTTCAGATGGCAGATCTTCCCCCTCGGCAGATTGTTCGTTTGACCAGGTGCCTCGGTGTGCGTGGCCATCCCGCCACGTTGATCGAGATGATGTCCTATGTGGGATATCGATGGTACCCTGAGTACACCGTCGAGGAGCAGTTCCACGATTTCAACCAGACGCAGTTCCACTGCATCGTCAGGATCTACCCGCACCACGTTGGAGTCACCCAACCTATCCACTTTGGACATGGCATTGGCGTTACCGAGAACATGACTGTGCAGGATGCTGCATATTCATGTATTACCCTTCTGAGAGAGGAGCACACCATGCTGAGAGAGACCTCATTCCGCTATATCCCTGCTGCACTTCCAGGAGAAGAGGGATATTACACCGGACTCTACTCAGATCACTCTGCAGAGGATCCAGCACTTCAGGTGACTGCTAGGTTTGCTAGTGATCGAGATCGTGATGCACGCGCTCTCCGTTTTGAGCTTCACGCCACCCGTGTTCGTCTGTATCGAGCACTGACGCTCTTGGCACCCTTTGTGAGCGTGGGATCAGTTGAGTATGACGCTATCTACCCAGTGAGGACTCAGATGCCTTCTCGAGTTGCTTGGCCCGAGATTGGAGGCATTTTTCCACCCCGTGGTCCTTTTCTTCCACCCTACGTTGGACCTAGGCCCCATCCTTGCCCAAATGGATATCAGGGTCCACAGGCCTCCGTGTTTTCCGATGGTCACCTCCAGCTACCGGGATACGCGGGTAACTTTTATGAGGACTACTATGGAGATGGAGATGAGTGAGACCGCCTGTGGTCTTACTTAGTGATGATGTAGTAGTATCTTAGTGTATTGTACGCAAGGGTCTAAGTTCCAGAGGCTTAGATAAATAATGTATAGGAAGTCAGAGTGCCTCTGAAGGATGTATCATCTTCATCACGTTTGTATTAGCTTGGTGCTTGTACTAAAACGATGTATGGTTTGTATGACAGCTTGTGAATATATGGCTTGTATGCTTTTATCACCATGTTGTCAAGATGATTACTTCCTTTGCTCTGTAATCCTTCCAGTACTTCAATACCTTGATTAGACTCTTCAAATCAACTCTGTTTGACTTTGGTTTTTACCTTCAGGATGTCTCAAGGAACCCGTGGCCAGGTTGGTCGTAACCAAGGTCGTGGGAATGACCAGGAGGAAGGCAACCTTCCACCCCCACCCACGATGGCTCAGGTTCTGATGGAGGTTGAGAGGAACCGCCGAGACTCTCACCATCTGTTGGAAGTCATTGCTCGCAACACCACTCAGCAGCGCAATGAGTTGGTGTCCCTGAACGACTTCATCCGACTTCATCCCCCGGTTTTCAGTTATTCCACCGAGCCCCTTGACGCCGATGACTGGCTTCGCAGCATCGAGAGGAAGCTCCAAGCAGGCCATGTTGCAGATGGCGACAAGGTCAGCTATGCCACTTATCACCTTGAAGGTGCAGCTAGCTCTTGGTGGGAGAACTTTCTGAACATGCGTCCCGTTGGACCGCCTAAATCTTGGGAGGAATTCTGCACGTCCTTCCGCGAGCACCACATTCCCAAGGGTCTTATGGACCGCAAGCGTGAGGAGTTCTGCAACCTCACTCAAGGCAGAAGGACCGTTGACGAGTTTAGTCGTGAGTTCAACCGACTTGCTCGTTATGCTACCGAAGAAGTCTCCACCGACGCAAAGAAGCAAGAGAGGTTCCGTCGTGGCCTCAACTCTGGACTTCGTCGTGAGCTCAACCTTCATGACTTTGCCACATTCCAGGTCCTTGTCAACAAGGCCATCAAGGCAGAGGACATGAACACCCCCAACGATTTCCGCAAACACCCTAGAGACGACAGTTCATCTAGTTCTGGCTCCCAGAAGCGCAAGATCTGGATCCCAAACACTGTCGGAAAGTTATTCACTTCGTCATGAGTTATCCTTTGTTGAATTGTCCACCCCAATGATTATTCAAACTCCAGGGTCAAGATGGCAAACTAATAGAGTAAGCCATGGTAATCAGATTGCAATTGAGGGTTTAGTATTCCTTGCTTCACTCATATCCTCCAGTCTTCAGACATTGATGTCATCCTTGGCATGGATTGGCTATCAAGACAGAATGCCTACCTGGATTGCAAAGGCAAATCCGTGAAACTCACCCACCCTTCAGGAAAAACCGTCAATTACACCTCGCCCAGAACAAGAACCCAAGTGCATTCTTTGAATGTACTTCCCCTTCCCGAACTTGAAGATATTCCGGTGGTTCGTGACTTCCCGGATGTCTTTCCTGAAGAGTTGTCGGGCATGCCACCCGACAGATGTGTAGAGTTTATAGTGGATCTTGTACCAGGAACTGCACCAATTTCTAAACGCCCATATAAAATGGCCTCACATGAGTTAGCTGAGCTAAAAATCCAACTTGATGCTTCGTTGGCAAAAGGCTTCATCCGCCCTAGCTCATCACCATGGGGTTGCCCCGTTCTGTTCGTAAAGAAGAAAGATGGAACAGAAAGGATGTGCGTAGACTATCGCCCGCTAAATCTAGCGACGATAAAGAACAAGTACCCACTGCCCAGGATCAATGATCTTTATGATCAACTTGCAGGATCCTCTGTCTTCTCCAAGATGGATTTGAGATTAGGTTATCATCAAATCAAAATCCGAAATGAGGACATTCCCAAAACGGCTTTTACTACTCGTTATGGTCTTTAAGAGTACACCGTCATGTCCTTTGGTTTAACCAATGCCCCCGCCACATTCTCGCGCTTGATGAATTCGATCTTCATGGAGTACCTAGATAAATTTGTTGTAGTTTATCTTGATGACATTCTCATCTACTCGAAGAACGAAGAAGAGCACGCAGAACATCTTAGGTTGGTATTGATGAAACTTAGAGAGCATCGCCTGTATGCTAAATTCTCCAAGTGTGAATTTTGGCTACCAGAAGTGACCTACTTAGGCCACGTGATTTCTGCAAAAGGCATTGCTGTGAATCCCGAGAGAGTTCAGGCTGTCCTTGACTGGACTCCACCTGAATCGGTTAAGCAAGTTAGGAGTTTTCTTGGCCTAGCCAGCTATTGCCGTCGCTTCGTCGAGAACTTTTCTAAAGTTGCAAAGCCTCTAACTGAACTCCTCAAGAAAGATAAGAAATTCTTATGGACTTCCAAGTGCGAGGAAAGCTTTCAAGAGCTAAAAAGAAGATTGACTTCTGCACCTGTACTTGCACCTCCAGACACCAAAAAGGATTTCGAGATCTATTGTGACGCATCACGGCAAGGGTTAGGATGCATACTTCTGCAAGATCGACATGTGGTAGCTTATGCTTCACGCCAGTTGCGGCCACATGAAGAGAACTATCCTACCCATGACCTTGAACTCGCTGCCGTAGTTCATGCCCTAACAACTTGGCGACATTACCTCCTTGGTAATCGTTGTGAGATTTATTCCGACCACCAAAGCCTCAAATATATTTTCACCCAGCCAGATCTTAATCTCAGGCAAAGACGCTGGATTGAGTTGATAAAAGATTACGACGTAGGAATTTCTTACACCCCAGGCAAAGCCAATGTCATGGCTGATGCACTAAGTCGTAAGTCGTATTGTAACAACCTCATGTTACAACAGTATCAACCACTTCTTCATGAGGACTTTCGCAAGCTCAACCTTGAGATTGTTCCTCATGGCTATCTTTCTACCTTGGTGGCGAAACCAACTCTTGAGGATCAAATCATAGTTGCCCAAAGGCGTGCACGAGGTGTTCGTCGGATCAAGGAGAACATTGCTAGCGGAGTTGCTAAGTGTTTCTCCATAGATAACAAGGGAACGGTATTCTTTGGAAATCGTTTGGTAGTACCTAAGAATAAGGAACTAAGGCAACTCATCCTTAAAGAAGCCCATGACACACCCCTCTCGATTCATCCCGGTAGCACAAAAATGTACCGAGATCTACGCCAGAGATTTTGGTGGACTAGGATGAAGAGAGACATTGCTCAATTTGTTGCCGAATGTGATGTTTGTCGTCGCATTAAGGCAGAACATCAAAGACCTGCTGGTACACTTCAACCTTTGTCTATTCCCGAGTGGAAATGGGACAAAGTCGGTATGGACTTCATCACCGGCTTTCCAAAAACCCAGAAAGGAAACAATGCCATCTTCGTTGTCATAGATAGGCTTTCCGAAGTTGCACACTCCTTCCGGTTCGCGATTCTATAACTTCTAGCCAGTTAGCGGACTTGTACATCTCTAGAATTGTATCCCTTCATGGTGTTCCTTTGGAAATCAATTCTGATCGCGGTAGCCTTTTCACCTCTAGATTTTGGGGAAGCTTTCAGAAGGCTATGGGAACTCATCTCTCCTTTAGTACAGCTTTCCATCCTCAGTCTAGCGGTCAAGTCGAAAGGGTTAACCAAATTCTTGAAGACATGCTCAGAGCTTGTGTTATCTCATTCGGAAAGAATTGGGAGAAGTCTCTTCCATTTGCCGAATTTGCTTATAACAATAGTTTTCAATCTAGTCTGAACATGGATCCTTTTGAACTCCTATATGGACGACGATGTCGAACACCCCTTAACTGGTCAGAAACCGGTGAAAGAAAATTCTTTGGACCGGATATGATCAAGGAAGCCGAAGAGCAAGTTTGCATTGTTCGTGATCAATTGAAAGCAGCCCAGTCTCGTCAGAAAAGCTACTATGATCGTCATCATAGGCAAGAGAGCTACAATCTGGATGAGAAGGCTTACCTTCGGGTTACTCCTATGAAGGGAACCCAACGTTTCGGTATCAAAGGCAAGTTGGCCCCATATTACATCGGACCTTTCCGCATTATTTCTAAACGTGGAGAAGTTGCCTACCAACTTGAACTACCCCCGCACCTTTCCCGAGTACATGATGTATTCCATGTGTCCCAACTCAGGCGTTGCTTCAAGGACCCCATCCGCGAAGTCGACCATGAAACGCTTGATCTCCAAGATGACCTTTCTTATCGAGAATACCCCGTTCGTATTCTTGATTCCGCAGAGCGTGTCACTCGTCGTCAGAAGATTAGGTTTCTGAAAGTGCAATGGTCACACCACTCTGAAAGAGAAGCTACGTGGGAAAGAGAAGACCGTCTCAATGCCGAGTACCCCACCTTCCTCCCGCAGACTTCTGAATCTCGGGACGAGATTCTGTTGAGTGGGGGCGAGTTGTTAGAACCCTCTGTTAGGTAATGTGCTAGGGTTACCCAGTACTCTTGCATCATGTCAAAAGTTCAAAAGAAATCTCTGAAATAAAAAATCAAAAGCAAATGGGAGAAGGAACCCCCCTAGATGAATTAAATCAATTGGCCAGATAAAAATCTTTTTCCAAAAATCATTTGAGTATTTGGAAAATTCCTATAAATGATGCTGATCATTTTAAAAGTGGTTTGGAAGCAAACCCAAGCTCATGGATTTTTCAAATATTCAAACAGAGGCTTGGAAATTAAATTTAAATGCTATTTGAATTGGATTCAAATAATTTGAATTCCAAAAATCCTCAAAACTTTGGAGTGACAAGTTCTATGTCACATATATCCAAGATAAATATTTGGGGGTTTTTAAAAATGCTTTGATATTTTTTTCAGAGCAAAACAAATAAAACAGAAGAAATAAAAAGAAAAAGAATAAAAGGCCAGAGGCCACTTACCTCTTCGGCTTACCTGGCCCACCTGGCCTAGCAGAGGAGGCCCAGCCCAAAAGGACAGGGTCGTCTTCCTCCACTGGACAGGCAGGCAGCCAGGTCGCCGGCGAGCCCGGCATGGCTGCCAGGCAGCTGCCTGGCTGCTGCCGCCCCTTTAGCGGCGCCGTGGACGCCCCGTGCTCCTCCTCCCTCACTTCCCCCTCCCCTGGACCCTTTTCCCTCTCACCCCGGCGAGCTCCCCGCGAAGACCCGAGCGCCCCCGAGCCCGCCGACGTGCGCAGACGTGGCCACCGGCAGCCCGAAGCCCCGCCGTATTGTCCAATCGATCCAGCGTCGACGTCCTCTTCGAACCCCCGCCTCAATTGAAGCTTGGAGGCACCGGAGACGTCGCGAGCCCCAAGTTTCCACCACCGGCCGCCGAGGAGGAGACCTCCGAATTCGACGCCACCGAGCTCCCTCCGGATTCCCTGAGCCGTTCTTCGCGCTCACAGTGAGCTGCTCTACCGTTTGCCCCTAACCCCACCCCCTCTCGCGCCCTGGAGCTAGCTTCCGGCGAGGTCCGAGCTCGGCCTGCCGCCGCGGTTGAAGTAGCCGTGGCCACAGACCTCCCCGCGTTGCCCCGATGGCACAGGTGGACGCGCGCGAGCCCCAGCTTCCTCCCCGTACCAACCACGCATCTTCCCGTGGCCAAAAACCCCGTCCGGCGAGAGCGCCGCCGTTTGGGTTTTCCATATTTGTCGCGTGCCGTGGGATTGTGCCACATTTACTGGCCGCTGGAATCGAACGTTGCCCCTTCTCACCTAGCTGGTGGTTAAATACCGAGCGGCCCAGGTAAATTTTAGGTTTTACCCAGTCATTTCCTTCTCCCCTCGCTGCTAGATTCCCCTGTTCTTAAGCCTTATCCTTCCTCCTGTTGCTGCTTGATGCGGGATTGATGACAACGCGCTCCCGTGCTGCTCCGAAATCGGCCAAGATGTCTGGCAAGTGGGAGCGCTCGACTTTTGGGGTTGCAGATCTTGGCCCGCTGATTGCCGATGGCTTGGTGGCTGGAGATGCCGTGCGGATTCCAGGGGATGAACCTGTTCCTGCTCCCATGTCCGATGAGCGGGTGTGCTTTCATGCGTTCTTCCCTCGCGGGTTTGCCCTTCCAATTCACCCTTTTGTTCGTGGTTTGCTGTACACCTATCGGCTTCAGGTGCACAATTTGACTCCCAATGGGATTTTGCACATTGCTTGTTTTATTACCCTTTGTGAGGCTTTCTTGGGGATCTATCCCCATTGGGGGCTCTGGAAGCACCTCTTTTGTATAAAGAGGACGAACTCTGAGTACCATGTAGGGCAGGTGGGTATATCCATTAGGGACTCCAAATCGTACTTTGATTTGGAGATGCTTGACTCTGTCAGTGCTTGGCGAAAAAGTTGGTTCTATCTGAAGGACCAACATATTGATGGGCAGCGATTTGGTCTTGCTCCATTTAATCCTGAAGCGCGGGTAGTCCAGCAGGCCTCATGGTCCCATTCTTTGTCTGCGAAAGAGTCATCTGAAGTGGCTCCATTCTTGGAGAGGATTGCCCTGGTGAAGGACAACTTGACCGGTGGGCAGCTCATCTCTGTTTTCATTGGGAGGCGCGTTCAACCCTTGCAGTCGCGAGCCCGTCCCATGTGGCAATATGAGGGAATCGGGGACTCGACGAGATGCTCCGGCCAAGAGCTTGATGCCGATGGCCTCCTGGCCCGGATCCAGTACGTGACCAAATGCTCTAACGTTTCCGAGATGGCTTTCTTCACTCCGTATTCTTCTGATCACGCACTGCCGCAGGTTCGCGTTTTTGAATTTCCCATGTGACTGGAGATGCTTGTTTTGACTGCTTGCTGAGGATGTTTCTTGCTTTTGTAGGATCATGTTCCTGTGTTTTGCAACCCTCCGCAGCCGAAGGATGCTGATATTTGCGAGGAGCCGGATGCTTCCGCTGCTGACGATGCTGCGCCGAATGCTAGTGTCGGCGTGCTTGCGGGTGCGGACGAGTCCACGGGGATCGAGCTGTCGAGGACCGGAGATAGTGAGGAGTCGGCGCCCTTTTGCGTCAAGCGGTCGCGGCCTTCGGGCGTCGAGGGTCTTGACGCGACTAGTGGTGCTGTTCCGATGTCTGTACCGTCTGCTGAGCCGTCTCCTTCTGCTACTGAATTCAGAAGGCCCAGGTTTGGGAGGTTGTTGCGTGTTGGCTCTGTGCGCGGTGGGTAAGCATAAGCTTGTCTTTGCTGAGGCTGTTTTTCCTCTGTTCTTTTGTCTGATGGGTTTTATCTTGTAGCGCTGCGACTGCTCCAGCTGCTTCCCCCTCCAGTGCGGCTGCTGTCGACCTGCAGTCGACTGACTCCGGAGCGCCCTCCAAGCATACTGGGGATTCTTCGGCTGCTGTTTGTCGGCCCGTGTCGTCGGTGATCCCTGCTGTCCCAGCTTCGGGTGTGATTCCTACTGTTGCTCCTCCAGTGGCGTCTGGTATTGTTGTTCCTGATGCCGAGCATGCTGCTCCAGATCGTTCTTACTTGGGCCGTCGTGATCTTGGTGTCGAGGATAAAATCCGCTTCTTCGACCGCATAGCTGGGCTGGTAAGTTTGTTTCATGTTTACTTGTGTAGTTTTTGTTATCGGGGGCACGGCAGTGCTCCCGATGGGAGTAGCCCCTGAGGCTGCAAGCAAGTGCTTGCGGTTGCTTGCAGTCTTGCCTTGGCTCTGTTTTTCCTTTGTGTCGTCATTGGGAGCACGGCCAGTGCTCCCGATGGGAGTAGCCCCCGAGGCTGCAAGCAAGCGCTTGCGATTGGTTGGAGTCTTGCTTTGGTTCTGACTTTAATATCCGATTTCTTCGAGTAGCCGGTGTTTCAGCACTGTGAGTGTCTGGTGGTCGATGCTGAGCGTTGGCGGCAGGCCCATGCTTTTTCCCAGGATGCCTTGTCTGCCATGAGTAGTGAGTATTTCTTCCTGTGCTGTCGTGCTTGAACTACTGGGTCTTCGATTCTGAGTGTTGTCTTGTGTTTTCAGACCGTCGTCAGACTGCCGAGAAGCAGACCGAGAAGGCGGAAAGAACGGTTTCCAAACTTAAGGCTGCTTTGGCTTCCAAGGAGAAGGAGCTGCATGATCAGCACGAGGAACTAGTGCGCCTGCGTCGGGCTGAGGATGCGCTTGTGCGGGCGGAGGCGGTCGAGTGCGAGCGTCTTCGGGTCTTGGCAGACTCGCTTGTGTGTAAGTCGTTGTTTTATTGCTGGGTGCTTTGTCTCCTTCCTCCTTTTGTAGTGATTTCTGTTGCCTGGTGCAGCCTCCACGGGTGCAAGTGTGACAGAAGTGGCTGCATCGGAATCTGGAGTTCTCCGGGGGTCTGTGGATGCCATGTCGGCCGCTGTTGACGTTGCCAAGGGTGTCTTTGCCTGGGCTTCTACTCTTGTGGGTCTTGTTCATCAGCATCTCATGCCGGAGGGCCTGAAGGTACCTGCTGGTCTGGACGGCCGTGTTGTTGCATTTGGTAATGGCGGGGATCTCTTGGAAGAGCTAGTTGGGGAGACCGTGGTGAGTGGTCTTTCCACGTCCTTTGTTGTTCTTCTGGGGCACGAAGTTTCCATTGACGATTCGTTGGTTGAGACTATCCCTGCTTATACTGACGAGCAGAGTGCGCGAGCCACTGTTCTGGCTCGTCGCCTGCAGGAGGTTGTGGATGGTCAGTATCCCTCCTCTGTGGGCAAGGGGGGGTCGTAGCCATGTCGTGTCGTTTGGAACTTTCTGGTTGTAATATGCCTCCCTTGTTGTGATGGATCTGTGCTACCTGGATTGAAGTAACTGTTTGGCCGTCCTGCTGTTGTGTTTGATTGTCTTTTCTTTTTGTTCATTTTTCAGTAGGCCGCCCCGGGCGTGCTTCGGTCTTGGAGTTCTTTGAAGGAGGATGTTCACGAGGGCGCGTATGAGTCCATGTGCTTGAGGCTGAGGGACGCTGAGCGAGAGATTGTTCGCTTGAAGGGGGCTGTAGCAGTTAATCGTTCCAAACGCGAGCGTGCTGAGGCCGTGCTGGATAGTCTTGCTTCGTGGGTGGTGAGGTTGTCTGACCTCCTGCGAGGTGAGTCTTGCTGCTTCTCGATTGCTCGACTGCCTTTAGTAGTTTTCCTGTCGTCATCTTGATTTTGATTCTATTTTTCGAAGTGCTGTCGGGGCGGTCCTGGGATGAAGATAAGGCCGTCCAGTCGGACCTGTCTCGATTGGACGATCCTGAAGTGCAGGCGAGCAATCCTTTCTGGGCAGATGAGGCTCGTGCTCGAGCATTTCCTTTTTTTCGTCTTCGGGCTGAGCGGGTGCTGGCTGCTCTGCGGTACTGTCAGCAGGTGCTGGGTAGGATCCATGCTGAGTTTTATCCGCTGCAGGTGGTGCCGCCGTCCTTTTAGACGCTTTGCCGCGTATTTTCTCAGCCTGCAGAGCTGCGTCGCGTGATGAATCACTAGATTCATGCTGGAGCCCGTGCTGCTTTGGGCTTGGTCCATAGTCACTTGCCGGGAGCTGATATTGCTCAAGTGGTGGGGGGTCCTCCTGGTGGCAGGGATTACCCGATGGATGAGCATTACCCGGCGGTTGATGAGCCTGCGCGCCGAGTTGTGGAGAGAGTTTGTGAAGAGAACGATCGTTATATGGGTTCCCTGATTAAGGCGAAGATGGAGCCTGGGGGTTAGATGCTTCCTTCCTTTGTATACGCTTCTTCTTGGTGTACTGTAGGTAAATGGTTTTGCTTCCTTGTGTGTCGCGATTTGCGAAGAACGCCTCGGGGGGTGGCTGTTGAGGCGAGCCCCCGAGTGCCAATTTGTGTCGCGATTGCGAAGAACGCCGCGAGGGGTGGCTGCTGAGCCGAGCCCCCGAGTGCCAATTTTATTTATGTCGCGATTGCAAAGAACGCCTCGGGAGGTGGCTGCTGCGGCGAGCCCCCGAGTGCCAATTTTGTTTATGTCGCAATTGCAAAGAACGCCTCGGGGGGTGGCTGCTGCGGCGAGCCCCCGAGTGCCAATTTTATTTATGTCGCGATTGCGAAGAACGCCTCGGGGGGTGGTTGCTGCGGCGAGCCCCTGAGTGCCAATTTTATTTATGTCGCGATTGCGAAGAACGCCTCGGGGGGTGGCTGCTGCGGCGAGCCCCCGAGTGCCAATTTTATTTATGTCGCGATTGCGAAGAACGCCTCGGGGGGTGGCTGCTACGGCGAGCCCCCGAGTGCCAATTTTATTTATGTCGCGATTGCGAAGAACGCCTCGGGGGGTGGCTGCTGCGGCGAGCCCCCGAATGCCAATTTTATTTATGTCGCGATTGCGAAGAACGCCTCGGGGGGTGGCTGCTGCGGCGAGCCCCCGAGTGCCAATGGATCAATTTTTGGAAAAACATTTTTTAATATTCTTCCTTGTGTTTCTTACATTTAGTAAGAATGGGGGGGGTCTGATGAGGATAGTCCCCTTTTATTAAAAACGGCGGCGTGGTAGCCGTAAGTGCTGGATGGATTCTTCTCCGAGTGCCCGGGTCCTTCGGGTGGCGGCTTCTTCTACGGGAGTGTTTCTTCGGCGGGTCCCGTGGTTTCGCTGGCTTGGTGGGCTCCAAAAGCCTCTTATATCTTGTGGAATTCCTTGTCGCAGTGGTCGGATCGGACGAAACTGCCGCTGATTGTGATGACATCGTGAGGCCCTGGCATCTTTAGCTTAAGGTAGGCGTAGTGAGGCACTGCCATGAAGCGGGCGAAGGCTGGTCGTCCGAGGATTGCGTGGTACTGCGATTTCTAGTCGACCACATAGAATTCTAGGATCTCCTTGAAAAAGTTGGTTGCTTCACCAAAGACCACTTCCAGGCTTATCTTTCCCAGAGGGTAGACTGCTTTTCCTGGCACAATCCCGTGGAAGATTGTGCTTGAGGATTTCAGCGCGGAGCTTTGGATTAGCATTTCTTCGAGTGTCCTTGTAAAGATGATGTTGATCCCGCTGCCGCCGTCCATGAATACTCGTGACATGTCGTAGTTCCCTATTCTGGCCTCGAGCACTAGTGCGGCATGTCCTGGTCGAGGGATGGCAGGCGGGTGGTCCTCCCGAGAGAAGGTAATATCTGTTTCGGACCCGCGCAAGTACTCCAGGATAGCGGGGTGTGAGGAGGCTACGAGGAAGACTTGTCTTGTGATCTGCTTCTGCTGCCTATTTGAAGGCCCGCCTTCTTGTATCATGTAAATCCTGCCGTGGGCTTCTGGGTACTGCTCCTCTGCATCTGGTGTCCTGCGTCGTTGCTGGATTGCGGCCACTTGCCTTGCTGGTAGGGGAGGGGCTGGTGGTGCGTCGTGGGCGATGGGTCCGACTGCTATGGTCGCGAGTGGTTAGGCCGCTGTTGTTGCGGATCAGCTTTTTTCCTCCGCCAACTTGTTGAAGCTTCTGCGGTTCCTGAGGGTGTATCCTGATCTGAGCTCCCCTCGTTCATTTCTGAATCCGTGTATCGAGCACGGTCCGTCGAGTTGTTCTTTGGCCGAGCGGTATGTTCTGGTGCTTTCGCACGACTGCCTCGTCCTCCAGTCTCGTTTCTGAGCTTGGGGCGCATTTTCGAGGTTGTCTCTGCGCTGTATCCTGCCGTTGTCACGACGCCTGCCGTCTCTGTCGTCTGGGAAGCCTGCGGTGACCATGTCGGGTCCTCTGTCGTCATAGAAGCTGCGCCTGGGTCACTTCCTTCGACGGTCGAGTCCTCTTTCTCCGTTGTGGTAGTCGTAGTCGTGTTCTGAGCGTGTGATGTGGATTTCTGTTTCGTTGCGAACGGAATCCTCGCTGTCAGCCCAGATGTTGGCTTGCTCCAGCAGCCGTGCGAGTGTTCGGACTTTCATCTGCCCGAGTTGTTCCTTGAATTCGATGCGCTGCAGGCCTCGCCTGAACGCGTCGATTGCGCTTTCGTCTGATATGTCTTCTGCTGAATTCTTGAGTATGGTCCACCGCTGGATGTAGGCTCGCAGGGTTTCCCTGGTTCCTTGCTTGCATGCCCGCAGTTCCTTGAGTGATGCCGATCTCTTGTATGTGGATGTGAAGTTTTCTATGAAGGCTTCACGGAACTGCCTCCATGAGCTGATGGATCCTCGCGGGAGGTTCTTCAACCAGTGTCGTGCCGAGCTCTCGAGCATGAGCTGCACATACTGCATTGCCGTGACGTTGGTCCCTCGCTGGAACTTGACTGTTGTTAAGTATTCGTCGAGCCACGCCTCTGGCTCTTCGAGTCCATTGTATTTGAGCGTTGTGGAGTTCAATTTGAACCCGCTCGGCATTCGCGTCTCGCGTATGGAACGCGTGAAGAATAGTGCTCCGCATGGCTCGATTTCTTCGTCGAAGGCTTCTTCGTCTGAGTACTCTTCGCGTGCTGCGCGTCTTCGTCTGCTGCAGTTGACTTTGTTCTGTGTGATGTTGTCGATCGCGTCTCGTCGACTTCTGCGGTGCCCGTTGTCGTTGTCGTCGCTGTCGTGTTTCCTGTTTTTAGCGGAGCGTTTGCGCCAGTCGTCGCTGCTGTCGTCGTCATCGGGTGAGTTGGAGTCCATGTCTGGTGTCCTTACACGGGTCGGTCGCCTTGCACTTGATTTTTTGGGTGCTGAGGCGGCGATGGCGTCCTTCATTATCTGTAAGGCTATTGAAGTGTTGCGGTCTGGTCTGTTCTGCCCATTCCTCTGGGCGCGAGATAGGTAGTCTCGGGCGCTTATAAGAGCTTCTGCTGGTGTGAGGGGTTCCTCTTTGTCGTCCTCCTCTTCTAGCTTGAAGTCGCCGTCGAGCTTCCGGACCACTCTCTTCTTGTCTGTTCGTCGCAGGTTGCTGAATTTTGATTTATTGCGGGGAGGGGAGCCGTGATCCGGGGAGTCGTCTCTTGGAGGTGGCTTGCGATTGCTTTTCTGCTCGGCGGCCGCCCTTTCTTGATTCTCCAGATCTAAGCGTTGTTGTCTCGCTTTCCGGGTTAGCTCGCTTTCCAATTTGTTGTATGCCCTGAGCTCGTTCCTTGTTGCGCTTGCCGATAGTAACTTCTCGTGTTCGACTGCGTCTTTTACCTTGGCAATCGATTCTTTGGTCAGGTAGATTTGCTCTTTGGTTGGGTCATCCACCGCCGCACTCGGGGTTTGTTGCTTACTGCTTAATGGCTGCTCGCTCTTCTGGTTGCTCTGTTCTTGTCCTGGTGGTACTTTCATTGGTATGCTTCCCACGTCTCCCAGCTTCACGACGACCTTATTGGTGGTTCCGAGCGCTTTTGTGTTGCCGTTGGCTTGGCGAGTGTTCGAGTCGTCGTCCTGGCCCTCGCCGTTTGCTGGTGGCACGTCAACTTCTGCCATGAACACCTGGGATGGTTCCCCGGATGCCTTGTTGCTCGTGCATGTGATGCTGCTTTTCCGGGCCGAGGGTCCAGTCGAGTGATCGCGGGCGACACGGAGCCTTTGTTTGGGTGGGCAGTCGCGGATGGCCTGAAGGGTGGTCGCGCGGGTGGCGACTGCGTCGATTGCTGTTGTAGATGTCGTCGAGGGTGTTCAGGCGTCGTCCGTGAGGCGGAGGGCGCCCCAGTGGTTGATGTATATCTGATATGCTCCGAAGATCAGGTTGATGCCGGAGTGTAGGTCGGCGAAGATTGGTCGGAGAGTCGAAAGGTGGGCCGTGAAACCAAGGGACCCGAACAGATCGGATTCCGCCTGGGTCGTCGGATCAAAGAGCGCTGGTGAAGTCATCGCGCCGGTGGGTGTTGAAGATGCTGGTGAGGCTGCCGAGATCGCGTTCCCAACCTGTGCGATCCCCACGGACGGCGCCAATTGACGGGGATGTACCCCGACAAATCCCATGGTCAGGGACCCTGGGTTAGTCATGAGAGGCACAGGTTGGACGATAAGCTCGTCGGCTAACAGGATGATACGTTCGATATTATTGATTGGAGATGGCGATTACAGGGAAGCCGAGGCTAGCGCGCGCAAGGCTAGGTTACAGATTGTGTATTGCTTGATCTCGACGTCTCCCCTCCTAGCCTTTATATACTAGGCTAGGTCTCGGGGAATCCGTCCTGGATTACAGATGAGGTTTCCTAACCATGATCTTGTTCCGTACGATAAGTTTGCACCTTCCTTATGACTCGCGGACTCCTACGACGATGCCACTAGTGGGTCAAGGCTGGGCCCAGGCGGCATCTTTGTGGGCCTTCTGTCTTCTGGTACACCGGGTAGGCTCATCCATAGGAGTCGTGGGGTCACCCCCTCGTCACCACCATGGTGAACAAGTCTATCACCATCGAGACTGCCAAAATTGATCTCAAGGACTCGCAGAAACGCTATCGTGACGTTGTCTCATCTTCGAGCGCAACTCAAAAGCGTCGCATATGGCTCCCTAACAGTGTGACCCATTCACCTGCCCCTGCTCCAAGGCCTTCTTATGTTGCACCTCGTCTGCCTCCGTCACCACAGATGCCAAGAGCTCTACCTCCAACACCCAATGATGCACCCCTTCGTCCTTAGGATGGATTATGCTTCACGTGCCTGATACGTCCAAAATGCATCACTATTTTATATCGAAATTCATCCTTATTCATTGATATATTTCATATTACGATGATGTTCTTATGTTGTTTTGGCTTATTTTACACAGTTTGCAACTTTCCGGCGCTGAAGCAACAGACACAGGATTGAGCGTTAAAAAGTGGACGCTGAGTTGCTGAAGAAGAATACCTCTAAATTACCTGAAAATCGATGGGGGGTATTTTCCAGAAGATTAACGAAGACTCGCCGAAGAGGGGCCACAGGGGCCCCAGGCGGCCACCTGGCGCGGCCCCACCCCTGGTCGCGCCGGGAGGGCGCCTGGAGCCCTGGGGCCACTCCCAAATCCCCCCTTTGGCCTATATACTCCTCGTTACGTGAAAACATAAAAAAGAGAAGCTTTTACGGAGTTCCACCGCCGCTCCATGGCGGAAACCTACAAAGAAGAAAAGGGCTCTCCGGCGGGCAGATTCCGCTGAGGAGATCACCTCCCGGAAGGGGAGATCATCGCCATCATCATCACCATCGTCACGGGCATCATCGAGATCATCCCCAACATCAGTACCATCTCCACCACCATCCAATCTCACCTCACAAGTTTATCTTGTGTTGTAATCCGTACTATCTATCCTCTCTACTCTATCGGTGGTGATTACTACTTTGTGGTGAATGCTATTGAGTTTTTTTGGAGAAATATCATTATGTCCAGATTGTTTATCATATATTTATCACCTCTCATCGTGATCTCTTTTATGTCTTGTGAGTAGTTACTTTAGTTCTTGAGGACATGGGAGAAGTCTAGTTGTTAGTAGTCATATGATGTTGAAGTAGTTTGTGTTGTTTGATATTTAAGTCGTGTTGTTATTTTCCTAGTGGTGTTGTGTGAGTCGAACACTCAACACTTCGCCTTATTAAGGACCTAGGGGAATACATTGTGTATTAAGAATGCTTACGGTGGGTTGCTGGAGTGACAGAAACCTGAACCCGAGTTTGCACACTTTTGCACAAGGGACTAATGGATCCTTGACCTTACTGGTGTGGTTAGGCTTTGCCTTAATTTCTATCTTGTATTTGCGGATGCTTGCAAGATGTTTAATCATAAGAGTGCACTTATCTAGTCTAGAAGGTGTGCTAGCATAGATCCACCCACTCAACACTTATCAGCACAACACTTGTTATCGATACGGAGTATGGCGAAAGCACGTGACTACCTTCCCATGTGTCCTCAAGAACGCTTTAGTCTTTATAAGTTCAGTTGTCGGGCTTATCGTTTTCTCAAAAGGATTGGGCCACTTGCTGCTCCTCAGTACTATTTACTTTGCTTGCTTTTATCTTATCGTTGCTTATATCGAAAACCCCTAAAAATTAATCTTCCAGTGCTTGCAGTTATTCCTTGTCCAAAATCACCTATCAATACCTTTCGCTCCTCGTTGGGTTCAACACTCTGACTTATTGAAAATGCTGCAATAGATCCCTTTACGTTGAGGGTCATCAGTGCCGCCAACCTGGAAATTTTCCCAGAGAGTGCCCCCAGAAACAGAATCAACTGGTAATTCACCCTGCTGGCCGCGGAAATGGTCATGGCAACAACAGGACCCCCAACTATAATATTGGGCATGCCTACAATATTGATCTTGAAGAAACTCAGGCACAACCCTCTATAGTGATGGGTACCCTCCTCGTTAAATCAATACATGCTACTGTTTTATTTGATTCAGGAGCATCACATTCATTTATGTCCGGGGCATTGATGACCCTCAACTGTAGGGGATCGAGATAGTCTTTGCGGGTAACATAACCCAATTTATTGATTCGACACAAGGGGAGCCAAAGAATATTTATAAGCTTTGACAGTTAGTTAGTCAATTCAACCGCACCTGAAATATACTTGCTTGCAACAAAATATTAATAGTAATTGTGCTATGATAGTGGTAGTGATGACAGTGAAAGTAAAACAGCAAAAGTAAACTACTAGTAACCAGCAAGATTAAAACACTATAGGCTAGGGAGATGGATAGTTGGGTGTGATACGTCCCAAACGTATCGATAATTTCTGCTTGCTCCATGCATGTTTTGTGTGATATTTTTACGATATAGATACACTTTCATACACTTTTGATCATATTTGGACTAACTTATTAACTCAACGCACCACAGTGCCAGTTCCTCTTTTCTGCTGTTTTTATATTTCAGGTTTCCCCCATATTAAAAGTGCTCCAAAATTCGGGAAAAATCGAATAAAAATCAGCATACGGGAAGCTTCCGAAAACACCTAGGAGGGGCCAGAGGGGACCCACCAGGGGCCCAGGCGCCCTCCCAGCGTGCCCTAGGGTGGGGCCGCTCCTGGGGGGCGCCTGGACCACTGGTGCCCCCCTGGATGCCCCTTCACCTATATATTCTCCGTGATGCGAAACCTCCGAAGACAGAACCCTTTTTCGTGATCTCACCTCTGTTCCGTCGACCCCACGCTTCCAAGATCGGGAGCAACATCAGACCTCTTCCCGGCACCCTTCCGGAGGGAGGATTGACCTCCGGGAGCCTCTCCTCCACCATGGATGCCTCCCGGATGATCCGTGAGTAATCTACCTTGGACCATGGGTCCGTGATCAGTAGCTATGTGATGTTCTACTCCCCTCTTTGTTCTTCATGGATTTGACCTCGTGAGCTGCCCTACATGATCGAGGCACATATGCAATTTTCTGTTGTTGCTATGCTGAGTTTGCTGGGATCTGACGGATTATGAGACTATGTTCAGTTTGTGATTGAGTAATATATTTGGTTCTTATCTTTTATATTTATGTTCTTGAGTAATTCTTGCATGTTCTCCGTTGCTGTTTAATGCTTTGGCCAAGTAGTAGGTAGTGACTCCAAGAGGGAACATTATGCTGGATTGTGGGTTTATGCCCTTTGGTGACTAGCTTGAGTGACAGAAACATGAGTCTAGGGGATGTGTTGTTGCCACAAGGGGGAAAACAACGATGCTTGGAACCGCGGTTGGAAGGATTGTTTACTTTACGCAAAGTTCTTTTAATGCAGTTGTCTGTTGCTTTGGGTTTACACTTTGGGTGGGGCTCGCAACTTAATACCAGCGAGATGTTCTGGATAGATATCTAAAGGTGGATGATTAGTAGTAGATGCAGTTGGATTTCGATCTACTTATTTTGGCGTACCACCCATGCTTTTGAGCCTCGTCCTTTCTTTGTAGCATAGTTAGCATTGCGGTGCGTTTTTAATCATGTCAATTGCCTAGCTGTGATTTGTTTACCTTGCATAGCAATTTTATCGTATTTTGGGAGAGAGACATCACTAGTGAACATCACGGGACCCTGGTCCATATTCCCATCACTGTTTACGCGCTCAATTTATTTTCTACTTTTACTTTCTAGTTGCTATCACCATTATCATTATCCCTTGCATTTGATTCTTTGTAAACAATAAAGCCGGAGACATTGACAACTGTAAGTGCATCTAGTGCCCCTTTTAGGTTTTGGAGTATTTGATGACAAAACGGTTAAGGGACTGATGTGTTTGTGAGTATACACAGGAGAGCAGTCCCTGAAGAAGAGGTTAACCACTTTTGTCGACCCCCCAAAATTGTTAGGAACATTGAAGAAATCGGTGTCTTTCCTGAAGACTGGTGAGGCGCGAAATCCTGAGGAATCAGGATCCTGAGGCGTTCGGATGATGCTGAAGAAGCCGTGCGACATCCTGAGGCATCTCGCGCTGAAGCTGGAGTTGAAGCGTAGTCTACATTAAGACTTTTGTACTTCTTGAGTCATAGGAAAACACCGCACTGTTGGAGGGGTTGACGAAAACGAGTTCTGTATTTCTGAGGAAGTGCTCAAATGGAAATCCTGAAGAAACCCAGAGAAATCTCCTGCAGTAGGAGTTCAGATCCTCGGGTGTCTGAGACGTTGTTCTTCAAGACACTGAGGAATCTGTCTTCGGTGGAGGAGTCAGGAAACTGCCAGTGCAGTTCGCCTGAAGAATGAGAGAGTACATTCCGACCGTGCCACGTGTCGCGTGGTGAGCTGCTGGTACCTGCCCAGCCAACGGTCCGAAGGGTGAGCACGACTGTAATTTCGTGCATGGGCATTTATGTCCTTTCACCTTAGGTTGCTCCCTGGCTATAAATAGCCGCCCCCAGACCCATTTGTGGGTTGGCTGCTCCGAGAGAAAAACTGACACTTTTCATTTGAGAGCAACCCACCTGTGAGGAACCTGAAGAACCTATGTGAGGAAAACTACCAGCCTGAGTAGTTGAGCATTTCTGAGGAAGTCGGGTCGAGTGATCCGAAGCTTGTTACTCTTGAAGACTGTGATCTTCCAGCTCAAGCTGGCAAGGGGGAATTCCCTGCCGGGTATTGCCCTCCCATCCCCGTAGCCGTGACAACATCCTAGTTCCATCCCCATCCCCATCCCCGCTCGCAGGGAATGAAATTATCCCATCCCCATCCCCATCGGGTTTATCATCCCCATGGGGAAACCCAAAGCCTAAGCTATCAAGCAACCATCCTGCATGACATCATTTCAACAAAAAAAACATCAAAAATTTATCCTAAATATAGCAGAATTCATGTCCTAAATATAGCAGTATTCATGTAAGTCCTTTCAGGAAGAAGAAATAACAATATTTAGCCCAAAAACAGAAGGATTCCACCCAAAAAATAGCAGCATTTCACCCCAAAACAACATCATTTAGACCAAACTACAACGGAATTTCGGCACAATAAATAGTAGTCTTTCTGCACAATAAACATCAAGATTTCAGCTAAAACAACAACAATCCAGCACTTAATAAGTTCTCAAATTTGAAGTTTCACCCACACAAGCACATCACAGTTCACAATCTTATGATAAGGGATCGAATTAAAAGTTTATACATAAATATGTCCCCAAACTGCAGCTTGGGTTGCTTGGCCACCACTTTCTATTGACGGTGTCAACATGATGCCATTGTACATGTAAAAAATAACATCTGAGTAATGTTCCAAAGACTGAATAAAAATAGGCCACAAGTAAATTGGCATAGGTTTGGATCTCTTTTATTTGCCAACTATTAACACACAAAGATCCTCTTTTAGACGGCCACTATTATAAAAAGTGTTGTTACGAAACATAAATTTAATAGGCCAAATGAGTACTGAAATTGAATCAAGATGCTCCACTGATCCTTGAATTGAAAGAACCAGCCTTCCCTGATTGAGAGATAAACAACCAAGAATGCATCCGCAAATACTCTAGCAACAAGGGCAAAAAGCCTTCTGTAATACATCATTTATCCATTAACAGTTGGTGTAGGAACTTATTCTAAATTCTCTAAAAACCAAAGGACAGTCTAAGAAATATTCCATCCCATCTAGAAACCCAAACCCCTGGCCGATCTGAATGAGATGATCAAAAGAAAAGGAAGATGTGAGTATTAGTATAAAGTGACTTTATCATTACAATCCATTCAAAATATTAATAACGCTGAATGATTGGCAAACATGGCAACACTTTATATATGTAGTAATTCCTTGTTTGTTCCACACAACTATAAAAGGATCGATGATAACCTGTCAGTGAAATTATAAAATGGGATATTAATAGAAACTGCCAAAGCAATTATATGACTTTAAGATTCTTTAGCATACTAAGTATATGTAGGAACCATAATCCATTTTTCTTGTAAATTATACACAAATAACTCTGTCCAAGCATAAAAACCAAGCTAAGATAAAAACAAAAGACTAAATTTGACTGACCAAGAACTCGTTCGTGCCTCTCCGAATCATCAAATCCCAGTGCCGCCCGTCCTTAAATCTACCGCGCTGCACCGGACCCCCACGAACACGCTTGGATTCCTCCTCCTCCATTCTCACGGATATACATACGACAACGACTGAGGGTGGAGGAAGACCTGCTGCGGCTAGGGATCGAGGGAAGGGTAATGAGGGAAGGGATCGATGGATCCGACCTGCTGGCTGTCGCGGTGGATGGCCGGATGTGGCGCAAGGTGAGGGATGGTCGGAGCTCGGAGGTGAGGGGAGGAGGCGGCTGAATCTGGAGGGGACAACGGGAGGCGACGGCTGAATGGGACGACGGGAGTGGGGAGGGAGGAGGCGGATGGAGGCTAGAGTGGGGAGGAAGGAGGCGGTTAGATTAGGTCAGGTTTTTTGGGCTTTTGTCGGGCCAGTATTTGTTTGCATCAGTCCGTTCACTGATTTACAGCCCAAGATGTAAATATGGCGGGTAAAGCGGGTATCGGGTATGGGTAATACCATACCGTCCCCATCCCCGTTTACCCATCGGGTAAGTTAATTGACCCAATAGCTTCCCCATGGGTATTACAATTGGCATTTCCCCGTCCCCTAATAGATTAATTACCCGTGGGGATACGGGTAATGGTTAACCATTGCTAGCTTGACTTCCAGCCTGTGTAGGAGTCATCATTCTGAGGAAGTCAAGATGAAATTGTGACTTACCGGAGTGAACAAAGTCTGTGAAGGTTTCAGGAGTCTACCTTGAAGACTCACCTGAGTAATTGGACGGAGTCTGAGGTCTTTAGTTCGAGGAGAATAAGGTGAAGACTATGTCTTCTAAGTTCATTCTCAGCATCTCCAACCAGATGTAGAGTTGTCACAACTATTTCTGCGTCTTCAGTGCCCTGGTGCTATTTCTTCAATCTCTGTTTTTATGATTTATGCACTGATGACTTGTCCTGATGCCTTCCTTTCTGAGTTTCCTCTGTTCGGATTCCTCATACATTGCATCAGTTACACTTTATCCCTCTAGATTGAAGTTGTCACTACTAGGAAAAGACTTATAGTGGCATCTGTGCCACTAAGGACAAGCCACTAATAAGGCCTTAATAGTGGCGCATTTCAAATGCGCCACCCCTAAAACTCTTATGCATGGCGCATTTCGAAATGCGCCATCTATAAGCCCAAATGCTGTGGTACAATTTTCAATATTTTTTTGAAACTTTCACGATGGGACCATTAGCATATTTTGAACTTTTTTCAAAAATTTTGAAAATAAAAATTTATTTTTTTTACTTTTTTTAATTTTTTAATGTTACTAGCTAAATTTTTTAAACCTGTTTTTGAAACTTCCCGATCGCTATCCTATTTTTAATTTTTCAAAAAAATAAAAAAATATTTTTAAAAAATTCTGTTACTAGTGGCGCATTTCATACAAAATGCGCCACTGCTAAGTTCAATTTTTTTTCTTTTTTTCTTTTCTTTGGCCTTCAGATCCTCAAACGCCCGTAACTTTTTTTCCTGTTAGGTTTTTGAGGATTCTAAAAATGTTCAACGGGTTACATCCAGTTGAATTTGGATATAACTTTTCGAGTAGATGATTTTTCATATAAAAAACCTTTTCATCGGAGGTCGTATGCAAAAGTTAAGCCCATTTTACAAAATTTTCGAGAGATTTTGCAAAAAATGTCGAAATTCATATTTGTAAATTTTCCTAACAACTAGACCACATATCATTTGGGAAACTTATTTTCTTTTATTTTTTTGACATTTCTATCATTTTCTTTTATTTTTTTCATATTGAAAAGGCGGTCCACGGAGGGGGTGTATTTGGGAATTTTCCCGAAAAGTTTTTTCTTAGTAGTGGCGCATATGGGAAATGTGCAACCCCTAAGAGCTTATGGGTGGCGCATTTTGGATGCGCCACTAATAATTCCTTAGGAGTGGCGCATTTCCAGAATGCGCCACCCATAAGCTCTTAGGGGTGGCGCATTTCCAAAATGCACCACCTATAAGGTTCTTAGGGGTGACACATTTCTCCAAATGCGCCACGTATAAGGGGATCCAGGGCTGGCCCACTCTTAGGGGTGGCGCATTTTGGAAAATGCGCCACCTATAAGAGCTTATGGGTGGCGCATTTTTTACCAGTGCGCCACCCCTTACAACATAGTGGCGCATTACATATAAAATGTGCCACTAATAAGGTTTCCATGTATAGCTATTTCTCTAGTAGTGTGTCTTTCATTGCAATATGTTGCTTTGTAGTCATGTCTACTTTCTGTAAGGTTTCTGATCTTCATAGTTTTGTTAGTTTCCTCAATTTCGAATTGCCTCAGTCCCGAGGAATTTTAAATTCCTCAAGATATTTGAAAATCTCCCATTCACCCCCCTCTGGTCGATATACTGCGCTTTCAATTGGTATCAGAGCAAGGTACTCACTTGTTCTGTGTGATTCGGTTTAACCACCTGGAGTTTTAGTTATGTCGACCTCAGGTACAATGAGCGTTGCCTCAAACTTCCCCACCTTCGACGATACAGACTACCCGTACTGGAAGAACAATATGATGATACATATTGAAGCCATTGACAAGGACCTGTGGGATATTGTTGATCAAGGAATTCCTAAAGCTACCCTGATGAATTCCCCTGATGTTGTCAAGAGAAACTGGCAGCTTGATGCAAAATCTCGAAGCATCATTGGTGGCCACCTCAACAAGGCTCAGTTCAACCGTATCAGTGGTCTGGATACAGCAGATAAGGTATGGACAAGACTGTCAAAAGTCAATGAGGGAGTTTCCGCACAACGAGACTCTCGAGTTGATACACTTTGCAGTCTCTTCAACAGGTTCAAGAGGCTGGACAATGAACATGTGCAGCAAACCTTCGACAGGCTCACTGACATATCGAATGAACTTCAAGCACTGGGTGCCACTGACATCACAGATCACGACGTGGTGAAGAAACTACTGAGGTCCCTGGACGAATCATTTGAGTTCCTATCACTGATGATTCAAGAATGGCCTGATTTCAAGACTCTGGATCCTGCTGACATTCTTGCGCGCCTTAATGCTCATGAACTGAAGCTCTCTGAGAAACGAGACTTATACGGTTCCACCACAAAATTCTGCGCGCTAAAATCTAAGGCACGAAAGTTGTCCTTTGATGAAGAGTCCGAGGCTGATTCTGATGATCCTGAGACCCTCAGTAGGGAACTGGCTCTCCTCATCAGAAAGTTCCAAAAATTCACGAAGAAGAATCGCTTCGGAAATTCCTCAAGATGTTCCTCAAGAAGAAGCAAAGATGATGACTCAGTTGAGACAAGAAAAAGAGTCTTCCACAAATGCAAGAAACCTAGTCATTACATCACTGAGTGTCCTCTTTGGGAAAAGGAAGCTAAGTTGAAGAAGAAGAAGAAGAAGAAAGGGAAAGATGATAGTTCTGATGAAAGGTCAAAGAAGAAATCCTCAATATCCTCAAAGTCTGCTGGATATAAGAACAACAGCTCCCGTAAGGCTCGCACATATCTCGACAAAGAATTGGATTCTGAAGAATCCGATTCCGATCCTGAAGCTAAGGAAGAAGGAACTGAAGAATCTGAGGGTGTGGCCGGTCTCGCTCTTTCCACAACACTAGTTAGCAAGTGAATCTTCAGCACTGAGGAATCTGACACACACTACGTTGATGATAAAGCTGAAGATACCTCTCCTGCCTTCTGCTTCATGGCTAAGTCCTCCAAGGTATCTACTTACTCTTCCTGTGATGATCCCTCAGATGAAGAACCTGATGAAAACTATGCTAAACTTGCTTCTAAGCAACAACGTGCACTTGAGAAAATTCATAAGTCACTAAACAAGAGTGATGATATGTTGTTTGAGGAAATGACGAAGACTAAAAAATTGAATGATGAATCAAAAATTCTCCAGTCAAAGTTTGATGACTTAATCAGTCGTCATGAGGCACTCCTCACCGATCATGAGAAGCGGGCTCACGAGTTCCTCATGAGAAAGCAAGAACTTGAGCGCGTGAGGATGTATCATGACGATCTGAGGAAAGAAAACGACTTACTCCTCTCCCAACAGATCATCATGCTCAAGAAGGATTTGATCCTCCTTGTTTAAAATGCATTGAACATGACCGTATTACTTCTCTACCTAGTTCCTCAATATCTTCATAATCTGTTCTATCAACTGCGTCTATGGTATCTAACCCCTCATCTGAGGATACCATAGACATTGCTGAAGAAAATGCTAGGTTGAAGAGTCTTCTGGAAACCAGCATGTTCAATAGTCTGAAAGTGCATCAGATTCTTTGTGACGTCCTCAAGAAATAGATCCTCAACAGGAATCTGAGGAAAGAAGGTGTCGGCTTCACCCGAAACCTCAATGCTGATGGATCTTACTGGAAACCTGAGCAATACCCAAAGACCACTTGGGTTATGGCAAAAATTACTCCTCGTGATCCCTATACTTTATCTGGTTATGACATTGCTTCCTCAAATGTGGTGATTGAGTCCTTTGACTCAAACTATAAACTGTTTAAAGATGTTAATGGTGAGGTATTCGCCAGATACATCGGGACTAACTGCAGGAATGGTTCTCCAGTAAAGCAGATCTGGGTTCGAAGGAACTCATCACTAACCTTCCTGTGAATGCAGATGCAAATGAGCTGAGGGTATCATCTGAGGATGATAGCTCAAAGGGAAATCATTATAACTATGTCTCAGCTAACCATTTTGTTCACAGGGAAGCCCCTCATAAGAATTCTTATTCATTTGTTTATCCTGACACCACCATTCAACGTCCCATTAGGTCTCATCATTTTAGTCGTTCCTCATATGCTTGAAGGCCGCCCATTAGAATGTGGGTGGTTAAGAAAAACTAATCATCTTTGCAGGAACTCGTCCTGAGGCAATCATAAACTTTGCAGATCATATGTCCAGGACAATATTACTTGAGTCAGTTGAAGGAAATTTACATTGTTTGGTTTCGTGGAATCAGTCCTGAGGAACATCCTGAGGAATTGATTCTGAGGAATCATAAATTCTTCAAGCTGATACTGGCTCATAAATCTGTTGTATGAGATACTAATTCCTTTGCAGGGGAATACTGAATGGGTAATGGATAGTGGATGCACTAATCACATGACTGGTGATAGAAGCCTTATCACGGAATCATCTCTGAGTCCTTCTTCAAAGAAAACCATCACCTTCGCTGATAAAGGTAAAAGTAAGGTCTTGGGTCTCGACAGAGTTGCTATCTCACGAGATCAACACATCGAGAAAGTCATGCTGGTTGAGTCCCTTGGATATAACCTGATGTCTGTGTCTATGCTATGTGACCTTGATCTTATTGTTGTATTTGGAAAATATGGATGTGTTGTTCAAATGGTAAGTGATAACTCTACCGTCTTCTGGGGAGTTAGAAAAGGTGACCTGTATATTGTAGATTTTTTCGAAGGTCCTCAGGTCGCCACTTGCCTCATGGCTCGAGCCTTAGAGTGTTGGCTATGGCATCGAAGACTTGGACACGCTGCGATGAGGAACCTCCAGAAACTGGTTCTGAAGAAACATGTCCTCGGAATTGAGGAAATTAGATTCACCAAGGACAGCTTATGTGGCACGTGTGAAGCTGGAAAGATGACCAAGGCCAAGCATCCTACGAAGACCATCATGACGACAACGAGACCTCTGGAAATGCTTCACATGGATCTATTCGGTCCTCCAAAGTATTCAAGTTTTGGAGGTAGTATGTTGGTCTTGTTATTGTTGATGACTTCTCACGATGTACTTGGGTGCATTTTCTTCTTTATAAGTCAGAAACCCCAGCAATCTTCAAGCGCTTCACCCAGCGAGTCATGAACAACTACAACCTGAAGATCAAGCACATTCGAAGCGACAATGACACTGAGTTCAAGAACATTGGCGTGGAAGAATTCCTCGACGACTTGGGCATCACTCATGAGTTCTCAGCACCCTATACTCGTCAGCAAAATGGAGTTATTGAGAGGAAGAACCGAACACTCATCGAGATGGCTCAAACGATGCTGGCTGAATACAACACACCACTCATTTGGTGGGTTGTAGCAATCAACACTGCTTGCCACATCGTCAATCGAGTGTACCTTCATAAGTTCTTCAAGAAAACATCATATGTGCTAATGGTCGGTAAGAAACCCAATGTGAGTTACTTCAAAGTATTCGGTGCACCATGTTGGATTCGTGATCCTCATCACCAGTCCAAATTCGCACCCAAAGCATGTGAGGGTTTCATGCTTGGTTATGGTATCAACTCGCACAACTACAGAGTCTACAATATTAGTCATCATAAAATTGTTGAGATTGTAGATGTGCGGTTTGATGAATCTGACGGCTCGCAAAGAGAGCACCTGCCGCCTGTTCTAGATGAAGCTTCACCTGATGAACAAATCAAGAAGATGGGTGCTGGTGACATCATTCCCGTGGACCATCCTGACGAAACACACATACCCCCTGCTCCTGAAAAACACCCAAATCCTGAAGCAAATGATCCTGATGACGATCCTGATCCTGAGGCTCCTGAGACCCCTGAAGCACCTGAAGCTTATGCTAATGAATCTGATGACAGTGATGATGATTTTCCTCAAGATCATTGACCTCGTCTTCCTCGCGTGGCGAATGAAGTTCAAGTCGACAAAATCCTTGCTGCTGTCAACATACCAGGTCCTCTCACTCATGCTAGAGCAAATCATATAGCTAACTTTTTTGGGAATTTTTCGTTTGTATCTATCTCAGAACCCACCAAAGTTGCCAAGGAATTCCAAGAAGAGGAATGGATTCAGGCCATGCAAGACGAACTTCTTTAGTTCAAACTGAATGATGTTTGTGAACTAGTCAAACGTCCTGATCCTCGACTTCACAATGTCATCGGAACGAAGTGGATCTACCAGAACAAACTCGATCAAGATGGTCAAGTCATCAGGAACAAAGCTCGTTTTGTCGCACAAGGATACACACAAGTTGAGGGTATCAACTTCGGTGAAACCTTTGCTCCTGTTGCTAGACTTGAATCCATTCACATCATGCTTGCATTTTCTAACCATCATAATATAAAGTTATATCAAATGAATGTGAAAAGTGTATTCCTCAATGGTAATATCGAGGAAGAAGTATATGTTGCTCAACCCCCAGATTTTAAAGACTCGAAGAATCCTGACATGGTGTACAGATTGAAGAAAGCTCTTTAAGGACTGAAGCAAGCCCCTAGGCTTGGTATGATACACTAAGAGATTTCCTCATCAGCAAGGGCTTCAAATCTGGTTCACTCGATCCAACTCTTTTCACCAAACGCTATGATGATGCCTTATTCATATGTCAAATCTATGTTGATGACATTATATTTGGATGCACTAACAAGAAATACAGTGAAGAATTTGCCTTCTTGATGAGTGAACAGTATCAGATGTCCATGATGGGCGAACTGAAGTTCTTCTTAGGGCTTCAAATTCGTCAGCAATGCAACGACATCTTCATATCTCAGGAGAAGTACCTCAAAGAGTGCCTAAGGAAATTCGGGATGCAAGACTGCAAAGGTATCAACACACCGATGCCTACAAATGGACAACTCAGTCCTGATGAAAATGGCAAGGACTACGATCAAAAGGTATACCGCTCCCTGATAGGTTCTCTGCTATATCTATGTGCATCTAGGCCTGATATAATGTTGAGCGTTTGCATGTGTGATCGATTCCAAGAGGCACCAAAGGAATCGCATCACCAAGCGGTGAAACAAATTCTTCGATATTGGGCTCACACCCCGTCGCTAGGCTTATGGTATCCAAAAGGCACGCAGCTGGATCTTGTTGGGTACTCAGACTCAGATTATGCTGGAGATCGCGTGGATAGGAAGTCTACCTCAGTAACATGTCACTTCCTCGGACGCTCACTGGTGTGCTGGTTATCGAAGAAGCCGAATTGTGTCTCTCTCTCCACTACTGAAGCTGAATACATCGCCGCTGGTGCAAGCTGCTCACAACTTCTATGGATGAAGCAAACTCTCAAGGACTACGACATCAACCTGAAGAAAGTTCCACTGCTATTTGACAATGAGAGTGCCATCAAGATATCTCAGAACCCAGTCCAGCACTCGAGGAGGAAGTACATTGAGATTCGGTATCACTTTCTTCGGGATCATGTGTTGAAGGAAGACATAGTCATCAGCGACATGAAGACTAAAGACCAACTTGCTGATATATTCACTAAGCCTTTGGATGAGAAGCGTTTTACCACTCTGAGGTGTGAGCTAAATATCTTAGATTCCTCAAATGTCCAGTGAATGGACACACATCCTAACGCTTAAACAATATTGAAGAATCCTGATGTACAACACACGATGCGTCGTACTCCTCAATTCATGAGGAACTACCTTGCTAAGTGTGAAGAAATTAACGTGGAATTGACTCAAGATCCATACGAAAATTGTATGGTATCAAGTGTCTTATTCCCTATAAGGTGGGTAGCGCCACCTCCCAAATTCCTCAGGAATCATTTTCCTCAGTTTCCTCATTTGTGTCTTCATCATGATACTTACTGTTTAGTCCTCAACAACATTCGCATATAGCTTTTGTTCTTCAAAATTTGTTTCTTTATCTAGGTGAATGTGATCGGACCCGTCCTTCTATGCTCACTTGTCCAATCTTTCTATCTTAAGTATGCGTTCATTTGAAACTCACTTGTTCCTCAAACTGAAGCTTTAAAATTTATTCTCCAAATCCTCAGTTTCCTCAAGATGAGGACTATCAATTTAACTACAAACTTATCCCTTGATCGTTGCGATTTTACCGTGGATCGTGCATATCAATCAATGGGATAACCACAAAAATCCGAACCGCCAGGGGTAATCTCGTCCACAAAAATCGTGACCCCTCATATTTACCCCTCTATAAATATCCATCACCCCCGCGGTCATTCCCCCCACACACACACCTCATTCCTCTCGCGCCACCGCCCTTGAGCTCCTCAAGCTCTTGCGCTCTCTACATCGGAGTTCATCGTCGCCAGAGAAGACCTACTTGGGTTTCCTCAGCACTCGCCTCATTTCTGGTACAACAATGTCTCAACTACTATTTCCTCAGTACTGCATCTTCTTCAGGATTCTTGAAGATTCTTCAAGCCTCTTATTCCTCAGCAGTACTGAAATCTTACTGAGGCCTATGCTTCATCAATTTGCTTTCCTACATAATTTCCTCATGAACACATATAACCGTACCCCCCTTCCCTCGCAACTTAATTTTGTCACAGGTACATGTCTGCTGAGGAATCTTATGGTTCTCATAGTCTCACTTGATTTGCAGCTCAACTCGAACGAACAATTCCTCAGTCTCCTCAACTGAAGAAAATGGCTCCTCGTCTCAAACTCACTGATACTGCTCGTGAGTTGCCCCCAGCGCTCTATGAAACATTGAAGACTCCCGAACGTGAAACTGACGGTGAACGTAAAAAGTGGGTTCAGAAAATCATGCGGGAATGGGCTAAACGTTGGGCTGCATACCAATGGATTAATCCTCAGCATGAGGAAATGTTTGCAGTCAATCCGCCCTTTAAGACTTTGGGCATCAAGTCTGGTCCACCTCCTGAAGCAGGTGTCGTCGATATGTGACGGCAGATGCCATGGGGATGGCTAAAGTGAGGGGAAGACGCGAGGAAGAAGATGTCGATGGTGTCAGAATCGGGTTGGGCACAAACACGGTGACGGACACCACGATGTACCAAGGTTCGGGGCTCTCCGGAGAGATAACACACCTACTCCTGCTTGTCTCTTCTATATCAATGGAACTGAGCTACAATAACTGCTTCTCTGTCTTCTCAGGGGAAGGTGAGAGCCGCCGTGGGCAAGGCTCTCTCCTGCTTCCCTGAGGAGGAACTACAAGCAGTAAATGAACTGAGCAAGATGTGAGTAATGGTGCGATTGTGTGGATCATCCCTCACCCAGGAGGGGTACCCCGGGCTCTTATAGTGTGAGCCCGGGGTAAATCGGTAACTTCACTGCCGATTGGGCCCAGCTGTCATCCTCTAATCGGCTGGGTCCCACCGACTGCTCCTCTTCGGGTGATCCGGACCCGACGAGCGGCGGCCTATGCTGTAGACTCGTAGAGCATGATGGTGAACAATGGAGCTAGGAGGTGCGGTCTTGTCGTCCTGTCCGCGGAATCGGCGGAGAGGTCGACAGCGCATCTCTGCCAGATCTTCGATGTGACTTGGCTTCTCTGCCACCCTGATCTCTCGGGATTGCGCATTTATGACCTCGTACTTGTACTTCTGACTGGGCTCGGGTCAACTTCTCCAGGGGTAGTAAGATGTACCGATTGCGCCTGGGCCGACTGGTGGCTCTCGGCAGGGTCGATTGATCTAGGCAATTGGCCGCGCCGATGCCCATCTCGGCCCAGCTGCGGGCCAATCGGATGAGTGTCTTGGTGATGAAAAGGGTGGACCGGTTGCGCCTGGGCCGACTGCTGGCATTCGGTACGGCTGCTTGCTTTGAGGCAATCGGCTGTACGCCTACCCAGCTCGGCCCAGCTGTAGCCCAATCGGTCCATCCTTGTCTTGAAAGGTTGCTTTCGCTTGGGTGATCCTACCCGGGTACCAATCCCCCGACAGTAGCCCCTAAAGCCGTAAAGGTCCCACGGTCACTCGATCGCGGGGCCTTTGCAGTTTTTCATCTTTCTCCAACATCTTCCGAATGCTTTTGGCCTCATCAAGTGCGTCGTTCCGAGTTCGTCGACCGACTCGGAGATCACACTCGCCTGGCCATGGTTTCGTCCGATCCGACTTGCGTTGTCTCCGATTTCTTTCTTCACTTTTTTGGAATCATATCCTTCGCCGATTCGGATCTAATCCTCACCGATTGCCTTCCAACGGTTACCTCCGTTTCTACCGGGGTGCAGTCAATGGACCGGGGCCCACGACCCACGCACGATTTGACGTAACTGCAGGACTCGACCCCCACGTCGCACGCCTCGCTTCCCACGCTGGGATCTCTTGCGCCGGTTTGCCGGTTGGTCTTCCTGTGGGCTAGGCCACACCAGGCCACACAGCCGCAGCCGGATCCCACTCCCCTCCCCCGCCGCCCATATAAGCCACAGGGGAGGGCCTTTGCCTCCTCCTTCTCTCATACGCCTTCTTCCTCCTCCGCCTCTTGCTCTCGCGCTCGCCATTGCTGCTCCGCCCGAAGATTTCCGTCGTGCTCGCAGCTCCTTTTCCGCGCACGGAATCAGCTCCGGCCGCGCCCTCGCGTGCTCCTCCGCCACCGTGGTAACCTTTCCCCGTCACATTGCTCTCTACCCGTGCGCTTCTCGTCTTCCTTCTCTTCTCTCCCGCAAGCTCCATGGCGCCCCGGCGAGACACCTCTCAGGCCAGCCGTGGGTGCTGGAAGGGCTCCACCGTCGCCGCCGGTGCCATCCAACCCTTGGTTCGCGCCTGCAAGATGCCGGTCGAGGTCCAATGGTGTGCTCCCGGCGCCGAGCTCGTGCCCAATGCGCGTTCTGGAGAGAGGGCCGTGTTCCTCGCTCACTTCGAGCATGGATTCGGAATCCCTGCCAGTACTTTCTTTCGGGACTTCCTCAACCACTTGCAGCCGCATCACCACGCGGCAAACTTCATCATGATCCTCTCCGGCTTTGTCACGCTGTGTGAGGGGTATCTCGGCTGCCGCCCAAGCATCGCTCTCTGGAAGCGGTTCTTCAACCTCCGAGCTCACAATGCTCGGACGGGAGCTGTGGTGCCATCTGCCATGGAAGGCGGCGACCCGACCCATGTGACTGACATGACCGACTGCGGCAGTTTCCTCGTCGCAGCCGGAAATCACAAGTACAAAGGTCCCGAGATCGTCCAATCGTACAAGAACTGGCAAACCACCTTCTTCTATGTCAAGTCGCCGGACCAAGGCCCCGATCTCCTGAACCTGCCCGAGTTCTCCCTCGCACGGCCGACTGAGAAATATCAGTGGTCGCTGAAGTACGGTGTCAGCGATTGCGATGTTGATGCCCAAGTCGCCCGGGTTGCTCAGATGGAGCAGGAGGGGCTCCGGCCAACTGATCTTGCTGCCGCCTGGCTCCAAGCCCGAGTGCTCCCTCTACAGCGCCGAGTGCACTGCATCTGCGATCTGTCGGGCCCCCGAGATCCCACTCGGCTCTGCACGTGGCGAGTGAAACTCGAAGACCTCTGCACCAGGCTTAAGACTATCAGATCCAGTCCTTCGCCCGACCCTTTCCGCTTCGGCCTTGAGTACCTCAACCGCCGACAGAAACCACCTATGGTATGATCCGATTGTTCCCTTTCTCCGATTGCTTTTTCCTCATCTTAACTTCTTTGATGACCTTCTTCTTCTTGCTCAGCACTTCATCCGATCCGATCTGATGGAAGACGGCCAGGTAGCCGGCGCGTACGCCCCCGACCGCGAGGAAGATGACCTCGCGGACTTCGAGTACAATGGCGAGGTTCCCTCCTCCGAATCCTAAGATGACGGTGCTGATGACGGTGAATCCTCTGGGGAGTCCTCCGAATCCAAAGATCCCGCTAACGCCGCCGACGCCGAGGCTACCGACCCCAAGACCGACGACATCTGACCTGCAGCTCAAGGGGGTATGCCTGACCCTTCCCTTGAGCAATTTCTAGCCGAATGGAGCGATGACGATAGTGTCTCAAAGGTTGGTGATTCTGATGCAGCTCCTCACGCCAAGCCTCCGAAGGTGCCGACTAAGCGCGCCTCGACGACCAGCTCCTCCTCTGGTGCCGCTCCCAACAAGGCCGCTAAGACGGCGCCGACTGCTCTCAAAGGCAAACAGCCTCAGGTGACGGCCACTCGAGTGATGATTGGCCAAGCGCCTCTGAATGTTGCCTCGCAGAGATGTCGGATGCCCACAAGCGCGCCGAGAACAGTCGGGTATGCCTTTATCTTCATGCCTTGAACCTCTCTGTCTTCTCTTATACTGATTCGCCTCTTCTTTCTTCTTTCAGGGAGCCGATTGGTCTTGACGACGTCGACGCCGGCATTCCTGCCCAAGTCGGCGCAGTCATTTCCCCCGCCGCGTTTGCTGCTGCGATCCACAAACGGCAGCCGGTTCCACATCATACCTCTAAGGACGCCGAGCGCGCCGCCAAGAAAGCCCGCCTTGAGACTGCCAAGAAAACTACTGCTTCCACAACTGCCTCCAAGACCTCCAAGAGCACGGCCGACCAGGGAGTCACTGGTGGCGAAGGAGCTCAACCGGTCGATCCGATTGCCCCATCTCCGCCACGACGCTCCAACCCAGTCTCCGCCCCCTTTACAACTATCTCCTCGCCCATCTTGACAACGACCTCGCCGATTACGACGACCGCCTCGCCAATTATGACAACCGCCTCGCCAATTGTGGCAACCGGTCCTTCGACCTCGTCCCTTCTGACTTCGCCGCAGCCACAGCCGAATATCTCCGACCCTCTGGCGACGTCGGCGCCGCCGGTCTCGACCATCACTTCCTCTGCCGCTGTGATTCACGCTCCGCCGCCGCAGCCGACCTCTTCTGCGTCAATAATTTTGATGCGCTCGGTGGACCAGTTCCGGGCAGAGTACTCTCGCACCAGACATGTCGGCGCCGAACCTGATGCTTCACGCCGCTCCTTGGTTTCCTCTGAGGGTCCCCTGACGGTGGCCTACAACCGGGTGAACGACTTCGCCACCGCCATGGCTCAGGATCTCCAACTGCTCGACCGCCATCACGCGGTAAATTTTTCAACTTTCCTTTCTGGCTTCTCAAATCGGGAGACTTTTCTTCCGGTGGGTGCGCGCAAGCGCACCCACTGGGTGTAGTCCCCGAGATTCGGGCCGATTGTTTGCAATCGGTTCGGATCTTTATGTCTTAGATATCCTTTGCTCATTTCTTCTGCCTTCCTCCTATCGGGAGACTTTGCTTCCGGTGGGTGCGCGCAAGTGCACCCAATGGGTGTAGTCCCCGAGATTCGGGCCGATTGTTTGCAATCGATTCGGATCTTCTTTTGGTTGTTGTGTATCTAAAGTTCATCTTTTTCTTCTTCTCAGGTTGTTCTTGAAGAACGACGTGAGGTCTTCGAGAAGCTCCTTGAAGCCTACGCCGCCAGCCTTCGAACCCTCGCTCAGGCCCAGCTCGAGGTCAACAATCAGTCGTCCGAGATCAACAGGCTGAAAGGTAACCTCTTCATTACTTCTATCTTCCCTCCGGTGGATAATTTCTCTTGTATTAACATCTTTATGTCTTCCTCTAGTCTCTGTTCCCATGGTGGATGACCTTTAGGGCCGCATTGCTGAATTGACCATCGAACTCGGCCAGCAAGGGCCCGCACTCGTTGCAGCTAAGAAAGAGTGGACCCGACTGCAAGGGGTGGAGGCTGATTTGTCTCGAACCGTCCAAACCCTCCGCTCCGAGCTGGTTGCTCTGAAGAAGACGCACTCAGATGACCTGGCCGCCGTGACTGCTGCTGGTGATGGACTTCGCGCCGAACGAGACACAGCCGTAGCCGCCCGAGAAGCGATGCAGGCCGAGAGGGATGCCACCGTTGCTGCCCGAGACTCCATCCGGAAAGACCGCGATGAGCACATTGCCAAGTATGAAGACTTGGAAAAGGGCAACTATGAACAACCCGACTGCGCCGCCGGGCCAAGGGTTTCTGCGATACAATGACTGAGATGGACGTCCTTCTTAGCAGTGAGTGCTTCTTGCCTCCAAGTGCATTTTCCGATTGCTTCCTTCTTTTGTGCTCTTACTCATACTTTCCTTTTGTGATGCAGAGGCCTGGCCTGAATCTGAGGCAGCTGCTTATGCAGCGGTGGCCAAGTCCCGAGAGGAGACCATCGCGGCCGGAGGGACCGTCCAACTTGATGATAATGTCTGGACTCGGCACGAATATCTGATTGGCACGGAGGCTCGCATTCCTGTCATTAAGGGGATTGCACTGTCCTTCAAACTTGGCATTCTGAAGATTGCCGAATTGTTATGGCCGCCGACTGAGCTCAAGGTTGGGCTCCAGAGGATGAAGCACGCTGCCGGCTCCTCCGCAGAGACCCGCGAGCCTGAGATCTTGGACGAAGAAGATTCTGACAAGGGAGAGGCCCCGAATGCTACCACCGAGTAGACTCGGATTCTTCTGAAGGCCATCCCACGTCGGATTGACGTCTTGCTCAATTCTGCCGGTCGGACTGGTGCGGAGACTGCTCTTCAAACCGTGCTGAGCTGGTACCCACAAGTGAAGCTTCCCCAGCTCTACAGCATCAGAGAAAATGCCGCCTATTTGCTTGAGAAGACTTATACCGAGGTGAATCGGCTAGCTAGCACCATGGTTAACTGGTTTTCTCCCTATGACTACACTCCATATCTCGACGAGGGAGGGAATCCATTGGCAGCAACTACCATCTCTGGTTTGGCCGATGAGCTTTCTGACAGCGGCTCTTCCCATACCTCTCCGAGGTCCAAGCAAGCTGAGGCCACGTCGACTGACGCGCAGTTGGAGCCGGATGCCGCTGCTGCGCAAGCTGATCCGACTGCTCCGACTGGGAGCTCTGCGCCATCAACTGCCCCGACTTCTTGAGCCGTGCCGCCGCCGACGTCATCTACTTCTGCTTGCCGACCTCTGATCGACCTTTCTTATTTTTACTTTCAGAACAGTTACTTGTAAAACATGATTTTAATTCCACCGACACCCACTGGGTGTGGTTCGATGTAATGAACTTATTCGGCCTTAGGCCTGTTATCTTTATGCAATCCGGTTGCTCGTTGCAAGTTTCATTTGTGCGATCTACTTTGCGTTTTTGTCGGTTTCCTTTATCGGTCTACACTTGGGGGCGTCACGCCTTGTCCATTCTGCAGCCGACATGCGGTGTTCAGTCGGATCTAAGGTTGATTTCCGGCCAAGGTTTGATAAGTTTTTTTTACACGACAAGACTTAGCGCAAAGGATTCTGCAATGTTAGGAGCCGATTGCTCGCTGCCGGCTACTCGGTGCACCGGTCTGCGGCACAATCGGTAGCTGACTTAGTCGGCTATGCCCTTTTTAGAGCGTTTTGATTTGTTTCCCGGAAATTTGTACTGCCGACTGCCCCAACCGCTACCCTTCTCAATGCCACAACCACTCTCGTGACTTGTGATTGAGTCAGGTGCTAAGTTGGGTGCCAGCCCGCAGTACCCGTGCCTCGTTGGCTTATTTCTCTGACCTCGTGGTCCGTCAGTCCCCGACTGCGTTATACACGTCTCGAGTATGACTAAGCGTTGCCGACTTGGGCTAGCTTTTCGAATGAAATTATGCAAAGGTAATGGAATGCTCTTTTTTAGAGGCGTGATAGCTTTACTGATCATTTGCCGGATAGCATACATACATTTCTGCCGCTCAACTATAGAACGGGCATAAAAGCTCAGAGTTCCACGGCCGCTCCGTTTCTACTCCTGACGTGTCCTTGTGCCGAGTGCCCTTGGTGCAGTCGATCAAATAGTACGAGTTGTTCTTGAGTGTGCGGCTGATGACGAAAGGTCCCTCCTAGGGTGAGGATAGCTTGTGCTGCCCATCTGATTTCTGAATTCGGCGAAGCACCATATCCCCTTCTCGGAAAGAGAGAGGACGAATCTTCTTGCTGTGGTAGTGCCGCAACTTCTGCTGGTAGACTGCCGATCTGGACAAGGCCAGCAGGCAGGCTTCTTCCTTGAGATCGACGTCGTCTTCTCGTGCTAACTTGGCTTCTTTCTCGGTGTACAAGGCATGCCGAGGTGAATCAAACTCGATGTCGGACGAGATGATTGCCTCTGACCCATATACCAGGAAGAAAGGAGTGAATCCAGTCGACCTATTTGGCGTGGTCCTTAAGCTGAACAATACTGCTGGGAGTTCTTCAATCCAAGCTCCGGGTGCCCTCTCAAGTGGCTCCACCAATCGAGTTCTGATACCTGACATGATAAGGCCATTTGCTCTTTCTACTTGACCATTCGACTGAGGATGTGCAACAGATGCAAGATCAAGCCGAATACCCTGCTGAGATGCATATCGAGCCAGAGCGCCCTTTGCAAAATTGGTGCCATTGTCGGTGATGATGCTATTGGGCACACCATATCTGCACACGATGTCGGCCACGAAACGGACCGCAGTCGGACCATCCAGCTTCTTGATTGGTCGAGCTTCAATCCACTTGGTAAACTTGTCCACTGCGACAGGAGATGTGTCATGCCGCTTCGGGCTCTCTTGAACGGACCAACCATGTCCAAACCCCACACCGCAAAAAGCCATGCTATTGGGATTGTCTTCAATGCTGACGCTGGCTGATGACTTTTTTCCTTGAATCGCTGGCAGCCCTTGCAATATTTCACCAAGTTCTCAGCCGCTGCAAGCGCAGTCGGCCAGTAGAAACCATGTCGGAAAGCTTTGCTGGCAATGGGTTTTGCTGATGCGTGATGACCGCATTCACCTTGGTGGATGTCTCTGAGCAACTCCAATCCTCTGTCTTCTTCTACACATCTCTGAAAGACACCCGTTGCACTCTTGCGCACTAGCTCATTGTTGATTACTGTGTATGCCCAAGATCGGTGACTGATTTGTCTTGACTCGACTTCGTCTTCTGGAAGGACTCCGTCCACTAGGAAATCTCTAATCGGCTGTGCCCATGATGGCGCACTGATGACTACCATCACTACTGCTTGCTGGAGTGCGGCTTCTTCTTGGATCTCGACTTCTTGTCCATTGGCCTCTTGGATCTCGGCCTCTTGCACCTCTGCCATCTCGACTTCTGTCTCTGAACTGCCGATTGCGGCGCTTGGCACGCATTCGGCAGCCCCTGGCGACGGCTGCTCGTCTGGAACTTCTTCAATGCAATCGGCAGTGCCTGATGTCACTGGCTCTCCTGAGGCTGTGCCATCTGGTGCTGCCTCTGATTGCTTACCTTTGGCCTTTCTCTTCTTGCTGCACTCGGCAGCCCCTGGTCTGCAATCGGCAGCCCCTGGTGCTGTCGGCTCTGCTGAGACTGAAGCACCTTGGGCGCTTGACTGCTTCTTCAGAGTTGGAATTTTTGCCGGTTGAGCTTCTTTTGCCTTCTTCAATGCTTGAAGGTCAGTCTCCGAGATGAAGATGGACTCGGATTCTGGAGACGGCATGATGGACGGCTTTCTGATGTGTTCAAGTGATACGCCTGGCGGAATAGCTTGCCTTGTCGAGCCGAGCTTGGACAATGCATCTGCTGCTTCGTTGCTTGCTCACGGCACATGGTGGAACTCACATCCTTCAAAGTACCCACTGATATGCGGCACTAGGAAACGGTAGCTTGCCATATTTGCATCCTTTGCATCCCAGGTGCCTGTGCACTGCTGCACCACCAAATTGGAATCACCAAAACACTCAATATTCCGAATGCCGATTTCCTTGGCCAGCTTGGTACCATGCACAAGGGCTTCGTACTCGGCAACATTGTTTGATGCTGCAAAGTGAATCTGAAGTACATAGTGTAGTTGATATCCTCTTGGTGACATGAGCACTACGCCAGCCCCTAGGCCACTCTTCATCTTGGATCCATTAAAGTGCATTCGCCAGAAATCCGATCCTGGGACGGATGGCATATATTGAGTTTCAACCCAGTCCACCAGGAAGTCGGCCAACGCCTGAGATTTGATTGCTGTTCTCGGCTCATACTGGATGCCATGGTTGGCGATCTCGATTGCCCACTTCGCCACTCTTCCGGTTGCATCTCTGCTTCCTATGATGTCGGCCAGTGGCGCCGAGCTGACGACCGTGATCAGATGGGCTTGAAAATATGGCTTCAATCTCTTGGCTGCCATATATACTCCATAGCACATCTTCTGGTAGTGAGGGTAGTTCTGCTTGGACGCCGAGAGCACTTCACTGATATAATACACAGGTCTCTGAATCTGCTGTGCCTTGTCCTTCTCGGGCCGCTCCACCACCATGACTGCACTGATCACCCGATTGGTTGCCGCAATGTATAACATCGTTGGCTCCTTCTCAATTGGGGTAGCCAGAATCGGCGCAGTGGAGAGCATGCGCTTGAGCTCTCGGAATGCTTCTCTTGCCTGAGGTGTCCAGGTGAATTTCTCTGTCTTCTTCATCAGCTGGTATAATGGGATTGCTTTTTCACCCAGCCGACTGAGAAATCGGCTGAGCGAAGCGAGGCAACCGATGAATTTCTGTACTTGCTTCAGGTTCTTGGGTTGCTCCATTCGCTCGATTGCGGCTATCTTCTCGGGATTGCATTCGATTCCTCTCTCGGAAAGGAGAAATCCCAAGAGCTTGCCGGCTTGGACCCCAAAAACACATTTCTCAGGATTGAGCTTGATCTGGTAAGTTCTCAGATTTGCAAATGTCTCTCGGAGGTCATCTAGGAGTGTGACTCCCTTGGCCGACTTCACTACCAGATCATCCACATAGACGTGGAGATTTCCGCCGAGTTGGGAGTGTGTACATCTCTGAATTGTGCGCTGGTAAGTTGCACCTCCGTTCTTCAAACTAAAAGGCATGGTGATATAACAATAAGCCCCGAAAGGGGTTATAAATGCAGTTTATATTTGATCTTCTACAACAAGTTTGATCTGGTGATAGCCAGCTGTGGCATCCAGAAAAGACAAAAGCTCGCAGCCGGCCGTAGAATCAATCACTTGATCAATACGGGGCAGAGCAAACGAATCTTTCGGGCACGCCTTGTTCAGGCAAGTGTAATCGATACACATGCGCCAGGTCTTGTTCTTCTTCATGACGAGGACCGGATTCGCCAGCCACTCGGGGTAAAACACTTCCATGATGAAACCTGCAGCTTGCAGCTTCGCAATCTCTTCGCCGATTAGCCTTATCTTATCTTCAGAAAAACGTCTCAGGGGTTGCTTGACCGGCTTCGAGCCTGGCCGAATGTGCAGCTTGTGCTCGGCGAGTTCTCTCGGCACACCAGGCATATCTTGTGGAGACCATGCGAAGATGTTCCGATTCTCACGGAGAAACTCGACGAGCTCGCTTTCCTATTTGTCGCTAAGTCCAGCTCTGACTACAACAAACTTGGTTGAGTCGGAGGGATCTAGAGTGACCTTCTTGCTGTCCTTGGCCGACTGAAAGGCCGATTCCTCATCTGCTCTTTTGGCTGGGCCGACTGGGAGTGGAGCCTTGTTCTGCGCTTGCGCCATTGCTATCACTTTGCCGAGCTGGCGCTTCTCTGTTTCAACCACTTGAGAGTCAGCCAAACTGCCGCCAGCCGACGTGCACTCGAGGGACTTCCTAAAGTCCCCGGTGACGGTGATGACACCGTTTGGCCCTGTGATCTTCATCTTGAGGTAAGTCTGCTGTGTGTTGAACATGAACTTGGAAAATGCGGGCAGTCCCAACAGAGCATGATAAGGACTGCTGAGGTCGGCGACCTCGAACCAAATCGGCTCCCTCCTGAAATTCTCCTCTGTGCCAAATATGACATCCAGCCGAATGCGACCCATGGGGGTGCAAGACAGCCCAGGGATAATCCCATGGAATGTAGTCCGGCTGCGCTCCAGATACTTCTCGGTGAGCCCCAGCTTGATCAAGGTGTCTCTGTACAGAATGTTGATTGTGCTTCCTCCATCGACGAGCACTCGGGAAAACTTGCATGAAAATCTTGGTCCTGCGAACAGAGCATCAACCACGAGCGGGTAGTTGCCTGGATTCGGCAAGATGGTCGGGTGATCTGCTCTGTCCCAGGATATGGGACACTCGGACCAATGCATATACTGAGGAATCAGTGGCATGGTGGCATTGACTTCTTGAGCTCGGGCTCTCCGACTGCCCTTGTCGGTGGACTCGCTGGTGAAAATCATATAAGCGGCGTCTTGCCGCGGGAACTGGCTTTGCTGCTGAGGTGGTCCTCTGTTCTGGGGTGGTGGTGGGGGTGGAGGTGGTAAAGCCTCTCCCTTCGCAATCCTTCTCACAAAATCACACTGCCGAGTGGTGTGCACAGACGGCCTGCCAAGAGTGCTGTGTAACTTGCACGGTGCAGCCAGCATATCATCAAACGTGTACTTGGGCTTCATCTGTCCCTGTGGCCTCAAATTGGGCTTCATCTTCTGACTGCCTCCTGCAGCCCCTGGGTCTTCTTCATTCTGGACAGCGGCCACCTGCCGACTGCCACATTGAGTATCTGGCTACTCATCCTTGCGCTCGTCATTGTTCTGCTGATTGTTGTTGTTGTTGTTGCAGTTGTTCTCTCTTCTTTCCTTCCGACTCAGGCCTTGGTTCCCTGTGTCTGACTGCGGAGCCCCTGGTGACTGAATGACACCTCCAACTCCGAGATGGATAGGGCGCATCGCAGAATCGGATACATCAAACGAGTTGGCCACCTTCATGAGCACGGCGAGCGATGTGAAATCCTTGCGGAGCAACTTGTGTTTCAACATTGAATCGGCCAGGCATCCATCCGTGAAGTACTGAATGGCCTGGATCTCATGGAATCCTTCACATGAGTTCTTCAGCTTGATCCACCGAGATAAATAATCTCGGAGGGGTTCATCCTTGCCTTGCACACAAAGATCCAACTGCCGCGGGAGGTTGGGCCGCTCATATGTGCTCGTGAAGTTGTGAATGAATGCACTTGTGAAATCCTCCAAACAATTCACACTGTCCTTGGGCAAATTGTTCAACCAAGTCCGAGCTGAACCCTACAGCATCAAAGGTGCATAGCGGACTGTCACACGCCGACTGCCCCCTGCAATGCGAACTGCGGTCAGGTAATCGGACAACCAATCTTATGGCTTCACAGAACCATTGTACTTGGGCGTGTCTCTCGGCAGCGTGAAGCCTTTGGGAAACTTCTCGGTCCGAATGCGATGACCGAAACACGACGGGCCAGGCTCTCCTTCTTCATGTTCTTGAGCCTCCTTCTCCAAGAGCTCGATGCGATGCCTGGCGTCATTCTGACCGATTTGGCGAGGGCCAAGTCGGGCGCTGATTGCTGTTCTTGGTGCCGACTGCTGAGTCATGTCATTGCGCCTGCTGTTAACAGTTGGCTCTTCAACTCTTCTGCTTGCCGCTGGGGGTGGCCGATTGCTTCTGACCCTGCTCTCATGCCGAGATGGGGCCGGTTGGTGTCTGTTCTGGCGCGATGCATTCGGTCGCTGGCTAGCTTCCGGAATTGGCCTCACAGTTCCTCTTGATGCCCCAGGTCCTGCATTCGGATTATCCATTGCCACAAGCTGCTGCTCCTTTGCGGCTGCCAGCAGTTCGCGCATTCGGCGCGTCTGCTCACGCCGTTCATCTCCTTCTAACTCTTCCAGCTCGATTGCTATCTGCTCAGCGGCTCTCTGGTTCTTGTCAGGCGTACTGTACGTCGGCCTCTGGACGAATGCCGACTGCTCCGGCTGCGCCTGCTGCGCCTGCCTCACTGGCCTCGCCGGTTGCTCGGCTCCCGACAGCTGCTGATGGACTGCCCGACCTCGGCTTCTCAAATCTTCTAAGACTGCGGGCTCAATCGGCCGCCGCGGTCCGGCATGCGCCTCCTTGTACTCCCTTGTGATAGCTCCCAGCCTACGCTCTTCTGCCAGCACGTGCTCGGCCCTGCGAGCGAGGGCGAGCCGTGCTGTCTCCAGCTCAGTGTGAACTTGATCGGGATCACCATTCCTGTTCACGGGTGTGTACAACACATCCTGCAATGGGCTGGTGCCGACTCTCTCCGCGGCGTCTGCTACCTCCTTGGCCCTCCTGGCCGCTCTTGCTGCGCCGCTGTTGCTCGATGAAGACACCCCCGCAATCATAAAGGCTGCGTGCACATGGCCATCCTCTCCGCCGGGTGCTGCAGTGCAGCGCCTGGTCGAGAGCGGAAAAGAATGACGCAGGAGAAGATGCGTATCTCCCTGGGATATACCTCGGGGAAGCTGCCGATGAAGAGGCGATGACTGCCCACTTGCAGTGACACACCGGGCGGCAGGGGCGCACCGGCCCCGTACCGCGCTGAGTAGTCCACCACGTAGTCGATTGCCCCACGCCTGAGAATCAGGCCAGATGCGTGGCTACCGCCCGATGCAGAGGAAAATCCCGTCCGGATCTTTACTCCAGTCGACGCCTCGGTCTGCCCCACGGTGGGCGCCAACTGTCGTCGATATGTGACGGAAAATGCCATGGGGATGGCTAAAGTGAGGGGAAGACGCGAGGAAGAAGATGTCGATGGTGCCGGAATCGAGTTGGGCACAAACACGGTGACGGACACCACGATGTACCCAGGTCCGGGGCTCTCCGGAGAGATAACACCCCTACTCCTGCTTGTCTCTTCTATATCAATGGAACTGAGCTACAATAACTGCTTCTCTGTCTGCTCAGGGGAAGGTGAGAGCCGCCGTGGGCAAGGCTCTCTCCTACTTCCCTGAGGAGGAACTACAAGCAGTAAATGAACTGAGCGAGATGTGAGTAATGGTGCGAATGTGTGGATCGTCCCTCACGCAGGAGGGGTACCCCGGGCTCTTATAGTGTGAGCCCGGGGTAAATCGGTAACTTCACTGCCGATTGGGCCCAGCTGTCATCCTCTAATCGGCTGGGTCCCACCGACTGCTCCTCTCCGGGTAATCCGGACCCGACGAGCGGCGGCCTATGCTGTAGACTCGTAGAGCATGATGGTGAACAGTGGAGCTAGGAGGTGCGGTCTTGTCGTCCTGTCCACGGAATCGGCGGAGAGGTCGACAGCGCATCTCTGCCAGATCTTCGATGTGACTTGGCTTCTCTGCGACCCTGATCTCTCGGTATTGCGCATTTATGACCTCGTACTTGTACTTCCGACTGGGCTCGGGTCAACTTCTCCAGGGGTAGTAAGATGTACCGATTGCGCCTGGGCCGACTGGTGGCCCTCGGCAGGGTCGATTGCTCTAGGCAATCGGCCACGCCGATGCCCATCTTGGCCCAGCTGCGGGCCAATCGGATGATTGTCTTGGTGATGAAAAGGGTGGACCGGTTGCGCCTGGGCCGACTGCTGGCATTCGGTACGGCTTCTTGCTTTGGGGCAATCGGCCGTACGCCTGCCCAGCTCGGCCCAGCTGCAGCCCAATCGGTTCATCCTTGTCTTGAAAGGTTGCTTTCGCTTGGGTGAGCCTACCCGGGTACCAATTCCCAGACAGCAGGAGTCATTCCTCATCCCTCCACCTTGAAGACTCCCGATGAATTTCTTGATGCTTATCAGCGCTTCTCAAGAGGACAACCCATCTTGCTCGCAGTCTGGCCAAAGACTTGGCTGCCTCAGTACAGATTCCACCTCAGCCTGCTCCTCAACCTGCTTCTCACCCTGCTACTCAGCCTCAGCCTCAGTCTAGGCCTCCAGGACAGCCACGCCGAAAGACTCCTGGCATCAAACCATCAATGAAATCCTCAACAAAGCCTCATGCTCCAAGTTCTTCATGCCAACGAACTGCTGGAGCTACTCCTGCCTCAAGACTTCGAACTGATGAGTCTGGCAGTGCACCTGAGGCTTCAACCACAATGCCTCAGCCTCAGCTGAAGACCAAGACGGTCCTTCAACGCGGCGCAAGACCCTCTTCGAAGAAAACTTCCATGTGCAGTGCCATTCATCAGACAAACTTCAGCTTAGATGATGAATATGAGTTTGAAGATCTGAACGGTTTTGTGGGCATTGAGGAACAAAAGATTGAGTATGTGCGTGCTGCAACCAGACGCAAAGCTGAGGCCACAGGTTCAGAAATTCCACTTCTCCTCGATCCCAAGAATATCTTGGAGTATATTGAAATTTGGGCTGTGAAGCCTGATACTCCTCTTGATGATTTGGACATACCCAAGGACCTCAAGTTCTATATTCAACAATTCCTCATCAATGAGATTCATCACCGCGACCTGAAGAAGCAGTTGCAGACACAACTAAAGAAAGTCCATCGTGAATTCAATAAGAAGTCTGTCACCGATGTCACTCCTGAAGAATTCATTGAGTATCAATGTGAAGTTCAATGGCTAACTACTGAGTTCAATGCCAAATGTGCCTACATTAGTAAATCAAAGGAACGCATGTCCCGTCAGCTGAACAACTTAATGAAGCTTCGGCAGCCATCATCCTCAGTACCTCCTAATGCCCAAGTGCAATCCGATGCCATGCCTGAGGAATCCTCACGATGCCACAAGCGCATGCCAGACACCTCACCTTCCACTCCACCTGCGGCCAAGCGGCCCGCACTGGAAGCCACTGTTGAGGAGCCAATCGATGCGGGTCCTATTTCTTTTGCTCCTCCTTCATCAATAAACCCTGAGGCTTCCACAACACCTCCTGCTGCCTCAGGACCACACGCAACTTCTGAATGCCACCTGATTGTATTCACTCCACCCTCCAAGGAAATTGTGACTGGGTCTGGCACACCAATTATTCCAACACCTCAGTTCCCACCTCCTCCAATCATAGCTGAACTTGAGGACATGGATGTTGATATTGAGGAAACTGGAACTCCTCATATCATGGATGAGGACTATGAGTTGGACAACTCCCTGATGTCTACACACGCTTCTATTCTTGTAGACTATGTTGGGCCTCCAAGCGCAGAGGTTTGTAGGACAACAACAATTTCCCTCAAGTGGGTGACATAAGTTTTATCAAACTCAGGGAAGTAGAGGTTGAAGATGGTCTCTCTCAAGCAACCCTGCAATTAATATACAAGAAGTCTCTTGTGTCCCCAACACACCTAATACAACTAGGAGTTGTATCAGTGCACTAGTTCGGCGAAGAGATGGTAAAATATGGGTGATAGGTGTGGCAAAGCAAAGTAATATAAATCTGTAATAAAAAGTGCAGCAAGAAAACAAGTGGTAAATGTGAGCACAAACGGTATTGCAATGGTGGAAACAAGGCCTAGGCTTCATACTTTCACTAGTGTCAACTCTCAACAACATTAACATAGTCTAATCACATGATATTTCCCATAAAACATGCAATGGAGACACAAATGTAGGGCTACAAAAGCACACCTCAAAGTTCGTAGTTCTCAATCTATGGATTTCCCAATGTCACCGCGGCCACCCAAAGAGAGTACCACAATCACCACAACATATCTAAAGGATAGTCAAAGACAAGCACCATGAGACTCTCAATCTTCAATCAACACACAAAAGAGGAAATCACTCATGAAAATATTCTTCTAATCCATGTCCAATAGACCGTTGTCACCTTGGTCTCGGGGATTTTACTAGATAAAGACAAGTGAGTACATCGATCCAATAAATAGAGGAAGGGGAAATATCATGGGATCACCCTAGATTAACATAGCCTATGATCACAACGAAGATCACATCATGGGAGAGATAATTGACCACATAGCTACTGGTAGAAACCTCAGCCCCGATGAGGGACTACTCTCGCATCAAGGAGGGAGGAAGCAACATCATTGGAGATGAATCCGGGGGCACTTCCCCGTCCCGGCAGGGTGCCGGCACAGGAACTCTGGTCCCCGGAAGCTTGTCGGCGATGGCGGCGGAGATCAGAATTGCTTCTGGAGAAAAGGGGTCTGGAATCAGGGTTTTCTCAACGGGAGAATAAATAGGAGCCAAAGGGGGGCACCGGGGGGGCCACCAGGAGTCCAGGCGGCCACCCGGCGTGGCCAAGCCCTAGGCCGCGCCACCTGGCCACCTGGGCACCAGGTGGGGCCCCTTTGGCCCTTCTTTGGTGAATCCGGAAGCTTCCGGAACGCTGATTTTTTATCTAATTTTTCCCAAATTTTTGGAGCACTTTTAATATGGGGGAAACCTGAAATAGAAAAACAACAGAAAACACGAACTAGTACTGGGGTGAACTGAGTTAATAAGTTAGTCCAAATATGATAAAAAGTGTATGAAATCGTATCTAGATCATAGCAATATCACACAAAACATGCATGGAGCAAGCAGAAATTATAGATACGTTTGGGACGTATCAACATCCCCAAGCTTAATTCCATCTCGTCCTCGAGTAGGTAAATGATAACAAGCATAATTTCTGTGGTGACATGCTAGCAACCATATAAGAACTTTGAAAGTAAAGCAATCAAGGTATTTAATTCAATTCAAGTCATAACAGGCAAGAGTCTATATTAGCATTGAAACAAGCAACGAAAGAACATTAGGTGCAAGAGCTCTCGCTGCCCGTGACTCGAATGTCTCCAAATGGTGTTTGTGTGCAAGAAGGGGGATATGGGAATAGGAGAGAAAAATATATTTGTTGAGAACTCAATCTACTAAAGTTCCACACTTGGTCTTCTTTGGAATATTATCTTGACTCGTCCCCAGACCACTAGCCAGGTACAAGTCAATTTGATCCACTCCCTTTCCATATTTTGAGCACTCATGCAATGGATGAGCGTAAGCACGAGAGTTGACACTTAGGATGGCATAGAGATAAATATGGTGGAGGAGGAAGACAAAAATGTGAGAAAGGCTCACATCAATGAGGACAATCATAGGCGAGAATGCCAAATGATAGATATGATGTGAGGAGTAGGGATTGCCATGCAACGGATGCACATACGAGCTAAGAAAAGCTCTCCAATGGAACTAGTGGGGGTGCATCTAACTTGCTCTCTCATGAAGACCTAGAGCTCATTTGAGGAGGCTCATCCTTGGAATATGGAAGCCAAGTTCTATAGTGTGAAGGTCCCCACATAGCTATATGCATGTATGATCATCTCTATGGAGTACAAGTATAAGAGGGAGTACTAGTGTGGATATTTCAAAAGGATAGTAGTGTTGCCCCTTTCTCTTTCTTTTTCTTTTTTCTATTTTTTGTATTTTTTTTGGTGGCCTCAATGGCTCTTTCTATTTAACTCTCATTTGTCCTCTTTGGGATCTTTTATTTTGTCCACTTTGGGATCTTTTCGTCACTTAAGGACAACACTCTAATTTACAAGAGGGTATAGAAGATCTTTCACACTTTACAAGGTGCTCAAACATAAAGAAGATGTAGCTATCATGATGTATGCAATGTATGCCCCTGCCAGTGTAGAGGGAACATGTATGACATGAAGATCAAGTCATGAAGAGGTGGATGTTGCATGGCAATATATCTCGGAAAGGCTATGGAAATGCCTTGATAGGTAGGTATGGAGGCTGTTTTGAGGAAAGATAAAGGGAGGTTTATGATGAAAGAAAGTATCATGCCAAGGGTTTGGATGTACCGGCGAAGGTGGACGCCAACTACTACAAAAATTAAATAGCAACCTCAATTACCTAGTTTCAAGACAAGACACAACTCAGTGCAACAACCAACTCTCTTAACAAGATAAACATGAAAACTAAAGATAGTTCGAGCAACAAACTAAAAAATATCCAAGGCTCTTGCTAAAGACAAACTAAGACTAAAACTAAACATGGCAGTAGCTACGAAAAGATAAAGAACACACAACAACAAAAAGGTAAGCATGAAAAATCCTATGATGTGTTCTAGATTGGAGTGGAGCGTGTTTCTCTCACACACAAAGTGAGATGGGGTCTAACTTGTTATGAACATAAAGCAAAGCTAAAGAAAACTAAAAAATAAAACCTAAGAGCGAGACGCTCCAAGCATAGCACATAACGCATGAAGTGATAAAAATATAGTGAGACGAAGAACGAACTGATGATTGTTGATCGAGAAGGGGATGCACGAGGGAATACCCAAGCTTAGCCGCTTGAGTCTCCTTGAATATGTATTGGGGATGCATGGGGGCATCCCCAAGCTTGAGCACTTGACACTCCCGGATCTTCTTTCATCATCTTCCATCGCACACTTGAAAACTCCCTTCATATGTAACTCATCATAAGCTGATTAGAGAGGTTAGTACCCTTAATAAAATAATTTTTCCCCACTGGATATAAATATATTATTGAAGAGCTACTGTTTCTCAAGATTTCCAAAAGGTTTTTGCAAATAAAAGCAAGCTTAAGGTTTGCAAAAGTAAGGAGAGGCAAAACATGGCAGAATCTGTGAAAAACAGAACATCAGGTAGTAAATATATTTTTGGGGGCACTTATGAAACTCAAATAAAAAAACTTAGAACATACGAAAGTTTGACAATTTTATAGAGCATGCTGTGTAAACAATTCAGCTCAAAAAGAAGAACTGGTGATTTTTTCCGATTTTTTCCATCAAGAAGACAGAATCTGTTTTCTGGACAGCATGTCACTACTTTTGCTTCCCTTATCATAATAGGCTATAATTTGGCACAAAGCTTGAAAAATAAAGATACAATGATGTTGCTACAGTAGTAACAATCATCAAGACCACTAAAAACAGAAGTAAAAACTCAAACTAAAGATAACAAGGGTTGTCTCCCTAGAGCTCTTTCTTTATAACCATAAAATTAGGCTTAAGATTTTAATGATGCTCTCATAGGAATAAGGAATAAGAGTTGAAGAACAAAAGAGAGCATCAAGAAGATAATAACAAACACATTTAATTCTAACATGCTTCCTATGCAAAGGGATCTTGTAGATAAATAACTCATTGAAGCATAGGAAGGCAAAATAAGCGAAACTTCAAAACCTTCAACATAAAGAGAGGGAACTTGATATTATTGAAATATCTATAAGAATATGTTCCCTTCTCATAATAATTTCCAGTAGGATCATGAATAAACTAAACAATATAATTATCACATAAAGCATTGTTACCATGATCCACATGCAAAAGGGTACTCTTTTTTTGAATTTTAAGACTGTGAAGCATGAGCTCCACAGTATTTTATTGCATGGGAGAACCAAAGGTTCTCAAAGAATAGTACAAGGAAATTAATAAAGAAGAACAAGAAAGTAAAGGAAATAATCTAATCATACCTATACTATTGCAGTGAATTGATCCAAGAAATCAATCTGTTTTTAGGATCTCCCTGCAATCTATGTGAAAGCAAGGTGATATCATGCACAAATTTCCTTCTCCAAGAATGAAAAGAAGGTCTCTCATTCCTGAAGGTCTTCCCATTTCTGACTATCCAGATACACCAAGAGACAGTAAGCATGACTTCCATGAAGAAAGACTGACCAAATGAATCTCTGGCCTATTGTAAACAGGAATGCAAGGATCCATTGGCCCCCCATGTAATTTGCAGATAGTTCCAAACTCTGCAACTAAAGTTGCAAGAGAAGAACAGATGCAGTCTGTCTTCTAGAGCATTTGAGTGAAACATCACACAAGAATTATCCTCAGTGGGTGGTCTCCAATGTCTCCTAACAAGTATATCTTTAGTGTTTAATCTGTCAAACATCAGTAGCCAACCAAAGACTTTGATCTTCATGGTGCACTTACTCCTCCATATCCAGGCACATGATTGATCAGATGGCATGTGAGAATGCATAAGATTGTAGAACCCTTTGGAAGTATAACCATATTTACCAGGCCAGTGCCAAGAATCAGCAGCTTGAGGATCTCTCTGAAGATCAAGAATCCGGTCCTTAATACAGAAGTATTCATCAGCAGCTTGTTGTGTGAGTGGCAAGTGAAACAAAATCTCTTCATCCTCCAAGCTCAAAAAATCGTTAACAGATAGCTTGTCATCTCTCACAAAAGAGAAAAGATGAGGCAACCTATCTCACAGAGGTCTACATGAGCCATTGATGCGCCACCCATTTGACCAAAAAAGAGCAGAATCCCCAACATTGATCATGACAGAGGTCACTGGTCTATATAGGTCACTTAGTTTGAGGACATCCTTCCACCAAAAGGATCCACAAAGCATAGTTGCATGTGGGACATTGCCATTATAATAAGTGTTCCAAATAAGGGAAACCAAGGAACATTCTCCTTATTATAAAACTTATGCAAGTGTTTCAGGAGTAGAGCTTTGTTTTGTATTTGCAAGTTGACAATACCCAGACCACCTTTCTTTATAGGCCTGCAAACAAGCTCCCAAGCAGCAAGAGATTGTCTTGGGGTATCAGAGTTTCCTCTCCAGAGGCATTCTCTCTGAATTCTCTCTAGCTGTTTGAAAATGCCCTGAGGGATAGCAAGACTACAAAGGTGATAAATAGGCATGGAGGAAATTACTGAATTGAGTAACTGTAGCCTGGCCCCTTGGTTCAGCATAGCAGAACTAGCAGAGAGTCTTCTTTCCACCCTATCTACCAAAGGCATCAAATCCTGAATTTTTGGCCTGGTAGTACCCAGTGGTAAACCAAGGTAAGTGAAAGGAATTTGTCCAATGGAGCACTCAAAAACTTCAGCAAGGTGAGCAGTCATAGCCTCATCAACATTCAGGGGGATTAAAGAGGATTTATTGAAATTCACTTTGATACCAGTGGAAGCATGGAACCTGATAAGCATATCCTTGATAGCCAACAAATGAGATTCATCAGCATTAATTACCATAATAGTGTCATCAGCATAATGAATGATGGGGTAATTTGGATCATGAGAATCAATTGGCAGTGTCAGGATTTGATCATGGAGCATTTTATTAATTACTGATTGTAACAGATCAGCAGCCAATACAAACAACAAAGGAGACAGAGGATCTCCTTGTCTAACCCCTCTCTTACAATAGAACTGTTTACCAGGTACTCCATTCAACAAGATGGATGAAGATCCAGAGCCTAAAATCTTTCTAATCCAACTGATCCATTTCTGACAAAACCCCTTGTGTTCCAAAACCTGAAGGACAGCCTCATGCTCAATAGTGTCAAAAGCTTTTGCAAAGTCTAACTTTAGAATAAGAAGGGGCTTTTTAGACTGTTTGCATTGGTGGATGTACTCAAAAGCCCATGCCAAGCAATCCTGAATAGATCTAGACTGAAGAAAGCCATATTGATTCAAGTGAATGCACTGTAGTATAACCTTCTGAAGTCTATTAGCAAGCAACTTTGTGAGAAATTTCAGGCAGGTGTTAGTCAGTGATATAGGCCTAAAATCATTAGGGAAAACAGGAGCTAGCATTTTTGGAATCAAGGTGATTAAAGAACCATTTAGACATTCCAACTTGAGAGAGCCATCAGCAAACTGAGAAATCAGATTCATAAAATCAGATTGAATGATGGGCCAACATTTCATAAAAGGGTACTCTTACTCTCCACATAAGCATAATCTTTCTCATTGGTAATAGTGGTACTAGGACTATCATAAACAACTTGAACACTATAGGTTAATTGTGTATTAGGAAGATGGTGTTCAACAAGGGAGTAATTCCCTCCATGATTATGACAAGTTTCATAAGGATAATTTCTCCTTATGTCACAGGTACCTTTATAATCACTATAGATAGGAGTTATAACATCATCATAGTAGAGAAGAGTATTATCATTGCTAGCAACTATATTTGTAAACATGTTGTCTTTATTCTTACTAGCAAAAGAATTATCAATTACCACATCACTAATGGGTAAAGGACTTGCAATCCTATCATCCCCAAGCTTAGAGATTTCCATATCATCACTCTCAGAGTTGGTACCAAAAAGATTTTCAAGATCATAAGTAGCATTATCATCATTTTCCCAATCACAAAAAGTAACATGCATACCATAATCAAAATCATCTTCAATAGTGCCTACAGACTTAACATCAGGATAATAATGAATGCAATCAAGCTCACCATCCTCCAAAAATTTATGTCCGTTAGGATAAAAATTGATGCGAGGAATATGCTCAGGCCAGGTTGATACCCATTCTTCTTCTTCTTGCTCCTCTTCATCCTCCTCTTCTTTTTCTTCTTCTTCACCTTAGGAGGGAGTGGTTGGAGATGAAGTTTCTCCACATATCCTGGTTTATCATTAGAAACAATAGGGGAAACTTGGGAGAAACTCTCTTTTTTATTAGTAGAGATTTAAGAGACATTTTTATACTTTGGTAAAGTTCCCTCCTTTCTAATCTTACTTATGTAATCATTTTCATGGCAATTAACAACACAATAGAGATGGCAATTTTGCAAAGTGTTGCTAATTCCTAAGGCATTAACATCTAGCCAAGAAGTCTTTTCTGATAACTCTTCACACATCAAAAATAACATAAGTTCATCATAAAGATCAGAACTGATCATGTTATCACACAACTGATTAACAGTTATGCTTTGAAAGTTCATGCATTGAAAATTAAAGTGACCCTCTATACAACAAAGTTCACAAGTAAAAGGATAGAGGCACACAATTCTCTAGCAATTTCATTTAAATATTTGACCCAAGTGATTGTTCTTTCATGCTTATGTTGCGTACAATACTTCTCTTCTTCAATCATAGTTCTTTCACAAAGTCTATCCACTCCACAAAAATTAACATGCTTATATAAAACTTCATTTTCAGGAATTGGATCATGCATGTTGCAATCACCATGAACAATTTCATTTTCTTTGCAAATCTCTTTAAAAGGTTCATGATGCTTGATCCAATTCTCCTTAGGCATATTAAGATGTGAAGCAAAAGATTTGAGGAAATCAACAAGGAGTTGAGAATCAAGCCCAAACTTAGCACTAAACTTATTAAAACTTGCAGTTTCAACAAAGGACTTAATGCAATCATACTCATAATTTATACCTGACTCTTTACCTTTGTCGATCTCCCAATCTTCAGTATTGCGTTGAATTCTTTCAAGGAGTTCCCATTTAGCATCAATATTTTCGTTTGTGAAAGAACCCATAGAGGAAGCATTGAGCAAGTCTTTATCCTGTCGAGAGAGCCTCGCATAAAAAATTAGTAATAATTATATCTTTGGGGAGCCCATGGTTAGGACATTTTAGCATTAAAGTTTTTAGTCTCGCCCAAGATTGAGATATGCTCTCTCTGTCATGAGGATAAAAATTATAAACTTAATTCCTTTTCTCATGAACTTCATGAAGAGGGTAAAACTTGGAGTAGAAGAGAGACTGGATCTCTTCCCAATCTTGTAGGTGAGAATCTAGTATCCTATACCATTTCAATGCTTTTCCTTTCAGTGACAAGACAAATAATTTCATCATGACTCCATCTCTTGTCAAACCTGAAATCTTTATCAACTCACAAAGTTCTGTAAGTTTCAAAAATGAGTACTAGGATGGACTGTTCCATCCCCTGCATAACAATCATTCCTCATTATTTCAATTATCCAAAGTGGTATTTTGAACGGGATACATTCAGTAGGTGGAGGATACTTCTCTACCATGGGCATGGTAAAGCGGCCTTCCCCAAACAGCGAACTAAGAGTGCAGTTTTCCATAAGCATAACTAGTGAAAATAAAAACAAGAAACGAAAAGATTTAATTGCAAGATCTAAAGATATACCTTCAACGCTTACCTCCCCGGCAACGGCGCCAGAAATAGCTTGATGTATACACACGCTTCTATTCTTGTAGACTATGTTGGGCCTCCAAGCACAGAGGTTTGTAGGACAGCAGCAATTTCCCTCAAGTGGATGACCTAAGGTTTATCGAATTCAGGGAAGTAGAGGTTGAAGATGGTCTGCCTCAAGCAACCCTGCAATTAATATAGAAGAAGTCTCTTGTGTCCCCAACACACTTAATACAACTAGGAGTTGTATAGGTGCACTAGTTCAGTGAAGAGATGGTAAAATATGGGTGATAGGTGTGGCAAAGCAAAGTAATATAAATCTGTAATAAAAAGTGCAGCAAGCAAACAAGTGGTAAACTTGAGCACAAATGGTATTGAAATGGTGGAAACAAGGCCTAGGATTCATACTTTCACTAGTGGCAACTCTCAACAACATTAACATAGTCTAATCACATGATATTTCCCATCAAACATGCAATGGAGCCGCACTCGTAGGTCATTCCTTTGTGGTCAAGAGAGGACGAGAATTATGTAGGGCTACAAAAGCACACCTCAAAGCTCGTAGTTCTCAATCTATGGATTTCCCAATGTCACCGCGGCCATCCAAAGAGAGTACCACAATCACCACAACATATCTCAAGTATAGTCAAAGACAAGCACCAAGAGACTCTCAATCTTCAATAAACACACAAAAGAGGAAATCACTCATGAAAATATTCTTCTAATCCATGTACAATATACCGCTGTCACCTTGGTCTCGGGAACTGTAATAGATAAAGACAAGTGAGTACATCAATCCAATACATAGAGGAAGGGGAAATATCATGGGATCACCCTAGATTAACATAGCCTATGATCACAACGAAGATCACATCATGGGAGAGAGAATTGACCACATAGCTACTGGTAGAAACCTCAGCCCCGATGAGGGACTACTCCCGCATCATGGAGGGAGGAAGCAACGTCGATGAAGATGAATCCGGGGGCACTTCCCCGTCCCGGCAGGGTGCCAGCACAGGAATTTTGGTCCCTCGAAGCTTGTCGGCGATGGCGGTGGAGATCGGAATTTCTTATCGAGAAAAGGGGTCTGGAATCAGGGTTTTTGTGACGGGAGAATAAATAGGAGCCAAGGGGGGCACCGGGGCGCCACCAGGAGTCCAGGCGGCCACCCGGTGCGGCCAAGCCCTAGGCCGCGCCACCTGGCTGCCTGGGCACCAGGTGGGGCCCCTCTGGCCCTTCTTCGGTGAATCCGGAAGCTTCCTAAACGCTGATTTTTTATCTGATTTTTCCCAAATTTTTGGAGTACTTTTAATATGGGGGAATCCTGAAATAGAAAAACAGTAGAAAACAGGAACTGGCATTGGGGCTCACTGAGTTAATAAGTTATTCCAAATATGATCAAAAGTGTATGAAAGTGTATCTAGATCATAGAAATATCACACAAAACATGCATGGAGCAAGCAGAAATTATAGATACGTTTGGGACGTATCACTCCCCAACTCACATTTTTTTTCACTCGAGCCTCACTCCCCCACTGCCACTAAAGTGCTTCCTGATACTACTCAGAACTCTGAAGACTCAGTTGGTGCATCATCTCATTCTGCCTCTGATGCTGATGAACCTGAAGCCACTAGTGCTCCTAATGCTGCTACTGACGAAACTGATGACGCAACCACTCCCACAAATGGACCTGGTACTGACGCTGATCCCCCCGCAGCTGAAATTGAGGCAGAGCACAACACCAATGCTGAACCTGAAGCTGAAAAGGACAGCTCTGGTAGGTCACATCCCCCTCATCTTCAGCTGCCTCACATAAACCTGGCCCTGATGCCTCAGCGGAAGCAACTGACTCCCCACCAGTGCCTCCATCGGCTTCAACCACACGTGTTCCTTAGGACACAACAACAGCACTTTCTCTTTGTCCAAAACAGAAGAATCCTTTTTATCGTAACCTTGAGGCTGATGCACGTCCCAGCTTCAATGTTGATGCTTTCTTCAATGCCATGAGCTTCTTTCAGGATGGGATTCATAATCCTTATCACTCTGCTCCACCAAACAAGCTGCTGTGATTCTGGACTGCAACTCAGAAAAATTACTATGCCTCAGTTCTCTATATGGCGCACAAGGTCTTTCCTCATAAGCACATTCCTCATTCGGATATGGAGGACATTCCTTTCTTCAACAATGCACTGCAAGACTTGTTCCATGCCAAGCTGCTTCAGTTCTTCTCCGAGTGCATCCATTGGAATGAAGAGCTTGTGCTTCTGTTCTATGCAACCTTATATGTCTCAGGTGATCCCAAGGACATCAACACTTGGGTGCTCGAATGGATGACTGAGCATCAACACTATACTTCCTCAGTGCATGAGATTATTGAGATTCTTCAGTTGCCTCCCTCTGATACTTCAATTCCCAGCACTTATGGTGCTCCGCTTCTGAGGGATGATCTGATGAACATGCTAATGAAGCCTCAAGCTCCTGAAGCTCCTCCCCGTACCAAGTTCCTCATGACTGAGCTTCAGTATCTTCCCAGCACTCTGTATAGAATTCTGGCCAAGTCTTTCTGCCCAATCAAGGGGTATGAATCCACTGCTGAAGAAGTTGTGTGCATCATGAAGAACATCATGTATAACCTATGCATGTCTGCCCCAATCAACGTCTCAGGATTTTTCTTCAGGACAATGGTTGATGCTGCCCAGAATCCTCACATCCTGAAGCCATATGCTCTGTGGATTATGAAGTTGATTTGTGCCAAGACTGGCATCAACTATAAGCCGGATCAGCCAAATCATCGCACATATTTGCCTCCAGTCGAAGTGCTTCAGCATACTCTGGCTTCAAATGCCAAAGGCAAAGGCGTCTTCTATGAGGAAGTTCTACCTAAGAATTCCCTCGGCGGAAACATTTGACAGCTTCAGTGACGTACTACTCATGAGGAGCGCACACATGCCTCAACTGAGGAAACAACTCAAGCTCGCGTGATGACCGACCGAGAACTTCTCATCAGTCTTCATCAGAAGGTCGATCACAATCATGACTGGACCAAGCGTCAGATTAGCGATATCCTCAGCTACATGGTCCGTATGCACACCACCCAAAAGAAGATTCATCAGTATGCCCATCATACTATCAAAGACTTGATGCTCTTCTCATTGAAGTCACTATGCCTGAAGACCTCGCCAAGCTCGGCCTCAAGCAGCCTCAAGTCTCTGAGATTCGGCCTCCTCGTCAGTTTACTCGATGCCAAACACCACCTCTGGCGATGGACTCCTCCTCGGAACATGAGCTCTCCCCTGAAGAAGCTGAAGACACTGCGGCTTGTCCTCACACTGCCACGGCTTGCCTTTGGCCTGATTCACCTCAACCCTGAGGCATTACTTTTTGGTCGTTAGTCGTAGTCTATCCTTTTTGCTCTTTTAATGACAAAGGGGGAGAATTATGTTAGTTTTCAAGCGGGTCTATATGGGGTTCCTCAGTTGCAACTCTCGTTCTTCAGACTATTTTTTTGTAACGAGTTATAAACTGATATTTTGTGTGTGGTTGTCTGATACTTTTGAGTTATCCCATGATATTCTTTAAGCTTATTTTTACAATCATGATATTCCTCAGCAACCACCGCACTCAGTGTTGTGTTTAATCCGCAAGCATTCTAGTTTCAGCACTGATGTTAGACTATACTGGATATAGGGGGAGCTCCTCATGTTTGTCAAAAATATTCACTAAATTCAATAAGTCTTCAATATATGCATATCCTCAAGGGGATCATCTCTATATCCAGATAGTATGAATTGTTTTCTTCAAGTTTTAATTCCTCCAAATTATTTATTTAATCCCGTTGAAGCTTTAACCTGATTGTCATCAAACACCAAAAAGGGGGAGATTGTAAGTGCATCTAGTGCCCCTTTGAGGTTTTGTATTATTTGATGACAAAACAATTAAGGGACTGATGTGTTTGTGAGTATACACAGGAGAGCAGTCCCTGAAGAAGAGGTTAACCACCGCTGTCAACCCCCCAAAATGTTGAGTAACATTGAAGAAATCGGTGTCTTTCCTGAAGACTGGCGAGGCGCGAAATCCTGAGGAAACAGGATCCTGAAGCATTCGGATGATGCTGAAGAAGCCGTGCAGCATCCTGAGGCATCTCGCGCTAAAGCTGAAGTTGAAGCGTAGTCTACGTTAAGACTTTTGTACTTCTTGAGTCATAGGAAAACACCGCACTGTTGGAGGGGTTGAGGAAAACGAGTTCTGTATTGCTGAGGAAGTGCTCAAATAGAAATCCTGAAGAAAACCCAGAGAAATCTCCTGCAGTAGAAGTTCAGATCCTCGGGTATCTGAGACGTTGTTCTTCAGGACACTGAGGAATCTTTCTTCGGTTGAGGAGTCAGGAAACTGCTAGTGCAGTTCGCCTGAACAATGAGAGAGTACATTCCGACCGTGCCACGTGTCGTGTGGTGAGCTGCTGGTACCTGTCCGTCTAACGGTACGAAGGCTGGGCACGACTGTAATTTCGTGCATGGGCATTTATGTCCTTTCACCGGGGGTTGCTCCCTGGCTATAAATAGCCGCCCCCATCCCCATTTGTGGGTTGGCTGCTCCGAGAGAAAAATTGACACTTGTCATTTGAGAGCAACCCACCTCTGAGGAACGTGTAGAACCTAAGTGAGGAAAACCACCAGCCTGAGTAGTTGAGCATTTCTGAGGAAGTCGGTTCGAGTGATCCAAAGCTTGTTACTCTTGAAGACTGTGATCTTCCATCCGGTGTAGGCGTCATCGTTCTGAGGAAGTCAAGAGGAAATTGTGACTTCCCGGATCGAACGAAGTGTGTGAAGGTTTCAGGAGTCTACCTTGAAGACTCACCTGAGTAATTGGACGGAGTCTAAGGACATTATTTCAAGGAGAATAAGGTGGCGACTATGTCTTCTGAGTTCAATCTCAGCCTCTCCAACCAGATGTAGAGTTGTCACAGCAACTTGAATTGGTCCATCAAATCTGCGTCTTCAGTGCTCTCGTGCTATTTCTTCAAGCTCTGTTTTTATGATTTATGCACTGATGACTTGTCCTGATGCCTTACTTTCTGAGTTTCCTCAGTTATGATTCCTCATATATTGCATCAGTTACACTTTAGCCCTGTAGATTGAAGTTGTCTTTCATTGCAATATGTTGCTTTGTAGTCATGTCTACTTTCTGTAATGTTTCTGAGCTTCATAGTTTTGTTAGTTTCCTCAATTTAGAATTGCCTCAGTCTTGAGGAATTTGAAATTCCTCAAGATATTTGAAAATCTCCCATTCACCCCCTCTCTGGTCGATATACTGCGCTTTCAACAACCTCTCTGAACTTTGTTGAGAGCAAAGTTATTTGTGTGTGTGCAGATCTAGGTCAAGGAAGAACCTTTTGTCTAAAACGGTGCCATTGTTTCCTTGCCACCTACTTCTCACTGCCGGAGTCCTACTGGATTGAACTCAACCTCGGTATCTTCACTGAGGGAAATTTGCTGCTATCCTACATCTCACCTTCCATTTGGGGTAACTAACAAAGGGCGAGAAGCCACTATCCTCTCTAGCGTATCAAGCAAATTTCATGCGCCATTGCCGGGGACTCCGAGTGCCAAGATAGGTGAGTTGCACACTATCTTTTACCTTTGCTTTTTAGTCTTGTTAGTTTACCTTTCAGTTTGTATCTTAGTTTCCTTTATCAAAAATCACAAAAAAAATTACCTTACTTTTAGTAGTCCTTCTTGTTTAAATGAACATGTTAGGACTTGGTGCTTTGAGGGAATCAGAAGTTCTAGATTTCCGTCAAAGGGATGGAGAGAACATGAAGAAGGTGTGGGACAAAATTTCTGAAGCACATAAAAGAATTATGCCTTGGATACCTATAAAAATTGTGCTCAGAAATTTTTACCATGGTCTTTTTAAGTGGTGTAAACACTCTCTTGATATTATAGTTGAAGGATAATTTTTAGAGTGTGACGAAGCTAGAGCTCTTGATAGTTTGCATGGTCTATCTAGTTATTTTGTTTATGATCGTAGTATTGATAATGTTGTAGATAGACTTGCCACTATTGAAAAGAGGATGGATGCTCTAGACTTGAGAAAGGTAGAGGAACTTAAGTCCAACAAGAAAGAAATGTTGGAGATAGATGATGATTGGGAGCCTTTTGTTAGGATTAGCATCTCTAACCAAGACTTCCTTGCTTTTTGTGATCTTGGATCCATAGTTTCTACAATGCCAAAAATAGTTTATGATTCTTTGAAACTAGACATGGATAAATTGTCATCTTATCATGAACATGCTAATGGAGATATTTCAGAGGTCAAAGGAAAGGTAAAAGAAGTCCAAGTTGCATTCCTTAATAGAGTTGCAACGATAGATATCTTCGTCATGGAGCCAAATCAAAGTAACATCGTACTTGTAAGAGACTTCCTCTGAGCTATGAAGGGCTTCATTGATATCGGTAAGGGGCACATACGCTTACGTGGAAAAGTGAAAGGTAAGTACTTCTTCCCTAGGGAAAAGAAGAATGAACTTGTTGAAAATCAATTTGAAGGTTTTTATGACTCCGATGATCTCGGGGACCTTTGATTCTTCTTTTTGCTTTATGCCTAGCTTAAAGGCGTAAAAGAAAGTGCTTGTTGGGAGGCAACCCAATATGTTTTTATTTCTATTTTTAGTGGTCTTGATGATTGTTACTACCGTAGCAACATCATTGTATCTTTATTTTCAAGCTTTGTGCCAAGTTCTAGCCTCTTATGATAAGGGAAGCAAAAGTTGTGACATGTTGTCCAGAAAAAAGATTTTGTTTGCTTGACAGAAAAAATCAAAACAAATCACCAGTTCATCTTTTTGAGATGAATGTTTTACACAACATGATCTATACAATTGTGAATCTTTCATATGTTCTGATTTTTTTTATTTGAGTTGCAGACGTACCCCCAACAAAATTATTTACTACCTATTGTTCTGTTTTTTAAAGATTCTGCCATGTTTTGCCTTTACTTACTTTTGCAAAACTTAAGCTTGCTTTTTCTTTGCAAAAACTTTTTCACAATCTTGAGAAATAGTAGCTCTTCAAGAATATCTTTATTTCTAGTGGAGAAAAAACATTTTATTAAGGGTACTAACCTCTCTAATCAGCTTATGATAAGTTATGTATGAAGGGAGTTCTCAAGTGTGCGAGGGAAGATGATGAAAGAAGATCTGGGAGTGTCAAACGCTCAAGCTTGGGGATGCCCCCATGCATCCCCAATAAATATTCAAGGAGACTCAAGCATCTAAGCTTGGGGATACCCCCGTGCATCCCCTTTCCATCAACAATCATCAGTTCATCCTTCGTCTCACTATATTTTTATCACCTCATGCGTTATGGGCTATGCTTGGAGCGTCTCGCTCTTAGGTTTACTTTTTAGTTTTCTTTAGCTTTGCTTGCTGTTCTTAACAAGTTAGACCCAACTTACTTTGTGTGGGAGAGAAACACCCTCCACTTCAAACTAGAACACATCATAGGATTTTCATGCTTATCTTTCTGCTGTTGTGTGTTCTTTATCTTTTTGTAGCTACTGCCATGTTTAGTTTTAGTTTATCTTTTGCAAAAGCTTTAGCTTTTGGTTATTTTTTTGCTGGAACTCTCTTTAGTTTTCATGTTTATCTTGTTAAGAGAATTGGTTGTTGCACTGAGTTGTGTCTTGTCTTGAAAGTAGGTAATTGAGGTTGCTATTCAATAGTAGTAGTAACTTGCAATATTTTTGAGGTATTGTTGTGAGTAATGTTTGAACTTTTGGTGTCAATAGCTCTAGACTATTAGTGATGTGTGTTATTTTGGGAAATCCGTGTTTATTTTCAAAAACTACAAAAACTAGTCGAGAACTCTAGCTACTAGATGGATCACTAATCTTTGGAGGGATCGGATATTAGAGTACACTCACGTACCATGAGTCGAGGATGGGCAAGGATAACCAAACCCCCATACAGTCCTCCTCGGGGTACTTGTCTCTTTGTGAACCTCCTCATTAGATTGAGAGTTTCCGATAATAAGTGCATGAGTTCTTCTGACTAATGTAAGTATTGAAAGTTTACACTTCCACCTCCTCATATTTGCTAGCCTCTTCAGTACCGCGCATTGCCCTCTTCTCACTCCGAGAGTTGACGCCCACCTCGCCGGTGCATCCAAACCCTTGGCATTATACGCTCTATCATCATAAACCTCCTTATATCTTTCCTCAAACAGACATCATACCTACCTATCAAGGCATTTCCATAGCCTTTCTGAGATATATTTCCATGCAACTTCCACCTCTTCATGACTTGATCTTCATGTCATACATGTTCCTGCTACACTGGTAGATGCATACATTTGCATACATCATGATAGCTACATCTTCTTTATGTTGAGTACCTTGTAAAGTGTGAAGATCTTCTATACCTTCTTGTAAAATAGAGTGTTGCCCTTAATTGAAGAAAAGATCCCAAAGTGGAGAAATTAAAAAGATCCCAAAGAAGACAAATGAGATTTAAATAGATACAGCCATTGAGGCCACCAAAAAAATAGAAAAAATCGAAAAAGAAAATAAAAAGAGAGAAAGGGGCAACACTACTATTCCTTTTGAAAGATCCACACTCGTACTCCCTCTTATGTTTGTACTCCATAGAGATGATCATTTATGCATATAACTATGTGGGGACCTTCACACTATAGAACTTGGCTTGCATATTCCAAGGATGAGCCTCCTCAAACGAGCTCTAGGTCTTCATGAGCGAGCAAGTTGGATACACCCCCACTAGTTCCATTGGAGAGCTTTTCTTAGCTCATATGTGCATCTGTTGCATCGCAATCACTACTCCTCACATCATATGTATCATTTGTCTTTCTCGCCTAGGATTGTCCTCATTGATGTGAGCCTTTCTCACCCTTTTTGTCTTCCTCCTACACCATACTTATCTCTTTGCCATCCTAAGTGTCAACTCTCGTGGTTACGCTCATTCATTTTATGAGTGCTCAAAATATCGAAAGGGAGTGGATCAAATTGACTTGTACTTGGCTAGTGGTCTGGGGACGAGTCAAGATAAGATCCCAAAGAAGACTAAGTGTGAAACTTTAGTAGATTGAGTTCTCAACAAATATTTTTCTCGTATTCCCATCTCCCACTTCTTGCACGCAAACACCATTTGGAGACATTCGAGTCACAGACAGCGAGAGCTCTTGCACCTAATATTCTTATGTTACTTGTTTCAATGCTTATATAGACTCTTGCCTGTTATGAATTGAATTGAATTACATACCTTGATTGCTTTACTTTCAAAGTTATTATATAGTTGTTAGCATGTCACCACAGAAATTATGCTTGTTATCATTTACCTACTCGAGGATGAGCAGGAATTAAGCTTGGGGATGTTGATACGTCCCAAATGTATCTATAATTTTTGCTTTCTCCATGCATCTTTTGTGTGATATTGCTATGATCTAGATACACTTTCATACACTTTTGATCATATTTGGACTAACTTATTAACTCAGTGCACCACAGTGCCAGTTCCTGTTTTCTGTTTTTTTCTACTTCAGGTTTCTCCCATATTAAAAGTGATCCAAAAATTCGGGAAAATCAGATAAAAAATCAGCATACCAGAAGCTTCCGGAAACACCTAGGAGGGGCCCAGAGGGGACCCACCAGGGCCCTAGGAGCCCTCCCGGCGCGCCCTAGGGTGGGGCGGCGCCAAGGGGTCGCCAGGACCCCTGGTGGACCCCCTTGCTGCCCCCTTCGCCTATATATTCTCCGTGGCACGAAACCTCCGAAGACGAAATCCTTTTTCGCGATCTCGCCTCTGTTCCGCCGCCGCCGCGCTTCCAATATCGGGAGCGCTAACAGACCTCTTTCCGGCACCCTGTCGGAGGGAGGATTGACCTCCGGGAGCCTCTCCTCCACCATGGGAGCCTCCCGTGTGATCCGTGAGTAGTCTACCTTGGACCATGGGTCCGTGATCAGTAGCTATGTGATGTTCTACTCCCCTCTTTGTTCTTCATGGATTAGACCTCGTGAGCTGCCCTACATGATCGAGGAACATATGTAATTTCCTGTTGTTGCTATGTTGAGTTTGCTGGGATCTGATGGATTATGAGACTATGTTCAGTTTGTGATTGAGTAATATATTTGGTTCTTATCTTTTATATTTATGTTCTTGAGTAATTCTTGCATGTTCTCCGTTGTTGTTTATTGATTTGGCCAAGTAGTAGGTAGTGACTCCAAGAGGGAACGTTATGCTCGATTGTGGATTCATGCCCCATGATGAATAGCTTGAGTGACAGAAACATGAGTCTAGGGGATGTGTTGTTGCGACAAGGGGGAAAACAACGGTGCTTGTAACCGCGGTTGCAAGGATTGTTTACTTTACGCAAAGTTCTTTTAATGCAGTTGTCTGTTGCTTTGGGTTTACACTTTGGGTGGGGATCGCAACTTAATACCAGCGAGATGTTCTGGATAGATATCTCAAGGTGGATGATTAGTAGTACATGCAGTTGGATTTCGGTCTACTTATTTTGGCGTACCGCCCATGCTTTTAAGCCTCGTCCTTTCTTTGTAGCATAGTTAGCATTACGGTGCATTTTTAATCCTATCAATTTCCCAGTTGTGATTTGTTTACCTCGCATAGCAATTTTATCGTCTTTTGGGAGAGAGACATCACTAGTGAACATGATGGGACCCCGGTCCATATTCTCATCATTGTTTACACGCTCAATTTATTTTCTGCTTTTACTTTCTAGTTCCTATCACCATTATCATTATCCCTTACGTTTGATCCTTTCTAAACAACAAGGCTGGAGAGATTGACAACCTCTATGAACTTCGTTGGGAGCAAAGTTATTTGTGTGTGTGCAGATCCAGGTCAAGGAAGCAACTTTTGTCTAAAACGGTGCCATTGTTTCCTCGCCACCTACTTCTCACTACCGGAGTCCTACTGGATTGAACTCAACCTCGGTATCTTCACTGAGGGAAATTTTCTGCTATCCTACATCTCACCTTCCACTTGGGGTAACCAACGAAGGGAGAAAAGCCACTATCCTCTCTCGCGTATCATGGCGCTGCTTGGATAAGAGTGGACATGTAATAGATTTTAACACGGGGCAAGGCACACGGAAAAGCAACCATCATCTAGGCAAATATCAAACATTAGGCAGGTATCCAGTAGGTAGTTGTGCGTTCTTGCAATAAGAACTTGCACAACATCTTTTGTCCTACCATCCCGCTACGAACGGGGCCAAAAGGAACTTATGGAGATTAAGGTGCTCCTGTCAAAGAGCACCGGAACAAAGCAATAAACTCAATGGATACATGAAATCCTCAAATTATGGACCATCCCCGTTGGTGTCCCAAGCTGTCACCTTTGGGATCGCCGGTTCTGGATCATAATAGGTGCATACAACTCATAGATAGGATCAAGGACATAAATATACTCATGAAAGCACAAAGTGGTTCAGATCTGAAAACATGGCACTCAGGCCCAAAGTGACAAGCATTAAGAGCAACAAGTTGTAGCAAAGATTATAAACACCAAAGTAGATGATAGGCAACATGCCCCCAACAATCTGACGAACTATTACATGATCAAACACATCCAATCCCTACCATCCCCTTTGCCTACAACAGGGAATTACTCACACATGAGAGGAGAATTCATGGAGGGAGGATGGAGTGGTGATGATGATGACGATGGCGATGATCTCCCCTCTCTAGAGGCCAAATCAGCCTCCAGATTATCCCTCCCGAAGAAGAACAGAGGGTGAAAAGCAACTTCTGTTCTGGGGTTTTCCCGTCACGAGAATAAATAGGGGCCTTGGTAGGGCACCAGAGGAGGAGGGGTTCTCCAGGCGGCCTCCTGGCGCGCCCAGGGGTGGGGCCGCGCCAGCAGGGCGCCTGGAGCCCCTGTGGGCCCCCTCTGGCCCTACTTCTGGCTCGTGGAAGCTTCGGGTGCGTGGATTTTTCCTGAATTTTCCTGGAATTTTCCGGGATACCCAAAATTCCATTTTTATGCACACAATAAAACCATATAGGTAGCTCTGCTGAAAACAGCGTCAGTCCGGGTTAGTTTAGTTCGAATAATGCAAGAATGAGGTCAAAACAATAGAAAAAGTGTTTGAAAAAGTAGATACGCTTGAGACGTATCGGGCATTTGCATTTAAGCATGGCATACAACACGAAAAGATGCGCACTCCCTTATCCGTTAGTACTCCCGGTGGCAAGTGTCACGTTGACATGCTGGCTCCGAACATCACCGTTGAGATCGAAAGGATTGAGTTCCTTGTCTCCTCACATATTCTGAAGACATCCACTATAGACCTTATCTTGGGAATGGATTGGCTGAAAGCTCATGATGCTTCACTTTATTGTGGCACAAAGGTCGTCCAACTCTTTCACCCCTCTGGCGAGGTTGTGAACCATACCGCCATAGTGTCGCTGAATGCCGAAGCTCGTATATATGCTCTGAATGCATTGAACGCTTCGCCACTTGAAGGAATTGAGAACGTTCCAGTCGTTCACAATTTTCTCGACGTCTTTCCAAAAGAACTGCCGGGAATACCCCCGACCAGAGAGGTTGAATTCGTTATCGACTTAAATCCCGGCACTGTTCCTATTGCCAAGCGCCCTTACAAGATGCCCCCACATGAACTCCTTGAACTTAAGGAGGAAATCGACAAGGAACTTCAGAAATGATTCATTCGCCCCAGTTCCTCTACTTGGGGAGCACCTTCGCTCTTTGTCAAGAAGAGCGATGGAACGAACCGTTTGGTCCAAGATTACCGACATATCAACCAGGCAACAATACAGAACAAGTATCCGCTTCCTCGGATCTACGATCTATATGATTAACTTGTTGGATCTACGATGTTCTCAAAACTTGACTTGAGGTTGGGTTACCATCAGATCCGGGTCCGTGAAGAGGATGTTCTGAAGACTGCCTTCATTAATCGCTATGGTTCATACGAGTACACCGTCACTTCCTTTGGCCTGACCAATGATCCAGCCACTTTCTCCCGATTGATTAACTATATATCATAGTTTAAAAAACCGGACCAGACCGGCGGTTAAACCAGAAAAAACCGAAACCAGTGACCTTAGTGGTTTGTTAAGCGCTGCGGACCGCTTGGGCAATCAAACCGGAAAAACCGGTCAAACCGGCCGGCTTTTCTCCAAACCGGCGAACCGGGCGGGTTTAATGCCGATGGAAAAAATTGAGTGCGGAAAGGCTGTCCCCCGTCGCCACAGCGCCACACAGCGTCGCCGCCGCCGTTCGTAGGCTCTCCAGAGCCGCCGCCGCCGCCTCACTAGCTGTTTCCCACGGGATGCCCTACGCCACCGTTGCAGCAAGTCCGCGCCACGCTGGTAAAAGGCTCGAATTCAGGATCTCAGGAACCGCCGCCGCTCAAGTCCACGCTCTCAATCCATCGGCCCCTTGAGTCCAGGGCTCTCCTATTGGACGCTGCTACTGCCGCTTGAGGCCATAACTCCATGTACGTGTAGGCATAGAGCATACCTGGTTGATTAGTGATTAGTATACTCGTGCTCTTGAAGAAGTCCACATGCCCCCTCAGGTTTTAGGAATGGGCCACTTAACCCCTTCAACTACAAAACCGGGTATCCCACCCCCTAATGTTTACAAAACCAGGCAAAACACCCCCTCGCCCTGATGTAAGCAGTTTCACTAGGCGGTTTTGCAACGTGGCATGAGTCAACGAACTAAGGTAACCTACATGTCAGAGACTTAAATCTCTCCCCTCTAGTACGACGCGACTCAGACTGCCTGGTTGTGCTGCTTTTGTTGTTGATGGCGGCAGGCGCTGCGATGAGAAGAGCTGAAGGATTGGGGCTGGAGCCACGAAAAAGATGCAGGTTCTCTAGCGTGTCTGCATCGAGGTGATGGCAACGTAACGGCCTCGCTCGGACCTGCTAAACTCCGCGGGATCTTCATGTCCATGGAGAATGGCAGTGGGAAGGCATGTTTGGAGCTGAACGCAGCAATCGACGGGGCCTAGAGCGTCCGTGGCATCAATCGAAGCAGATAAGAAGAGCACGAGCACAAGGGCCATGCATGGCAGCATGGGGTGGGCAGCAGCTGCTGGAGTAATGCTATTGCTTCTTCCAATTCGATTGTTTCAAGTGTCGCGTGCCTTACTATTAGTGTTGAATCGATCAAAGCAAGGATGGATCAGGAGCTTGTGTACGTATGTGTGACTGTGTGTTAATTTCCGGCCAGCGGCAAAGGTCGATCAGCCGGCGCCAATAGTGTGCGCATGTGTTGCTAATTCAATAGGATAGATCAAGCTAGCCGCGGAATCATGGTCATGTTTTGTGTTCATCTCGTCTCACCAGAGAGTACTCAGCAGTATGGAGCTGGATCAACAATGTGGAAACGAATATGCCAACAACGGCTGCACAAGAGCATGCTCGTGCTCAAACATGGAGGAGACCGACTGCAACTGAGTCTGGTCTCGTGAGGCATAAAATCGATCAACGTTGAGATACTTTTCCAACAAATTAATCAACCTGCTGCAGCCAACAGAAAATATTGACATGCTTCTCTCACTACTCAATCAACTTGAGAAACTTGTAGCCAAAAAAACAATAACTTCAGCGATAGAGAAGGCCGAGGTAGATGCCATAGTTTCAGGCTGCATTTGGATCGGCTACCCGCAAGCGTGCTATCAGAATCCCCATCGCCAGATGCTGCTGCAACTCGTTCGCTCCCAACCCATTGCTGGCGTCCTGCGTCTTGGTCACCGACACTCGAAGGAGAAGCGTGTGGTTGTAGCCTGTAGGTCACGTGGTCAAAACCACTTCCAAAGATCTAAGGGGGTGTTTTTCCTGGTTTTGTAAACATTAGGGGGTGGCATACCCGGTTTTGTAGTTGAGGGGGTTAAGTGGCCCATTCCTAAAACCTGAGGGGGGTATGTGGACTTCTTTCTCGTGCTCTTGGTAGTTCTGTGCCATATTGTTCATTAAGATGCGAAGTCTGATTAACAAGTCATTTTTTGATACATATTTCATCTATTTGTTACAGTATTTATTGTTAAAATATAATATTTTAAGGCTTAAAAAATCAGACATCGAACCAGTAAACCACCGGTTCAACCAGTGAAAACCTGAACCAACGGACTCACCGGTTCGATCACCGGTCCGGTTTTTAAAACTATGCTATATATTCATGGAATACCTCGAAAAGTTCGTCGTGGTTTATCTGGATGATATCTTGGTATACTCCAAGAATGAGGAAGAACATGATGAACACCTTCGTCTTATACTGGAAAAGCTTCGAGAACACAAACTCTATGCTAAATGTTCTAAGTGTGAGTTCTGGCTTCCCAAAGTAATCTACCTTGGTCATGTGATTTCCAAGGATGGCATTGTCGTCAACCCAAAACGTATACAGGCTATCCTGGATTGGACTCCGCCCAAGACTGTCAAGCAAGTCAGAAGTTTCCTCGGACTCGCTAGCTATTTCCGCCGTTTCGTCGAGAAATTCTCCAAGATTGCCAGGCCTCTGACTAATCTTCTTCACAAAGGTGTCAAGTTTGAGTGGACAGACAAATGTCAGGAAATTTTTCAAGCTCTCAAGGACAAGCTCACTTCTCCCCCGGTGCTTGCTCACTCTGATACTCGGAAGGACTTCGTGATATACTGCGACGCGTCTCGTCAAGGATTAGGTTGTGTCCTAATGCAAGAGCGCAAAGTGATTGCTTATGGATCTTGTCAGTTGCGTTCCCATGAAGAGAACTATCCAACACATGATCTCGAATTGGCAGCAGTAATTTATGCATTGAAGCTGTGGCGAAATTACCTCGTCGGTAATCGTTGTGAGATCTACACCGACCACCAAAGCCTGAAGTATATGTTTACTCAGCCAGACCTGAATTTCCGGCAACAAAGATGGCTCGAGACAATAGCCGATTTCAACATGGATATTCATTATACCCCTGGCAAAGCTAATGTGATGGCTGATGCCTTGAGCCGCAAAGCCTACTGTAGTGAACTTGAAGTTCAAGTACAACATCCACCTCTGTAAGAAGAGATTCGAAAGATGAACCTCGAGATTGTTCCTCAAGGATATGTGAATAACCTTGTTGTTGAACCGGACCTCGACGGCACCATCAAGTGGATACAAACATGTGACTCTGATGTCGAGAAGATTAAGAAGTATATCGCTAGAGGAAATCCCTCATTCTTCACTGTTGCTGATGATGGTTTAGTGGTCCCTAGAAGTAAATCCAATCTAAACTTGACAACGTGTGTCATGAAAGAAGCTCACGATACCCCTCTGTCAATTCACCCTGGTAGTACCAAGATGTACCAAGACCTTCATCAGCGGTACTGGTGGTCAAACATGAAGCAAGACATCGCTCGATATGTTGACGAGTGTGAAGTTTGCCGTCGCGTGAAAGCAGAACATCAAAGACCTGTTGGACCTCTGCAACCACTTTCTATTCCTCAATGGAAGTGGGACAAGATCGAGATGGACTTCGTCACTGGTTTTCCCATATCGCGGAAAGGCCACGATGCTATCTTTGTTGTCATCGACCGATTCTCCAAGGTTGCTCAATTTCTGCCAATTGATACGTCTCAAACGTATCGATAATTTCTGCTTGTTCCATGCATGTTTTGTGTGATATTGCTATGATCATATTTGGACTAACCTACTAACTCAGTGCACCCCAGTGCCAGTTCCTGTTTTCTGCTGTTTTCCTATTCCAGGTTTCCCCCATATTAAAAATGCTCCAAAAATTCGGGAAAATCGGATAAAAAATCAGTGCAACGGAGCCTTCTAGAATCACCAAAGTGGGGACAGAGGGCCACCACCAGGTTTCCAGGCGGCCACCTGGCGAGGCCAGGGGCCTGGCCGCGCCAGGGGGGCGCCTGGAGCCCTGTTGCCCCCCTGGCTGCCCCCCTTCGCCTATTTATTCTATGCCACGAGAAACTTCCGAAGACAGAACCCTATTTCGCAAACTCGCATCTGTTCCGCCACCGTCGCGCTTCCAAGATCGGGAGCACCGTCAGGACCCTTCCCGGCACCCTGTCGGAGGGAGGATCGACCTCCGGGAGCTTATCCTCCACCATGGACGCTCCTCGGATGTGTCGTGAGTAGTCTACCTTGGACCATGGGTCCGTGATCAGTAGCTATGTGATGTTCTCCTCCCCTCTTTGCTCTTCATGGTTTAGGCCTCGTGAGCTACCCTACATGATCGAGGCACATATGTAATCTTTTTGCTTTTGTTATGCTGAGTTTGATGGGATCTGATGGATTATGAGATTATGTTCAGATAGTGATAGAGTAATATAATTGGTTCTTATCTTTTGTATTTTAGTTCCGAAGTAATTCTTGCATGTTCTCCGTTGTTATTTATTGCTTTGTCCAAGTGGTAGGTAGTGACTCCAAGAGGGAACGTTACGCTCGATTGTGGGTACATGCCCCCTAATGAAACGCTTGAGTGACAAAAACATGAGTCTAGGGGATGCGCTGTGGCCACAAGGGGGAAAACAACGGTGCTTGTAACCGCGGTTGCAAGGATTGTTTATTTATGCAAAGTTCTTTTTAATGCAGTTGTCTGTTGCTTTGGGTTTACACTTTGGGTGGGGCTCGCAACTTAATACCAGCGAGATGTTCTGGATAGATATCTCAAGGTGGATGATTAGTAGTAGATGCAGATGGATTTCGGTCTACTTATTTTGGCGTACTGCCCATGCTTTTGAGCCTCTTCCTTTCTTTTGTAGCATAGTTAGCAATGCGGTGCGTTTATAATCCTGTCAATTGCCCATCTGTAATTTGTTTACCTCGCATAGCAGTCTTATCATCTTCTGGGGGAGAGACATCACTAGTGAACATCACGGGACCCGGTCCATATTCTCATTATTGTTTACACTCTCATTTACTTTTTAGTATTTACTTTCAGTTGCTATCATTATCATATCCTGTGTATTTTATCCTTTGTAAACAACAAGACCGGAGAAATTGACAACCTCTCTGAACTTTGTTCGGAGCAAAGTTAATTGTATTGTGTGCAGGTCCACGTCAGTTGCGCCGCTGACACCTACTCCCTCCGTTCCAAAATAACTGACTCAACTTTGTACTAGCTGTAGTACAAATTTGTACTAAGGCTACGACAGTTATTTTGGAACGGAGGGAATACTTATCATCTGTCGGAGTCCTACGGGAGACAAACCCTATCCTCTACACAGGGGAAATTTGCTGCTATCCTACATCTCACCTTCCACTTGGGGTAACCAACGAAGGGCGAGAAGCCATTACCACTTCCACGCTATCAAGCAAATTTCTGGCGCCGTTGCCGGGCACTCCGAGTGATAAGATAGGGGAGTTTCCCACTATCCTTTACCTTTTCTTTTTAGTCTTGTTAGTTTACCTTTCAGTTTTTATCTTTGTGTCTTATATCAAAAACTACAAAAAAATCCGCCACACTTGCTGCTACTATGGGTTCCTTTGAAAACACCAAGTTGTGTGACTTCACCAGTCACAACAACAAAGACTTTATCTGCACTCGTATTGCCACACCTTCCACTTCAGCTACCTCTTATGAAATTAAACCTGCTTTACTAAACCTTGTTATGAGAGATCAATTCTCCGGTGCTGGAGATGATGCAGCTTTACACTTGAATAATTTTGTTGAATTATGTGATATGCAAAAGTATAAAGAAGTAGAAGGTGATATTGTTAAGCTCAAGATTTTTCCTTTCTCTTTGAGGGACGGAGCTAAAATTTGGTTTCAATCTTTGCCTAGGAATAGCATAGATTCTTGGGAGAGGTGCAAAGATGCTTTTATTGGGAAGTACTACCCACATGCTAAAATTATCCAATTGAGGAGTAACATTATGAATTTTAGGCAATTGGATAATGAACACGTTGCCCAAGCTTGGGAACGTATGAAATCTCTTGTTAAGAAATGCCCTACACATGGTTTGACTACCTGGATGGTTATCCAGACTTTTTATGCAGGCTTGAACTTTACCTCGCAGAACCTGTTAGATTCGGCCGCAGGAGGAACCTTTATGTCAACTACACTCGGTGCTGCCACAAAACTCCTCGATGAGATGATGACCAACTATTCCCAATGGCACACCGAACGCGCTCCAACAGGTAGGAAGGTAAATTTTGTTGAGGAAATTACCTCGCTAAATGATAAAGTTGATTTAATTATGTCTCTACTTAGCAAGCAACCCTCTATTGATCCTCATGATGTTCCTTTAAATTCTTTGGTTGCTCAGGAACAAGTAGATGTGAATTGCATTGCTAGAAACAACTTTAATAATAATGCTTATAGGGGCAACTTTGCCAGTAATCCTAGGCCGTTTCCATCCACTTATGGGAACAACAACACCTACCCTAGCAAGAAGAACCCCACTTCTGAATTAGAAAACATTCTTAGAGACTTTATCACTACTCAAAAAGCCTTCAACAAGAATGTGGAAGAAAAGCTAGCTAAATTAGATAATCTTTGTTTGAATCTAGACAACTTAGCCCTTGATGTTGAGATGTTAAAAATTAGAACATCTCCCCTTGACGAGAGCAAGGCCACCCCTATTAATGCTATCCAGTTACAAATCAATGAAAATATTAGGATGATGGCTAAACTTAAAGAAATATGGGCTAGAGAAAAAGAGGAAGAGGATAGAATTAAGAGCCTTCCTACACACCACACAGTTGCCACTATCCAAATTGTTGAGGACACTAAAACTATTAGCACCCAATGCACTCCTGGTCCCATTGGATCTATTAATGGTGATGCTAATACCTCAACCATAGAAGAAGAAACTCCTATGAACATAGAGGGTTTCAAACAAGTGAGCTTAGATGACACTACTACCACCTTTGATAGTAGTGATATTGATTTTGATAGTTGCACCCTCTCAGAAGTTATCAGCTTATAACAAAAAATGTCTAGAGGCCCCCACACTAGCACACTTAATATTGCCTTTCACAGAGCATATCACAAATGCTCTCATCAAAGCTAGGGAGGAGAAGCTTAGGATAGAAGCCTCCATACCTAGGAAGCTAGATGATGTTTGGGACCCTATGATCAAAATTAAATTAAATAACCTCTCTTGTTATGCTTTATGTGATGTTGGAGCTAGTACCTCCGTCATGCCCAAAAGAATGTATGATATGTTTGAATTGAAACCTTTTGATTCTTGTTCTTTTGGTGTTCGTCTTGTCGACTCTTCCGTAAAGAAACCTTTGGGGAAGATCGACGATGTTCTTACCATTGTCAATGACAACTATGTTCCCGTTGATTTTATTATTTTGGATATAGAGTGTGAACCTTTATGTCCAATTATTTTGGGACGTCCTTTTCTTCGCACCGTTGGTGTTGTTATTGACATGAAAGAGGGGAATATAAAATTTCAATTCCCTCTCAAAAAGGGGATGGAACACTTCATTAGAAAGAAAATCAAGTTTTGAGTCCGTTACACGGGCTAGCTATTCTCTTTCTCTTGATAAAACTTGATTCTTCTTTTCCCTTATGCCTAGCTTAAAGGCGTAAAAGAAAGCGCTTGTTGGGAGGCAACCCAAGATGTTTTTACTTCTGTTTTTAGTGGTCTTGATGATTGTTACTACTGTAGCAACATCATTGTATCTATATTTTCAAGCTTTTGTGCCAAGTATAGCCTCGTATGACAAGGGAAGTGAAAGTTGTGACATGTTGTCCAGAAAACAGATTCTGTCTTCGTGACGGGAAAAATCGGAATAAATCACCAGTTCATATTTTTGAGCTGAATTTTGTACACAGCGTGATCTATACAATCACGGAACTTTCGTATGTTCTGTTTTTTTTTATTTGAGTTGCATAAGTGCCCCAAAAAAATTCTCTACTACCTGTTGTCCTGTTTTTCACAGATTCTTCACCGTTTTGTCTCTCCTAACTTTTGCAAACCTTAAGCTTGCTTTTTCTTTGCAAAAACCTTTTGGAAATATTGAGAAATAGTAGATATTCAAGAATATCTTTATATCCAGTGCGGAAAATTTATTTTATTAAGGGTACTAACCTCTCTAATCAGCTTATGGTGAGTTATGTATGAAGGAAGTTTTCAAGTGTGCGATGGAAGATGATGAAAGAAGATTCGGGAGTGTCAAGCGCTCATGGTTGGGGATGACCCCATGCATCCCCAATAAATATTCAAGGACACTCAAGTGTCTAAGCTTGGGGATGCCCCCGTGCATCCCCTTCTCCATCAACAATCATCAGTTTGTCCTTCGTTTCACTATATTTTTATCACTTCATGCGTTATGTGCTATGCTTGGAGCATCCCGCTCTTAGGTTTTATTTTTAGTTTTATTTAGCTTTGCTTGCTGTTCATAACAAGTTAGATCCCGTCTTATTTTGTGTGAGAGAGAAACACGCTCCACTTTCAAAATCTAGAACACATCATAGGATTTTTCATGCCTATCTTTTTGCTGTTGTGTGTTCTTTATATTTTTGTAGCTACTGCCATGATTAGTTTTAGTTTTAGTTTGTCTTTAGCAAGAGCCTTGGCTTTTGTTTAGTTGTTGTTGGAACTCTCTTTAGTTTTCAGGTTTATCTTGTAAGAGAGTTGGTTGTTGCACTGAGTTGTGTCTTGTCTTGAGAGTAGGTAATTGAGGTTGCTATTTAATTTTTGTAGTAACTTGCAATAGTTTTGAGGTATTGATGTGAGTAATGTTTGAACTTTTGGTGTCAAGAGCTCTAGCCTATTAGTGATAGGTATCGTATGTTGGGCAATCCGTGTTTATTTTCAAAACCTACAAAACCAGTTGAGAACTCTAGCTACTAGATGGATCACTACTCTTCTGAGAGGGCGTATATTAGAGTACACTCACGTAACATGAGTCGAGGATGCGCAAGGATAACCAAACCCCCATACACTCCTCCTCGGGGTACTTGTCTCTTTGTGAACCTCCTTATTAGATTGAGAGTTACCGATAATAAGTGCAAGAGTTCTTCAGACTAATGTAAGTATTGAAAGTTGACACTTCCAACTCCTCATATTTGTTAGCCTCTCGTGTGCCGTGCATTGCCTCCTTCTCACTCCGAGAGTTGGCGTCCACCTTCGCCGGTACATCCAAACCCTTGGCATGATACGCTCTGTCATCATAAACCTCCTTATGTCCTTCCTCAAAACATCCACCATACCTACCTACCAAGGCATTTCCATAGCCTTTCCGAGATATATTGCCATGCAACATCCACCTCTTCATGACTTGATCTTCATGTCATACATGTTCCTGCTACACTGGCAGCAGCATACATTGCATATATATGATGTGTTGTTTATGAATTGAGTACCTTGTAAAGTGTGAAAGATCTTCCATACCCTCTTGTAAAGTAGAGTGTTGCCCTTAAGTGAGGAAAAGATCCCAAAGTGGACAAAATAAAAGATCCCAAAGAGGACAAATGAGAGTTAAATAGAAAGAGCCATTGAGGCCACCAAAAAATAGAAAAAATAGAAAAAAGAAAAAAAAGAAATAAAAAGAGAGAAAGGGGAACACTACTATCCTTTTGAAAGATCCACACTAGTACTCCCTCTTATCCTTGTACTCCATAGAGATGATCATTCTTGCATATAGCTATGTGGGGACCTTCACACTATAGAACTTGACTTGCATATTCCAAGGATGAGCCTCCTCAAAAGAGCTCTAGGTCTTCATGAGCAAGCAAGTTAGATGCACCCCACTAGTTCCATTGGAGAGTTTTTTAGCTCATATGTGTATCCGTTGCATGGCAATCCCTACTCCTCACATCATATCTATCATTTGGCCATCTCGCCTATGATTGTCCTCATTGATGTGAGCCTTTCTCATCCTTTTTGTCTTCCTCCTCCACCATATTCTCTCTTTGCCATCCTAAGTGTCTACTCTCGTTCTTATGCTCATCCATTGCATGAGTGCTCAAAATATCAAAAAGGAGTGGATCAAATTGACTTGTACCTGGCTAGTGGTCTGGGGACGAGTCAAGATAAGATTCCAAAGAAGACCAAGTGTGAAACTTTAGTAGATTGAGTTCTCAACACAAAAATACCTTTTCTCGTATTCCCTATCCCCCTTCTTGCACGCAAACAACATTTGGAGACATTCGTGTCACGGACAGCGAGAGCTCTTGCACCCAATGTTCTCTTGTTACTTGCTTTAATGTTAATATAGACTCTTGCATGTTATGAGTTGAATTGAATTACATACCTTGATTGCTTTACTTTTAGAAGTTCCTATATGGTTGCTAGCATGTCACCAAAGAAATTATGTTTATTATCATTTACCTACTCGAGGACGAGCAGGAATTAAGCTTGGGGATGTTGATACGTCTCAAGTGTATCGATAATTTCTTCTCGTTCCATGCATGTTTTCTGTGATATTGCTATGATCTAGATACACTTTCATACACTGTTGATCATATTTGGACTAACCTACTAACTCAGTGCACCCCAGTGCCAGTTCCTGTTTTCTGCTGTTTTTCTATTCCAGGTTTCCCCCATATTAAAAATGCTCCAAAAATTCGAGGAAATCGGATAAAAAATCAGCGCATTGGAGCCTTCCAGAATCAACAAAGTGGGGCCGGAGGGCCACCACCAGGTGTCCAGGCGGCCACCTGGCGTGGCCAGGGGGGCGCCTGGACCCCTGGTGGCCCCCCTGGCTGGCCCCCTTCGCCTATTTATTCTCCGCCACGGGAAACTTCCGAAGACAGAACCCTATTTCCCATACTCGCCTCTGTTACGCCGCCGCCGCACTTCCAAGATTGGGAGCACCGTCAGGACCCTTCCCGGCACCCTGCCGGAGGGAGGATCGACCTCCAGGAGCTTCTCCTCCACCATGGACGCTCCTCGGATGTGCCGTGAGTAGTGTACCTTGGACCATGGGTCCATGATCAGTAGCTATGTGATGTTCTCCTCCCCTATTTGTTCTTCATTGTTTAGACCTCGTGAGCTTCCCTACATGATCGAGGCACATATGTAATCTTTCAGCTTTTGTTATGCTGAGTTTGATGGGATCTGATGGATTATGAGATTATGTACAGATTTTGATAGAGTAATATAGTTGGTTCTTATCTTTTGTATTTTTGTTCCGAAGTAATTCTTGCATGTTCTCCGTTGCTATTTATTGCTTTGGCCAAGTGGGAGGTAGTGACTCCAAGAGGGAACGTTATGCTCGATTGTGGTGATGTCTACGCACGCTTCTATTCTTGTAGACTATGTTGGGCCTCCAAGCACAGAGGTTTGTAGGACAGAAGCAATTTCCCTCAAGTCGATGACCTAAGTGTCGGGACCCGGGGTTTGCATATGTAATTCCAGCCACAACTCAATCATATGAAGAGCCGAGAGCCATACCCACTTGTCTAAGCAGACAAGGCCAAGTACAAGACACTCTCGGAAAGCTCGAACGTGAGGGGCATCCCATTCAGGCCCGGATGATCAACTGAGATGGGTCCTCATCGTCCGCTCACAAGTCTAAATGATTATGGGTGGTGAAACCCCATACTCATAGACAAGTCGCCTCAACCATATTATCGATTGAATCATAACACTTACATAAACAGACTCCAGCCCGATCTCTTAGTCGGGGTCTCGGGCGGGCTCAATCATACAACAAAGTGTGCCACGTGACAGAGTCACGAGCAATCGCATCGCGATGCCCCAAGCTGCACACATCTAAGGGCCACTTGGTGTATAAAAGACCGCCGGCGAGAACACAACTAAGGTATCGAACCCCACACATGACATGCATGATATAAACATACATGCAGCATGCATGCCAAGTGTATAACAGCAGGTAACACAACATGAACTCTACAAACTCATAGCTTTATTGCATCTGCTACACAGAGCAGATATAGTAGTGTTACAAGCAGAGATCACATCACTGTGATCCAACATTACATCATACAACAACAGAAGCAAATTATGTCTTAGTAAAGACAAGGTTAAAAAATGGCTTAAGAAGCCTTTAAGAAAACACAACGACCCTCCAGAGGGACCAGGCTGCTGTCTGGGACTACATTACTTCGTCGACGCCGAGCTTGAAGGGGGAGGCCACCATCAGGGCCAGTGGTCTCGTCTCTAAAACATAGAATAAGCAAACGTGAGTACAAAGTCGTACTCAGCAAGACTTACGTCAGAACTATACTACTCATGCTCAGGTACCAAGGTAAAGCCAAGTGGGGTTGTAATGCAGAAAGCTTTGACTTGGCTATCCTGTACTACGACTACATAGAGTTGAGATGAGAGGCGCACACGAGTCCATCTAATCTTGATCACCACATCAATACACAACCATGGATCCTTCCTCGACTTCCCCACGAAGAAGCAACCCAAAGCACTCACACTTATCTTGAGCTTTTTAGACTATCCATTTGAGTTGTCTAATAATCAAGTAAAGATCTCCAAGTAGTCCATAACCGCGGACACGTCTATTCGAATAGTTCATTAACCCTGCAGGGGTGTACTTCTTCACATACGTAGCTACCACTTATCGCCTAGAACTCGTCACCTTCAAGCGGTGTCGGCGAGGATAGTACCACGACACTTACCTCACGGGTCCAACTCTAGTCCAGGGGATCGCCAATCTGAGTTGTACCCCAATCGGGAATCCGGCCGGGGTTTCCGTTCAGGACCCAAACGATGTATGGACGGTCCGACAAGCCCACCTCGACGGATGGTGCTGCGCTTGCCTAAAACCGTGCTACGTTATGAAAGCAAATAGAATAAAGTTAACCCATGCGAATCCTAGACCCTAGTCGGGGTGAGTTAATAGGTCGAGAGGGGTCAATAAGACCAACATGTGGTAGTAATCTGTGTCTTGGATCACAACACAAGAACTCGGGGCCTAGGGCAGTGTAAATGAGACAACCCACTATGTACTCCTACACAGACTCTCATTGTTCACTTATTTTAGGGTGACTTCATCAACACGTTACCACCTTGTTGCATGTGTTCACTACCATCCCGATACATCACCCAGATGGATCAACTTCATTGCAAACAACTCTATCATGGCATAGCATAACATGGATGAAGGGCCACATGATGAACACAAAAAAATCTTGTATCTGCTAGGTTGAGGTTTGCTTAATACTGTGGTAGCAATGATAAGTCATGCAAAGGATGGGTTCAACTAGCGGAAGAACGGTAACATGTGAATCACCTAATCATGCATAAGAGAACAAGAGGGAAATTGGGTTTTTATAGATATGATCAAAGGGGGTTTGCTTGCCTTATTGTCGAGACTCGGGGTGCCACTCTTCGGAGAAAACAGGAACTACGTCCGGCGATGGATCTATCGAGAAGAAGCAAACACCGAGACAACAACAATGTAAACATCACATTGAAATGCACATTCAAGAAATGAATCATGGCATGGTACTGATGTGATCTATGTTCAATTTGCAACAAGTTTAATTGAAGTTGATTTGAAAAAGGAATTCAAATTCAAACTCCAAATGTGGTTCAATTTAGCCAAAGTTGCATTTGCTAATGTTTGGATATGGTAAACCATGTGGTCATGTGTATGATATGCCTCTGATGTTCATGTGATAAGGTTGGCATTGCAAAGATTTAATTTGAAATGATTTAAACATTTATTTTGAATTATTCCAAATAATCCATATAGCTAAATGCTACTGGTTCCCCACCATAGATGTGTTTTTCATCTATGAAAGTATGATATTTGGAATCCTTGCATTTTTCTGATGATTTTTCATATATTATTTGTTTGATTTGGAGTTATGGTTTAAAAGTTATTGAATTTCAAAGATTTAAACATTTTCTCGAATTTCTGGAAAAGGTTTACTGCATCAGCATGGCATCATGCTGACGTCAGGGTTGCTGACTGGTCAAACTGACGCCTGGGACCCACCTGTCAGTGTCTCTGGGTTAATTCCCTTTTAGTTAAATTAACAGGGGATTATTAGGGCGCTGTCCTCCTGGCGCCAGGAAGAAGACGGGCGTGCCCCTGGTGGGTTGGGCCGCCTTCTGCTGCAGCTGGGCCAGGTAAGTGGGGCTTTGCCCCTTTTTCTGTTTTTCTTTTTATTTGTTTCTGTTTCTTTTGTTTTGTTTTGTTTTTATAACAAAACATTTTTATAAACCCTTATATTTTTATTGGGGCTACATATGACTGATATAAAGCCACACCCAAGTTTTCAGGATTTTTGGAGTTCAAATAATTTGAATCCAATTCAAATATGAATAAAATTTAATTTCCAAGCCTCTGTTTGAATATTTGAAAAATCCATGAGCATGGGTTTGACTCCAAATTATTTTTAAAATGATCATACTCATTTATAGGACTTTTCAAAATTGTTTGGAGGAATTTTGGAAAAACTTTTTATCTGGCCTTTTTATTTAAAATTCTTTTTGAGGCTTTTCCAAATCCCCAATTCTTAAACCAAGAATTTAAACAAGATGCCATTATTTCTAGTAATAAAAGCACATACCAAAACTAGGGTTGTGACAACTCGCCCCCACTCAAAAGAATCTCGTCCCGAGATTCAGAAGTAGTCGGGAAGAGGGTGGGGTACTCGACTCGGAGACGGTCTTCTCGTTCCCAGGTGGCTTCTTTCTCAGAATGATTGGACCACTACACTTTGAGGAACTTGATGTTCTGACGTCTGGTGGTGCGCTCAGCTTCATCGAGGATACGGACAGGATACTCTCGATATGACAGGTTTTCTTGGAGATCAAGCGTTTCGTGGTCTACTTCGCGGATGGGGTCCTTGAAGCAACGCCTGAGTTGAGATACGTGGAAGACATCGTGAACCTGAGAAAGATGCAGCGGTAGTTCAAGTTGGTAGGCAACTTCTCCACGTTTAGCTAGAATGCGAAAGGGGCCTATGTAACGTGGGGCCAATTTGCCTTTGATACCGAAGCGATGGGTTCCCTTCAGAGGAGTAACCCGGAGGTAAGCCTTCTCGTCCAGCTCATAGCTTTCTGGCCTATGATGACGATCATAGTAGATTTTCTGACGAAACTGGGCTGTTTTCAATTGCTCACGAACAATGCGAACCTTCTCTTCTGCTTCCTGGATCATATCCGGTCCAAATAATTGTCTTTCACCGGTTTCTGACCAGTTCAATGGTGTTCGACATTTTCGTCCATAGAGAAATTCAAAGGGTGCCATGCCCAAGCTAGATTGGAAGCTGTTGTTATAAGCAAACTCGGCGAATGGAAGAGATTTCTCCCAACTCTTTCCGAATGAGATAACACAGGCTCTGAGCATGTCTTCGAGAACTTGATTGACTCTTTCTACTTGACCACTTGACTCGGGATGAAAGGCGGTGCTAAAGGAGAGATGGGTTCCCATAGCATTTTGAAAACTTTCCCAAAATCGAGAGGTGAAAAGACTTCCACGGTCTGAATTGATTTCCAAAGGAACACCATGGAGAGAAACGATCCGGGAGACATATAAATCCGCTAACTGGCTAGCAGTTATACTCTCGCGAACAGGAAGGAAATGAGCAACTTTGGAAAGACGGTCAATGACCACGAAGATGGCATTGTTTCCCTTCTGAGACTTTGGAAAGCCAGTGATGAAATTCATACTGACTTTATCCCATTTCCACTCGGGAATGGCTAAAGGTTGAAGAGTACCAGCAGGTCTTTGATGCTCTGCTTTCACACGACGACAAACATCGCACTCAGCAACAAATTGAGCGATTTCTCGCTTCATCCTAGTCCACCAAAATCTCTGGCATAGATCTTGATACATCTTAGTACTACCAGGATGAATCGAGAGAGGGGTGTCATGAGCTTCCTTAAGGATCTTCTGCCTTAGATTCCTATTCTTCGGGACTACCATCCTATTCTCGAAGTACACAGTACCTTCATTGTCTAGGGTAAAACATCTTGCCTTACCGCTAGCAATGTTCTGTTTGATAGATTGGATACCTCGAGCACGTTGTTGAACAGCTTTGATTTGATCCTCAAGGGTTGGTTTCACAATCAAGGTGGAAAGGAATCCATGAGGAACAATCTCGAGATTGAGCTTTCGAAATTCCTCATAGAGAAGTGGTTGATACTGTTGTAACATGAGGTTGTTACAATACGACTTACGACGTAGTGCATCAGCCATGACATTGGCTTTGCCTGGGGTGTAAGAGATACTCAAGTCGTAATATTTTATCAACTCTATCCAGCGTCTTTGCCTGAGATTAAGATCTGGCTGGGTGAATATGTATTTGAGGCTTTGGTGATCGTTATAGATTTCACAACGATTACCAAGGAGGTAATGTCGCCAAGTCTTCAGGGCATGAACTACGGCAGCGAGTTCAAGATCATGGGTAGGATAGTTCTCTTCATGTGGACGCAACTGGCGTGAAGCATAGGCTACCACATGTCGATCTTGCATAAGTATGCACCCTAACCCTTGCCGTGAAGCATCACAGTAGATTTCGAAATCCTTTTTGGTGTCTGGAGGTGCAAGTACGGGTGCAGAAGTCAATCTTCTTTTTAGCTCTTGAAAGCTTTCCTCGCACTTGGGAGTCCATTGGACTTTCTTATCTTTCTTGAGGAGTTCAGTAAAAGGCTTTGCAACTTTGGAGAAGTTCTCAACGAAGCGGCGGCAATAGCTTGCTAAGCCAAGAAAACTCCTAACTTGCTTAACCGATTCAGGTGGAGTCCAGTCAAGGACGGCCTGAACTCTCTCGGGATTGACTGCAACACCTTTCGCAAAAATCACGTGGCCTAAGTAGGTCACTTCTGGTAGCCAAAATTCACACTTGGAGAACTTGGCATAAAGGCGATGCTCTCTAAGCTTCATCAATACCAGCCTAAGATGCTTTGCGTGCTCTTCTTTGTTCTTCGAGTAGATGAGAATGTCATCAAGATAAACCACAACAAATTTATCTAAGTACTCCATGAAGATCGAATTCATCAAGCGCGAAAAAGTGGCTGGGGCATTGGTTAAACCGAAGGACATGACGGTGTACTCATAAAGACCATAACGAGGAGTGAAAGCCGTCTTGGGAATGTCCTCGTTTCTGATTTTGATTTGATGATAACCTAATCTCAAATCCATCTTGGAGAAGACAGAGGATCCAGCTAGTTGATCATAAAGATCATTGATCCTGGGAAGTGGGTACTTGTTCTTTATCGTCGCTAGATTTAGCGGACGATAGTCTACGCACATCCTTTCTGTTCCATCTTTCTTTGTTACGAACAGAACGGGGCAACCCCATGGCGATGAGCTAGGGCGGATGAAGCCTTTTGCCAACGAAGCATCAAGTTGGGTTTTTAGCTCAGCTAACTCATGTGGGGCCATTCTATATGGGCGTCTGGAAATTGGGGTTGTGCCTGGTATAAGATCCACTATGAATTCCACAGACCTGTCGGGTGGCATTCCCGGCAGCTCTTCTGGAAAGACATCCGGAAAGTCACAAAATATCGGGATATCTTCAAGGTTAGGAAGGGGATGTTCATTCAACGAATATAGCTGGGTGTCTAAACCTTGAGATGTGAAATGGACTATCTTGCCGGAAGGATGAGTGAGTTGAACTGACTTAGTGGCACAATCAATCTTGGCACGGTGTTTTGACAACCAATCCATACCTAAGATGATATCGATATCTGGAGATTTGAGGGCTATGAGAGAAGCAAGGAATACAACATCCTCAACAGCAATCTCATTGTCATGACTTACCCTACTGGTACGCCATGTGGATCCTGGAGTTTTAATCATGAAAGGGTTAGGCAACTCCTCAAATGAAATGTCATGCAGGAGTTCGAACTTTTCAGACAAAAAGGAATGGGAAGCTCCAGAATCAAATAGAACAGAAGCAGGTTTGGATTTAACAGGAAGTGTACCGAGTACAACCTTCGTATCCTCTTGGGCTTCTTTGATGGTGGCATGGTTCACACGTCCGTATTCAACAATAGAGGACTTGGCTTTGGAAGGCTTTGGTGGCTTAGCTTTGGTTTTATGTTTTGGACGAGGAGGAACATTCTCATGCAATGAACACTGTCGTGCAATGTGGCCAGGATTACCACACTTGTAGCACAAACGGGTGTTAGGTTGTGGAGTTTGTATGGCAAGTTCTCTAATACCTTTCTGGGTTTTCTTGCTTTGTGGAGATGGTCTTGGAATCAAGTGCGAAGGAATGGCACTAGTTGGGATCCAAAATCGACGTTTCTAAGAACCCAAACTAGAAGAGGAAGCAAGATCACGATCACGCTTGCGAGACTCTTCAAAGACCTCATTTCCATGCTCAGCTCTGAATGATCTATTGACCAAATCCTCGAAGTTGACGAATTCAAGGAGATTGAGATCATGACGAAGGACAGGGCTAAGTCCCTTGCGGAACCTTGCTTTCTTCTTGGCATCGGTTGAAATCTTCTCAGGGGCATAACGAGAAAGACGATTGAACTCAGTCATGTACTGATGAACAGTCATATTTCCCTGAGATAGGTTGCAGAACTCTTCCCTCTTTCTTTCCATCAGCTCATCCAGAATGTGGTACCCTTGGAAGGCATCACGGAACTCCTGCCAAGTCACTACGTCACCATCAGGCTGCATTGCAACAAAACTTTCCCACCATTCACCAGCAGCACCTTCCAGAAAGTATGCCGCGAACATCACACGATCATTTGGAGAAACATGCACCGTCTCAAGCTTACGCTCGATGGAACGGAGCCAATCATCGGCATCAAGGGGCTCAGATGAACATCAGAAAACTGGCGGGTTCAAAAGGATAAAATCCTGGATGGATATTACCGCATCTCGCTGGAGAGAAGTATTCTTCTCAATGAGCTCCAAAAGGCGTGTTTGATCACGTCGATTTCGCTCAGCCTCCATCATGATTTCCGCTGCAGAAGGCGGTGAAGGAGGATCATCATCACCACTTTGATTACCGTGACCAGATTCAACACATCTAGTTCCACCTGACATTCTGTGTGATAAAAATCAACAATCAGAATAGGATTTATGATGGAATCAAAGCAAAGATGACATAATTTAAGAGCGGACAAGATTGTAATGCAAAAGCATTGGAATCACTGGAAACACGGGACAAATCGGACAGCATAACGGCTGTACCGGGGTGGAAAAATGAATCAATCTGCAAGAATGATCAAAACCTTCTCAAAAGGCTTGATGGAATGGTGACTCTAGACAACCAAAACATTCCTACAGCTATGGAGAGTCAAACAACGAGATGTTCTAGCATAGACATAGAAGAGCCTAGTCCTATCTTCCCGTAGAAAAGATGAGGGTGACACAGAACTCAGATCGATGAGGGTAAGGAGAAAAATGAAGCCTTACGTTGTTCCCTTATACCCAAAGTAACTATATAACTATAGAATGCTAGACTCGACTTCGGCCAAGGTTTACTAGTCTTACAGGCAGTCCTGCTCTGATACCAAGTCTGTCGGGACCCGGGGTTTGCATATGTAATTCCAGCCACAACTCAATCATATGAAGAGCCGAGAGCCATACCCACTTGTCTAAGCAGACAAGGCCAAGTACAAGACACTCTCGGAAAGCTCGAACGTGAGGGGCATCCCATTCAGGCCCGGATGATCAACTGAGATGGGTCCTCATCGTCCGCTCACAAGTCTAAATGATTATGGGTGGTGAAACCCCATACTCATAGACAAGTCGCCTCAACCATATTTTCGATTGAATCATAACACTTACATAAACAGACTCCAGCCCGATCTCTTAGTCGGGGTCTCGGGCGGGCTCAATCATACAACAAAGTGTGCCACGTGACAGAGTCACGAGAAATCGCATCGCGATGCCCCAAGCTGCGCACATCTAAGGGCCACTTGGTGTATAAATGACCGCCGGCGAGAACACAACTAAGGTATCGAACCCCACACATGACATGCACGATATAAACATACACGCAGCATGCATGCCAAGTGTATAACAGCAGGTAACACAACATGAACTCTACAAACTCATAGCTTTATTGCATCTTCTACACAGAGCAGATATAGTAGTGTTACAAGCAGAGATCACATCACTGTGATCCAACATTACATCATACAACAACGGAAGAAAATTATGTCTTAGTAAAGACAAGGTTAACAAATGGCTTAAGAAGCCTTTAAGAAAACACAACGACCCTCCAGAGGGACCAGGCTGCTGTCTGGGACTACATTACTTCGTCGATGTCGAGCTTGAAGGGGGAGGCCACCATCAGGGTCAGTGGTCTCGTCTCTAAAACATAGACTAAGCAAACGTGAGTACAAAGTCGTACTCAGCAAGACTTACGTCAGAACTATACTACTCATGCTCAGGTACCAAGGTAAAGGCGAGTGGGGTTGTAATGCAGAAAGCTTTGACTTGGCTATCCTGTACTACGACTACATAGAGTTGAGATGAGAGGCGCACACGAGTCCATCTAATCTTGATCACCACATCAATACACAACCATGGATCCTTACTCGACTTCCCCACGAGGAAGCAACCCAAAGCACTCACACTTATCTTGAGATTTTTAGAGTATCCATTTGAGTTGTCTAATAATCAAGTAAAGATCTCCAAGTAGTCCATAACCGCGGACACGTCTATTCGAATAGTTCATTAACCCTGCAGGGGTGTACTTCTTCACATACGTAGCTACCACTTATCGCCTAGAACTCGTCACCTTCAAGCGGTGTCGGCGAGGATAGTACCACGACACTTACCTCACGGGTCCAACTCTAGTCCAGGGGATCGCCAATCTGAGTTGTACCCCAATCGGGAATCCGGCCGGGGTTTCCGTTCAGGACCCAAACGATGTATGGACGGTCCGACAAGCCCACCTCAACGGATGGTGCTGCGCTTGCCTAAAACCGTGCTACGTTATGAAAGCAAATAGAATAAAGTTAACCCATGCGAATCCTAGACCCTAGTCGGGGTGAGTTAATAGGTCGAGAGGGGTCAATAAGACCAACATGTGGTAGTAATCTGTGTCTTGGATCACAACACAAGAACTCGGGGCCTAGGGCAGTGTAAATGAGACAACCCACTATGTACTCCTACACAGACTCTCATTGTTCACTTATTTTAGGGTGACTTCATCAACACGTTACCACCTTGTTGCATGTGTTCACTACCATCCCGATACATCACCCAGATGGATCAACTTCATTGCAAACAACTCTAGCATGGCATAGCATAACATGGATGAAGGGCCACATGATGAACACAAACAAATCTTGTATCTGCTAGGTTGAGGTTTGCTTAATACTGTGGTAGCAATGATAGGTCATGCAAAGGATGGGTTCAACTAGTGGAAGAACGGTAACATGTGTATCACCTAATCATGCATAAGAGAACAAGAGGGAAATTGGGTTTTTATAGATATGATCAAAGGGGCTTTGCTTGCCTTATTGTCGAGACTCGGGGTGCCACTCTTCGGAGAATACAGGAACTACGTCCGGCGATGGATCTATCGAGAAGAAGCAAACACCGAGACAACAACAATGTAAACATCACATTGCAATGCACATTCAAGAAATGAATCATGGCATGGTACTGATGTGATCTATGTTCAATTTGAAATAAGTTTAATTGAAGTTGATTTGAAAAAGGAATTCAAATTCAAACTCCAAATGTGGTTCAATTTAGCCAAAGTTGCATTTGCTAATGTTTGGATATGGTAAACCATGTGGTCATGTGTATGATATGCCTCTGATGTTCATGTGATAAGGTTGGCATTGCAAAGATTTAATTTGAAATGATTTAAACATTTATTTTGAATTATTCCAAATAAGCCATATAGCTAAATGCTACTGGTTCCCCACCATAGATGTGTTTTTCCTCTATGAAAGTATGATATTTGGAATCCTTGCATTTTTCTGATGATTTTTCATATATTATTTGTTTGATTTGGAGTTATGGTTTAAAAGTTATTGAATTTCAAAGATTTAAACATTTTCTGGAATTTCTGGAAAAGGTTTACTACATCAGCATGGCATCATGCTGACGTCAGGGTTGCTGACTGGTCAAACTGACGCCTGGGACCCACCTGTCAGTGTCTCTGGGTTAATTCCCTTTTAGTTAAATTAACAGGGGATTATTAGGGCGATGTCCTCCTGGCGCCAGGAAGAAGACGGGCGTGCCCCTGGTGGGCTGGGCCGCCTTCTGCTGCAGCTGGGCCAGGTAAGTGGGGCTTTGCCCCTTTTTCTGTTTTTCTTTTTATTTGTTTCTGTTTCTTTTGTTTTGTTTTGTTTTGTAACAAAACATTTTTATAAAACCCTGATATTTTTATTGGGGCTACATATGACTGATATAAAGCCACACCCAAGTTTTCAGGATTTTTGGAGTTCAAATAATTTGAATCCAATTCAAATATGAATAAAATTTAATTTCCAAGCCTCTGTTTGAATATTTGAAAAATCCATGAGCATGGGTTTGACTCCAAATCATTTTTAAAAGAGGACCAAGAGAGGACGAGAATTGTGTAGGGCTACAAAAGCACACCTCAGAGTTCGTAATTCTCAATCTATGGATTTTCCAATGTCACCGCGGCCATCCAAAGAGAGTACCACAATCACCACAACATATCTAAAGGATAGTCAAAGACAAGCACCAAGAGACTCTCAATCTTCAATCCACACACAAAAGAGGAAATCACTCATGATAATATTCTTCTAACCAATGTCCAATAGACCGCTGTCACCTTGGTCTCGGAGATTATACTAGATAAGATCAATTGAGTACATCAATCCAATACATAGAGGAAGGGGAAATATCATGGGATCACTCTAGATTAACATAGCCTATGATCACAACAAAGATCACATCATGGAAGAGATAGAAACCACATAGATCAAGATATAAGCCTTAGCCCCGAGGGGATCTACTCACACATGGACATGGTGAGAGGGAGAGTTGTTGATGGAGAGGTGCAGGCCGGAGGAGATGAAGGAGACGGCGACGGCGGCAGCCACGGCGGCGGCGGCGGCGGCCACGGCCACGGCCCTTGGGGGCAGCGGCCCTTGGCCCCTTCTTCTTCCTTGGAGATGTTTCTACTGTGGAGATTGATCTCCCTCTCAAGACGGTTGCCAAGGGGGAGGAATTTTCGTGGTGCCCTTTGACCTAGGTTTCCTCTCTTTATATAGACTCTCGGATTCCCGTCATCGAGATTACGTCTTCTGTATTTCGGGGTTTCTGGAAGCAGACGAACTCCGATTGAGCCGAGTTTTATGTCTAAATCCACCGGAAAAAAATTCCCTACAACTTTGTAGTTTTAAGTTTTTCCGTTTGAGGCCGTCTTCTAGCGTTTCTGAGGCGATCTTTTAAAACCTGTCTGGTGGGGACAGATTTCGGGAAAGTTAGAGTCCAACTCTTACAAGGCTTCCTTTTGTGATCTTTCCTTTATCCAAGTAATTCCTACACATAAAGTACTAAAACAAGAACTTGTGCACTCTTGCAACCATTAATAGGTTAGTTCCAAAATATGTTATAAAAATATATGAAAGTGTATCAAAAGCATAGCAGTATCACACAAAACATGCATGGAGCAAGCAGAAATTATAAATACGTTTGAGACGTATCATGTGGGTGCATGCCCCTAATGACACGCTTGAGTGACAGAAACATGAGTCTAGGGGATGTGTTGTGGCCACAAGGGGGAAAACAACGGTGCTTGTAACCGCGGTTGCAAGGATTGTTTACATTACGCGAAGTGATTTTTAATGCAGTTGTCTGTTGCTTTGGGTTTACACTTTGGGTGGGGCTCGCAACTTAATACCAACGAGATGTTCTGGATAGATATCTCAAGGTGGATGATTAGTAGTAGATGAAGATGGATTTCGATCTACTTATTTTAGTGTACTGCCCATGCTTTTGAGCCTCTTTCTTTCTTCTGTAGCATAGTTAGCATTGCGGTGCGTTTATAATCCTGTCAATTGCCCATCTGTAATTTGTTTACCTCACATAGCAGTCTTATCGTCTTTTGGGAGAGAGACATCAGTAGTGAACATCACGGGACCCCGATCCATATTCTCATTATTGTTTACACGCTCATTTACTTTTTAGTATTTACTTTCAGTGGCTATCATTATCATTATCCTGTGTTTTTTATCCTTTGTAAACAACAAGACCGAAAATATTGACAACTTCTCTGAACTTCGTTGGGAGCAAAGTTAATTGTATTGTGTGCAGATCCACGTCAGTTGCGCCGCTGACACCTACTTATCTTCTGCCGGAGTCCTATGAGAGACAAACCCTATCCTCTACATAGGGGAAATTTGCTACTATCCTACATCTCACCTTCCACTTGGGGTAACCAACGAAGGGCGAGAAGCCATTACCACTTCCACGCCATCACCAATCATGGAGACAATCTCTGCTAGTCAGTTAGCAAACTTGTATGTTTTCAGAATTATGTCCCTCCACGGTATTCCGTTGGAGATCAGTTCAGACCGTGGTAGCATTTTCACCTCAATATTTTGGGATAGTTTCCAAGAAGCTATGGGCACTCACCTAAACTTCAGCACCACTTATCACCCCCTGTCGCAAGGACAAGTTGAACGAGTCAATCAAGTGCTTGAAGACATGCTTCGAGCTTGTGTCATTTCATTTGGTAAGAAATGGGAGGAATCTCTTCCGTTTGCTGAATTCTCGTACAACAATAGCTATCAAGCTAGTCTATAGATGGCACCCTTTGAAGTTCTTTATGGACGTAAGTTTTGAACCCCTCTAAATTGGTCAGAAACTTGGGAACGAACCCTCATTGGTCCGGACATTATCCAGCATGTTGAAGATCAGGTTTGCGTTATCCGTGAACATTTGAAGGCTGCTCAGTCCCGCCAGAAGAGCAACTATGACCGCAAGCACAAGGAAATGGTCTATCAACCCGGCGAACAAGCTTACCCTCCAGGAAATATCATGTGTTTCAATTATGTTAATGTTGTTGGGAGTTGCTACTAGTGAAAGTATGAAGCCTATGCCTTGTTTCTCACCATTGTTACACCATTTGTGCTCACTTTGTCACTCGTTACCTTGCCGTAATTTTTATTACAGATTTATATTACCTTGCATTTCCACACCTATCACCCATATTATACCATCTCTTCGCCGAACTAGTGCACCTATACAATTTACCATTGTATTAGGTGTGTTGGGTACACAAGAGACTTCTTGTTTCTTAATTGCAGGGTTGCTTGAGAGTGACCATCTTCAACCTCTACTTCCCTGAGTTCAATAAACCTTAGTTCATCCACTTGAGGAAAATTATTGCTTTCCTACAAACCTCTGCGCTTGGAGGCCCAACATAGTTTACAAGAAGAGAAGCGCATAGTAGACATCTAGCTATTTCTGGCGTCGTTGCCGGGGAAGTAAGGTAAGAGGCACACACACACGCAATGAAGCTATTTCTTGTGGGGAGTGAGTGCTTGAAGGTATATCTTTAGATCATGCAATTAAATCTTTTCATTTCTTCTTTTTATTTTCACTAGTTAGGCTTATGGAAAACAACAACAAAAAGAGAGAGATTTATGAGCTCTACCTTGAGTTAGGACATGAAGTGTTTGAAGAGAAAATTAAGAAAACATATGGAACTTTATTTGCATACTCTTCATGATTGGAATGTTACTAGTATGTCTTCTTTGAATACCTTTGATGCTAATGATATGAAAATCCATAAGCTTGGGGATGCTATGTTTTATGAAGATGATCTTTTTAGCCCCCCAAGTCTTGATGAGAAAATTTATTTTGATGATACGTTGCCTCCTATTTATGATGATTCAACTATTTTGGAAGAGGATACAATTGATTTTGATAAAGTTGCTATCTATGTTTATTATTGTGATGAAAGTTATGCTATAACGAATACTTATTTGCAAGTGGATTATGATAAGAAGGATTTATGTGATAGCCATTTTGTTGAGTTTGCGCCTACTATTGTTTATGAGAAGGATTTTGCTTATATGGAGAGTAATAAATTTTCTATGCTTGTGGATCATGATAAGAAAGTTCTATGTGATACTTATATTGTTGATCTTATTCATGATCCCACTGAAAATTATTATGAGAGGGGAACATATGCTTATAGATATTTCAATAATATCAAGTTACCTCTCTTTATGTTGAAGGTTTTGAAGTTGCACATGTTTTGCCTTCCTATGCTTATTGCTTTACGCTTCAATAAATTATTTCATTGAAATATTCCTATGCATAGGAAACATGTCAGACTTAAATGTGGTTGGTATTTGCTTCTTGATGCTCTCTTATCATGCTTCAACTCTTATTCTTACAAGAGCATCATTAAAAATTTAAGCATGTCTTTATGGCTACAAAGAAACAGCTCTTGGGAGACACCCCATGTTATGTTTACTTTCAGTTTGTTCTTTTAGTTTTAGTGGTTTTGATGCTTTGTTACTACTGTAGTAACATCATTGTACCTTTATTTTAAAATTTTGTGCCAAGTTTTAGCCTCTGTTGATAAGTGAAACAAAAGTTGTCACATGCTGTCCAGAAAATAGATTATGTCTGCTCCACGCAAAAAATCGTAAAAAATCACCAGATCATCTTTTTTATTAGAATTTTTTACACAACATGATCCATACAATTGGCAATCTTTCTCCAGTTCTGAATTTTTTTTATTTGAGCTAAATAAGTGCCTCCGAAAAATTAATTACTACATGTTGTTATGTTTTTCCCAGATTTTGTCCTGTTTTGCGCTTCTTCAGTTTTGCAATTCTTGCGCTAGTTTTTTCTTTGAAAAAACCTTTTGGAAATCTTGATAAACAGTAGAAACTGTTGACAATTAGTATTTCCAACAAAGTGGAATTAATTTATTGTTTTGTTTTGTTTGCTGGTCATAACAATTTGGACCCAGAATCCTTGATTGGGAGAGACACTGATGTGCAGAAGTGATAATGGCTTCTCACCCTTCGTTGTTTACCCCAAGTGGAAGGTGAGATGTAGGATAGCAGCAAATTTTCCTTGGCAAAGATGCCAAGGTTTAGAGTGTCTTCCCGTAGGACTCCGGAAATGAGAAGAAGATGGTAAAGTGAACAATGGCGTCGTTCACAACCTCGGGGTTGCTTACTTCACCTGGACCTGCAGACACACAAGTAACTTTGCTCCCAACGAAGTTCAGAGAGGTTGTCAATCTCTCCGGGCTTGTTGTTTACAAAGGATCAAACGCAAAGGATAAAGGATAATAATAGTAGCAACTAGAAAGTAAGCAGAAAATAAATTGAGTGTGTAAACAGTGATGAGAATATGGACCGGGGTACCGTGGTGTTCACTAGTGATGTCTCTCTCCCAAAAGATGATAAAACTACTATGCGAGGTAAACAAATCACAGCTGGGAAATTGACAGGATAAAAAACGCACCGCAATGCTAACTAGGAGCCCCCCTGGCGCGGCCAAGCCCTAGGTCGCACCACCAGGGCGCCTGGACCCCTAGTGGTGGCCCTCTGGCCCCACCCAGGTGATTCCGGAAGGTTCTTCTGCGCTGATTTTTTATCTGATTTTTCCCAAATTTTTGGAGCACTTTTAATATGGGGGAAACCTGAAATAGAAAAAGAGCAGAAAACAGGAACTGGCACTGTGGTGCACTGAGTTAATAAGTTAGTCTAAATATGATAAAAAGTGTATGAAAGTATATCTAGATCATAGCAATATCACACAAACCATGCATGGAGAAAGCAGAAATTATAGATACGTTTGGGACGTATCAATATCCCCAAGCTTAATTCCTGCTCGTCCTCGAGTAGGTAAATGATAACAAGCATAATTTATGTGGTGACATGCTAACAACCATATAAGAACTTTGAAAGTAAATTAATCAAGGTATGTAATTCAATTCAAGTCATAACAGGCAAGAGTCTATATTAGCATTAAAACAAGCAACATAAGAACATTAGGTGCAAGAGCTCTCGCTGTCCGTGACTCGAATGTCTCCAGATGGTGTTTGCGTGCAAGAAGTGGGAGATGGGAATACGAGAATTTTTTTGTTGAGAACTAAATATACTAAAGTTTCACACTTAGTATTCTTTGGAATCTTATCTTGACTCGCCCCCAGACCGCTAGCCAGGTACAAGTCAATTTGATCCACTCCCTTTCGATATTTTGAGCACTCATGCAATGGATGAGCGTAAGCACGAGAGTTGACACTTAGGATGGAAAAGAGAGAAATATGGTGGAGGAGGAAGACAAAAAGGGTGAGAAGGGCTCACATCAATGAGGACAATCATAGGCGAGAAGTCCAAATGATAGATATGATGTGAGGAGTAGTGATTGACATGCAACAGATGCACATATGATCTAAGAAAATCTCTCCAATGGAACTAGTAACTCTCGGTATTATAGATGGTCTATCTAGTTACTTTGTTTATGATCATGGAGTTGATGCTATTATAGATAGACTTGCTGCCAATGAGAAAAGAATAGATGCTTTAGACTTGAAAGAAGTCGAGAAACCTAAGCCTAGTAGGAAAGATATTTTGGAAATAGATGATGATTGGGATCCCTTTGTTAGAATTATCATCTCTAACCAAGACTTCCTTGCTTATTGTGATATTGGGTCCATGGTTTCTACAATGCCAAAAGTTGTTTATGATTCTTTACACCTTTCAAGCATGGTTAATGTTTCTATTTATCATGAACATGCTAGTGGAGATGACTATACAATCAAGGGAGAGGTAAAAGATGTCCAGTTTATATTTTCCAAAATAAATGCAATGGTTGACTTATTCATTATGGAGTCGGACAACCAAGGAAACATAGTGCTTGGAAGGGACTTCTTCCGAGCCATGAAAGGCTTCATTGATAAAGGTGAAGGACAAATATGCTTTCGTGGGAAAGCTAAAGGTACGTATCTCTTCCCTAGGAAAAAGAAGAATGAGATCATTGAATCACAAGTTGAAAATTTTGATGATCCTATTGATAATGACTTCTTTGAACCTTGATCTTTTTGCATCATGCCTAGCTCAAAGGCATAAAAGAAAGTGCTTATTGGGAGGCAACCCAAAATGTTTTTACTTTGAGTTTTTGTGGTCTTGATGCTTATTACTACTGTAGCAACATCATTGTATCTTCACTTTTAACCTTTGTGCCAAGTTTTAGCCTATGATTGCAAGAAAGATCAAAAGTTGTGACATGCTGTCCAGAAACAGATTATGTCTGCTTGACGAAAAAATTCACCAAAAATCACCAGATCAACTTTTTGATCTGATTTTTTTGAAAATATGCTCTATACAATTGGCTTTCTGGCATCTGTTCTAAGTTTTTTTATTTGAGTTGCAGAAGTGCCCCTAAAAAATTATTTACTACCTGCTGGTCTGTTTTTCACAGATTCTGCCACATTTTGCGATTTCTTTGTTTTGCAAATCTTAAGCTTTATTTTTCTTTACAAAAACTTTTTGGAAATCTTGAGAAACAGTAGCTCTTCATGAAAAACTTTATTTACTTTAGAGAAAAATTATTTATTTATGGGTATTAACCACTCTAATCAGTTTATGATGAGTTTCGTATGAAGGGAGTTTTCAAGTATGCGAAGGAAGATGATGAAAGAAGATCCGGGAGTGTCAAAAGATCAATCTTGGGGATGCCCCCATGCACCCCCCCCCCAAGAAATATATAAGGAGACTCAAGCGTCTAAGCTTGTAGATGCCCCCGTGCATCCTTTTCCATCAACAATCATCTGTTCGTCCTTCTCCATGCTATATTTTTATCACTTCATATGTTATGTGCTATGCTTAGAGCGTCTCGCTCTTCAATTTTAAGTATGTTTTAGTTTTTCTTGTTGTTCATAACAAGTTGGACCTAGCCTACATTTTTTGGGAGAGAAACGCCCTCCACTCCACCCTAGAACACAACATAGGTTTGGATGCTTATCTTTGATTGTGTATTCTTTATGTTTTCGTAGATGCCATCATGCTTAGATCTTGTTTTCATGCTTATATTTTTAAGAGATTTTACTTAGGTTGTTTCTTTTGGAACTCTCTTGGGTTATCATGCTTATATTGTTTAGAGAGTTGGTCTTTTGCACTAAGTTGTGTGTCTTGCATGAGTAGGTAATTGAGGTTGGTATTATAAGTATAGTAGTAACTTGCAATAGTTTGAAGTATTGATGTGAGTAATGTTTGGACTTTTGGTTCCAAGAGCTTGAGCCTATTAGGGATAGGTGTCGTATTTAGGCAATCCGTGCTTATTTTCGAAAACTACAAAAAAAACAGTTGAGAACTCTAGCTACTAGATGGATCGCTAACCTCTGTAGGGGTTGAAATATATAGAGTACCCTGACGTACCATGGGTCGAGGATGCGCAAGGATAACCAAACCCCCATACACTCCTCCTCGGGGTACTTGTCTCTTTGTGAACCTCCTGATTAGATAGAGAGTTACCGATAATAAGTGCATGAGTTCTTCGGACTAATGCGAGTATTCGATTGTTGGCACTTCCACCTTCCATATTTTGCTAGCCTCTTCGGTACCGTGCATTGCCCTTTCTCATCTTGAGAGTTGGTGCAAACTTCGCCGGTGCATCCAAACCCTTGGCATGATACGCTCTGTCATCATAAACCTCCTTATATCTTTCCTCAAAACAGCCACCATACCTACCTATCAAGGCATTTCCATAGCCTTTCCGAGATAAATTGCCATGCAACATCCATCATCTCATGACTTGATCTTCATGCCATACATGATTTTGCTTGATCGTAGAGCCGCATGCTAGTTGGGCCTTGCCCTTATCTTTGCTACATGACGCGCTAGTATCATCGCATATCCTGCTACACTAGCAGAGGCATACATTTGCATACATCATGTTAGTTTTCAGTTTTCTTTATGCTGAGTAATTCTTGTAAAGTGTGAGAGTGTTGCCCTTAAAGTGTGGAAAAGATCCCAAATAGGACAAATTAAAAGATCCCAAAGAGGACACATGAGAGATAAATAGAAAGAGCCAATGAGTCCACAAAAATACAAAAAAGGAAAAAAAAGAAAAAGAGAAGGGGGCAATAGTACTATTCCTTTTGAAAGATCCACACTCGTAATCCATAGTTATATTTGTACTACATAGAGATTTTCATATCATTAATGCATAACTATGTCGGGATCCTTACACTATTGAACTTGGCTTGCATATTCCAAGGATGAGCCTCCTCAAAAGAGCTCTAGGTCTTCATGAGAAAGCAAATTGGATGCACCCCCACTAGTTCCATTGGAGAGCTTACCTTAGCTCATATGTGCATCCGTTGCATGGCAATCCCTACTCCTCACATCATATCTATCATTTGGCTTTCTCTCGCATATGATTGTCCTCATTGATGTGAGCCTTTCACACCTTTTTGTCTTCCTTCCCCATCATTATTCTCTTTGCCATCCTAAGTGCCAACATATCTTGGTTGCGCTCATCAATTGCATGAGTGCTCAGAGTCGAAAGGGAGAGGACCAGTTTGACTTGTACCTGACCAGTGGTCTGGGGACGAGTAAAAATAAGATTCCTAAGGAGACCAAGTGAGAAGTTTTAGTAGATTGAGTTCTCAATTAAACTATATAGTATTTAATGCTCTAAACCCATCTCTCACTTCTTTCACGCAAATACCATTTGGAGACATTCGAGTCACGGACAGCGAGAGCTCTTGCACCTTTATGTTCTTACTTTGCTAGTTTCAATACTAGATATAGACTCTTGATTGTTATTTTCTTGACTTGAATTGCATATCTTACTCGCTTTACTTTGAAGTTCTTATATGTGTCATAGCATGTCACCACATAATAAATCTGTGTTATCATTACCTACTCGAGGACGAGCAGGAATTAAGCTTGGGATGTTGATACGTCACAAAAGTATCTATAATTTCTGCTTGTTCCATGATCATTTGGGTGACATTGCTATGTGTTTTGCTACACTTTCATACCTTTTTACACATATTTGGACTAACCTACTAACTTAGTGCACCCAGTGCTAGTTTCGGTCTGCTGATGTCTGTGAATTGCAGGTTTATAGCCATATTTACAGTGCCCAAAATATTCCAAGAAAAAAATATAAAAAATCAGCATTCCAGAAGACTCCGGAAGACCGAACGGGAGCCGGAGGGGGGCCACCCCCTCCTAGGCGGCCAATGGGAGCGGCCTCACCCCTGGTCGCGCCACGAGGCCGCCTGGAGGGGTGGGCCCTCCCCTCTGGCCCTCCTTTCGCCTATACTTACCCCTCAGTACACAAACCCTGAAAAATACCCCGCATCGAGAAATTCGCCACTCCTACGGCGCCGCCACGATCTCGAGATCGGAATCGCCCGAAGACCTCATCCCGGCACCCTGTCGGCGGGAGGATTGATCTTCGGGGGCTTATCCACCACCATGAGTGCTTCCCGGATGTGCCATGAGTAGTCCCCCTTGGACCATGGGTCCATGACCAGTAGCCGTGTGATGTCTTCTCCCCAATCTTGTGCTTAAATTCTTAGCCCTTATGAGCAGCCCTACATGATAAAGGAATCTATGTAATTTTCGTGCTATTGCTATGCTGTGTTTGCTGAGATCCGATGGATTATGAGATTATGTTCAGATCGTGATGAGTTATATATTTGGTTCTCCTTTTATATTTTGTTTTTTAGTAATTCTTGCATGCTCTCCGTTGCTTTTTATTACTTTGGTCAAGTAGTGGATAGTACTCCAAGAGGGAGTGTTATACTTGATTGTGGGTTCATGCCCCCCCAATGTCTAGCTTGAGTGACAGAAACATGAGACTATGGGATGTGTTGTTGCCACCAGGGAGAAAACAACGGTGCTTGTAACTGTGGTTGCAAGGATTTTTTACCTTACGCAAAGTTTGTTAATGCAATTTTCTATTGATTTGGATTTACACTTTGGGTGGGGCTCGCAACTTAATACCAGGGAGATGTTCTGGATAGATATCTCAAGGTGGATGATTAGTGAGTAGATTTTGATGAATAAACGGTCTACCTGTCTTAGCGTACTGCCCATACGATTGAGCCTCTAACTTTCTTGCAGCATAATTAGCATTGCGGTGCATTTATAATTATGTCAATTGCCCAGCTGTAATTTGGTCACCCAGCTTAGCTGTTCTATCGTCTTTTGGGAGAGAGACATCACAAGTGAACATCATGGGACCCCGGTCCATATTTACACCATTGTTTACACCTCAATCATTTACTGCTTTTATTTCCTGTTCTTTACAATCACCACTACCATTTCCCGCTTGTGTTTGATCCTTTGTGAACAACAAGACCGGAGAGATTGACAAGCTCTCTGAACTCGTTGGGAGCAAAGTTATTTGTTGATGTGTGCATGTCCACGACAACTCCCTAGCTAGAAGTAATTTCTGGCGTCGTTGCCACCTACTTGCAGAACTTGGAGTCCTACTGGATTGATAACCTTGGTATCTTCACCGAGGGAAAATTGCTGCTATCTACTTCTTAACCTTTCACTTGGGGTAACCAACAAGGGGCGAGAACCCATCACTCACGATGCAGGACTATCTTGGTTATGGATATTTAGCGGGCCTGGTGAACCATGGACACAACGCATGTGTCAAGTGCATGAATAAGGCCCCGCATCTCCAGCTAACAAGGGATCCTGGGTCTTCGAAAACCGTGTTCCAAGGGACTCGAATGTGGCTTCGCATGGATCACCTGTGGAGAAAACGCGGAGATTTGTTCAATGGTAAATACGAGCTCAAAAGAGCACCATGTCCGCGGAGCAGCGAAGAAATCAAAGAGCTATTGCAAAACTGGGAAGAGTGCCCTAAGCCGGGACGGAAGCGGCCGAGGGCAAACCTGTTGTTGGGTGTATGGAAAGTGAGGTCTGTTTTCCGGAACCTGAAGTACTGGAAGATCCTCCACACGCCCCATAGTCTCGATGTCATGCACATCACGAAAAATATCACCAAGAGTCTGTTTGGCACTCTGCTCAACATGCCAGAGAAGACCAAGGATGGGTCTAAAGCAAGACACAACCAGAAATTTCTTGGCATCAAGAAAGATATTCAGTTCCCCGATAGTGATGATGATGATGACAGATGAAAGGGACTCAAGGTCACCGCAAAAGGGTTAATAAGGATGAGGTGGTGCTTCGCGCTGCCTGCTTCACTCTCAGTGAGGAGGAGCTCGAGCAGAGTCAAAGTTTCTCACGATTACCCAGGGAAGATAAGAAGATATCTGGACGTAGAGAAGAAGAGGTTCGGCGGGATGAAGTCTCACGACTGTCATGTGCTGATGACAAAGATACTTCCCGTTGTGATCTGAGGGATAATGGACGAGCACGTTCGTGAGACGCTGTTTGGCCTTTTGCAACTTTTTCGACGTCATCTCTAGGAAGTCGATCGGTGTGTAGCAGCTAGACAGGCTACAGGAAGAGATCGTGGTGATACTATGCGAGCTCGAGATTTACTTCCCGTCCGCATTCTTCAACATCATGGTGCACCTTCTGGTCCATGTCGTGGATGACATCATCCATCTCGGGCCGACATTCCTACACAACATGATGTCGTTTGAATTTGGTCAAACCCCTTTGATTGGACGGAAACGTCGCGGAGGAGTGTTTTCATAAGCACCACTAACGAAACAAGGATATTGTTGAGCACATATTTTTAGGGGTAAAGATGACACTTGGCTAAAATTAGGGAGAAAAATGAAATTAACCCTTGTACTTGACCTTCTATAAAAATATGGTACGACTCTAATATATCTTTACATAATAACAAAGGGAGGTGGGTTTCTTGGTCTTTCATGACATTTTTCAAAAGAGCCCCTTCTTTTATGGCAAATCAACCCACAGTCCAGTAATTTAAAGAAAAAAATGTTTCAATGCTCTGTTATTTTTTTGTTGGCCCACTTTCTCTTGGGCCTCGGCCACTAGAAAAAAAAGTGAGGCAAACCAGAGAACGCTTGGGCCTTGCCATGGGTCATTTTTTTTCTTTTTTGCATGAAAAAAAATAGTTTGTTAATTTATAAAATTATTTGGCTCCAAAATTTATAAATTTTGTAAAAATATTCATTAAATTTTAAGAAGTGTTTGCACTTACAAATATTTGCTCTCATCGAAATTCATTTTTTGCATCACTTTTAGAGATGTTTAAACCAAATGAATATTTTTTAAATAACTATTTTATTTTTATTTTTTCGCATGAAAAGTATTTAATGTGTTAAATTTTAAAAAATATTTGTCTCAAAAATTTATTAATTTTGTATAAATATTCATAAAAAAATTAAAATGTTTGCACTTAATAATATTTGCTTTGCTCGGAATTCATTTCTTTGCATCACTTTTCAAAGAGCTTTAAACTAAATAAAAAAATTAATGATCGTACTTAAAAAATTTAGGAAAATCCTTTAGCGAATCTATTAAATAGTTCACAATTTTTAATGTGTTAAATGTCTGTGCACTTAAATGTATTAAATTGCTTGCACACAAACATTTTTTTAGTGTGAATTTTCTTTAAATAATAATTAAAATTAAGAGCAAAACATTTAAAAAATCAAAGTAGAGTGAGCGACCTGCTAACATTCCCGAACACTTTAATGCATTTTTAAAGTGCAAACTATTTAAAAAATGGTCAGGTACTAACGAAAATGTATATGTACTTACACAAGCGGGTACATGTTATATGCACACCATCTATTGAAAGCTATTTTTCTTTGAGATTGTATAACTATGCATCAAGGTGGATTGTGCTAAGAAATTTTGTGCATATTAAAAACTAAAAAGGCCACGATGCGACAGACAAATGGATGACATAAGATCAAAGTCTACACATAGGAGCTAACATTTTTTAAGGAAAAGCTAACCTTTTCTCCGTGAACTATGTTTTTGTGTGCTTATGAATTTTAAGGTATTTATTTTGGCTTGTTATTTTCACATTAAGAATAAAAACTAAGTACAAAATGATTAGAAAGTAAAACATAGCTCATGGAGTGCAAACTGTTTTGTTTCCGTGCGGATCTCGATGCATTAGTGAACGATGATGATATAACATGTATCCGCTTGTGTAGGTACATAATCCGCACTCCAAGTACTAACATTTTTATAAATAAGTGATCATTTTTTTAGGGTGAACAATTTTGAATTCAAGTTTTCTGAGTGCGAACATTTTCTAAGATTATAAAAAAATTGAGGTCAATTTTATAAGTCATTAATAAAATGTTTAAAAATTAATTATCATCAGGAAAATAAAATTCAAGAATATAAAGGAATAATATAAATAAATCAAAATCGATAAAACAAGAAAAATTAAAAACAAAGTGCCTCAGCTACTGCCTTAATGGGCCGGCCCATTTCATCCTCGTATCCAGCAACCGGCCGGTGAACACTCACGCTCAAGGTTTGAAATAGACCATGATATAAAAGATCGGTGTGCCGAATTCCCGTTCAAGGTTTAATTTAGCTTTCGTCTACAAATTGAAGGTTTATTTTTGTATTTTTCCTTTTAAAAAAGTGTTGACTATCCGGGATGTGCCAAAATAGAAAGAAAGGAAATTAGGAATAAACTCCGATGTGTCAGGAAGAAAAACACGTTTTAGTTTTTTGTGCCTTTTAAAATACGCTCTTTAATTTATAAAAAGCATTCATGCTCTTTAATTTTTTGTGTACTTTTCAAAAAACTATTCACTATCTGCGATATGCCAGCAAGGAAAGGAATTAGGGCCGGGTCAAATAAAAGAAAAGAAAAGAATTAGGAATAAACTCAATGTGCAAGGAAAAACACGTTTTAGTGTTTTTTACCTTTTGAAACATGTTATCTAATTTTTTTTTAACCATTCATGCTCTTTAAATGTTTGTGTAGTTTAACAAAAAGTGTTCACTCTCTGCAATGTGCCAGCAAGAAAAAACATGTTTTAGTATTTTTGTGTCTTTTGAAATATGTTCTTAAGTTTTTAAAAAGCATTCATGATTTTTAAATGTTTGTGTAAGTTTAAGAAAAGTGTTCACGTGTTTACATAATGTTCGTATAATTTTAAATTTATTCACTCTTTTCTCAACAACAAATTATGTCATTCAAAACAATGTCCACATGCTTAAATATAATTAATATATATTCATATTTAAAAAATTCATTCTCTTTAGAAAAAGTTCAAGTGATTTGAAAAGTGTTTATGTATGTCAGTTTATGTTTGTTTTCGTACGTTATCGTTGTGTATGCACCCTTCAAAAAGCATGTAACAATTGGCTAAAAAGAATGCCCAGGTGAGGATCGAGGTCACGAACTCGCTTCCGCTATGGGCCGACCATGTGATGGGCATGTCACTGCTAAACGTTTCAGTTGGGCCTCAACCAACTAGGCACTGAAGGTGCTGATCCCGCCTTATGAATTTTGGTTAGTTCTTTTAGTGAATAGTCCCACCTCTTTATACTGTTCCTTACCAACTTATATATAACTTTGAGTTTTTGAAAACATCAACAAGGAACAAGCTGCTTTGGGAATCAATAAACAAAGGGGAAAGCAGAAGGTTTAAAATGAATGGCAAGTGCTTGGACATGACTGAACAAGAAGGATTCAAAATGAATCACCCCACAGCCGTGGTGTAGTGGTTGGGGTGGCTGGACAAAAGAAGGACTCAAAATGAATTGGAAATGGACGGGCCCAGACCTTCAAAATACATAACAATCACTCTGAACCGGGCGTGCTGGCTAGCCTAGCTGAACAAGATAGTGCATAAAGTTTACATATCAGTCCCGGTAGTCCTCAGCAAATTAAATTAAACAATTTTGTTTTATGCAACAAAAAATTAAATTCATCTTAACTAGTAAATATGCGGTTTATACTGCATATAATTTGCAAGCAACTACTTCTTTCTTTTGTGCAGTTTTATTTATCTTTTTGTGTCTGATCATTCCGTATTTTTGTGTGATTTTGATGTGAATTATGCTTCAATAAATAGACGAGGATACCCAATATACGTCGCGACACTGCTCCAATGGCTAGATAATGCAATCTTTTTTTCTTCTTTAATATGTATTAGCTGCGAGCATGCGTGATGAAATTATATGGAGCGAACGTTCGCTCCAGGACATGGCAAGAGCGAACGATTTACATGGCAACTGCAGTACAAACACATGGCAATTCAGAGCACACAATTGCCATAAAAACTCAAAAACGCAGCGAGTTGCCATGTGTTTGTACTGCAGTTGCCATGCGTTTGTACTGCGAGTTGTCATAAAAACATTCGCGCTTGCCATGTCCTGAAGCGAATGTTTGCTCTCTATCATTTGGGTAGATTAAATGTGTATAATATTTTGTACTATCTTCTGTTGCAACGAACTGGCAATTTTCTTGTTTTAAAAAAACACGCAATGTACGTGGTGTAGAGACCAACCGAGTCATGGCCTCAAATTCCATGACCCGCGCCGGCCCAACACGCGCCATGGGATTGGGGGTGTCGGGGTGGTTGGACAATGTCCATGCATGATGAGCATCCATGTCGTTCCGCCGCAGCGTCGCATTCGCCTCGCCGTAAAGATCACGGCTCCGTCCCTACCAACAGCGACACCGACGCCCGACTCCGACGACCCACCACCCGCCGCCCCGCCTCACCCCACCCCACTCCGCCCCGTGCCCCTGCCCATGCGTGCGCGCGTGAGCCACACCTAAAAGCCCATCGATCCCATCCATCCCATGGTCGCCGCGGCGGATGCATTCGCTGGCCATGGCCGCGCGCCACCTCCTCAGCGCCCAAGACGTCCCCGCTTCTCACTCGCCGAGGCCTTCGCCGCGGCCGGCCCAGCAAGGGGCGCCCTTCCCCATGCTGCTCCCGGTGTTCCTCCTCTTCGTGCTCCTCCTCTGCTTCCTCTCCATCTTCCTCCTCCGCGACCTCCTCCGCTTCTTCTCCCTCTGGCTCCGCCGCCGCCGCCGCCTTCAGTCCCACGACGCGGACGCCGCATCGGGCGAAGAAGGCTCGCCCGCGCCCGCGCCGCGCAAGCCGTCGGGCCTGGATCCCGCCGTCATCGCCTCGTTCCCCACCGTGCGGTTCGAGGCCGAAGCCGCGCCGGCGGAGTGCGCGGTCTGCCTGTCCGAGTTCGCCCCCGGCGACGCCGTCCGGTCGCTCACCGTCTGCCGCCACGCCTTCCACACCGCGTGCATCGACTCGTGGCTCCGCGCGCACACCACGTGTCCGGTCTGCCGCTCCGACCTGGACGCGCCGCCCGACGATGAGATCGTCGTGGCAGAAGAAAGCCGCGACGGTGGCCGAGCTGCAGCGGCGATCCACGAGGCCACCGGACACCGGACAACGTCACCTCGGTAACCTACGGTCGCCGGCCATGCAAGCACTAAGTGGTTGTCCCAAATTTTGTTGAACTCAACCTTTTTGTTGGTTTTTTTTTTTGAACGTAACCTTTTTGTTGTTAGAGTAGGAATTTGTAGTAGTACGTACTACTGAATTAGTTTCGTTCATGCATGCATGGAACTTGTGTACATACTGAATTATTTGCAAATAAATGTAAGCGTGGACATTTTTCACTTACACCACTGTGATTACATTGTTCGCTGCAACCATTCAGCAGATGTGGCAGCGGACTGAACGACTGGTAGCTTTGGGTAAACAAGTCTCTTCTAAATTTAGAGCATGGTTAATTGTACACAATGATGCTAATAAGATTCCTGCAATGATCATGGAAGTTTCCGTAGGGTCGGTTCATTCATTCCCCTCACACTAACGAGTAAAGTCTGATTTAAACCTTGATGTTGTAGTGCTCGACTGAAATGAACCCCCACGTTAAAATCCCTAAAGTCCGTACCCTAACCTTGCTGATCCTGGTGTAAATAAACCTTGGCCATTTGTTGAAGGGGATTTGCTGATGTGACATCAAAATGCTGGGATAATTGAATCCGACCAGCGCGCTTGCCATGGAAATGCGCAGGTCCTCAAGCTCTCAGCCAAGGGGCTGTACAGAAGGAAGAGGCTGGCGGAAGATATGCTCGTAGCCAGCGGCGTCCCGTACACGGTGTGTCGCGGTCTAGGTGGCCGGTGTCAAACCTGGTGGTGACCCGCCGGTCGGCGGCGTGGTGTTGAACCTGTAGAAGGAGAAGCAGTTGCTTGCATGGCCAAGAACCGGAGCGCTCTACTGCATGCATGCCATGGCCGAGACCCCCACGCTGCTGCTACACAAAGAGGACCTCTGATCCCCTCCGACCCCGGCAAGGCACTATCACCGTTGGATATATGCCCTAGAGGCAATAATAAAGTGTGTTATTATTTATATTCAAGTTCATAATTAATGTTTATATTTCTGTGCTATAATTGCAATGACCCTGACTGTGAGATTCAAAAGAAAACTCATATGCATGTGAGGAAATGTAAACAACAAGAGTTTCTGGTTTAGCCTCTAAGACCAGCTCATATGCTAACTGATGATTACGTTTTCTTAATCATGGATATTTTTCTTACAACATGGATGTCGGTAGCAATGAGAGCATGTTGCTAGCAGAACAATGATGTTGAACCGACCCCAGTATTATAAATGATATACTTAGAGAACACATCGTAACTACGTTATAAGTCTATCATGATTTGTTGTCATATGCGTAATTCCTTAGACCATGAGAATATCGGGTTGCTTCACACAGGAAGATATGCTTTGGTTCTTAGATGAATCTTCCCGTGACTGGGAAGTAGTAAAATAAGTTCTGGGTATGTTGGATAGTGTGTCTAGTAACAGCGATAGTTCAAGAATGGGATTTTCTCCTTCACGATGAAGAGATATTGACTTTGGGCCCACTCGGTGTAACGGTATCCATTATAGTCTACCAGACACTTTATGATTTAGTCACAGGGATACCGGAATACAAACGAGGAATAGAGACAAACGAGCAATGAGGATAACTGATGGCATGTGTTCAAGAAGTTGTTTCACAGAGATGCCAAACTTCTCTCCTCTAACTTTGTTATATATCGCGAAGCAAAAGGAATGGTGTATGAATAACATAAAGGTTCACTCGAAGTTTCTTCTTGTATGTGTGGGAGTCAACATGGGTGTCAATGGCTCCGTTGTTGATTATTGAATAATTACTATGAGTCCGGAAGACGTTCTGAGTCATGTCCACATAATACCGAACCTATTGGGTCACACACTTAACGTAGAGTAAATCTGTTAGAATACTAGTGACGAGGGGGTGACCCCACGACTCCTGCGTGTGAGGATACCTGGTGTGCATGAAGACAAAAGGCCCGCTGGGAAGCCACGACAGGCCCACGATTGGCCCAATCAAGGCACCGACGTAGGAGTCCGCGACTGATATGGAAGGAACGACTTGGCATACAAGGCAAGACTAGAACTACGAAACTATCTCTGTAACCTAGTACGGACTCCCCGAGACCTAGCCTAATATATAAAGGCCGGGAGGGGAGACGTCTCGGACATCCAATACTCAATCTACTCTCCTGATCTTGCGAGAACTCGCCTTGGCCTCCCTTGTAATCGCCCCCTCATGCAATAATATCGAGCAGGAAGTGCATCTCCTGTTAGCCGACGAGTATCGTCCAACCTGTTCCTTCTCTATGACTAACCCAGGGTCTCTGACCATGGGATTTGCCGAGGCTGATCCTCGTCAATTGGCGCCGTCTGTGGGAACTACACAGGTTGGAATCACGATCTCGGCGGTCCCGCCTTTAGCAAATCAAGACCCGAGGGCTAGAACCAGATCCAGCATGCTCGAGGAGTTCAAGTTTACCACAAGCATCTCCATCGCCCCGTCAAGATCACTTAGCCTGCAGCCAAATCAAGTCCAGCACCTCGACAACCGCCAAATCTATCGCCGACGGAAAAGAACTCGACGACCCAGAAGACAGACGCGAGGACTCTACACGGGAACCCCACTCGAAGAGTCGCGGCGCGTGATAGGAGGCTTGCCAACCACCCGACGACCCGCCGCCACCCGGATCCCCGCCGCGCGACAAGACAACAACTCTGAAACCCAGACCGCCGAGTACTATGACCCAGACCGAAGACCAGATGAATTTTCCAACTTCATCCGGAACCAATCGCTCAGCGATGGGATAGAGCTCGACCCAAGATTCCAAAACCGAACAGAAGACCACTCGAAGATTTTCCAAGTTTCAAGGAGAAGAAGGCACGCCGGTTCCAGTAAGCTCACAGCCAGAGAGCAACTGGAAGGACCTTGCACGATCCACTGTTTCGAAGACAGTTAGGGACAACTCAGAGCAAGCCACACCCTAGGAGATTGTCGCCTATTCGCCGAACTCTCCAACAGTCTCAAGGAGGAAAAGCAGCGTGAAGCCAAGCGCACTCGAAGAAGCGCGCAGTCACCAGCACCAAGCACAGAAAGACAATACCCTATGTCCCATGGACGAATATGCATGATCCAAGAAGGAAGACCCTCAAAAACAAAGCAGGACGCCTACACCCTGAAGGCCCGAGCAGCCGAGGACCCAAAAATAGCAGGAATCTACTAACTGCGTGGCGCCGAGACCAGCATCACCTTCTCTCAGAGCGACCACCCGCCCACAGTTCCAAGGCCGGGACATGCACCCCTGGTCCTTGAAGCCCAAATCGGAGGTTACGACATGGACAGAGTCTTCATGGACGGAGGCAGCAGCCTAAACATAATCTTCACCAGCACCCTACACAAGATGCTAATCCCACAATCAGTTTGGAAGAAGTCAGGCACCACAATATATGGCGTAGTTCCAGGTGAAGCAGTGATGTCTACGCACGCTTATATTCTTGTAGACTATGTTGGGCCTCCAAGCGCAGAGGTTTTTAGGACAGCAGCAATTTCCCTCAAGTGGATGACCTAAGATTTATCGAACTCAAGGAAGTAGAGGTTGAAGATGGTCTCTATCAAGCAACCCTGCTATTAAGATACAAGAAGTCTCTTGTGTCCCCAACACACCTAATACAATGGCAAATTGTATAGGTGCACTAGTTCGGCGAAGAGATGGTAAAATATGGGTGATAGGGGTGGCAAAACAAGGTAATATAAATCTGTAATAAAAAGTGCAGCAAGCAAACATGTGACAAAAGTGAGCACAAACGGTGTAACAATGGTGGAAACAAGGCCTAGGCTTCATACTTTCACTAGTGGCAACTCCCAACAACATTAATATAGTATAATCACATGATATTTCCCATAAAACATGCAATGGAGACGTACTCGGAGGTCATTCCTTTGTGGTCAGAAGAGGACGAGAATTGTGTAGGCTACAAAAGCACACCTCAGAGTTCGTAGTTCTCATCTATGGATTTCCCAATGTCACCGCGGCCATCCAAAGAGAGTACCACAATCACCACAACATATCTAAAGGATAGTCAAAGACAAGCACCAAGAGACTCTCAATCTTCAATCCGCACACAAAAGAGGAAATCACTCATGAAAATATTCTTCTAACTCATGTCCAATAGACCGCTGTCACCATGGTCTCGGGGATTATACTAGATAAGATCAAGTGAGTACACCAATCCAATACATAGAAGAAGGGGAAACATCATGGGATCATCCTAGATTAACATAGCCTATGATCACAATGAAGATCACATCATGGGAGAGAGAGACGACCACATAGCTACTGGTAGAAACCTCAGCCCCGAGGAGGAACTACTCCCGCATCATGGAGGGAGGAAGCAACGTCGATGGAGATGAATCTGGGGGCACTTCCCCGTCCCGGTAGGGTGCCGGCACAGGAATTCCGGTCCCCTGAAACTTGGTGGCGATGGCGGCGGAGATCGGAATTGGCTCTGGAGAAAAGGGTTCTCTCCTCGAGGGTTTCGGGATGAGAGAGATATATAGGCGAAGGGGGGCAGCCAGAGGTGGACCAGGGGCCCCAGGCGCCCCCCTGGCGCGGCCTAGGGGGTGGCCGCGCCAGGTGGCCGCCTGGGCCACCCCTGGCTCCCCTCTGGCCCCACTTTGGCTCTTCCCGAAGCTTCCAGTACGCGGATTTTTCCTATATTTTTTCCGGAATTTTTCTGGCACTTTAAGTAATGGGAAAACCTGAAATACAAAAACATCAGAAAACAGGAACTGACACTGGGGTGCACTAAGTTAATAGGTTAGTCCAAATATGATCAAAAGTGTATGGAAGTGCATCAATATCATAGCAATATCACACAAAAGATGCATGGAGAAAGCAGAAATTATAGATACGTTTTGGACGTATCAACATCCCCAAGCTTAATTCCTGCTCGTCCTCGAGTAGGTAAATGATAACAAGCATAATTTCTGTGGTGACATGCTACCAACCATATAAGAACTTTCAAGTAAAGCAATCAAGGAACATAATTCAATTCAAGTCATAACAGGCAAGAGTATATATTAGCATTGAAACAAGCAACATAAGAACATAAAGGTGCAAGATCTCTCGCTGTCCGTGCCTCGAATGTCTCCAAATGGTCTTTGCATGCAAGAAAGGGGATAGGGATATACAAGAGAGTAAAACATAGTTTTTATTGTTGAGAACTTAATCTACTAAAGTTTCACACCTGGTCTTCTTTGGAATCTTATCTTGACTCATCCCCAGACCACTAGCCAGGTACAAGTCAAAATGATCCACTCCCTTTCGATATTTTGAGCACTCATGCAATGGATGAGCGTAAGCAAGAAAGTTGACACTTAGGATGGCAAAGAGAGAAAAATGATGGGGGAGGAAGACAAAAAAGGTGTGAAAGGCTCACATCAATGAGGACAATCATAGGCGAGAGAAAGCCAAATGATAGATATGATGTGAGGAGTAGGGATTGCCATGCAACGGATGCACATATGAGCTAAGGTAAGCTCTCCAATGGAACTAGTGGGGGTGCATCCAACTTGCTTGCTCAAGAAGACCTAGAGCTCATTTGAGGAGGCTCATCCGGAATATACAAGCCAAGTTATATAGTGTGAAGGTCCCCACATAGCTATATGCATGAATGATAATCTCTATGGAGTACAAGATATAAGATGGAGTACGAGTGTGGATCTCTCAAAAGGAATAGTAGTGTGCCCCCTTCTCTCTTTTTATTTCTTTTTCCTATGTTTTTGTATTTTTTTGGTGGCCTCAATGGCTCTTTCTATTTAACTCTCATTTTTCCTCTTTGGGGTCTTTTGATTTTGTCCTCTTTGGGATCTTTTGCTCACTTTAGGGGCAACACTCTATATATTACAAGAACTATAGAATATCTTTCACACTTTACAAAAGTACTCAACATACAGAAAATGAAACTATCATGAAGTATGCAAATGTATGCCTCTGCCAGTGTAGCAGGATATGCAATGATACTAGCGCGTCATGTAGCAATGATTAGGGAAAGGACCAACTAGCATGCGGCTCATCGATCAAGCAAAAGCATGTATAACATGAAGATCAAGTCATGAGAAGGTGGATGTTGCATGGCAATGTATCTCAGAAAGACTATGGAAATGCCTGGATAGGTAGGTATGGTGGCTGTTTTCAGGAAGGATATAATGAGTCTTATGATGACAGAGCGTATCGTGCCAAGGATTTGGATGCACCGGTGAAGTATGCGCCAACTCTCGAGGTGAGAAAGGGAAATGCACAGTACCGAAGAGGCTAGAAAAATATGGCTAGGTGGAAGTGTCAACTTTCGAATACTCACATTAGTCCGAAGAACTCATGCACTTATTATCGGTAACTCTCAATCTAATTAGGAGGTTCACAAAGAGACAAGTACCCCGAAGAGGAGTGTATGGGGGTTTGGTTATCCTTGCGCATCCTCGACTCATGGTACGTGAGTGTACTCTAATATTCGATCCCTCCAAAGATTAGTGATCCATCTAGTAGCTAAAGTTCTCAACTAATTTTGTAGGTTTTTCAAAAATAAACACGGATTGTCCAAAATACGACATCTATCACTAATAGGCTAAAGCTCTTGACACCAAAAGTTCAAACATTACTCATGGAAATACCTCAAAACAATTGCAAGTTACTACTACAATTGAATAGCAACCTCAATTACCTACTTCAAGTCAAGACACAAAACTCAGTGCAACAGGCAAACTCTCTAAACAAGATAAACATGAAAACTCAAGAGAGTTCCAGCAACAAACTAAACAAAAGCTCTTAAAAAGATAAGTATGAAAACTAAGAGCTAAACATGATAGCAGCTACGAAAAAGATAAAGAACACACACAGCAAAGATAAGCATGAAAAATCCTATGTTGTGTTATAGGGTGAAGTGGAGCGTGTTTCTCTCCCACACAAAGAAAGATGGGTTCTAACTTGTTATGAACAGAAAGCAAAGCTAAAGAAAACTAAAAATGAAATAAAGACCAAGACGCTCCAAGCATAGCACATAATGCATGAAGTGATAAAAATATAGTGGAACGAAAGACGAACTGATAATTGTTGATGGAGAAGGGGATGCATGGGGGCATCCCCAAGCTTAGATGCTTGAGTCTTCTTGAATATTTCTTGGGGATGCACGGGGGCATCCCCAAGCTTGAGCGTTTGACCCTCCTGAATCTTCTTTTATCATCTTCCCTCGCACACTTGAAAACTCCCTTCATACATAACTCATCATAATCTGATTAGCGAGGTTAGTACCCACAATAAAATTGTTGGGGTTCGGGGCAGAAAACACAAATTTTTCCTTGACCTACGATACCCAATCCCAAGACCTATGCTATGTTGATGTAAGTAACGGACAGAAATAGATCACATACCAGTATGTAGTCCGTTAAGCGGGAAACGTTCCCGCATGAACGTGGTTGGTGTAGTCGTACCGGCAATCCCCGATGCCGCGCAGATCCACGATGACTCCTGTAGCCACCCGATCCTTGCAGACCGTTGACGGGATTACGTCCCCGTCGGAACGTTGCTGATGAAGACCTTGCGATACGACCACGACGATGAAGTAGCACCACAAGTGTAGTGCCTCACGGGATTATACACATACAGTATACCCGACGTTCCTCCGGGCTCCGAACCAGTAGAGCAGCGGAAAGAAGATGGATTCGGATCCCGATTCCAGCAGCACGACGGCGTGCGTATAGTGGAGAAATCCCCAACCCAGAGCAGCCTCCAAACAAGGGGAGTCCGCTCAAAGGAAGGAGAAAGGAGGGAGAGAGATGAGAAACTTTTCTCAAAAAATTCATGATTAAAAGGGCACCCCTACCCCTCCTTATATAGGCCAAGGAGGGGTGACACCCCCCCTTCCCCTTCCGGGGTGGGACTAATCCCAAGGGGGGGGGGGGTTTGGCCGCACCAATAAAGGGGGTGGGCCCCCTCATGGCGCCATGGCCCATGGGGGAGGACTCCCTCTCCCCCTAATGGGCCCTATGAGGCCCATATGCCTTTTAATTCATTTTTAATTATATTTAATTATATTTTAATATTTAATTCAGATAATTAAATAATAAAACATATATTAAACATTATTAAATATATTTTGAACCTTTCAAAATACCCAGAACAACTTCCGGCCTTCATCGGAACAATTCCGGTGTTCTCTCCAATTTCTCCGGTGATCCCGAATCAATCCTTACTGCGTCGAGTACCCTTAAGTGTAACACCTTACGGTCCGGGAAACAGCAGACATGATCGAGACAATTCTCATTGATCAATGACTAATCAATTGGATCTGGTTACAATCCTTGATAGCCCCTGCGCTTCCATCGAATGAACTTCAATCGCTGTTGGATCCGTTAACCGTGTGCCTGTTCCCTTTGTCCTATGGTACTTTGCTTGTCCGAGGTTTGATCATCGATATCCAATATACCTAGTTCGTCCTCGTTCTCAACAAACAAGTTTACTCGTTCCCGTGATATTACAACTCCGTGACCTAGTCACACGTTTGCAAACTTTATGATGTAACATCACCGAGTGGGCCCAGAGTACCTATCCGTCACACGGATGGACAAATCCCGCTTTGATCTATTTGCATACTCATTAACCATCTATTTCGGAATACCCAAAGTGCACCGTTATAGCCAGCATATTTCAGTCAGGTGGTGGGATACAAATCAAAGCATCCTAATAGATCGTAATTACGTATGATCATTACGGTCAAAGGATCTGGTCACTACGTTATAGTTATCGCAATGTCGAACTATGTGACTTGATCACATCGCAACACTTCTGGTGGGTGTATGTCCATCATATCATTATCCAATGATACGACTCCATTGTCAACAGACGCCATTGTCTCATGATCAGGAAACCTTGATCATCAATCGCCCAATGGACTAGTATACTAGGGTTAACTAGGGACCTGGTTGTTTGTATACCACACCTGTATTAATGTTTCCTCTTAATACAGTTCTAGCATAGTATCAAACGTATTATGAACTAATGGAATATGCTCGATAAAACATATTTTATTTGCCTCTAGGGCACATTCCCAACAGTCTCCCACTTGCACTAGAGTACAAATAAACTAGTTGCATTTTCTCTGGATCATAACTCCTTATTGATCATGCTTGCCCGTGGAAGAGGTTGTATCAACGGTCTGGGTACCATTCAGAACCGTATGTCCTTTTGCAAATCATAATGTCACCTAATTTGACATTCCTTCATTATCCACTATAATGATGAGGTATATATTTTGGCGGTGAAGTGAGACTTCGTTTGCTGTGTCATAGCAATGACATCCGGTGGGTCACGCGGACTTTCCCACAGTCATGCACACTTGAAACTCACTCAATCAGAAGTCTAACTTCTTAAGCCATAATATAACTCCTGCTACTTCTAAAGCAGCCACATCAATGTAGATTCAATCCTTAGTCCATTGTATGCAACTTTGATGTCTAACCATGTTTCTTTCAACTTAGGCATTCATTAGTATGATATCTCAATTTTCTAGGTTAGTGTCAAAACTTGAACCAGCATAACATTTATGGTCAAGTCCACTATCCTTTACAAATTTGAGATGTATCCTCAGTTCTCTCCAGACACTGAAGGATAAACTTAACTCTTTGTTCAATGATTTACTCATAAATCATATCACAACATGTTCTTACTACTAAGAACTTGGGTCACATTACGTCGAGTACATAACTCTGGTTTTATATGAAAGAACCTATGACAAAGGCATAGAGGATCCAGCACATCCATTTCTTTCATTAACCATTAACCATTGTTCTTGTACTGAGATTAACTCAACACTTCTCTTGGATATACAAGTAAGGACCACTTCTTGACTTGTCCCATTCTGAACTCCTTCAGAATCTTATCCAGGAAAGTATTACGACTCAATGTTATTAAACACATATCTATCTTAATAGATCTTCAATGTTTAATACTTATTCATCTTCATTTATGAAAGATTCAAATAATCATTAACACCAACTGCACCATTCTTAATATGTTATCCATATATGAGAATGTTATCATGCTCCCACTCAAATATGTCATGCACATATTAAGTCTTTAGATAACACTCATATTGCTCCCACTCAAATATGTCGGCCACATATAAGACAAGGATAACATCCACATGGCTCCCACTTAGATATGTCAGACACATATTAAGTTCAGGATACTAACCACATGGCTCCCACTTAGATATGTCAGACACATATTAAGTTCAGGATACTTACCACATGGCTCCTACTCAAATATGTCATTTACATATAAGTCTAGGATAATACTCCCATAGCTCCCACTCAAAATATGTCGCCTACATATATCAAGTTTGGAATCCAGGAGGGTGCGTGGCGCGGCCAGAAGGGGGGCCACCAGGCATCCAGGAGGGTGCGTGGCGCGGCCAGGAGGGGGCCACGCCAGGCACCCTTCTGGCTGCCTGGTGGGTCCCCTCACCTCCGTCTTCGGTGATCCCCAGTCAATTCCCATTAAGGGTGAAAAGAATACAGAAAATAATACGGACAAGAAGCATCAAGATTTCTCACCAAACTGAAGAATCCTCAACAGCAACCTCAACTCATAAGGTCCTTATGAAAAAGTAGTAACAATTATAACAAAGTAGGACCTGGAAAACTCATCAAATCATGGCAAAAAATAACCTTGGTCAAGGAACAACTAATAACTTTTACTTTTTCTCTTTCACTTATAATGGAACCAGTTGAAGCTTTGGAAAGAACATGTTATCAGTCAAGAAGTGCACATGTTAACACAAAGGAAGATGTTATTAAGCATAAGATTTTGCAAAGAACTCACTTATGAAAAGATAATGTCAACAAAGATGTAACAAGTTAACTTTCAATGCAGCTTTGTATGCAAGAATCTTTATTAACATCAAGTGTCTGTTCTCTCTCAAGAAGGAAGGAAGAAGGAAGGAAGTAGGAAGGACTGACCCAGCACAAAATAAAGGATAAACCCCGTGCAAAAGGGTAAGCAGGGAAAACTCATGTGCCATCTCTAGATCAAACAGAATAAAAACAGGCCTTTTGGGAGGTGCATGATCCTTCAACGACTGCTGATGGATAACTCACTCACTTCATGATTTGGACAAGTTTCAAGGAACGGCTCCCATGTGGGGACGATCACATCCCCTTAAATTCCTTTGTTTATCACTCATAAATGGGCGAAGGAACTTGTGTGTTAGTATTTATCTTTTACGAGCTGGGCACTCATGCCAGTCCCTTCTCGTATTAGGGGTTTGCAGATTAGACATGCAATCCCAAGATAAAACTTGTCCAAATTAAGAAGATCATGGGTTACCCACCACTTCCTCATGAGCTGAATCAGTGGAACAAAATAGAAGATTTTGAACATCTAGAGATAGCACACAAATTATATACTTTAGGAGTGGTAGTGGAATACCACAAATAGGAAGGTATGGTGGACTCAAGTGGAAGATGTTGGTTTCAGGGTATGGAAGTACAAGAAGAATTCCGCTTAGTACAGAGTTTTGGCTAGCAAGGCTTTGAGAGACCAGACAATTGATGACAACTTAGATGCAAGCAACACAAAGCATAAACATTAAAACTAGCATGAAACATCAAGTTGTCTTCTTTGTCAACATAACACTTCAAGCATAATAACACAAAGGTTTTGGCTATGTCGCTACTTTGAGAAAAACATGCTTGTTGTTATGACCAAAGCTATACTTGCCAAGATTTAAATAAAGTTTTCGAAGCCATAACTGATATAAGGTCAATACTCCCCATAAGAATCAGCTCATAATGTCGATTGCGTGAAGAGAATACCGAGTGCAGCGAAGAAACCAATAGACTTCTTATTAATATTCCTTCATATACGACCCCACACTCACGGATACAAAGCTCTCCACAAAAGGAGTGATAGACCTCAAAGCAACACCTATTTCATAAAGTAACTTCCCTAGACATGATACGACTCTACTTGACTCCTAAAGACAAAGATAAAGATAAAGATACCCGGCACTCCCCCAAGCTTGGAACAAGCTAAGGGGATGCCATTACCCGAGGAGATTTACTCCTCATTCTTGTTCTTGTCGGTCACGTACTCCTTGGCGAAGCGCTTCCATGGCAGCTGTTCTCCAGTCTCGAAGGACATTCCCGTCTCCAGGATCCTGCACTCAGCACCTAAACCCATGCGTAGAAACTTTAGTTCATACTCACAGTTCTGGTTTTGTAGATCATAGATCTGTGCTTGGAGCCCATAAACTTTTTCTTCTAGTGCGGCCAGACTTGACCACATCTCTTTCATCTCTTTCTTGTGGGAAGCCTCGATCTCGTTCATGATGTCGAAGTTAGCTTCAACACCACGCTCCACCATCTTCTTAAACTTGAAGACCTCGTGTTCCATCTCCTTCAGCCGCTCCTCGGTGCTCCCCTACTTGACTGGTCCCTTCAGATCCTCCTTGTGGAGAACACCGTCGTCCACACGAAGGACCTGGGGGTGCTTCCTCACCTCAGTGAGGTAAGGGTTGATGACGTTGACGACTAACTTGTCCTTGGGGAACTTGGGGAATCCATGGCACCTAGATCTGCTGAAATTTTTCCTGGCAGAAACAGACCGAGAAAGAAAACACGCGAAATCAAGAGATACGGTGCCGGGACTATCCGGGCAAATATATAGCAAAAATTTCTGCAACAGAAGGAAGGTTTCTAGCCTAGGTGGATTCGGAGTCCAGGGCACCCAGGAGGGTGCCTGGCGCGGCCAGGAGGGGGCGCGTGATACGTCCCAAACGTATCTATAATTTCTGCTTGCTCCATGCATGTTTTGTGTGATATTGCTATGCTTTTGATACACTTTCATATCTTTTTATAACATATTTTGGAACTAACCTATTAATGGTTGCAAGAGTGCACAAGTTCTTGTTTTTGTACTTTATGTGTAGGAATTACTTGGATAAAGGAAAAATCACAAAAAGGAGCCTTGTAGGAGTTGGACTCTAACTCTCCCGGAATCTGTCCCCACCAGACAGGTTTTAAAGATCACCTCGGAAACGCGAGAAGACGGCCTCAAATGGAAAAACTTAAAACTACAAAGTTGTAGGGAATTTTTTTCCGGTGGATTTAGACATAAAATTAGGCCCAATCAAAGTTCGGATGCTTCCAGAAACCCCTAAATATAGAAGACGTAATCTGGATGACGGGAATCCGAGAGTCTATATAAAGAGAGGAAACCTAGGTCAAAGGGCACCACGAAATTTCCTCCCCCTTGGCAGCCGTCTTGAGGGGGAGATCAATCTCCACAGTAGCACCATCTCCAAGGAAGAAGAAGGGGCCAAGGGCCGCTGCCCCCAAGGGTCGTGGCCACCGCCGTGGCCGTGGCGTGGGCGCCGCCGCCGCCGTGGCCACCACCGTTGCCGTCTCCTTCATCTCCTTCGGGCAGCACCTCTCCATAAACAACTATCCCTCTCACCATGTCCATGTGTGAGTAGTTCCCCTCGGGGATAAGGCTTATATCTTGATCTATGTGGTTTCTCTCTCTCCTATGATGTGATCTTTGTTGTGATCATAGGCTATGTTAATCTAGGGTGATCCCATGATATTTCCCCTTCCTCTATGTATTGGATTGATGTACTCAATTGATCTTATCTAGTATAATCTCCGAGACCAAGGTGACAGCGGTCTATTGGACATGGGTTAGAAGAATATTATCATGAGTGATTTCCTCTTTTGTGTGTTGATTGAAGATTGAGAGTCTCTTGGTGCTTGTCTTTGACTATCCTTGAGATATGTTGTGGTGATTGTAGTACTCTATTTGGATGGCCGCGGTGACATTGGGAAATCCATAGATTGAGAACTACGAACTTTGAGGTGTGCTTTTGTAGCCCTACATAATTCTCATCTTCTCTTGACCACAAAGGAATGACCTCCGAGTGCGTCTCCATTGCATGTTTTATGGGAAATATCATGTGATTAGACTATGTTAATGTTGTTGTGAGTTGCCACTAGTGAAAGTATGAAGCCTAGGCCTTGTTTCCACCATTGTTACACTGTTTGTGCTCACTTTTATTACACGTTTGCTTTCTGCACTTTTTATTACAGATTTATATTACTTCGTTTTGCCACACCTATCACCTATATTTTACCATCTCTTCACCGAACTAGTGTACCTATACAACTCCTAGTTATATTAGGTGTGTTGGGTACACAAGAGACTTCTTGTATCTTAGTTGCAGGGTTGCTTGAGAGAGACTATCTTCAACCTCTACTTTCCTGAGTTCGATAAACCTTAGGTCATCCACTTGAGGGAAATTGCTGCTGTCCTACAAACCTCTGCGCTTGGAGGCCCAACATAGTCTACAAGAATAGAAGCGTGTGTAGACATCAGCGCGCCAGGAGGCCTCCTGGGGCCCCTGGAACTCTTCTCTGGCTCCACTCGGGCTGGGAATTTTCCTAATTTTGCAAAAAGTTTGAAAAGTAAACTTTTATTGACGTTCGCGATGTTTCCTTACAGTAATACATACCTTTTCTTATTTTGTTCCTGCCGGAGTCTGAAACTAGGCTGCAACATGCTCTTCATGATTTCTTGTATATATCATGTTCACATCCACATTGATAGGATCACCTGCCATGTAATGTTTGAGTCTTAGTCCATTCACAACTTGAGGTTTGGTGCCTTCAAAATTATTGATCTTGATTGCACCAGACCGATATACTTCTTCAATAAGAAAAGGTCCTTCCCATCTGGAAAGTAGTTTACCTGGAGAAAACCTGAAACGAGATATAAACAACAAAACTTTATCACCAACATTAAATTCACGTTTCAGAATTCTTTATCGTGCCACTTCTATACCTTTTCCTTGAACATTTTAGCGCTCTCGTAAGCTTCACTCCTCCACTCATCTAGAGAAGTCAAGTTCATGAGACGCTTTTCACCAGCTAACTTTGTGTCAACATTTAGCTCTCTGACAGCCCAGAAAGCCTTGTGCTCTAACTCTAATGGTAAATGGAAAGCCTTGCCATAGACCATTTTATACGGAGACATGCCCATGGGGTTTTTGTAAGCAGTTCTATACGCCCACAAAGCATCTCCTAACTTCTTTGACCAGTCCTTTCTAGAACTGCTTACTGTCTTTTGTAAGATCAACTTGATCTCCCTATTGGTGAGCTCAACTTGCCCACTAGTTTGAGGGTGGTACGGTGATGCAATCCTATGATTGACATCGTACTTGGCTAGAGCTTTCCTAAAAGCTCCATGCGTGAAGTGTGACCCTCCATCTGTCATGAGGTACCTTGGTACTCCAAACCTAGGAAAAATTACATCCTTGAGCATTTTCAAAGATGTCTTGTGATCAGCACTCTCAGTGGGGATTGCTTCAACCCACTTGGTTACATAATCAACAACAACTAAGTTGTGTGTGTACTTGTGTGAAGGAGGAAAAGGACCCATAAAATCAAAACCCCAGCAATCGAAAGGTTTGATCACTAGTGAGTAATTCATAGGCATCTCATTTCTCCTGCTAATGTTACCAACTCTCTGACACTTATCACAAGATAGAACGTACCTTCGGGCGTCCTTATAAAGAGTAGGCCAATAAAAACCTGATTGTAAAACTTTATGTGCGGTCCTTTCACCGGCATGATGTCCTCCATAGGGACTATCGTGACATTGTCGAAGAATGTCCTGCTGCTCGTGCTCCGGTATACACCTTCTTACGATCCCGTCCGCACCTTCTTTGAAAAGATGTGGGTCATCCCAAAAGTAGTGCCTCAAATCCGTGAAGAATTTCTTCCTCTGCTGAAATGTAAAACCTGGAGGCAAAAACTTTGCAACGATAAAATTAGCATAATCTGCAAACGAAGGGTCGGAATGAGATTGTACTTTTACAACAGCAAGTTGTTCATCTGGGAATATGTCGTTGACTAGAATAGGATCGTACGGGATGTCTTCCATTCTTGAAAGATTATCCGCCACCGGATTGTCTTCTCCTTTTCTATCGACAATTTTCAAATCAAATTCTGTAAGAAGGAGTACCCATCTAATGAGTCTTGGTTTGGCGTCCTTTTTCTGCATAAGATACTTAATGGCAGCATGGTCAGTATGAATAATAACTTTAGAATCAACAATATACGGTCTAAACTTATCACAAGCAAACACCGCTGCCAAGAATTCCTTCTTGGTAGTAGCATAATTCTTTTGAGCACTATCAAGTGTCTTGCTGGCATAGTGGATGACATTCAGCTTCTTGTCAACCCTTTGTCCTAAAACAGTTCCAACAGCAAAATCACTAGCATCACACATAATTTCAAAGGGCAAATTCCAGTCAGGTGGTTGTACTATAGGAGCGGTTATCAAGGCTTTTTTAAGAACTTCAAAAGCTTCCTTACAATCTTCATCAAATACAAAAGGAGAATCCTTCTGGAGAAGATTGGTAAGGGTTCTCGAGGTCTTAGAAAAGTCCTTGATAAATCTTCTATAGAAACCAACATGACCTAGAAAACTAAGAATACCTTTGATGTCCCTTGGATAGGGCATCCTTTCAATAGCTTCAATTTTTTCCTTGTCCACTTCAATTCCCCTTTCGGAAATCTTGTGTCCAAGAACTATCCCTTCGTTAACCATGAAATGACACTTTTCCCAATTGAGCACCAAATTCGTTTCTTCACATCTCTGCAAAACTTTATTAAGATTGTGGAGACAGTGGTCAAAGGAGTTTCCATAGACGGAAAAGTCGTACATGAAAACTTCTACAATCTCCTCACAGAAACCATGAAATATTGCAGACATACACCTCTGAAAAGTAGCAGGTGCATTACACAAACCAAAAGGCATACGCCTATAAGCATAAGTATCGTAAGGACACGTAAAGGTGGTCTTCTCTTGATCCGCGGTGTTAACGTGAATCTGGGAGAAGCCAGAATACCCATCAAGATAGCAGAAGTGGGTGTTTTTAGACAGCCGCTCGAGCATCTGATCAATAAAGGGCAAAGGATAGTGGTCCTTCCTGGTGGCCTTGTTCAACTTCCTGAAATCAATACACATTCTATATCCAATAATAGTCCTCTGAGGTATTAGTTCATTTTTATCATTAGGAACAACATTCATACCTCCTTTCTTAGGAACACAATGAACGGGACTTACCCACTTACTATCAGCTATAGGATAGATGATACCTGCGGCTAGAAGTTTGAGAACCTCCATCCTAACCACGTCCTTCATCTTTGGGTTCAACCGTCGTTGATGATCAACAACTGGTTTAGCATCGGGCTCGAGATTGATAGTATTTTGGCAAATGAATGAACTAATACCCTTGAGATCATCAAGAGTATAGCCAATAGCACCTCGGTGTCTGCGGAGTGCTCCAATAATCGCTCTTCTTCATACCCTGAAACGTTAGAATTGATAATAACAGGATATATTTTCTTTTCATCTAAATAAGCATACTTGAGCGTATCAGGTAGTGGTTTTAGATCAAACACCGGGTCTTCTTTTGGTTGCGAGAGGATTCCTAAAGGTTCAACTGGGAGGTTGTGCTTCAGGATAGGAGTTTGTCTTAAAAATATGTCTTCTAGTTCATCCCTCTCCTGCATATGTATGTCATTCTCGTGGTCTTCCATAAATTGCTGCAAAGTATCATCAGGAGGAATAGCAATAGAAGAAATTTCTTCAATAATTTTGTCATTACTTGACAAGTTAGTACCACGAGGCTGCTTAGAAAACTTAGAAAAATTAAATTCATACGGCTCACCGTTGAATTCAACAGAAACTTTACCTTTCTTGCAATCTATTATAGCTCCACAAGTGCTGAGGAAGGGCCTACCAAAGATAATAGGGTAAAAACTATCTTGCACTGAACCAAGTACAAGAAAGTCAGTAGGATATTTTACCTTCCCGCAGAGTACTTCAACATCTCTCACAATCCCAACTGGAGAGATCGTTTGTTTATTTGCAAGATGGATCATGACATCAATGTCCTCGATCTCACACGGCTGAATCTCGTGGATGATCTCTTGATAAAGTGTGAAGGGAATAGCGCTGACGCTAGATCCCAAATCACATAGCCCATAGTAATTATGATCTCCTATTTTGACAGATACAACTGGTGTACCTGAAATTGGGCCTTTGTTCTTGGCTGTGACAATGTTAGTGGAAACAGCACAAAAACTAATAGTGGATTCTTCAATATCACTGGTTACCAGATCTTTGACCATTGCAACTTGAGGTTTGACCTTGATCATGTCCTAAGGTTCGTCAGTGGTCCTTCCATTTTTGTTTAGAATACCTGTAACAAAAGAGTGCTCCTTTATACTTGAGGGATAAGGAGGCTGTTCATACACAACTGCAGGTAAAACAGGATCAGTAACATTAATCTCAATAGGTGACTCCTTGAAAGGTTTATGATGTTGACTCTCCTTCTTCTTAGAAGAATCAATATGAGAAGCAAAGTCCTTGCAAAAGTCAACTATTAGCTGGGAATCAAGACCAATTTTAGAGAAAAAGGTATTAAAGTAATCAGTCTTCACATAACTCTCAATGTAGTCATGCTCATAGTTTATAGCGGGTTCAATACCTTTATCAATTTCCCAGTCTTCAGTGTTCTTCTGGATCCTTTCTATAAGATCCCATTTTTCTTCCATACTTCTGGTCGGGAATACCCCTCTAGAGGAGGCATCCAACATCTCCCTGTCCTGACGAGAAAGCCTGGCATAAAAATTTGTAAGTATAATTTCCTTGGGGAGCTCATGGTTTGGGCATTTGAGCATCAGGGACTTCAGTCTCCCCCAAGCTTGAGCGATACTCTCTCCGTCGCGAGACCAAAAGTTGTAGATGTAGTTCCTGTCTTGGTGAATTTCACGAAGAGGATAAAACTTTGCATAAAAGAGAGACATAAGCTATGGCCATTCAAGCAGATCAGACTTATCGAGTAGCTTATACCAATCTGAAGCTTTATCTTTGAGTGATATGGAGAATAGTTTCTTCATGACGAACTCCATTGTTACACCTGAAAGCTTAAATAAAGAACATAATTGTGATAAATATAGCAGGTGTTCTCTCGGATGTCCTTCTTCTGTATAACGATTAGCCAAGACATAATCAATAATACCAGACGATATTTTATAGGGCAAAATTTCAGTAGGGGTAGGAGTGACCACCACAGTCGTGGGGCGGCTCCTTACCAGCAACGAACCAACAGTAGAAGAGTCCATAAGGACTGAAGGTAACAATAGAAAATAAATGTTTCCTTACCGGCTTCAATTACCAGTAGCGCTACACTCCCCGGCAACGGCGCCTAAAAAGCTCGTTGATGGCGGTGAAGTTAATAGGTTTAGTGGGATTGCCTCCCCTGTTAATCGCGCCAATAAACGATTCTTGATAACCCACAAGTCTAGGGGATCAATTGTAGCTTTTCGATAAACAAGAGTGTCGAACCCAACGAGGAGTAGAAGGTGTTGATAAGTGACACTGGATAAGGAAAGGTTGCACACACTCAAAGGTAAATATTTGGGGGTTTTTGGTTTAAACAACAGAAAAGTGAAAGACAAGCAAAGTAAACAGGGTAACTGAGGAGTAGCAAGTGGCCCAATCCTTTCACAAGGATAAGCCTAGGAACTAAACTTATAAAAGCTAAAACGTTCTCGAGAACACATGGGAGAGATAGCCAAGTTACTTTCACCATACTCCGCCAAGTAATATGTATTGTGTTGATAAGTGTCGGTGGGTGGATCAATGCTAGTACACCTTCTAGACTAAGATAAGTGTACTCTTATGATTACACACCTTGCAAGCATCCGCAAATACAAGGTAGTAATTAAGGCATAAGCCTAACCACAACATTACGATCAAGGATCCATAACTCCCTTGTGCAAAAGTGTGCGAACTGGGGTTCAGGTTTCTGTCACTTCGGCAACCCACCATAAGCATCCTTTGTGCACAATGTATTCCTCTACGCCCATGAAAGGTGAAGTGTTAACTGTTCGACTCACATAACACCACTACAGAAATAACAACACAACTTAAGTATCAAACAACACATAAAACTTCAACATCTTATGACTACAAACAACTAGACTTCTCCCATGTTCTCAAGAACTAAAGTAACTACTCACAAGACATAAAAGAGATCATGATCAGAGGTGATAGATGGGTGGAAAACAATCTGGACACAATGATATTTCTCCAACAAAACTCAATAGCATTCGCCACAAAGTAGTAATCAACACCAACAGAGTAGAGAGGATAGATAGTACGGATTACAACACAAGTTGCAATTGTGAGATGAGATGGGATGGAGATGGAGATTGTGCTGATGTTGGGGATGATGTTGCTGATGATCTCGATGATGCCCGTGACGATGATGATGATGATGGCGACGATCTCCCCTTCCGGGAGGTGATCTCCCCGGCGGAATCTGCCCGCCGGAGATGGCTTTTCTCCTCTGTAGGTTTTCGCCCCGTGGCGGCGGCGAAACACGGAAACTCTTCTCTATGTAGGTTTTTCACCCCAGGGGGGTCTTATAGGCGAGAGGGGGCACCGAGGGGGTCCACCATGCATCCAGGAGGGTGCCTGGTGGGTCCCCTCACCTCCGTCTTCAGTGATCCCCAGTCAATTCGCAAAAAAACGCTCCCCGTAAATTTTCATCGCATTTGGACTTGATCTGATTTAGCACCTTGGTGTCCACTTTTCCCCGCTGAATTCTGGTTCTGCTGCTTCGGCACCGGAAAGTTGTAAACTATGTAAAACAAGCCAAAATAACATAAGAACAATACTTTAAAGTGGAATATATCAATGAATAGGATGAAATTACAATATAAAATAGTGATGCATTTTGGACGTATCAACACACACCCACCAGAAGTGTTACAATGTGATCGAGTCACATGAGTTCAACATTGCGATAACTACAACGTAGTGACAAGATCCTTAGACCGTAATGATCATACGTAATTACTGTCTATTAGGATGGCTTGATTTTCTACCCACCGCGTGACAGAAATATGCTGGCCATAAAGGAGTATTGCAGGTATTCCGAATAGATATGTTAATGATTATGCAAATAGATCAACGCGGTATTTGTCCATCCGAGTGACGGATAGGTACTCTGGGCCCACTCGATGATATTGCATCATGAAGTTTGCAAACGTGTGACTAGGTCACGGGGTTGCAATATCACGGGAACGAGTAAACATGTTTGTTGGTAACGAGGATGAACTAGGTATATTGGATACTGACGATCAAACCTCGGACAAGCAAAGTACCATAGGACAAAGGGATAATGCTCAACGTTCAACGGATCCAACGACAATGAAGTTTCATTCGATGGAAGCGCATGTGACGCCCTCGATTTACGATCATGTACAGTAATCATACACGCAGGGTACATGATCGAGATCAAGGTGCCACGGTGAGAATATCACAGCACAACACTAAACACCAAAGGATAAACCAAAATATTACAATGAAGGGGGGTTCACACGGACCCGAATACATAAGTCATACAAACATAATATCTGAGTACAGACATAGTTAGTCAAGTCTTGCCTTAAGAAGGCTAGCACAAATAACATCAGAGGTACAGACCAAAAAGGCGAGGCCTCCTGCCTGGGATGCACCGAATTACTCCTGGTCAACGGGAACTCGACGTCGTAGAGGGCTCCGGGGATCTTCTGCTCTTGGACTCCAATGTCGTCTGCAGCGTCCGATCAGGCAAAGCGAAAAAGGGAAATAAAGCAAAGGTGAGTATCTAGCATACCCGCGAGTCTTACGTCCGCTACTAAGAATTTATGCATGTATCAAATGGAAAAGGGAGGCTGTATATAGTGGACTGCAAGGTAGAAATCAGAATAAGGGTAAGAAGCTAGGCCTACCGAAGACTATCATCTTCCGACGAGTCTTGCAACATGAGGTAAGAATCAGTCAACAGTTCAATAGAATGAATGTAATAACAATGCAGCAGAAGTTGCTGCAGCATTGTATAATAGTAAGTTGTAATAATTAATAATAATACTGCCTCCGAGTTCCCTTCCTCGACATCCCCGCGAGGAAGAAAACCCGGAACCAACAGTTTAATAGTAGTAGTTTGTAGTGATAGGATCTGGCTTCAGCATAAAGCGTCCTGTTACCGTGGACACGGCTATTCGAATAGATTAAACTCCCTGCAGGGGTGCACTACTGTTACCCTACACGCTCGGATCTCCAGGGTGGCGTACACCTTGTTAGGGAATACCCCACCGAGGCTATCCGACACGCCGAGGCCCATCCTACGGCTCATCAGAGAGGTCCCCGCCGGTCTACAGTCCTAAGCGCAAGAGCTTCATGGGCCATCACCTCTCGCACTCCGGGTCGTTGTGCGCCAAGTGGATCCAGTGCCACAGCACGATCCGACCCAACCACAATTGTGAAACTGGACGTCTTTCAGAGCTTTCGAACGAGACCACAACGTGGAGGGCCCACACCGAAACCCCACGTGGAGGTAGTGCGTATAGGGCACGTCGACCCACTCAAGTCATCCACCTGAACCGTTAAGTCATTTTATTATTATCTGTCGGGACAACCGTTATCGTTGCCCCTTTCTCGGTGAGTCGCGGACAACGACAACAGCCAGGACCACCAGTAACGTCGGTGCCTGCCCTGTCGTCCCACCAACTCGTGCGGTTACCAACAAGGTGAACCGTCTCCTTACCTTGTCTCGCGTGTGCTCTTGGTAGAGCTCGACTTTCGTACAACAGGAAATCCTTCGGCCACGAACAGTACCAGGCCCGCCATACACCGGTGGAATACACCTGACCTGTCGTTCCGCTAAGATAACCTGCGCGGGCACCGTTGGGTCACCCGACTCCTTACATGTAAGGACAACCGTGGTTCAGTACCCTAGGACGGCTATACAGACTCAGCAACGAGTGGAGTACAAGGATTACTCCTCGATAGCTCACACTCGATGTGGCTCGGCAGAGCCGGGGTAGGGGCCTGAAGCGGTGTCTGCTCTGAACCGTACCTGTAGCAGTTGTAATGTATCGTATCCGCATTAACTCCCAGAGTGAACACGACCCGCTATCTAATCCTATTGACTAACAATGCGCAGGGTTCACTGCTGAATATAATATAATTATAAGGCAGCATAGGATAAAGGAAGGTACATCAAGGGTGACAATGACAGGCTATGCAATTGAATAGGATTATAACGTAGCAGTAGCAACAATGCCTAGTGCAAGAAAGTACGGAAAGATAGGCGATATCTGGGGAAGGAAATGGCTCTGCTTTCCTGTAAGCTCGACGGTAGAGGTACGGTCGTCGACGAAGTAGTCGATCACAGGGGCATCAGCAGCGGACGTCGAGACTACCGGACAATAAAAGAGGGGGGAGAAACAATAAATACACAGCAATGATAGCAATACAAATACAAGACATGACATATGAAAAGTTAACGATGCTCTAACATTGTACGATACACATTGCTCGGAACGGAAATTCATTCGGGGATGAACTGCCAGTTCCGGGTGATTACCGGACAGGGTGTCCGGAGGGGAAAAGATCATGCCGGAGGTGTCATGGAAATCCGACAAACAGGTGAAGGGTGTATCCGTGTTAGTTGATCCATTCTAAACAACTTTCGTGTTCAGAATAAATTCATCCGGAGAGTTATACGGTATCGGGCAATTATCGGACAGACGGCCCGGAGGGGGGGGATGTCGATGTTCGTTGTGTTAGAGGGGGGTGGTCGTTATCCGGGTAGCGTATTCGTATTCGTTATATTTTTCTGATCAATTTTCATGTATAAAGTTTTTGAATCTGACTTACGATTTAAAAGATATTTAATTTCAAAGTTTTAATCATTTTAAAAGATTTTCTGAATTTAATTTATTAATAAAATGCAACATTATCCATAGAGAGTTGACTGGTCAAACCTGACCAGTGGGACCTATCTGTCAGCCACACATCTATAATAAACATTTTTATTTAATTTTTAAAAGCAGTGGGGTCCCACATGTCATAGGGAGAGACTTAATTAAGCATTTTAATTATCCAGTGTTTAGTTAAAATGGGTAGGTCCCACATGTAAGTCTAACAGGGTTACAATCTAACAGTTATTTATATTTGCTTATTACTAATGGCCTTGGGCCCACTGTCATACACACATGGGGGGGTATTAGCTTAATGCTAATCATCTGACGGTTGGGCCCCACATGGCAGCCACTCAGGCCATTACCGGCGGCGAGGACTGCCACGGCCGGCGACCGTGTCGCCGATTTAGGGCGCCATTTTGGGCGCCACTTGCTCCCACGGACGCAGTGCGTTTAGCCGCATCCATCCCTGCCCGTAGCACGTGCTGAGGTGGCCGGAGCTGAGCTCCGGAACAACAATGGCGGCGGCGGTCTTCTGGTCCAACGACGACGACAACTGGAGCGATAGGGGAGGTTCGTGGGCACATGGGGGGCGAACGGGAGGCTCACCGTGACCCGTAGCCGAGAAAGTGGGCTCGATGGAGGGCGGGTGTGGCCGGAATCGCGGAAGGAAGCCGACGACTCGAGGTGGAAGAAGGGCTTGATTCCTCCCGTGTAGGGCGTCCCGGCGCGAAGTAACGGAGGGGGGGGGTTCGTCTCGGCGGAGCACGGCGGAGCTCCCGGACGCCTTCTCATGGCGCTGGAAGTTCGTTGGCCGCGCCGGCAGCCAGGGTGCGCCCGCGGCGAAGCTCGGGTTTGAACGGGGAAGACGCACAGGGGGCTAGTGGGAGGGGAAAAGGAGGGAGGCGCCAGGGTTAGGGTTACAGGGGAAGAGGGGCGTGGGAGGGGCTCTTAAGGTCGCCGAGGAGCGCCCGATGGCCGCCACGGCGCCCACGGCGTGGCCAGCCGGGGGATGCCCGCCACGCCTCCCCTATACGGAAGAAGACGATGGGGAGGTGGGGTTGGGCTGGGGTGGGCTGGCCCATGGGAGAGGGGAGGGAAAAAGGGTGGCCTCGCCCCTTTGCGGTAGATAGGTTTTTTATTTATTTTTGTTTTCTTTTATTTTTATTTTCTGTTTTGTAATTGTTTAATTACTTTTATATTTTTACAAAACTTGTAACATGATCCAATATTATTGTTACATTTAGGACAACTGCTACAAAAAGTTTGGAGCTTTTATAAAATCATTTAATATTTGTTTCTAATTTTTAATGGTTAATTGGTGTTGTTTTGGCTCTGGTTTGGATTGTTTGCAATATTTAAATATTACAATAATTATTCAATATTGGTTTAACATGGTTCACTGATTTTTAGGCATTTAATAAAATTGGTTGCACAATTTTTGGACAAAGTTTTATTCATCACTTTGTTTTTAATATCAACCAAAAGGGTTTTTGGATTGATCAAATGCAAAGATGATCAAAGTGAGATTAGCAACAGTAATTATCATTAGCCAAAAGTGATTACTGGTACAACACACAGAGGGTGTTACAAATCTCCCCCACTACAAGAATTCTCGTCCCGAGAATTTAAGCGGTAGAGGGGAAAAGATCGGGGTATTCTTCACGAAGGCGATCTTCGCGTTCCCAAGTGGCCTGCTCTTCAGAATGATTCGACCACTGAACCTTAAGGAACTTGATTGCCTTGTTGCGGGTTCGACGTTCAGACTGATCAAGAATGCGGCTCGGATGTTCACGATAAGATAAGTCTTGTTGCAATTCAAGCATTCCATGATCCACGGCTCGGATAGGATCCTTGAAGCAGCGACGGAGTTGCGACACATGAAAGACATCATGAACTTGAGAGAGGTATGACGACAACTCCAACCGGTATGCCACCGGTCCACTTCTGGACAGAATACGGAACGGGCCAATGTAGCGAGGAGCTAACTTGCCTTTTATCCCGAATCGATGAGTGCCCCTCATGGGAGTGACACGAAGGTAAGCTTGTTCGCCGGGTTGATAGACCATTTCCTTGTGCTTGCGTTCATAGTTGCTCTTCTGGCGGGACTGGGCAGCTTTCAAGTGTTCACGAATAAGGCGAACCTGATCTTCAGCATGCTGAATAATTTCCGGACCAATGAGAGTTCGTTCCCCAGTTTCTGACCAATTCAGAGGGGTTCGACACTTACGTCCATAGAGAACTTCAAAGGGTGCCATCTTCAGACTAGCTTGGTAGCTATTGTTGTACGAGAATTTAGCAAATGGAAGGGATTCCTCCCATTTCTTACCGAATGAGATGACACAAGCTCGAAGAATGTCTTCAAGCACTTGATTGACGCGTTCAACTTGGCCTTGCGACTGGGGGTGATAAGCGGTGCTGAAGTTTAGGTGAGTGCCCATAGCTTCTTGGAAACTATCCCAGAATCTTGAGGTGAAAATGCTGCCACGGTCAGAACTGATCTCCAACGGAATACCATGGAGGGACACAATTCTGGAAACATACAAGTCTGCTAACTGACTAGCAGAGATCGTCTCCTTGACTGGCAGAAAGTGGGCAACCTTGGAGAATCGGTCGATGACGACAAAGATGGCATCATGACCCTTCTGTGATCGCGGAAAACCGGTGATGAAGTCCATTTCAATCTTGTCCCATTTCCATTCAGGAATAGAGAGTGGTTGCAGAGTTCCGGCGGGTCTTTGATGTTCTGCCTTGACGCGACGGCAAACGTCACACTCATCAACATATCGAGCGATGTCTTGCTTCATGTTAGACCACCAGTACCGCTGACGAATGTCTTGGTACATCTTGGTACTACCAGGGTGAATCGACAAAGGGGTATCATGAGCTTCTTTCATGACATCAGGGGCGTAGTTCAGGTTGGCCTTGGCTACCGGAACCACTAAACGATCCTTGAAGTACACTGCATTATCATCATTTGCATCAATAGTGAAGAATGAGGACTCTCCTCTGGCGACACAACGCTTTATCTTCCAAATGTCAGAGTCATAATGTTGTATCGTCTTGATGCGGTCAACGAGGTCTGGTTTGACAACCAGGGAATTCACATATCCCTGCGGAACAATCTCGATGTTCAGCTTGCAAAGCTCTTCATACAGAGGTGGTTGTTGTATTTGAACTTCAAGTTCACTATAGTAGGCTTTGCGACTCAGGGCATCAGCCATCACATTAGCTTTGCCAGGGGTATAATGAATATCCATGTTGAAATCGGCTATTGTCTCGAGCCATCTTTGTTGGCGGAGATTCAGGTCGAGCTGAGTAAACAAGTACTTCAGGCTTTGGTGATCGGTGTAGATCTCGCAACGATTACCGACGAGGTAATGTCGCCACAGCTTCAATGCATAGATTAATGCTGCCAATTCAAGATCATGTGTTGGATACTTATCTTCGTGAGAACGCAACTGACGAGAGCCATAAGCAATCACTTTGCGCTCTTGCATTAGGACACAGCCTAATCCTTGACGAGACGTGTCGCAGTATATCACAAAGTCCTTCTTGGTATCAGGGGGAGCAAGCACTGGGGGAGAAGTGAGCTTGTCCTTGAGAGCTTGAAAACTTTCCTGACATTTGTCTGTCCACTCGAACTTAATGCCTTTGTGAAGAAGATTAATCAGAGGCTTGGCAATCTTGGAGAAGTTCTCGACGAAACGACGACAATAGCTAGCGAGGCCGAGGAAACTTCTGACTTGCTTTACATTCCTGGGAGGAGTCCAGTCAAGAATAGCCTGAATACGTTCTGGGTTGACGGCGACGCCATCCTTGGAAATCACATGACCAAGGTAAGTCACTTCGGGAAGCCAGAATTCACACTTAGAATACTTAGCATAGAGTTTGTGTTCTCGAAGCTTTTCCAGTATAAGACGAAGGTGTTCAGCATGTTCTTCTTCATTCTTGGAGTATACCAAGATATCATCCAGATAAACCACGACGAACTTGTCGAGGTATTCCATGAATATATAGTTCATCAATCGAGAAAAAGTGGTCGGGGCATTGGTCAGGCAAAAGGACATGACGGTGTACTCGTATGAACCATAGCGAGTAATGAAAGCGGTCTTCGGAATGTCCTCTTCACGGATCCGGATCTGATGATAACCCAACCTCAAGTCGAGTTTCGAGAACACCGTAGATCCAGCAAGTTGATCATATAGATCGTTGATCCGAGGGAGCGGATACTTGTTCTGTATTGTTGCCTGGTTGATAGGTCGATAATCTTGGACCAAACGGTTCGTGCCATCGCTTTTCTTGACAAAGAGTGAAGGTGCTCCCCAAGCAGAGGAACTTGGACGGATGAAGCCTTTGTGGAGGGCCATGTCGATCTCCTTCTTCAGTTCAAGGAGGTGGTGAGGCGACATCTTATAAGGGCGCTTAGCAATAGGGACGGTGCCAGGCTTCAAGTTGATGAAGAATTCGACATCTCTGATCGGGGGTATTCCCGGCAGTTCTTCTGGGAAGAGGTCGAGAAAATCGCGAACGACTGGAATGTTTTCGATCCCTTCGAGAGGTGCAGCGCTCAGGGCATTCAGAGCATATATCTGGTTCTCGGCATGTTGAACTGTTCGGGCCGAGTACAGAATTGTCTTGCCAGAAGGGTGAGTTAGCTGAACTGTTTTACTACCACAGCGGATGTGAGCATCATGCGCTTTCAACCAATCCATACCAAGAATAACGTCAATGGTAGAAACCTTGAGGGCCATGAGTGAAGCAGCAAATACCAATCCTCCAATTTCAATACGATTGTTGTGGGCTATCATCGAGGTATCCCAACTGGAACCAGGGGAATAAACCACCAGCGGAGGGTACAGGTTTTCGAACGGCAAGTCTTGCTTACGGGCAAACGCAACAGATATGAAGGAATGTGAGGCTCCTGAATCAAACAGAACAGAAGTTGGTACTGAATTAACAAGGAGGGTTCCCATCACAATAGTCGGATCCAACCTAGCCTTCTCAACATCAACATGATTGGCATAGCCACGTTCAACAAGAGGCGGCTTGGTATTACCTTTTCTGGTACGACGGTTTCGACAGTTCCTCCTACGGTCAACAGGAGGGCATGGTGCACGGTGACCTGGCTGTCCACACTGGTGGCATAAGCCATCATTAGGGGGAGGAGCCATAATATTGGGCTGTCCAGTCGGAATCGTTAGTTGTCTCGGCGGTGGAGGCAGGCGATGTGCAACATAAGACGGTCTTGGTGTTGGAGCGGGCCGGTGAAAAACACTGTGCGGGAGCCAGACTCTAAGTTTCTGAGCAGGCCGACTCGAAGATGGGCTAGCATCTCGAGCACGTTTGAGCGACTCATGGTGCTTAGTCAGAGCAGTTTCGACTTGGAAAGCCTTGCTGACAAGGGTCGCAAAGTCCGCACAATCATGAAGGACAAGTGTGAGCTCTATTTCAGGATGCAGTCCTTCTCGGAATCTCTCCTGTTTGCGAGCGTCGGTGGCGACGTCTCTCTCATCATAGCGAGACAACTCAAGGAATTTCCTATGATATTCATCAACAGTTGTCTGGCCCTGACGGAGTTGGCGGAAATCCTCCTTCTTCTGGTCCATCAGACCTTGAGGAAGGTGCCATGCACGGAAGGCTAACTGGAATTCTTGCCAAGTGGTTACAGTTCCATCTGGCAACGCAAGCCGGTGGCTTTCCCACCACTGAGCAGCTGGACCCCTCAGATGATACGTCGCAAAGGTGAGGTAACTGGCAGGGGCAACATCAGCTGACTCCATCTGAAAAGCAATATCACGGAGCCAATCATCGGCATCCATAGGATTTGCGGAGCTGCAGAAGGTGGACGGACTGAGGCGCACGAACTCCTGCAGTGTTATTGGGGAATTCTGAGTAGAAAGCTGGGTCATTACTCCGGCCATAAACTGACAGTTCAGATAACACTGTTGCAGTACTGCGGCCATATAAGGTGGAGGTGGGGGATCGTCAGCCATCCTGCCTGAATAGCAGGGGTTAGTTCAGATAAAGCATTTGCAAGGATAAGAAGTCATACATGATGTAGTATGAGCAATGAACGAGAAGTGCAGTAGATACACAATAGTAGTCATATAGACATACAGATCTTTGCACACAGTCGGTCAAAATCGGACAGCGTAACGTCGTAGAAATTAAGGAAAAAGGACTCAGTAGGCGGCGCGCAGACCGCGGTAAGGATTACACGACGCGACATAGATTCCACTATGTCAATCACGCCGCAAGAAAACTGTTGGCCACAGGAGTTAATGCCAGAGGACGCGCGGCCTGTCCAGAATGAGAATTGGATCCGCGGTCCGGGACCTGGGGTAGAACTCCTGCGACACGACTCAATCAATGAGGTAGCACCAGAACGCCGGGTGGAATTAAGAGAACGTGATCCTAATGTCAGAATTAAAACTTACCAGCAAGGATAAGAGAACAGATTCCCAGAGCATAGGTACAAAGAAAAGGATCCTAATACCATAGATATCACACGTAGTGACATCGATGTGGGCCCGTAAGCCAAATATTAATTTAGCAAAATAGTTTTTCAAAGTCTAGACTCAACTTCGACCAGGTAGTGGTTGGGTGGCTTCCTACAGGCAGTCGGCTCTGATACCAACTTGTGACGCCCTCGATTTACGATCATGTACAGTAATCATACACGCAGGGTACATGATCGAGATCAAGGTGCCACAGTGAGAATATCACAGCACAACACTAAACACCAAAGGATAAACCAAAATATTACAATGAAGGGGGGGTCACACGGACCCGAATACATCAGTCATACAAACATAATATCTGAGTACAGACATAGTTAGTCAAGTCTTTCCTTAAGATGGCTAGCACAAATCACATCAGAGGTACACACCAAAAAGGCGAGGCCTCCTGCCTGGGATGCACCGAATTACTCCTGGTCAACGGGAACTCGACGTCGTAGAGGGCTCCGGGGATCTTCTGCTCCTGGACTCCAACGTCGTCTGCAGCGTCCGATCAGGCAAAGCGAAAAAGGGAAATAAAGCAAAGGTGAGACTCTAGCATACCCGCGAGTCTTACGTCCGCTACTAAGAATTTATGCATGTATCAAATGGAAAAGGCAGGCTGTATATAGTGGACTGCAAGGTAGAAATCAGAATAAGGGTAAGAAGCTAGGCCTACCGAAGACTATCATCTTCCAACGAGTCTTGCAACATGAGGTAAGAATCAGTCAACAGTTCAATAGCATGAATGTAATAACAATGCAGCAGAATTTGCTGCAGCATTGTATAATAGTAAGTTGTAATAATTAATAATAATACTGCCTCCGAGTTCCCTTCCTCGACATCCCCGCGAGGAAGAAAACCCAGAACCAATAGTTTAATAGTAGTAGTTTGTAGTGATAGGATCTGGCTTCAGCATAAAGCGTCCTGTTACCGTGGACACGGCTATTCGAATAGATTAAACTCCCTGCAGGGGTGCACTACTATTACCCTACACGCTCGGATCTCCAGGGTGGTGTACACCTTGTTAGGGAACACCCCACCGAGGCTATCCGACATGCCGAGGCCCATCCTACGGCTCATCAGAGAGGTCCCCGCCGGTCTACAGTCCTAAGCGCAAGAGCTTCAAGGGCCATCACCTCTCGCACTCCGGGTCGTTGTGCGCCAAGTGGATCCAGTGCCACAGCACGATCCGACCCAACCACAATTGTGAAACTGGACGTCTTTCAGAGCTTTCGAACGAGACCACAACGTGGAGGGCCCACACCGAAACCCCACGTGGAGGTAGTGCGTATAGGGCACGTCGACCCACTCAAGTCATCCACCTGAACCGTTAAGTCATTTTATTATTATCTGTCGGGACAACCGTTATCGTTGCCCCTTTCTCGGTGAGTCGCGGACAACGACAACAGTCAGGACCACCAGTAACGTCGGTGCCTGCCCTGTCGTCCCACCAACTCGTGCGGTTACCAACAAGGTGAACCGTCTCCTTACCTTGTCTCGCGTGTGCTCTTGGTAGAGCTCGACTTTCGTACAACAGGAAATCCTTCGGCCACGAACAGTACCAGGCCCGCCGCACACCAGTGGAATACACCTGACCTGTCATTCTGCTAAGATAACCTGCGCGAGCACCGTTGGGTCACCCGACTCCTTAGCTGTAAGGACAACCGTGGTTCAGTACCCTAGGACGGCTATACAGAGTCTGCAACGAGTGGAGTACAAGGATTACTCCTCGATAGCTCACACTCGATGTGGCTCGGCAGAGCCGGGGTAGGGGCCTAAAGCGGTGTCTGCTCTGAACCGTACCTGTAGCAGTTGTAATGTATCGTATCCGCATTCACTCCCAGAGTGAACACGACCCGCTATCTAATCCTATTGACTAGCAATGCGCAGGGTTCACTGCTAAATATAATATAATTATAAGGCAGCATAGGATAAAGGAAGGTACATCAAGCGTGACAATGACAGGCTATCCAATTGAATAGGATTGTAACGTAGCAGCAGCAGCAATGCCTAGTGCAAGAAAGTACGGAAAGATAGGCGATATCGGGGAAGGAAATGGCTCTGCTTGCCTGTAAGCTCGACGGTAGAGGTACGGTCGTCGACGAAGTAGTCGATCACAGGGGCATCAGCAACGGACGTCGAGACTACCGGACAATAAAAGAGGGGGGAGAAACAATAAATACACAACAATGATAGCAATACAAATACAAGACATGACATATGAAATGTTAACGATGCTCTAACGTTGTACGATACACATTGCTCGGAACGAAAATTCATCCGGGGATGAACTGCCAGTTCTGGGTGATTACCGGACAGGGTGTCCGGAGGGGGAAAGATCATGCCGAAGGTGTCATGGACATCCGAAAAACAGGTGAAGGGTGTATCCGTGTTAGTTGATCCATTCTAAACAACTTTCGTGTTCAGACTAAATTCATCCGGAGAGTTATACGGTATCGGGCAATTATCGGACAGACGGCCCGGAGGGGGGGGGATGTCGATGTTCGTTGTGTTAGAGGGGGGTGGTCGTTATCCGGGTAGCGTATTCGTAGTCTTTATATTTTTCTGATCAATTTTCATGTATAAAGTTTTTGAATCTGACTTACGGTTTAAAAGATATTTAATTTCAAAGTTTTAATCATTTTAAAAGATTTTCTGAATTTAATTTATTAATAAAATGCAACATTGTCCATAGAGAGTTGACTGGTCAAACCTGACCAGTGGGACCCATGTGTCAGCCACACATCTATAATAAACATTTTTATTTAATTTTTAAAAGCAGTGGGGTCCCACATGTCATAGGGAGAGACTTAATTAAGCATTTTAATTAACCAGTGTTTAGTTAAAATGGGTAGGTCCCACATGTAAGTCTAACAGGGTTATAATCTAACAGTTATTTATATTAGCTTATTACTAATGGCCTTGGGCCCACTGTCATACACACATGTGGGGGGTATTAGCTTAATGCTAATCATATGACGGTTGGGCCCCACATGGCAGCCACTCAGGCCATTACCGGCGGCGAGGACTGCCACGACCGGCGACCGTGTCGCCGATTTAGGGCGCCATTTTGGGAGCCACTTGCTCCCACGGATGCAGTGCGTTGAGGCGCATCCATCCCTGCCCGTAGCACGTGCTGAGGTGGCCGGAGCTGAGCTCCGGAACAACAATGGCGGCGGCGGTCTTCTGGTCCAACGACGACGACGACGACGACTGGAGCGATAGGGGAGGTTCGTGGGAACATGGGGGCTAACGGGAGGCTCACCGTGACCCGTAGCCGAGAAAGTGGGCTCGATGGAGGGCGGGTGTGGCCGGAATCGCGGAAGGAAGCCGACGGCTCGAGTTGGAAGAAGGGCTTGATTCCTCCCGTGTAGGGCGTCCCGGCGCGAAGTAACGGGGGGTTCGTCGCGGCGGAGCACGGCGGAGCTCCCGGACGCCTTCTCGTGGCGCGGGAAGTTCGTTGGCCGCGCCGGCGGCGAGGGTGCGCCCGCGGCGAAGCTCGGGTTTGAACGGGGAAGACGCACAGGGGGCTAGTGGGAGGGCAAAAGGAGGGAGGCGCCAGGGTTAGGGTTACAGGGGAAGAGGGGCGTGGGAGGGGCTATCAAGGATTGTAACCAGGTCCAATTGATTAGTCATTGATCAATGAGATTGTCTCGATCATGTCTGATGTTTTCTGGACCGTAGGGTGTCACACTTAAGGGTATTCGACGCATTAAGGATAGATTCGGGAACACCGGAGAAAAAAGAGAGAACGCCGGAATTGTTCCGGTGAAGGCCGGAAGTTGTTCTGGGTATTTTGAAAGGTTCAAAATATATTTAATAATGTTTAATTAATGTTTTATTATTTAATTGTCTGAATTAAATATTAAAATATAATTAAATATAATTAAAAATGAATTAAAAGGCATATGGGCCTCATAGGGCCCATTAGGGGGAGAGGGAGTCCTCTCCATGGGCCATGGCGCCATGAGGGCCCCCACCCCCTTATTTTGTGTGCCACCCCCTCCCTTGGGATTAGTCCCACCCCGGAAGTGGAGGGGGGGTGGAACCCTTCCTTAGCCTATATAGGGAGGGGTAGAGGTGCCCTTTTAATCGTCATATTTTTTAGACAAGTTCTCTTCTCTCTCTTCCTCCTTTCTCCTTCCTTGCGTGGACTCCCCTTGTTTGGAGTCTATAATTGGTTGGGTATTTCTCCACCATACGCACGCCGTCGTGCTGCTGGAATCGGGATCCAAATCCATCTTATTTCCGCTGCTCTTCTGGTTCGGAGCCCGGAGGGACGTCGGGTACACCGTATGTGTGTAATCCCGCGAGGCGCTACACTTGTGGAGCTACTTCATCGTCGTGGCCGTATCACGGAGTCTTCACCGACAACGTTCCGACGGGGACGCAATCCCGTCATCAGTCTCAAGGACCGGGTGGCTATCGAAGTCATCGTGGAGCTGCGCGGCATCAGGGATTGCCGATACGACTACACCAACCACGTTCACGCGGGAACGTTTCCCGCTTAAACGGCTACATACTGGTATGTGACCTATTTCCATCCGTTACTTGCATCGCCATAGCATAGGTCTTGGGATTGGGTATCGTAGGTCATGAAAAAATTGTGTTTTCTGCCCCAAACCCCAACAGTGGTATCATGAGCAAGGTTATGCGTAGATGTATTGTACGGATAGAACACATCTAGTATGTGGCATCAATTCTCCAATTGTTACCCTCACTACTAGGGAAATAGCTATACATGGAAAGCTTATTAGTGACGCATATAACAAGCCATGCGCCACCACCTGTTAGGGGTGGCGCACTGGAAAATAATGCGCCACCCATAAGACCTTAGGGGTGGCGCATTATTTCCCAGTGCGCCACCCCTAAGAGTGGGCCAGCCTGGATGAGCTTATATGTGGCGCATTTGGTAAAATGCGCCACCCCTAAGAACCTTATAGGTGGCGCATTTCCAAAATGCGCCACCCCTAAGAGCTTAGGGGTGGCGCATTTTGGAAATGCGCCACCCATAAGCTCTTAGGGGTGGCGCATCTTGCGTATGCGCCACTAATAAGAAGAAAATTCCCAACACACAAATACACCCCCCCCTCGTGGACCGCCTTTTCGGTTTGAAAAAAAATAAAAGAAAATGATAGAAATGTCAAAAAAATAAAAGAAAATAAGTTTCCCATGTGATATGTGGTCTAGTTGTTAGGAAAATTTACAAATATGAATTTCGACTTTTTTTGCAAAATCTCTCGAGAATTGTGTAAAATGGGAATAACTTTTGCATACGACCTCCGATGAAAAAGTTTTTTATATGAAAAATCATCTACTCGAAAAGTTATATCCAAATTCAACTGGGTGGAACCCGTTGAACATTTTTAGAATCCTCAAAAACCTAACAGAAAAAAAGTTACGGGCGTTTGAAGATCTGGAGGCCAAAAAAATTGACAAAAAATCAAAACTTATTAGTGGCGCATTTTGCTAGGTGCGCCACCCCTAAGGTTCTTATGTGTGGCGCATTTTGTTATATGCGCCACTAATAAGGGTGTATATAACCCGTCCGGTTTCCTTCTCCTCCTTACCTCTTCATTCTTATCCTCCTCTCCACCTTCTCCATGGCGCCCTCCTCCTCCTCCCCTCCTCCATGGCTCCTCCTTCTCCCCTCCTCCATGGCTCCAAGTCTGCTGCTGCTACTCCTCATCCTCCCCTCCTCCATGGCTCATCCTCCCCTCCTCCATGGCTAATCCTCCTCCTCATCCTCCCCTCCTCCATGGCTCATCCTCCTCCTCCAAGTTTCCCCCTCCTTCACGGTTCTTCTTCCTCCTCCTCTCCTCCATGGCTCCTAATCCTTCAAGGTTCCTCCTCCCCTTTCTTCTTCCTCCTCCCCTCCTCCATGGCTCCTACTCCTCATGGTTCCTCCTCCCCTTTCTTGGCTCCTCCTCCTCCTCGTCTCTTCCTCCATGGCGCCCTACATCCTGAGAAAAAAATTTTAGATGAACGAGACTGAGAATAAAAATGACCAAGCAGAGTGGCTAGATGAACGGGACAAATCATTCAAACAAAAAACGAGCAAAAAAACGAGCAAAAAAATCGTAATCCAGATCCAGATCCAGATTCAAAATTCAAAAAAATGTTAATGGTGGCGCATCTTCAAAATGCGCCACCCCTAAGAATCTTAGGCGTGGCGCATTTCAGAAATGCGCCACGCCTAAGATTCTTAGGGGTGGCGCATTTGAAATGCGCCACTATTAAGGCCTTATTAGTGGCTTGTTGTTAGTGGCGCATTTGAAATGCGCCACTAAACGCAAAAAAAGGACGCCACTAAAAGGCTATTCCCTAGTAGTGCCTCCCACGTGTACTCGTTTAGCATTGCGGCAATGTCATGATGAAGCGGCCCCGACCAACCTGACGCATTTACGCGAGACTGGTTCCACGCTTGACATATGGCTTGTACCATATATGTGGGTGGGGGTGTCTGTCTCTCTAACATTAGCTTTGCGAAGACGTTTGCAACGGAGGGCCCGACAGGGGTGTAATAGAGACAATTTCAGGATTGGTGTTGTGGCTTGTTTTCGTAGGATAGAAACGGTTATTTTCTCGAAACCCCTAGCAGCCACCTAAAACTTGCAAAAGATAAAGTAGAAAGGCGTTTTTAACTTTAACTTGCATGTCGAGGGGAATCATAGTTAGTATGATTTATATTGTTGCATCCTGTTTTGCTAATATGTTAGATATATGATGGTAGCATTATAGGATGATCCCTCACTAAAACCAACATAGTGTCCTTACCCTAGTGAGCACCACCTGGAAAGATCAACATTATGGAGGCATCACATGTCACATGGGTGTCAAACATATTCGCGTTAAAATGAGGTGGGTGTAGCAAGCCTAGCATGCCCAGAAGCATGGCCTTGTATGACACATCAAAAAATCACATAGGGTGTGGTGGCGAGCCTGGCATATGCAGATATGGCCTCGGGACACAAGAGACCGAAAGGTCGAGCACGAGTCACATGGATGATGTGATTGGCATGATGGCCTACCTTGAGAATATACTAATGGTCGTGTCACACGGGGGAGGTATAGTTCTCAAGGATTGTGTAATCAATTAGAATAAACTATGAGGGATGTTCGTATGAGTGGGAGTTCCAGAATTTTTTTAAAACATGAACTCCATATTATGAACTTAATCTTCATGTCTTAGAAAATATTAATGTGGATAATGTCATACCCAATGTTTAAAACTATGGCTCTTTTAGTGTGATGTAGAACTTAAAGTAAATGGGCCTTACTTCATTGATTGTTACCAACACCGTTAGAGACATACTCGTTAGTAATGACTTACTAAACATAATACGAAAACTGCTTGGAGATACACCAGATAACTCCGTAATTAAGGAAGATGATGATGAGTATCGTACTCACCATCACTTATGAATGACTGTCCAATACACCATACTTCATTCTATGAATCTGAATTTTGAATGCATGTTAACCAACACGTATGACGTGCTAGGTGAACTTGAAAGAACTAGGTCACAAATCAGAGTAATGGAATATGAGTATATGGACGGGGTTTATTTCAACCATGGTGGAAGGAACAGCCTGCTGAGAAAGTCACTTGGAAAATGTATAAGATACATGAACACCTTGTGTATAACTTGGACTACTGAATGACTGGTTACTTTGCGATAACTGGGGAGTTGCATCCACTTCGTCCCAGCTACAAAGACCATGTCTAGACTATGTCATGAAGGAGAATCGTTCACCTGTCATGAGGTCATAGTCAAAGTTGAGAACTTTAAAGGTAGAACCAATGCAGGAATAGTCATTGACAGAGAAAGTATATTTTATATACGAGTTATAAATGTCTTTCCCCACAAAATACTAATTGCGGTTGATTAAGTATTTGATGCTTGAACATGCTGCTTATAGAGTGTCTTGGAAGGGATGAGGTGACAATGTGTGCTGACGATAATCAAGATAGTTGATGGTCGACAACACTCTCCCTCTACATCTATCATTTGATTAAATATATGAATAAATTTATGATCGTTTAAATGTGAACTTTAATAGTGTGTCTTGCATCTCGCAAAGACAATTATTCATATTAGTGAGTAACAAGTCAGTTGTTCTCCTTTTATGAATGATATCTTTTATGGTCACATTACGGTTATGAACGAGTTATTCTTATATTGATGATAGTAGTTTGATCATTTATAAGAAATATTGCAATGCCAAGAATTATCCGAACTTAATAATGACACTACCGTTTAAGTCATGAACGGTATGATGGAGTTTTGAGATACTTGATCTCTTGACAAATGCAAACCATGCCCTTTTAGGTGAGATGACTAAAAACCTCGCGGTCTCGTAAAACAGAGTGTGTACTAATTGTTGAATATCATACATAGTGATATATCGTATTTCAACATGTAGTGAATTTCATTATTTCTTGAACTTCATATGTGGACTTAGATGAATATGTGTATTCACTAATGAAACATAGTCTGGAAATAATTTGATATGATCAAAGGGATTTCAGAACGAAGACAGGTAATAAATTAACATGAAAAACAAGTCTCTACGATCTGATCAAAGTGACAAATGTTTTGAGTTAGCCTTGGGCATAAGGACTTGTGTGAAAGTTGTTCCACAAATTACAATGCTTGGAACACTTCAATATTGTTGATGTGCCTGAACATTATAATCATACTCTATTGAATAGTGTATGGTCTAAGTTATCTCTTACCAAGTTGCGTTATTATTGTTTAGAGGAGAAACTAATGATAAATGATCATGATGTTTTGATGGAAGCTTTTACTGAATAAAGTAGGATTCAAGAATACATATTTGCCATTGTGCAAAACAATATTCATGATTCATTTGTCAAGTTAATGGAACAAGACATACCTACAAACCACAAAGAGGCGATGGTGGACCTAAGCATGAGATATGACTATGAGTCATGAAATCCCATATTGAATTACATTTAAGATTGCTTGAATCTTATCGAGTAAGGAGTTTACTTGATATTCTCAATAAGTTCAAAGTTATAAGGAATAAATGTGAACATCAAAGAAGACATCAAGATCGATTTGTCATAAAGTATGTTTCTGACAAATTCAAAAGGTTGACTACAATAAGTAGCGATGCTTGAGTCAATGGGATATTCACTACGATTGATCCAAATTGTTATCAATACCGTGACTTCCTCAAATCTTGCGTTTGAAGAAGTGTTGTAATTGGTACAACAAGAAGGTTTTCAAAACATATGGATACTAGTGTCTCGTAATCTGAATTCTCAATTTGATGGATGATCAAAGTGATTTTGGACTTAGCCAAAATATTGAGAAACATGCATTCGCATGAAACTGAGTGGGAGCTGAATAGTTTCCTAAACTTAATATGTGGATGACATATTTTGAGTGGGAGCTTTATCCTAGTCTTATATGTGTGACGCCCCCAAAATCAGACCGTGTACAGTAATCATACATGCAAGGTACACGATCGAGATCAGGGACTCACGGTGAGATATCACAACACAACTCTACAAATAAAATAATACAGGCTGTTTAATACAAGCCAGGGGCCACGAGGGGTCGAATACAACAGCTCGAGAGCACAAAGTCAGCGGAAGAAAATAGTATCTGAGTACAGACACAAGGATACAAGGTTGCCTTAAGAAGGCTAGCACAAATAACAACAGATCAAAAAGGCGAGGCCTCCTGCCTGGGAACCTCCAAACTACTCCTGGTCAACTGGGAACTCGACGTCGTAGAAGGCACCGGGGATCTTCAAGTTGCGGTGGTCGGCATCGGGGATCTCCTGCTCCTGGACTCCAACGTCGACTGCAGCGGCCGATCAGGCAAAACAGTAAAGGAAATAAAGCAGGTGAGTATCTAGCATACCCGCGAGTCTTACATCCGCTACTAAGCATTATGCATTGTATCAACGGAAAGAAGAGGCTGTATATAGTGGACTGAAAGATAGAAATCCAGAGCAAGGGTAAGAAGCTAGGCCTATCGAAGACTAGCATCTTCCGACGATGCCTTGCAGCAAGAGGTAAGAATCAGCCAACAGGTTATATAAAGCATAAAGTAACAATGCAGCAGAAGTTGCTGCAGCATTGTATAATAATAAGTTGTAACAATTTAAAAATGCCTCCGAGTTCACCTCCTCGACATCCCCGCGAGGAAGAAAACCCGGAACCATACAGTTTAATAATAATAGTTTCTAGTGGTAAGATCCAACTTCAGCATAAAGCGTCCTGTTACCGTGGACACGGCTATTCGAATAGATTAATCTTCCCTGCAGGGGTGCACTTGTGTTACGCTACACGCACGGATCTCCAGGGTGGCGGGAACCTTGTTAGGGAACGCTCCACCGAGGCTATCCGACACTTCATAGCCCATCTTTCAAACTCAACAGAGAGGCCATCCGCCGGTCTAAATCCTAAGTACGCCTGGCCTTGGACCCCAACCCGAACGTACTCCTGCACGGTGCGTGGCTGGCCGGTGAAGTTAAAGCAAATCCAAATAAGACACCACCGCGCGAGCAAATAAGACAACACAACTTCCCGGCGCAGGCCGCGGTACTGCTGACGTTTGAAGAGTCCTCGGACGACACTACGAAGCAGAGGAGCCCATAACTCGTAATTCCCACGGGTAGGTAGTGCGTACATGGCATATAGCCAACTCAAGACATCCGCCGAACCATTTAGCATTTTAATTAACCTGCGTGACAACCGTTATCGTTGCCTCGACTTAACCGACCCGCGGAAAACGACAGCAGCCAGGACCACCAGTACATCGGTGCCTGCCCTGTCGTCCCACCAAGTCACTGCGGTTACCAACAAGGTGAACCGTCTCCTTACCTTGTCTCGCGTGTGCTCCCGGAGGAGCTCGACTTTCGTAGTTTGGTAACTCTCGCGGCCAACGATCAGGGGCCAAGCACACCGGTACACTGGTCGTACCCTCCCTGTCCTCCCGTCGCAATACCACTCGCGGGCACCGTTGGGTCGCCCGACTTCTTACCTTTAAGGACACCAGTTGGTTCGAGTTCCTACCATTAAGTGAAACCAGGAGGTATCACCCTCGATGGTACACTTGAGCTGGATCGACTGAGACATCAGCGGGATGAACTAAAGAGGAATATTCTCGTATCACCACGGTGGTGCCGAGACACCAGCGGAATGAACTAAAGAGGAATACCCTCTTATCATCCCAGTGATGCTACGCTACTGAGCCGACGAGAGTGAAATACGAGTCCATTCCACTCGTAAGCCAAACTCGAAGCGACTCGGCAGAGTCTCGCCGTTGTAGGTTCCCTAGGGCGTCTGCAGTGATCCGTACCTGTTGCAGTTATAATAATTGTAATCCGCGTTCACTCCCCAGAGTGATCACAGCCCGCTATTCTAAACCTAGCTAACAATGCGCAGGGTTTACTACTGAATAATGCATAAGTAATAATAGGCAGCATAGGATTAAAGGAAGGTACATGAAGGGGCCACAAAAACAGGCTATGCAATTGAATAGGATTGTAATCGTAGCAGCAGCAGTAACAATGCCTAGTGCAAGAAATGTACGGAAAGATAGGCGATATCTGGGAAGAGAATGGCTCTGCTTGCCTGTAAGCTCGGCGGTAGAAGTAGGGTCGTCGACGAAGTAGTCGTACTCGGCAACAGTGTAGCCGACAGCAGCGTCGGGGTCTATCGGAGAATAAAGGGGGGAGAAACAATAAATACACAACAATAATAGCAATACAAATACAAGACATGGCAAACTAATTGTACACGAGGTTCTAACGCAGTGCAATGCACGTTGCTCGGAGCGGGAATTCATCCGGGGATGAACTGCCAGCTCCGGGTGATTATCGGACAGGGTGTCTGGAGGGGGGGAGATATCATGCCGGAGGTGTCGTGGACATCCGACACATGTGTGGGTGGTGTATCCGGGTTAGTTGATCTATTCCGACCAACTTTCATGTTCGAAATAAATTCATCCGGTTACATTAACAATACCAGACAAATCATCGAACAGACGGTCCGGAGGGGGGGAACGGTTCGACGTTTGGCATGTTAGAGGGGTGTGGTGGGAGTATGAGTAACGTATTCGTAATCGTGGATCCGTTCTGAGTAACTTTCGTATACAAAAGTTTTTCATCCGGGCAACGTATCTCGGTACCGGGAATTATCGACAGACGGCCCGAAGGGGGGGAATGTCGATGTTCGGTACGTTAGAGGGGGGTGGTAGACATACGGATAGCGTATCCGTATTCTTTATATTTTTCTGATCAATTTTCATGTATAAAGTTTTTGAATCTAAGTTACGGTTTAAAAGTTATTGAATTTCAAAGTTTAAATCATTTTTAAATCAATTTCTGAATTTCTTTTATTATTTAAATAGCAACATTATCCACAAGTTCTGTTGACTGGTAGAACCTGACATGGGGTCCCACATGTCAGCCTCACAGTATTTATAATACATTTTATTAAAATTAAAACAGAGCCAGGGCCCACATGTCATACTCTCATATTAAAGTAAACTCATCCAAATATTAAACCTGACAAGTGGGGCCTAGCTGTAATAGACTCATGTGTTAATTATCATTTTAATTAATCCAGATAGATAATTAAGGGGCTGGGCCCACTTGTAAGTCTAACAGTAGTGTTACCTGTTAGTGCTAAACGGTTTTAGTTAGAGGGGGTTAGGGACTAAACTCTACAGGGGGTCCCCATCTGTCATTGGGTTAGGATGGGGGTGGGGGTTGCCCGCGGCTTCAAACAGAGCCCGCCGGCGGCGAGCACTGGAGCCCGCCGGCGATAGGAGCAACGGCGAGCAGCCGGGGTACAGCCCCGCGGGCACGAGCGGAAGGGCCCACACGGGGGTGGCGTGGCCACTGGCCAGAGGGCGGAGAGCACGCGCCACGGCCATGGCGCAGCAGCGGCTGCAGTCCGGCGGGTCCGTGGCCATGGCGAGCACGGCGATGTTTCCAGCGAGAAAATGGCGCGACGACGGAAGGAATTAGACAGGCTCAGTGTGGCGCGTCGAGGAGTGCACTCGGTGGACACTGGGGTCGACCACAACGATGGCCACGGCGAGCCCTACCGGCGGCTGGAGCACAGCTATAGCGGAGGCGGTGCCCTAGCGAGCGAAGACGGGCCTTAGAGGATGGGGATCGAAGAGGAGCTCACATGGAACTCGGTGGAGCAGTCGAGGAAGCCGGAGGGTAGATGGAGACGACGAAATCGTCGCCGGCGGCCGACGACCGTGGCGGAGGGGAACAGCTCGATTCGCGTGACGTGGGGGCTCCTGGAGACGATTGACGATGTGGGGAGACGAGGGCGAGCGCGACGGAGCTCCTGGACAGCCTCTCGCTCGCCGAGGTGGTCACTGGCCGCGTCGACGGCGTGGGCGTGGCGACGGCGGCCGCGGCTTGGAAGAAACGACAGGGAGGGAGTTGCGAGGGGGGAATGGTTAGCGGTTAGGGTTCCTACGGGGTCGGGGACGCCTTATCCTCCCCGAGGGAGCAGGTGAGGGAGGAGGGGGGAGCGGGTGAGGAGGGGCCGGCCAGGCAGTGGCCATGGCGCCCTGCTTGCCGTGCGTGGTGGGGGAGGGGGGTAGGTGGAGGGGAGAAGAAGGAGAGAGAGAGGGTGCTGGGCCCGAGGGGAGGAGAGGGTGGGCTTTGCCCAGGGACGGGTTTTAGATAGTTTTAGGTTTTTGCATTTTTTTCTTTTAGTTTTTTTTAATATTCAATTGGCCATCAAAATGATTTTTATAAAAATTCCAATCAATTCTAATATTAAGGTTACATCATACAAAGATGCCACAAAAGATTTGGATCAAATATAAAATCATTTGTATTTTCTATAATTATTTAATAATTAAAATGGGCTACTTTGCTACTGTTTTTAGTTATTCATTTTATTTAAACAAACTAATAATTCTCCAATACATCACAATATTACCTGCTGATTATTTCACATTTTATAAAATAGGTGCCACAATTTTTAGTGCATTTAAAATTTCCATATGTTTATTAAAATTATCATGGCAACTTAATAATCACTAAGTAATTGTTTTTATTCCTTAATATTTCTAAAATACTTTAGTAGAATATCCATTGCTATTTTTTTAACATGGCCCAAGATTATTTTCTATTAAATAATGAAAGTTATTGCAACACCCAGGGTTTACTTCAAAATTCCACATTGCTTTAATATTAATATTCAAGGGGCAATTTAGTAACTCAACACTCATTGTTTCATATCCATCATTGACTTGTGATTATTCAAATGACTAAGGGTGACTTGGTTTAACCATGATCATGTTGATTGACATGCATCCACAATCCTTGGAGCAAGATTTACAATCCACACTTATTTGAAAATTTTATCAGGGTTGGAATTTCAATGAGCTGTGATCAAAGGTGTTCAAGGCTTGATCATCAACAGTAATGATCACTAACAGTGGAATAACTGTAGTGATTACTGTACTGGATCTGAGGGTGTTACAAATCTCCACCACTACAAAGAATTCTCGTCCCGAGAATTAAAAGTAGTGTAAGGGGTAGAGTTTCGGTTTCGCCTTCTAACAAATCTTCTGGTTCTTGTTGTCCTACTCGAAGAATTTAATCCTTCACGTTGAGGTCTTCATCTCTTTGCATCGGTGCATCTCGATGAGTTTTCATCCTTTCCACGGGGCTTCATCGCACTTACGAACAGGTTAAGAGATAAAGCTTAAGGGGGTCGGATCGATACAAGATCCATCAAATGGGGTTGTTCAAGGGTATGGGGTACAAAGTCCTTCCGAGTTTAAGCTCAGGGAAGTACATCGTGAGAAGATTTAAGCGGATAGGCACGTATTCGATGTCGATGACGGAAGATGGGAAAGGGGCCCCGATCATCAGACACAAGCACTGAGTCTGATATCGGACGGAATATCACAAGGTAGAGGACTCGTGATTTGCATGCGAGGTCAAGCAAGAGGAATAACCTCGAGAACAGAAGGGTACAAGAGAGTTAGGTTTCGATCTTATGGAACTGTGGGTTATGGGCCCACAGAAGGTAAGAAGGGTGGCGACATTCCATGCGAGCACGATGCAAGGTTTGTCAGAGAACAATTTGTCAACTATGTCGGCAACATCATCAGTGCCAAGAGCGAGGGACGAAGAGAACCATTTTCCTGCTCGTTAAGACGAGGCGGACCAATTTGCAAAGTTCTCGTCCATCGGTGGTCACGGAAAAGTCATCAACAATCGTAACTGGTTGTACAGACAATGTAGCACACCAAAGTGTTTACATAAGCAAGGAATTTCACTGCTTAGATAAGATACATTACAAGAAAGGTTAAACAGACCAATGGAAAGGAAAAGGTGATGATACACAAGTATCAGGTGTATATCTTTTCCAAGGGAAAGCAGAGCACGATGTGCACGACCAAGTTGTATTGGCAGAGAGTCAAGGGGGTTGTCGATGATAACACAAAGCATCGAGGGGCAAGGATGGTATTTCACACAATGAATCCAATCGACACATGGAAGAAGCCACGTAAGCTTAGTCGGATAATAATCCACCAAACGTCGGGTGGTTCGCAAAGAATCTGATGTGAGTATCGGCACTCAATCGGGAGGAGAAAAAATGCAAAGGCATCGGGTGATGGAAACATCGGAAGAATTTGATTCTTAAGTACAAGGGAATCATGTCTCCCAGATCAGAAGGTGGATGCAATCATCCATACGGACTTATCGGTGGCAGGGGATTGCAAAGGCGATGAACACGTAGGTTCTCGCGAATTTATCGGAGAATAATCGTCGGGATCTTCAGGTGAATCAGGCGATCATCGGGAAGGCGGTGCTCTCCGGAAGGAAGGAGGTACGAGAACCTAAAGTCAGCGTTAATAAAACTTACCAGCAAGGATAAGAGATCAGAGTCCCAGAGCATAGGTACGGAGAAAAAGATCCTAATACCAAAGATATCACACGTAGTGACATCGATGTGGGCCCGTAAGCCAAACATTAAGTTAGTAAGTAGTTTTGCAAATACTAGACTCGACTTCGACCAAGGAGTTGGAAGGGGGTGTCCTACAGGCAGTCGGCTCTGATACCAACTTGTGATGCCCCCAAAATCAGACCGTGTACAGTAATCATACACGCAAGGTACACGATCGAGATCAGGGACTCACGGTGAGATATCACAACACAACTCTACAAATAAAATAATACAGGCTGTTTAATACAAGCCAGGGGCCACGAGGGGTCGAATACAACATCTCGAGAGCACACAGCCAGCGGAAGCAAATAGTATCTGAGTACAGACACAAGGATACAAGGTTGCCTTAAGAAGGCTAGCACAAATAACAACAGATCAAAAAGGCGAGGCCTCCTGCCTGGGAACCTCCAAACTACTCCTGGTCAACTGGGAACTCGACGTCGTAGAAGGCACCGGGGATCTTCAAGTTGCGGTGGTCGGCATCGGGGATCTCCTGCTCCTGGACTACAACGTCGACTGCGGCGGCCGATCAGGCAAAACAGTAAAGGAAATAAAGCAGGTGAGTATCTAGCATACCCGCGAGTCTTACGTCCGCTACTAAGCATTATGCATTGTATCAACGGAAAGAAGAGGCTGTATATAGTGGACTGAAAGATAGAAATCCAGAGCAAGGGTAAGAAGCTAGGCCTATCGAAGACTAGCATCTTCCGACGATGCCTTGCAGCAAGAGGTAAGAATCAGCCAACAGGTTATATAAAGCATAAAGTAAAAATGCAGCAGAAGTTGCTGCAGCATTGTATAATAATAAGTTGTAACAATTTAAAAATACCTCCGAGTTCACCTCCTCGACATCCCCGCGAGGAAGAAAACCCGGAACCATACAGTTTAATAATAATAGTTTCTAGTGGTAAGATCCAGCTTCAGCATAAAGCGTCCTGTTACCATGGACACGGCTATTCGAATAGATTAATCTTCCCTGCAGGGGTGCACTTGTGTTACGCTACACGCACGGATCTCCAGGGTGGCGGGAACCTTGTTAGGGAACGCTCCACCGAGGCTATCCGACACTTCATAGCCCATCTTTCAAACTCAACAGAGAGGCCATCCGCCGGTCTAAATCCTAAGTACGCCGGGCCTTGGACCCCAACCCGAACGTACTCCTGCACGGTGCGTGGCTGGCCGGTGAAGTTAAGCAAATCCAAATAAGACACCACCGCGCGAGAAAATAAGACAACACCACTTCCCGGCGCAGGCCGCGGTACTGCTGACGTCTGAAGAGTCCTCGGACGACACTACGAAGCAGAGGAGCCCATAACTCGTAATTCCCACGGGTAGGTAGTTCGTACATGGCATATAGCCAACTCAAGACATCCGCCGAACCATTTAGCATTTTAATTAACCTGCGTGACAACCGTTATCGTTGCCTCGACTTAACCGACCCGCGGACAACGACAACAGCCAGGACCACCAGTACATCGGTGCCTGCCCTGTCGTCCCACCAAGTCACTGCGGTTACCAATAAGGTGAACCGTCTCCTTACCTTGTCTCGCGTGTGCTCCCGGAGGAGCTCGACTTTCGTAGTTTGCTAACTCTCGCGGCCAATGATCAGGGGCCAAGCACACCGGTACACTGGTCGTACCCTCCCTGTCGTCCCGTCGCAATACCACTCGCGGGCACCGTTGGGTCGCCCGACTTCTTACCTTTAAGGACACCAGTTGGTTTGAGTTCCTACCATTAAGTGAAACCAGGAGGTATCACCCTCGATGGTACACTTGAGCTGGCTCGACTGAGACATCAGTGGGATGAACTAAAGAGGAATATTCTCGTATCACCACGGTGGTGCCGAGACACCAGCGGAATGAACTAAAGAGGAATACCCTCTTATCATCCCAGTGATGCTACGCTACTGAGCCGACGAGAGTGAAATACGAGTCCATTCCACTCGTAACCCAAACTCGAAGCGACTCGGCAGAGTCTCGCCGTTGTAGGTTCCCTAGGGCGTCTGCATTGATCCGTACCTATTGCAGTTATAATAATTGTAATCCGCGTTCACTCCCCAGAGTGATCACAGCCCGCTATTCTAAACCTAGCTAACAATGCGCAGGGTTTACTGCTGAATAATGCATAAGTAATAATAGGCAGCATAGGATTAAAGGAAGGTACATCAAGGGGTGACAAAAACAGACTATGCAATTGAATAGGATTGTAATCGTAGTAGCAGCAGTAACAATGCCTAGTGCAAGAAATATACGGAAAGATAGGCGATATCTGGGGAAGAGAATGGCTCTGCTTGCATGTAAGCTCGGCGGTAGAAGTAGGGTCGTCGACGAAGTAGTCGTACTCGGCAACAGTGTAGCCGACAGCAGCGTCGGGGTCTATCAGAGAATAAAGGGGGGAGAAACAATAAATACACAACAATAATAGCAATACAATTACAAGACATGGCAAACGAATTGTACACGAGGTTCTAACGCAGTGCAATGCACGTTGCTCGGAGCGGGAATTCATCCGGGGATGAACTGCCAGCTCCGGGTGATTATCAGACAGGGTGTCTGGAGGGGGGGAGATATCATGCCGGAGGTGTCGTGGACATCCGACACATGTCTGGGTGGTGTATCCGGGTTAGTTGATCTATTCCGACCAACTTTCGTGTTCGAAATAAATTCATCCGGGTACTTTAACAATACCGGACAAATCATCGAACAGACGGTCCGGAGGGGGGGGGACGGTTCGACGTTTGGCATGTTAGAGGGGTGTGGTGGGAGTATGAGTAACGTATTCGTAATCGTGGATCCGTTCTGAGTAACTTTCGTATACAAAAGTTTTTCATTCGGGCAACGTATCTCGGTACCGGGAATTATCGACAGACGGCCCGAAGGGGGGGAATGTCGATGTTCGGTACGTTAGAGGGGGGTGGTAGACATACGGATAGCGTATCCGTATTCTTTATATTTTTCTGATCAATTTTCATGTATAAAGTTTTTGAATCTAAGTTACGGTTTAAAAGTTATTGAATTTCAAAGTTTAAATCATTTTTAAATCAATTTCTGAATTTCTTTTATTATTTAAATAGCAACATTATCCACAAGTTCTGTTGACTGGTCAAACCTGACATGGGGTCCCACATGTCAGCCTCACAGTATTTATAATACATTTTATTAAAATTAAAACAAAGCCAGGGCCCACATGTCATACTCTCATATTAAAGTAAACTCATCCAAATATTAAACCTGACAAGTGGGGCCTAGCTGTAATAGACTCATGTGTTAATTATCATTTTAATTAATCCAGAGAGATAATTAAGGGGCTGCGCCCACTTGTAAGTCTAACAGTAGTGTTACCTGTTAGTGCTAAACGGTTTTAGTTAGAGGGGGTTAGGGACTAAGCTCTACAGGGGGGTCCCCATCTGTCATTGGGTTAGGAGGGGGGTGGGGGTTGCCCGCGGCTTCAAACAGAGCCCGCCGGCGGCGAGCACTGGAGCCCACCGGCGATAGGAGCAACGGCGAGCAGCCGGGGTACAGCCCCACGGGCACGAGCGGAAGGGCGCACACGGGGGTGGCGTGGCCACTGGCCAGAGGGCGGAGAGCACGCGCCACGGCCATGGCGCAGCAGCGGCTGCAGTCCGGCGGGGCCGTGGCCATGGCGAGGACGGCGACGTTTCCAGCGAGAAAACGGCGCGACGACGGAAGGAATTATATAGGCTCAGTGTGGCGCGTCGAGGAGTGCACTCGGTGGACACTGGGGTCGACCACAACGATGGCCACGGCGAGCCCTACCGGCGGCTGGAGCACAGCTAAGGCGGAGGCGGTGCCCTAGCGAGCGAAGACGGGCCTTAGAAGATGGGGATTGAAGAGGAGCTCACATGGAACTCGGTGGAGCACTCGAGGAAGCCGGAGGGTAGATGGAGACGACGAAAACGTCGCCGGCGGCCGACGATCGTGGCGGAGGGGAACAACTCGATTCACGCGACGTGGGGGCTCCTGGAGACGATTGACGACGTGGGGAGACGAGGGCGAGCGCGACGGAGCTCCTGGACAGCCTCTCGCTCTGGTCACTGGTCGCGTCAACGGCATGGGCGTGGCGACGGCGGCCGCGGCTTGGAAGAAACGAGAGGGAGGGACGCCTTATCCTCCCCGATGGAGCAGGTGAGGGAGGAGGGGGGAGCAGGTGAGGAGGGGCCGGCCAGGCAGTGGCCATGGCGCCCTGCTTGCCGTGCGTGGTGGGGGAGGGGGGTAGGTGGAGGGGAGAAGAAGGAGAGAGAGAGGGTGATGGGCCCGGGGGGAGGAGAGGGTGGGCTTTGCCCAGGGGCGGGTTTTAGATAGTTTTAGGTTTTTGCATTTTTTTTTCTTTTAGTTTTTTTTTAATATTCAATTGGCCATCAAAATGATTTTTATAAAAATTCCAATCAATTCTAATATTAAGGTTACATCATACAAAGATGCCACAGAAGATTTGGATCAAATATAAAATCATTTGTATTTTCTATAATCATTTAATAATTAAAATGGGCTACTTTGCTACTATTTTTAGTTATTTATTTTATTTAAACAAACTAATAATTCTCCAATACATCACAACATTACCTACTGATTATTTCACATTTTATAAAATAGGTGCCACAATTTTTAGTGCATTTAAAATTCCCATATGTTTATTAAAATTATCATGGCAACTTAATAATCACTAAGTAATTGTTTTTATTCCTTAATATTTCTAAAATACTTTAGTAGAATATCCATTGCTATTTTTTTAACATGTCCCAAGATTATTTGCTATTAAATAATGAAAGTTATTGCAACACCCAGGGTTTACTTCAAAATTCCACATTGCTTTAATATTAATATTCAAGGGGCAATTTAGTATCTCAACACTCACTGCTTCAAATCCATCATTGAATTGTGATTATTCAAATGACTAAGGGTGACCTCGTTTAACCATGATCATGTTGATTGACATGAATCCACAATCCTTGGAGCAAGATTTACAATCCACACTTATTTGAAAATTTATCAGGGTTGGAATTTCAATGAGCTGTGATCAAAGGTGTTCAAGGCTTGATCATCAACAGTAATGATCACTAACAGTGGAATCACTGTAGTGATTACTGTACTGGATCTGAGGGTGTTACAATATGTGTCTGGCATATTTGAGTAGGAGTGATGTGGATGTTAGCCTTACCTTATATGTAACTGACATATTTGAGTGGGAGCTATATGAGTGTTATCCTGAACTTAATATGTGCATGACATATTTGAGTGGGAGCTTGACAACATTCTCATATATGGATAACATATTAAGAATGGTGTAGTTGGAATTAATGATTATTGGAATCTTTCATGAATGAAGTTAAGCATTGAAAATCTATGAAGATAGATTAATGCGTTTAATAACATTGAGAAGGAATACTTTCCTGGATAAGATTCTGAAGGAGTTCAGAATGGGACAAGTCAAGAAGAAGTTCTTACTTGTATATCCAAGAGAAGTATCGAGTTGATCTCAGTACAAGAACAATGGTTAAATAAAGGAAAGAAATGGATGTGCTAGATCCTCTATGCCTCTGTCATAGGTTCTTTCATATAAAACCAGAGTTATGTACTCGACGTAATGTGACCCAAGTACTTAGTAATAAGAACATGTTGTGATATGATTTATGAGTAAATCATTGAACAAAGAGTTAAGTTTATCCTTCAGTATCTGGAGAGAACTGAGGATGCATCTCTAATTTGTAAAGGATAGTGTACTTGACCATAAATGTTATGCTGGCTCAAGTTGTGACACTAACCTAGAAAATTGAGATATCATATTAATGAATGCCTAAGTTGAAAGAAACAGGGTTAGACATCAAATGTTGCATACAATGCACTAAGGATTAAATCTACATTGATGTGGCTGCTTTAGAAATGGCAGGAGTTATATTTTGGCATAAGAAGTTCGACTTCTGAATGAGTGAGTTTCAGTGTGCATGACTATGAGAAAGTCCTCGTGACCCACCGGATGTCATTGCTGAAACACAGCAAACGAAGTCTCACTCTACCGCAAGATATATATACCTCATCATTATAATGGATAATGAAGTAATGTCAAACTAGGTGACATTAATGATTTGCAAAAGACATACGGATCTGATTGGTACCCAGACCGTTGATACAACCTTTTCCACAAGCGAGCATGATCTATAACCATATAGATGATATGGAGTTATGATCCACAGAAAATGCAGCTAGATTATTTGTACTCTAGTGCAAGTGGGAGACTGTTGGGAATGTGCCCTAGAGGCAACTAAAATATGTTTTATTAGCATATTCCATTAGTTCATAATAAGTTTTATGTTGTTCTATATATGTATTAAGCGGAAACATTAATACACGTGTGGTATAAAACAACCAGGTCCCTAGTTAACTCTAGTATACTAGTCCATTGGGCAATTGATGATCAAGGTTTCCTGATCATGAGCAATTAAGTTGTTGACAATGGAGTCGTATCATTGGGAGAATGGTATGATAGACACACACCCACCAGAAGTGTTGCAATGTGATTGAGTCACATGAGTTCAACATTGCGATAACTACAACGTAGTGACCAGATCCTTAGACCGTAATGATCATACGTAATTACTGTCTATTAGGATGCCTTGATTTGCTACCCACCGCCTGACTGAAATATGCTGGCCATAAAGGAGTACTTCAGGTATTCCGAATAGATATGTTAATGAGTATGCAAATAGATCAACGCGGGATTTGTCCATCCGAGTGACGGATAGGTACTCTGGGCCCACTCGGTGATATTGCATCATAAAGTTTGCAAACGTGTGACTAGGTCACGGGGTTGCAATATCACGGGAACGAGTAAACATGTTTGTTGGTAACGAGGATGAACTAGGTATATTGGATACTGACGATCAAACCTCGGACAAGCAAAGTACCATAGGACAAAGGGATAATGCTCAACATTAAACGGATCCAACAGCAATGAAGTTTCACTCGATGAAAGCGCAGGGGCTATCAAGGATTGTAACCAGGTCCAATTGATTAGTCATTAATCAATGAGATTGTTTCGATCATGTCTGTTGTTTCCCGTACCGTAGGGTGTCACACTTAAGGGTATTCGACGCATTAAGGATAGATTCGGGATCACCGGAGAAATAAGAGAGAACACCGAAATTATTCCGGTGCAGGTCGGAAGTTGTTCTGGGAGACAAATGGATTTCTCGGCAAGATGTAAAATATAAGTTGAAGCAAAGGGCGAGACGAGGATGATCTACTAATTCTACCACATGAAGGAATACCAAGTTTAATGGTATCTAGAATAACACTGAGTGGTAGATTTAACGATATGCAAGATCAACTTCAATATATAAGGCATATGATGAGAGTTTATAATTAACCACAATGCATGTATAGGAGATTCTTAATATTCCAATTATATAGATAACCATGCATAACCATAATTGGAATGAATTGAATCAAACAATTTCCCACCTAAGATTTTTATGATAGATCATGGAAAAATCGCACAAGAATATCATACTCAAACAAAACAATGCAAGCCACACAGATCTAAGATAATTTCAAATATGAAATCTAAATGGCATTATTCAATTTATTCATGTCTTTAATGATTGCGGTATGCACATAGCATATCGCTCCCCCATAATGTGACAGTTCATGTATTATCCACATGTGTCAAATGAAACCCAATTTATGAGATATTTCTAGGAGTTGTGCATGGATGCACATTTTACATTGTGAGTACAGATTATGCTAGATAATATTGTACAAATAATTCTAGATGGTATTCCACATATATACACATTCAAGGTTTGTGATATGTGTAAACATAACACTCCCCCATAATGTGATGATCCATTGATATCACGAAAGAGCCAAATAAGATTCAACTAATGAAGCAATAAAGACTCGAGACAACACACACATACACTCACAATTGTATGAGGTGCATTGCAACCTACAAATGCTAAATACCACAAATCAAGCATAATAAGAGGCACAACATACAAACACATGCTAGCCACAAAACCTATTCATGCATGGTGCTAGTAACTTTCAATGTAAACAATGTAACTACAAGTTACCACAAAGAGGAGCATTGGATTAATGAATATGATGATAATCCACTTGACTAGTAATTAACCACAACTTGTGGTGAAAGTACTTTCTTCTTCTCCATGAAGTAGTCAAGTCTCCAATGCTCTCCAACCATCTATTGATCAAGTTAGAGCTTGTTGGTCCCCAACAAGGTTGGGTCCTAAGAAATTAGTCACAATAGGTTTGGCAACCCAAATGGTCTAATCCACCTTCAAACCATTTTGGGTACCCACAAACTTGGCAAACACATTGCCAACATTATCCTTCCTAAGTAAATAATGATCATTTATTATTGGAGGCTTAGAGATGTTAACGTTGGGACATGATGAAGATATGTGTCCCTTCTTACGACAACTATAGCAACACGTGCTTCCCTTTCTCTTCTTCCTTTTCTTCTCAACATGAGGATCATTATCATGGTTAATCACAGAGAGAGGCCTTTCTTCATCTTGAGATTGTTCTTGAGGCCGCTTCCCATGATGCTTCTTACTTGATGCCTTCTCCTTCATTGGACAAGATCTTACATGGTGTCCAACTTTCTTGCATTTGAAGCAACTAATGTTGGCCTCATTCTTGACTTGGTCTTGTCCCTTCTTATTGTTCTTGGACTTCTTCTTGTTGGATATAAAACCATGTCCACACCTATCTTGAGGGAAATTTTGTACACTCAAGATATTGTTGAGTGTGGATTTCCCATCATAGCACTTCTCCAAGTCTTTCTTCAAACTAGTGACTTGGGCCTTGAGCTCTTTATTTTCCTCTACAATGTTAGTATTTACAAAAGAGCTAGGGGATATAGAAGCTTCATTATTAGAGCAACAAGGCATGGTGAGCAAATCATCGCAACATGTAGCAACATCATGTAGAGAGGAATTTCAAGGACTAGCACATGACAACAAGGCATTTTTTGTAGAATATGTGCTAATGTCCACATGAGACTCATAAGATTTTACCTTACTAATCATAGCCTCATGGTCTAACTTTAGCCTATCATGAGAGATTAGAAGGTCCTCATGAGTGCTCGACAACTTTGCATGAATTACTTCCAATTTCCCATAATTTCTAGTTAGCAAATAAAGTTGAGCACTTATCTCAACCTTCTCCTTCAATATTGATGCTTCACAAAAAATAGGATTAGTAGTACAAGCATCATTGACAATATGATAGGAAGAGGTAGGACCAAGAGACTTCTCATGAGTAGCTTGAAGTTCCTCATACGACTTAGAGAGTTTAATGAGCTCTCCTTTGACGTTCTTGTAGCCAAGGGAAAGGTGGTCAAAATCCTCTTTAAGCTTATAATGAGAAACTTCAATATCTTCTTTTGAACACTTCAAGTCTCTCAAAGATTGATGAGCCAAAATTATATTATGTTCAAGTAGTTCATTTTTATCTTGCACTTCATGAAGTAAATCATTACGTTTATCAAAGGAGGCAAGAACATCTTGGAACATCCTATATGTGTCCTTGTTAACCCTACAAAGGGTTTTCCCAATCTCATAGAGATTTTGGGACATGGCAACATCATTTTCATCAAAATCATCATCATCGTCACTAAGAGAAGAGGATACCTCATGATTACCTATTGCCATGAGGCACATGTGCATCGGTGATGATTTTTCCGAACAAGAGGGGTGTTCATTAATCAAGTGTGCCACATTTTTCTTGGTTTCCTATACATGGTTAGTCAAACAATAACTATAGGAAATTGAAGCATTTATATCATGGCAACATGGAAGATCAAGCATATCATCACAGGAGTGTGTCAAGGAATCTTTAGATGAAATGCATGGATTATTGACAAAAGAGTCTATGCCAAAGTTGGTGCACGATATTCTCAAGTCCAGGGAAGCTACAATGCTAGCATTTCTACATGGAGGATCATCTATAATAATCTCGACGTCATCATCACACATGATTTCTCCACTTACCATGTCATTACCTTGTGACAAGTTAAATGTTGGTAAAGTGGAAGAAGTTGATGTGTCCAAGTAGTCAGAGGTGGAGGCAATAGGTTGCTCTTCATGACATGAGGTTGTCGAGACTTTCCCAATTGTCTCCATGGGAAAAATAACGGCTTCATCAAGATATGATCCACCATATACATCATCAAGTTTGGTCCAAGCCTCATGAGTTGTCTTCCACATCAAAATAGACCTAAACACATCAAATGTTAAAGCTTGATGAATGGCTCCCAAAGCATCACAATCAATAAGCATATCCTCAAGAGATGGAGATAGGCAATCCTTCGCAATATGAGCCCCGATAGTAACAATTCGCAAAACATTTGGACCCATGGTCCGGAAGTGACATAGCATGTGAATTCTCCACAAGTGATAATTTGTGCCATCAAAATCAAAAGTTTCATTGTGCACTATACCAATAGTCGACATCTTACTCTTCAGGTGGTGAAACCTAATAAGGAGAGACCTTTCTGTGATACCAATTGAAAGGACCACTGTGTCGCCTAGAGGGGGGGTGAATAGGCGTTTTAAACCTTTTATGGATTTGTCTCTATTCGGATGCGGAAATAAACTAAGCGGATACCTAATAGGCACAAATCCTTAATATACTAGGCTCAACTAAGTGCACCAACAACTTTATTCTAAACAATATGAACACAATGATGATACTAGTAGGAACAAGTAAGTTACACAAACTTACACAAGATATATGTACCACAAGATGTGGATATGAGAGATACAATATATCAATTCACACTAAGAACAATATGGAGCCATAGTAGCACGTATGAATAGCGGAGTATAGTGTGTTGGCCTAAAATGATCAGTACGATATGATAACCAACAGAATATAATGAGGACAACAAGATATAGTGAATTCAAGGTCAAGTGACCAAAGTAAACCACACATAGTGAGCTAGGGTTAGAGATAACCGTAGACTAGAAGACGAGGATGTATCCCGATGATCAATTCCTTGGAGGGAAGCTACTCACCGTTTGGAGAGAGTGGGTGAAACCACGAAGGCACACCAACGCCACGAAGGCTCACTCTATTCCCCTTGAGATATCACCACGAAGGCGATTCCCAACCACTAGTGGTAGACCTTGAGGCGGCCTCCAAACCTTCACAAACTTTCCGGGGGGCGAATCACAAGTTGATTCCTCACCGGAGCACTCCTACCGCCTAGGAGTCTCCAACCTCCAAGAGTAACAAGATCAAGGGAGAAATGCTCAAGACTTGCTCAAATCGCGAATTCCTTTGGTCAAAAGAGGGAGAGGGAGAGGGAGTGGATCTATCAATGGGTGAAATCTCTCTCAAGTATTCTCACAAATCTCTTAGGGATCTAGGAGTTGGTGTAGGAGAAAGGAGAGGGAGCCTTTTAGGGTTCTTGTGTGTTTGGAATGAAGTGCTCAACCCTCACCCGGAGTGGGTGAGGGGTATTTATAGTACACACGAGAACTAGCCGTTTGGTGCAGATCTGGAGCATCCCGGACGGTCCAAGGACCAAGTCGGACGGTCTGGGACAAGCCCGGGCGGTCCGACATAGATCCCGGACGTCCGACAAGGTCAACGGGTAGGAAGCCAGTGAATAAGGGCATAGCCGGACGACCCGGTCGGACCGTCCGGGGTTCGTCCCGGACCGTCCGGGCATAGCCCGGACCGTCTGACAAGGGCATAAAAACCACTGGTCTCGGGTGCCCATGTTCGGAAAATTTGACTTTGAACTCGGACCATCCGAGCAAGGCCCGGACCGTCCGACATCGAACCCGGACCGTCCGACCATAGGAAAATCAGCAGGAACCCAAAACTAGAACATGCATAACTTTTACATACGAATTCCGATTTTGATGATCTTGGGCTCGTTTTAAAGCTATTCAAAAGATCAAGATCCTCACATGGAGAACCACCCAAGATAGACCAAAATGGACGGTGCAAAGTATGTAAAGGATATGCCATAGGATTTGGGGAATGAGTTGGCTTTGGATTTACCTTTGGTATGAAGGATAGGAGTGGAATTGTATTAGGAATTGTTGACTCGAGCAAGTCCATTAATAAACCCCTTTGATCCCCTCTTAATAGTGCAGGATCCCTATAAATCAAGAATAATAAAATAAATATACTATAGCTTCCGAAAATCCATTCTTGAGCATGAATCCTTTCGATGGTCAATGATCCACGACACAATACCTTTTACTTGAGCGTTCCACTTGAGCTTGGTCACATAACTTGGTGAAGACTTCAGTTAGTTTCCTCGTAAGTCATGAGGAAAGCTTTGCATTATATGACATCTTCACATGTGCCACCAAGTGATTATCCGCAAGCTTCAAGCATGTAATACTCTAAGATGCATATCTTGAACTTGACCTTGTATAACTTGATGACCATTACACTTGATGTCATCATCTCATGGGCACTTGTGATCTTTATCTTGATGCATTCCCATGAGAATCACCTAACCCTCAAAGATATAGAAATACATCGTATGGTGATACGTCCCAAACGTATCTATAATTTCTGCTTGTGCCATGCATGTTTTGTGTGACTTTGCCATGTTTTGCTTGAACTTTCATACACTTTTGAGCATATTTGGACTAACCTATTAACTCAGTGCACCCAGTTGCCAGTTCCTGTTTTCTGCTGTTTTTGTATTTCAGGTTTTCCGTCCATTAAAAGTGCTCCAAAAATTCCGGAAAAAATATATAAAAAATCAGCGTCCTGGAAGCCTTCGGAAACACCAAGGAAGGAAGGGAGGGCCACCACCAGGACTCCAGAAGGGTCCATGGCGCGGCCCAGCCCTAGGCCGCGCTAGGCACCCTCCTGGCTGCCTGGTGGCCCCTCTCGGTGCCCCCTTTGGCCCACTATTTTTACCCTCGAGGAGGAAACCCCTAATATCGAAGTACTTTTTCCAGAAGCGATTCCGATCTCCGCCACCATCAAAAACTAGCTTCGAGGGTCACCAGGATCCTGCTCCGGCACCCTGCCGGGGAGGGCCTTGGCCCCCGGGGCCATCTTCATTGACTCTCCTTCCCCCATGATGCTTCTTGAGTAGTTCCTCCTTGGACTACGGGTTCTTGGCAGTAGATATGTGGTATTCTCTCCCCCTAGATCCTCAATACAATGTTCTCATGAGCTGCCCTACATGATTGAGATCCATATGATGTAATTGGTGTTGTGTTTGTTGGGATCCGATGAATTGTTACCTTGTTCAGTCCTAAGAGGTTTATGAATTATTGTTGCTGCAATTTGTTGTTCTTAATGCTTGTTACTAGTGCACGAGTAGCATGATCTCAGATCTGAGCACGTTATGGTTGTATGATTATAATTGTTGTTCTAGATCTTATCTACGGTTGTATGCACCTATTATAGTCCGGAACCGGCGATCCCAATGGTGAAAGCTTGGGACACCAAAGGGGATGGGCTATAATTTGAGGATCACATGTGTTCATGAAGTGTTAATGCTTTGTTATGGTGCTCCGCCGCAGGAGCACCTTGATCTCCATAAGTTCCTTAAGTGGCCCCATTCGTAGCGGGATGGTAGGACAAAAGATGTTGTGCAAAGTTCTTATTGCAAGCACGTACAACTACATACGGAACACATGCGTACGTTTGGTTCTTAGACTAGGATGCTCTAGCTTGTTCTTTCGCTAGAGTTGGTGCAATTCTGTCAATTGCCCAACTGTAATTTGTTCACCCAGCACCTTGTTCTTTTGCCTAGAGAGGTACCACTAGTGAAACCTTGAACCCCGGTCCATATTTCACCTTCATTACCTTCGTTGTTACTTTTACTTTCTTTGCTGCTCCTACTACTTTGTTACTACTTTGTGGTGTTGGTGATTGGGGAAGTCTTAAAGGCTACACCCGTCAACACACCGTTGCTACTTATATCTTGTCTAGTGCTTTTTCAGGTGTGGTTGAATTGACAACTCAACTGCTAAGGCTTATAAGTATTCTTTGGCTCCCCTTGTGTCGAATCAATAAATTGGGTTATTCTTACCCGCAAAGACTGTTGCGATCCCCTACACTTGTGGGTTATCATGACTATTTTCTGGCGCCGTTGCCGGGGAGCATAGCTTTACTTATAAAGTTCACTTGATAAGTACAATTTTTTCTTATTACTCTGTTTGCTACTAATGGATACTTTCTTTGAGACTAGATCTTATTGGCAAGGCGGATTCACGGAGGATCAACAAAAATATTACAAGGAATACCACTTGTCTCAAAAAGGGATACACTCATGGGGACTAATACAGGAGTTGTATGACTATGCTAGAAACTTGTGCTCAATGTATAATATATCTTTCTGCATGGATGAATCTTGTTGCTTTATGAGGCATAAACACCTTGCTTTCCAATGTGAGTACAATGATGACGAAACCTTAGCTTCTTACGCTAAGGGAAACTATGATTTTTATGATGCAGAACAAATAGAAGAAGTTGTTATCTTTAAGGGTGCCTATGAAATTGCTTCCTTTGTTGAAAATATTGATGATGCCCCTTACAAATCCGAGAGTCTTGAAATACTTAATTATTTCTTTGAGGATTTTAATGACAACTATTATATTATTGACCATCTCAAAAGGTTCTCTCCACAAGAGGAAGAGACTAATGCTTTGCAGGACTCTACAGAAGAAGAAATTGCTGAAACTGAATGCTCCTTGGATGAAAAAGAGGAGGAGAGTGACGAACAAAAGGAGGAAGAATGGAGTAGCTACCCATCTCTACCTACTAATGAGAGTAACTCTTTGACTCTTACTTTATATGATTGCCCTCCAGGCTTACCAAAGGAGGATGAATGCTATATTGATTGCTATGATCCTATGGATTCTTTTGAAATATCCCTTTTTGATGAAATTGATGCTTGTGGCCACGATGCCCCTATGAATGATACTTGCAAGGATGATTTTTCTACTGTTCTTTATGATAAACCTTGCTATCTTGATAAATCTTATGATAAACCTCTATTTTTTCCTACTATGGATGTTCTTAATGATGATGAGGTTTGCTTAGAAAGTCTACATGATTATGTGCTAGTAGATCATGAAAAGCATGCTTTGTGTGATAATTATATTGTTGAGTTTGTTCATGATGCTACTGAAAATTATTATGAGAGAGGGAAATATGGTTATAGAAATTTTCATGTTAGGAAAAACCCCTCTCCATGTTGAAAATCTTGAAGGTGCTCTCGTTTTACCTTCCTATGCTTGTTGCTTTGTGCTTCATTTATTTATTTTCCTACAAGTTGCCCATGCATAGGAAGCATGTTAGACTTAAATGTGGTTTGTATTTGCTCCTTTGATGCTCTCTTTCGTGCTTCAACTCTTATTCTTGTGTGAGCATCGTTACACTCATGCCTAGCTAATGGCTTTAACGAAGTGCTTTCGGGAGGCAGCCCGCAATGAATTTAGGTTTTTCTTTTTGTGTTTCTTCTGTTCTTAGTGGTCTTTGTGATTTTTTACTACTGTAGCAACATCATTGTATCTTTACTTTTTAAGCTTTCTGCCATTTATAGCCTCATATGACAAGGGAAGTGAAAGTTGTGACATGCTGTCCAGAAAACAGATTCTGTCCTCGTGACGGGAAAAATAATAGAAAAGTCCTAGTTCATCTTTTTGAGCTGAAATTTTTACACAGCGTGATCTATACAATCACGGAACTTTCGTATGTTCTGAGTTTTCTGATTTGAGTTGCAGAAGTATCCCTAAAAAATTCTTTACTACCTGCTGGTCTGTTTCTCACAGATTCTGTCCTGTTTTGCCTTTTCTTTATTTTGCAAACCTTAAGCTTGCTTTTTATTTGCAAAAACTTTTTGGCAATCTTGAGAAACAGTAGCTCTTCAAGAATATCCTTATTTCCAGTAGAGGAAAATTATTTTAATAGGGTACTAACCTCTCTAATCAGCTTATGATGAGTTATGTATGAAGGGAGTTTTCAAGTGTGCGATGGAAGATGATGAAAGAAGATCTTGGAGTGTCAAAAGCTCAAGCTTGGGGATGCGCCCGGAACCCCCAAGAAATACTCAAGGAGACTCAAGCGTCTAAGCTTGGGGATGCCACCATGCATCCCCTTCTTCATCAACAATCATCAGTTCGTCCCTCGTTCCATTATATTTTTATCACTTCATGCGTTATGTGCTATGCTTGGAGCGTCTCGCTCTTTACTTTTCTAGGTTTTGTTTTTGCTTTGTTTTCTGTTCATAACAAGTTAGACCCCAGCTTACTCTTTTGTGTGGGAGAGATACACGCTCCGCTTGAACTAGAACTCCTCATAGGATTTGCATGCTTATTCTTTTAGCTGTGAGTTGTTCTTTTTCTTTTCTTAGCTACTGCTCTGTTTAGTTGTAGTGCTTTAGTTTTTCTAGAGCTTTTCTTTTGTTTTAGGTTGAACTTTATATAGGTTCCATGTTTTATCTTGTTAGATAGTTTGCCTGTTGCACTGAATTTTGTGTCTTGACTAGAAGTATGTAGTTAAAGTTGCTATTCTCTTTGTATTAGTAACTTGCAATAGTTTTGAGGTATTGACTTAAGTAATGTTTTAACTTATGGTGTCAAGAGCTTTAGCCTATTAGTGATAGATGTCGTATTTTGGGCAATCCGTGTGATTTTCGAAAACCTAAACCCTGTTGAGAACTCTAGCTACTAGATGGATCACTAATCTCTGGAGGGGTCGAATATTAGAGTACACTCACGTACCATGAGTCGAGGATGCGCAAGGATAACCAAACCCCCATACACTCCTCCTCGGGGTACTTATCTCTTTGTGAACCTCCTGACTAGATTGAGAGTTACCGATAATAAGTGCATGAGTTCTTCGGACTAATGTGAGTATTCGAAAGTTGACACTTCCACCCACCTATACTTTTTCTAGCCTCTTCGGTACCGTGCATTGCCCTATCTCACCTCGAGAGTTGGCGCATACTTCGCCGGTGCATCCAAACCCTTGGAACGATACGCTCTGTCATCATAATCCTCCTTATATCTTTCCTCAAAACAGCCACCATACCTACCTACAAGGCATTTCCATAGCCTTTCCGAGATACATTGCCATGCAACATCCATTGTTCTTCATGTTCATATGACTTATCCTTCATTGTCATATTGCCTTGCATGATCTCATAGCCTGCATGTAGTTGGGCTTTGCCCGCTATTCATATTTTTGCTGCATGTTGCGCTTGATCATTGCACGTACTGCTACATTGGCAGAGGCATTCATATAGAGTCATTACTTTTTGATTCAGAGTTGTAAGTAGATAAAAGTGTGTCGATGTTCTTCTAGAGTGTTTCCCCTACAGTGAGGAAAGGAATAAAAGATCCCAAAGTGGACAAAATACAAAAAAAGATCCCAAAGAGGACGAAAAAAAAGAGAGAGAGAGAAATAAAGAGCCATGGAGGCCACCCAAAATCAAAAAAATACAAAAAAGGTGAAAAACTAAAAATAAAAAGAGAGAGGGGGCAACACTACTATCATTTATTCCACACTTGTGCTTCAGAGTAGCACCTGTACTTCAGTTTGTAGAGAGTTTTCATGTTGTACTTGCATAACTAAGTGGGGATCCTTACACTATAGAACTTGGCCTGCATATTCCAAGCATGAGCCTCCTCAAAAGAGCTCTAGGTCTTCATGAGCAAGCAAGTTGGATGCACCCCCACTAGTTCCATTGGAGGGATTTCATACACTTATAGCTCTATGTGCATCCGCATGTTGCATGGCAATCCCTACTCCTCATATCATATCTATCCTATGGCTTTCTCTCGCCTATGATTGTCCTCCTTGATGTGAGCCTTTCACACCTTTTTGTCTTCTTCCTCCACCATCTTTCTATTTTGCCGTTTAGGTGTCAACTTTATTGCTCACGCTCATCCATTGCATGAATGCTCAAAATATCGAAAGGGAGTGGATCAGTTTGACTTGTACCTGGCTAGTTGTCTGGGGACGAGTCCAGATAAGACTTCAAAGGAGACTAAGTGTGAAACTTTAGTAGATATAGTTCTCAACAATAAAAAGTTTTCTCTCTCGTATTCCCAAATTCCCTTTCTTGCTCGCAAACACCATTTGGAGACATTCGAGTCACGGACAGCGAGAGCTCTTGCACCTTATGTTCTTTTGTTGCTTGTGTCAATTCTAATATAGACTCTTGCTTGTTAAGACTTGAATTGAATTGCATGCTTTAATTTCTTTACTTTAAAGTCCTTATATGGTTGTGAGGCATGTCACCACAGAAATTATGCTTGTTATCATTTACCTACTCGAGGACGAGCAGGAATTAAGCTTGGGGATGTTGATACGTCCCAAATGTATCTATAATTTCTGCTTGTGCCATGCATATTTTGTGTGACTTTGCCATGTTTTTCTTGAACTTTCATACACTTTTGAGCATATTTGGACTAATCTATTAACTCAGTGCACCCAATTGCCAGTTCCTGTTTTCTGCTGTTTTTGTATTTCAGGTTTTCCGGCCATTAAAAGTGCTCCAAAAATTCCGGAAAAATTATATAAAAAATCAGCGTCCTGGAAGCCTCCGGAAACACCAAGGAAGGAAGGGAGGGCCACCACCAGGACTCCAGAAGTGTCCATGGCGCGGCCCAGCCCTAGGCCGCGCTAGGCACCCTCCTGGCTGCCTGGTGGCCGCTCTCGGTGCCTCCTTTGGCCCCTATTTTTATCCCCGAGGAGGAAACCCCTAATATCGAAGTACTTTTTCTAGAAGCGATTCCGATCTCCGCCGCCATCGAAAACTAGCTTCGGGGGTCACCAGGATCCTGCTCCGGCACCCTGCCGGGGAGGGCCTTGGCCCCCGGGGCCATCTTCATCGACTCTCCTTCCCCCATGATGCTTCTTGAGTAGTTCCTCCTTGGACTACGGGTTCTTGGCAGTAGCTATGTGGTATTCTCTACCCCTAGATCCTCAATACAATGTTCTCATGAGCTTCCCTACATGATTGAGATCCATATGATGTAATTGGTGTTCTGTTTGTTGGGATCCGATGAATTGTTACCTTGTTCAGTCCTAAGAGGTTTATGAATTATTGTTGCTGCAATTTGTTGTTCTTAATGCTTGTTACTAGTGCACGAGTAGCATGATCTCAGATCTGAGCACGTTATGGTTGTATGATTATAATTGTTGTTCTAGATCTTATCTACGGTTGTATGCACCTATTATAGTCCGGAACCGGCGATCCCAATGGTGACAGCTTGGGACACCAAAGGGGATGGGCTATAATTTGAGGGTCACATGTGTTCATGAAGTGTTAATGCTTTGTTTCGGTGCTCCGCCGCAGGAGCACCTTAATCTCTATAAGTTCCTTAAGTGTCCCCGTTCGTAGCGGGATGGTAGGACAAAAGATGTTGTGCAAAGTTCTTATTGCAAGCACGTACAACTACATACGGAACACATGCCTACGTTTGGTTCTTAGACTAGGATGCTCTAGTTTGTTCTTTGGCTAGAGTTGGTGCAATTCTGTCAATTGCCCACCTGCAATTTTTTGTTCACCTTCATTACCTTCGTTGTTACTTTTACTTTCTTTGCTGCTCCTACTACTATGTGGTGTTGGTGATTGGGGAAGTCTTAAAGGCTACACCCGTCAACACACCGTTGCTAGTTATATCTTGTCTAGTGCTTTTTCAGGTGTGATTGAATTGACAACTCAACTGCTAAGGCTTATAAGTATTCTTTGGCTCCCCTTGTGTCAAATAAATAAATTGGGTTATTCTTACCCGCGAAGACTGTTGCGATCCCCTACACTTGTGGGTTATCATATGGTTTAGAACTCAAAAACACAATTGACAATTTCTTACCATGCCACAAGATCCCATGTGGTACATAAGTAGTGCTTGAGTGTTGACCATAAAGAATTCAACCTTTCATCTTTCTCTTGGTCAACATTAATCTTTACTCCATGATCAAGTGGTGTCCAGTCCAAAAGACACATTAAAGATATATTGCACGAATTATTGAGTCCTTAAGATGACCTCAAATGGACAAGTGTTCAACATGAATATTCTCAGTCTTGTTGAGGAAAATGACTTTGCTTTTTGAATCATCTTAATCCGAGGTTGAATACATCACATGAGACCCAAAAACCAATCTTCAATAGATTGTATTCATTGCAAATTCATCCATTCATCTTATCATTATCCATGGGACAACCATCCATATATCCATGATGTCATTGTTGCTTTATTTGAATCATCATTCATTACCAAGCCACAATGGATACATTTGTGTTGATGAACAATGTTTTTCATGCATTTCCTATGTAACTTTCCTTCAAATATATATATATATATATATCAATTCAAACATTAGTCCATAAGTATTGTCATTAATTACCAAAACCACACATGGGGACTACAGGTACTTTCACCCCCCTTATTTGGTGCGCCACCCCCTCCCTTGGGATTAGTCCCACCCCGGAAGTGGAGAGGGGGTGGCACCCCTCCTTAGCCTATATAAGGAGGGGTAGAGGTGCCCTTTTAATCATCATATTTTTGAGACAAGTTCTCTTCTCTCTCTTCCTCCATTCTCCTTCCTTGCATGGACTCCCCTTGTTTGGAGTCTATACTTGGTTGGGGATTTCTCCACCATACGCACGCCGTCGTGCTGCTCGAATCAGGATCTGAATCCATCTTCTTTCCGCTGCTCTTCTGGTTCGGAGCCTGGAGGGACGTCGGGTACACCGTATGTGTGTAATCCCGTGAGGCGCTACACTTGTGGCGCTACTTCATCGTCGTGGACGTATCACGGAGTCTTCACCGACAACGTTCCGACGGGGACGCAATCCCGTCATCGTTCTCAAGGACCGGGTGGATATCGAAGTCATCGTGGAGCTGCGCGACATCGGGGATTGCCGGTACGACTACACCAACCACGTTCACGCGGGAACGTTTCCCGCTTAAACGGCAACATACTGGTATGTGACCTATTTACATCCGTTACTTGCATCGCCATAGCATAGGTCTTGGGATTGGGTATCGTAGGTCATGAAAATTTTGTGTTTTCTGTCCCGAACCCCAACACACCCCAGTATGTCGCCTCCACGCTCACCGTATCCGCGCAGGACTCCGGCACCTCCCTCTTCGCCTGCATCACCGCCGCAAGGAGGACGGCGAGATGCCGACGATGCGCACGCTGGTGGCTCCATGAACCGAAGGAGCGACGGCAACGACCAGCCGGGATTCGCAACACGGTATGCGTGTCTCCGCAAAGTAAGCCAGGCGACCATGGAACCAACCTGCAGGGAACTAACTCATCCTGATCCCGGTCTTTCCCAAGACATGTAAGAATTCCTGTTTGGATATGATCTAAAGGTTAATTATGACCGGGATTAGTGAGGTCAGGGTATGGATTTCAGGGATTCAAACGTTGGGGTTCATTAGCGTCGGGCTTTACATTCTCAGGGTTTAAATTAGACTTCACTCCACACTCACTCACTCGAGGCAAGGAAAGCAGAGTAGAGAGCTTCCTCCTTTCTCCCCTAACACACAGTTGAAGGAGCAACCTTGTATACATTTGTGCCTCATAGTGATCTATCTTTGCAGGATTAGGGTGATACCTTCACCGAACGGAAGCGTTCCTTCAGCATGGATGACCTCACCGATGCGGTTTCTGGAATGCGATCCCGCAGTAGTCTCGCTTTTCTTTCTTCAAGACTTTCGAGGTCATAATGAAAAAGTGATTAATTGGATTTCCCAGTAAAATTTTATCATAGGTGTGCCCATCTTAAGGGCATCAAAGCATTTTCTAGGGCACTAAAAATATTTTAAAAAAATAAAGCACTAAAAAATACTCATCAACAACCTCGTTTAAATAGGACACCATTATTTCAATAGCCGCCTTAAATTGATTGCATTGTCTTCATTGCCATACGTGATACCATCCATGTCGCCACACATAGCTTCATCCAAGTCGCCTTCCATGGTAAACATCGTGTCACCCATGCTACCCATCGCACGACGTATACCTTAGCGAATCATGCTCATCAAACCACCATGGCATCCATGCCACCTCCCAATGCATATGTATTTGGTGGTTGTCCCCTGGACAGGCTGGACTTTTTGAGTAATGAAAATTCAGGTGGGGTTCGCCCTCCGTTGTTCTGCTCAACAAAAAAAAAGTTTCCATCAACACAGTATCTCTAATCCTAAAGGGGAAGTTGGTAGTACGGTACTGTCTTTTTTCACCTCACCTCCACCGGTCTTTTTTCACCTCACCTCCCACCACCACTTTCCACTCGAACTTTTCTTCCTCCCAATCCACCGAAAAAATTGTGCTCCCATATAAGGAAATCATTTTAAATTGTTTTCAAATACCTTAAATACCTTTATTTGTTTCCTAGATAAATAAAGCGCTTTATTTTACCTTCCAAAAAACAAGGAGGAGCATTCATTTGGCTTCCAAAAACATTGAGCACCTTGATTTGTTTCCTATATAAACAAAACGCTTTCTTTTACCTTGCGAAAACAAGGAGGAGCCTTCATTTGGCTTCCAGAAATAAAGAAAGCAACATATCATCGGGATTTGGTAGGTTGGTACGGTATTTTTTTGCCCCACCTCCCACCAGTCTTAAATTGGCTTTCAAAAACCTTAAACACCTTGATTTGTTTCCTAGATAAACAAGGTGTTTTCTTTTATCTTCCAAAAACAAGGAGGATCCTTCATTTGGCTTTCAAAAACATTGAACACCTTGTTGATTTGTTTTCTACATAAATAAAGCGTTTTTTACCTTCCTAAAACAAGGAGGGGCCTTCTTTGGCTTCCAAAAATAAAGAAGGCAACATATCATCGGGATTTGGTAGGTCGATACGTTATTTTTTTGCCTCACCTCCCACCGGTCTTTTTTCTCCTCACCTCCCACCACCACTTCTGTCTCTCTACTCCTAAAGGGGGAGTTGGTAGGCCGGTTCGATTTTCCTTAATTTTCAAAAACATCGTATTGAGTAGGGTTGCAGGTAATGAGTAATGTAAGTGTCAAAAAATATACAAGGTGTGTGTTGACCACAATGCAACCTCATGTTTCATATGTTTCTTTGTAACGAATCATCAACGTTGAGATAAAGAAGTAAAATCTTGTATTTGTTGACGAATAATCTATATATCTTAAACTAATATTTATGTATTAGGATAATTACCAATATGTATTATATCCGTGATTCTTTTTAAATGTATTATTTTATAATTTCATTGTAACGCACGAGCCTTTTGCTAGAGATAGAGGTGGAGAAGAAAACGCGAAAAAGAAATGATTGTGGGAGGAAAGAGATGCAGTGTCATGTGGTGGCCGAGAAGAGGGAGGGGAGAGGAAGATGAAGGGGAGATGCATTCATCAATCATATCACAAGCCTGTGATATCATCACATTTAAATAGTTTAATTTATATTACACATATTTCTTTTTGTGTATTCATTTTGTTAGCATGTTTATCGTTGTACATAAGAAATTTTAGCCCGTGGCAACACACAGATACTATGCTACTGCATAGATAATATGTCACTTTTGCACACACACAAAACTTGGGTTACTGATATTTTTAGTACAGTACATTACCCAGTACCAGGCAAGAAATAGATTTCAAGAAAGGGGAAAACATTATTAGTGTACAGTCGTATGATATTATTGTCACGTATAAACCAGAGTATCACAATTCCCACGTATACGGAGTTATTTTCATAATCAAGCACTCGCACAAACGGGACGGATAAAACAGGTGCACTTTCCTTTTAACATGCAAAGCAACGCTGAGGTGCTTTGATTCAGACTTCAGAGGCACACCACTGCTTATTTATCAACAGTATTACAATACTCGCGGCGTGAGAGGATTTGTTCATCGAGAGCGATTCCACCCCCTTCATGGAACACCGTCGCTGCTTGAGTTCTTCTTTATTAAAGATCTGTAGAAGCTCATGAACCTCACAGTGAATTCTGCACTTGCAAAGTATAGTCAGTTTACACAAGTAACCATGGAATGAACGTTTTTATTTATTTATTTATTGTACTCCCTCCGTTCCATAATATAGTAACCTTTTGAAAACTAGCATAGTTTTCAAAACGTTACTATATTATGGGACGGAGGGAGTACCTTCAATCTTTATGAAGCATTGGATGGCTTCCCCTTGGTCAGGGCCTTCAACAGCGAAACCTTCTATGTTGACAGCTCTTGTGTCCAAAGTTCTGTCCCGAGATTTGTATTCTTTGCACTGTTCATTCTGAAATAAGCAAGCAACCAATATAAATTAGCACATAAATGGAAAATCAACTATCAATATGCGTGCAATCCAGCTTAATAAAAAAGGAAATGCTTGCAGTCATGCTCACTTCGTTCAACTCCAGTGCCAGTTCATCGATACTATTCTGAAAATCTTCATCCCTGTCCCTTTTTAGTTCATTAACCAAGTGCTGCATCTCAAAGAAAAAGGGAAACCACAAAAAGGAATGAGTTCTGACTAAAATGAACCTCGGCCAGATTCTTGGAGGCACAAATAGCACATAAGCATACGGCAGATAAGCGCTTACACAGAAAATGAAATAGGGTGACACATTATGTTCAATCATTTTTCTGATCTTCCCTCGAATGAGATACAGCCTGTGTAAAGGTCATATCAGCAAAGTTTATGTTTTCATTCTGAAGTTCAAAAAAGGAACTCTGTGCATACTGAACTGCGAACCATCATAGTGAAAGCAATAGCTTACTGCTTTGGACTTGGCTCCTCCATGATTTTTTTGGCAACATCATAAATTTCCTCCTCCCATCCCGTCAAAATAGGCTGGTCTTTCGTGAATGGATAGCTGTGTTGGTTAACGGAGTTGTTTATGAATATGGGAAGTCCTATGATATAGTAACAATGGCAGTATTTACAACAATGCGAACACAGTTATAAGCAAACTTGTGTGACAATGATGAAACTGTTGTGGCATGATGGCTACAACAGAAACAATACACCTCGATGAATTAGTAGACTTTACTAAAAATGAATATTATACCATTTGCAAACATTTTCTTTTCTGTAGTAAATCAACACTTGCACGGTAAATTGACGAGTGCTATATATCCTAGCACATTGTAGCTTCTAAAATTGATTGCTATTATGGCAATTCTACAATCCGAATATGAAATGAAAAGGAGGAAAACCATTCCATGTGCTTACTTTGATTTCCATGTAGCTTCAAAAGAGCGTATTGCCTGTCGGAGATTATTACTCGCGCTAGCTGCAATTCTACTGGCAATTCCATGAGGCAAATCTACGCCTTCTTGTGTAGCAATGAACTCTAGAACCTTGATTATCTAGGAGAAAATATGTTTTCATCAAAATGTCCAGCACTGGAATTGAAAAGATAAATCATTCATACAGAGCTAGTATGTACCTCATCGAATGAAGGTGGCTTAAGTTTGACAACCTTGCATAGATATTCGATGGCATCAAGGTTTGAAGAACTGGAGCAACAGAAAATAATTTTATTGCAACCCGCATACCTCCCCAGAAACCAACCGATATAATGTTGAAGATCAGACGAAAGCCTATCAGCGTCATGGACCACAATCACTGCATATATGAACCACTAACGCTTTAATATTGTCATTTCACATCAACGAAGAATAGGCAGCTGTTCAAAATCCTGTGTCGATAAACAACAGTACTGCCAAAGGAGAGGCAGAGATGTGTTAGAATGTACCTTTGCAGTTCCCATGGTCGCAAATCAAGTCCGGTGGTGGGATTGATTCATTCAACAAAGTAGTTATGACATACTTCTCATAGCCATGTAAATCAGCCAAGTTTACCTCCACATGATGATCTGAAATCTTCACTTTAACATCAATGTGTTTGGCAATTTCTCCCTACATAAAAATGTTCACCAGAAAGAAGGTACGGCATAAACTACATTTCATAATTTCCTTAGTTCTAGTATCCTCTTCACAGTAATAAGGTTACTGGTGAAACAGAAAATGTGCCGTTACTGGTTGCAATGTACCTTCAGCTCGATTCTCTTTGTGAGTTCATGCATCTGTGAAACGACAATACAAATAAGGCACTGTAAGATTCCAAGCACCAAAGTTTAACTTAGGATGAAGACTAGTACTCCCTCCGATCCAAATTAATTGACACACACTTAAAGTTGTATTAAGTGTGTGTCAATTAATTTGGATCGGAGGGAGTAATTTCTTTGACAGACTGGCCGCAGTGACCTTGAGATTTTCAGGACCAAAAGCATCTCTTAAAAGGGCCAGCACCATGCTTCTCTTCCCGACCGACCGCGCACCTTCAAATATGAAATGGTTGCACTGGCGTTCAGTCACCTGGATGCAGTAGTTATGACAAAATTCAGTCACAATTCTTAATTCAACATGCCATCATAATGTGTCTACAATCAGTTCATCACCACATTCAAGTGCTTTGGATGCAGCAGTAATCACAAAATTCAGTAACAATTCCTGATTCAGCATGTCATCGCAATGTGCCTAAAATCAGTTCATCACCACATTCAAGTGCTTGGCTATAGTTTTACTAGTGACGACAAAGGAGTTCAAAGCAATGGCGTTTCGTGTAATGATTAAAGGGAGAGGGTGTGTGGCAACCATCCGGTGGAGATCATCGGCGATGGCCTTGTTGCAGATGAATTCCTCGAGTACAGTGGGCCGGTACCTGTCGGCCCACACGTACTTGTCCTCCTCCGCCGTCGTCGCCGCCGACGCTGTCGATTCCACGGATAGCTGCGGAGATTCCACCTGCGGCGACTTCTGCCTGCGCGAAACCCTCACCCAGATGTTTGCACCTCGCCCGACGGTGGTGGTGGTATCGTCTCTCCAGTTGCTCCCAACGCCGGCAACCACTTCGGTGGCCGCCACGGCACTGGCTTGGGGCGCCGGCGGCGGCGTCGGCTCTCGGCCGACGGCGGCGGCGTCCTCTATCTCCCTCAAAGGCCTCCTCGCGGCGACTCTCGCCGCGTCTGCGCGGTCCAGGCGTGCCGGTACCAGGATTGACGTGGGCGTGGACACTGACGACGGCCGAGGCCGCGGGGGCGTGGACGCGGACGACCGGCGAGACCGCGGGGGCGTGGACGCGGAAGACCGGCGGTGCCGCGGGGGAGTTGACGTTGGCGACCGGCGAGGCCGCGGGGGCGTCCGGGACCGGGACCGGGTGCGTGTGGGGGTGGCGGCGCCGCTCCTAGGGATGCAGGCGGTGCCCAAGCGGTAGAGCACGCGGGTGATTAGCTTGGAGCGCGGCTGCGGCGACCTGCCGCAGCCCGGGAGGAGGCGTACGGCGCGGCGCCGGGCCTCGCGCCGGCGGTCATCGGCGAAGGCCGCGGAGAGGGTGCGGCCAGTCGGCGAAGAGGGCCAGGCGGTCGGGGATGCGGGTGCCAGGGTCTCGATCGCCATGGTGGTTCTGACGGGGACAGACTGGGACGCGGCGATGTGGGGTGCATTGGCTCGGGGTGGCGGGAGGGAGGAGGTGATGGGAATCGGGAGGCGCCGGCCGGCGTGACCTGGCCGAGGAGAGGGGGAAGCTGGCGGGAGGATCAAGGTGCGGGATTATGCGGAGCCGGAAGGAACATCCCGTTTGATGATTAAACCCTTTTGGTTTAATATTTCCGGCGTCCCCTATCCGTCCATCTTGGCCGCAGTCGTGGGCTTGGCCGGCCGGCCGCCGCGGCGCGCCGATGGTTGGGTAAATCGACGGCGACGCTAGACTGAAACAACTGTTATCCCTGTTTCTTTTCGAAGAAAAAACTACTGTGAAAACAATTTTTGTTTCTAATAGCATCTCTATGGCATTGTTTCCAATAGACGACAATTTTTTCGGTGGAAGCATGTCAATTTTAGTAATTAGACCTTGAATATTTTTAAATTATATCATGAGAATTTCATTAATTACCCGATGGGAATTTTATTATGTAGCCCGTAAAAATTATTAAATTTTCCATGCCTTTCAGAAACAATCCCTCCTTGCAACTATTACAAAAAAATGAAGTTGGCAAAAAATAGTAAATTATATTATTATTTTGCAAAAAATGCCTATATAATCATTAGATACATTTAAATGTTTGGCCATGTTTCTAGATAAATTTTTCGAATTTAGAGCATGATAGCTTTTGTTTTTGTAGAGTTGTTTAGAGCTTATTATTTTTAGTGTGTGACATACATGTTTTATTATTTACTCATGACAATTTTGTGTTTTTAACTATTTAAAAAGTGAAACTCAAATATCAGTTTTAAGGCATAGAAAAACAGGGTTTTTTCCAACTTAAGGGGGGGCGTTGAAGGAACTTCTTGCAACGAAGGATTTTGTCCGATGGATTTTTCCGCCCCTAACGAACAATTTCTCCCCACCTGAAGTGCATTCCCGATTTGGTTTCAACATCATTAGGTTCATCCTCACTCTATGTACCGCCAGTTTGCATGTAGCGCATTGATATTGGACTGCCTTAATGTTAACTGTCAGTGAGAATGTTATCCTATAGTTTTTATCAGGTTTTCCACTAATTTGTAATATATATTTTTTGTTTTCTTTCACTTTTATTATATACTTGTATTCTTTTATTTTCGCCTTTTATGTTTTTTTTTTTTGCTTCTTTCTTTGATTTTCATTGGTTTTCCTTGAGGCTTTTTATATATAGTTTCCTTTTTCAACACATCTCTATTTTGCCATATACATTGTATAATTTCTATATATTAGGAACATTTTTTATACATGTTTGACATTTTTCAAATAAATGATCAACATAATTTAATATATTTTTATGTCTATTTTTCATACATGTTATATATTTGTGTATATATCTAAAAAAAATTATCTAGTTTTTGATTTTTATTTACATGATTAAGAATACTTAAACACATACTTTCTAATAATACAAAACATTTTTTAAATAAAATTAATGAATAAATGAAGAATCATAAAAAAATGAACTAGGAAATTGGTCCGACCCAATACTAGAGACTCTCGACCGGGGCTTGTTCAGGTAGGACCTTATTAGGTCTCGCATGAAGCGATACATAGTACTCGGCTGTGCGGTTTTTTTTTTTTTGAGAAATGCTCGGCCGTACTTGCGCACTGTGATTTCATTCTCTCCACTCTTACCGGCGTCCTCGTTACCCACAAATGAGCCCATAGTTACTTAGGAGTATCCATAAGAACCCGTTTAAGGAAAATGATTGTGTGGAAAACGAAGCTTTATCTAAGAATTATTTGAAGACGTTAGTGAATCTAAGAAAATTCAAAGAAAAAAATATTTATAAATATCTAAAGGACATAGTATGAAACAAGGGCAAAGATTGAATGAAGAAATAGCTCTCAATGGGAGGGGAAAATGCCTTGTTTCAAACTCCCTCGAGGTCTCTGCCAACAAATCGACTATTTGATCTGAGAGTTTTGATGCGACGGTAAAAAATCATACCCTTTTCTTTGTTGCGAAATATCCCCTTCCATATCAGAATATAAGATGTTTTTTTAATAATATCATAATGTTAAAAATCGTCTTATATTAAGTTACAAAGGTAGTAATACCACAAGACTGCTCGTGCAAATATCTTCATCTTGTTTTGAGACCGGAGACTATGAAGCGTGACGAATGTTGTAGAAGCGTAGTCTTCGCACACCAGGAGGCTACGTTTGCTTGTTCATTGTTGAGGTGGGGAATCAGAGAATCTCCAGTCGTTTGGCCCCTAGGGCGTTTTTCGGTGCCAAAATAGTGCCGCTTGGGGGACCGTCGATGCTAAAAACGCCTTGCGGGCGACTGACTACCCAGCCGCGGCCCCAGGATCGCCCCTCAGGCGCCGAGATTCGGCCCAGATTCAGCGCCGTTTGATTCAAATTCGTTTCATTTGGTTAAAACTCAGCGCAGAACAAGCAATTTCGGCTAAAACTCGACGCAAAACATACATTTTCGACGATAATTTTGCACAGAACATACAGTACAAATACATAGTTTGGCACAAATACTGAAAACATTATAAATCAAACTAGGCATTGCATTTGCGCTTCCATAGGTTCTCCACTAGATCCTGCTGCAGTTGATGATGCACTTGCGCGTCTCGGATCTCCTAACGCATATTGAGGTATGATGTCCAATCTGTCGGTATCTGGTGATCAACAACTGCAAGAGGTTCCTGGTAGAGATATGGTTCAGTGTCAAACACTGGCTCCTCTTTCTCGCTCTCAATGATCATGTTATGTAAGATCACACAGCAATTTATCACCTCCCACATCTGAGATTTCGATCAGGTCAGAGCGGTGTACCGGACAACAGCAAATCGAGATTGAAGCACACCAAATGCCCGCTCGACATCCTTCGTACAAGCCTCCTGGCACTTGGCAAAGTAGGAGTACTTGCCTCCTGGCACAGGGTTTGAAATAGTCTTTGCAAATGTTGACCATCTTGGATAGATGTCATCTGCTATGTAGTATCCCTTCTTGTACTGGTGCCCATCGACCTCGAAGTTCACCAGAGGAGCATGACCTTCAACAAGCCTGGCAAAGGCATTTGAGCACTACAGGACGTTGATTTCATTGTGTGTTTCTGGCATGCCAAAGAAGGAGTGCCAAATCCAGAGGTCATGTGTAGCAATTTCCTCAAGTACCACACTGCAGTTCCCTTTTGCGCCCTTGTACATCCCCTGCCAAGAAAATGGACAGTTCTTCCATTGCCAATGAATGCAGTCGATGCTTCCAAGCATCCAAGAAAATCCTCTTGCTTCATTATGCGCTAGGATCCTAGCAGTGTCTTCAGCATTGGGTGTTGTCCTCCAAACACCCCCACCACTGCTCTGCAAAACTTGTACAAACACTCAAGGGCGATGGACTCGGCCATGCGTGCATAGTCTTCCTGCATATCAACAGGAGCTTCGTATGCAAGCATTCTCATAGCCGTTGTGCAGTTCTGAAGTTAGGAGAATCCAACTGTTCCAGTGCAATCCTTCTTGCAAACGAAATAGATGTCGTACTTCCGGAGGGAATTCACAATCCGAAGAAATAGCTTTTGGCCCATTCGATACCGGCACCGGAATACCTTCTCGCCGTGCAGTGGATCATCGACAAATGTGACGCCCCCAAAATCAATCCTTGTACAGTAATCATACACGCAGGATACACGGCTGAGATTAGGGTGCCACGGTGAGAATATCAGAGCACAACACTTGTCGGGACCCGGGGTTAGCGTATGCAAGTACAGCTAAGACATAGTCATATGGAGAGCCGAGAACCGTACCCACTTGTCTAAGCAGACAAGGCCAAGCACAGAACGTTCTCGGAAAGTATCGTACGTGAGGGGCATCCCATCCAGGCCGGATGATCAACTGAGATGGGTCCTCATCATCCGCACACAAGTCAAATGATATGGGTGGTGAACTCCCATATTTAAAGACAAGTCGCGTCAACCATACTATCGACTATCTCAAAACTCTTACATAGACTTACTCCAGCCCGATCACTTAGTCGGGGTCTAGGGCGGGCTCGATCATACCACAAAGTGTGCACGAGACGGAGTCTCGAGCAATCGCATCGCGATGCCCCAAGCTGCACACATCTAAGGGCCACTTGGTGTACGAAAGACCGTCAGCCAGAACACAACTAAGGTCTCGAAAACCCATACAAAGACATGCATGTTATAAACATACACGCAGCACACATGCCTTGTATGAACAGCAGGTATCATTGCAATTCTCTACAAAGTGTACATATTTATTGATAACTCTTATAGAGTGCACACAGAGATCACATACATGTGATCCAACATTACATTACAAGCAGAAGCAAATTATGTCTGAGTACAGACAAGTTTAACAAATGGCTTAAGAAGTCTTATTTAAACACAAAGCCCTCCACGAGGGAACCAGTCGTCTGACTGGGACTAGACTAGTTGGTCTTCAGTCGTCCAGCTCGATGAAGAAGCCACCTTCGGGGTCAGTGGCATCATCTAAAACATAGATTAAGCAAACGTGAGTACAAAGTCGTACTCAGCATGACTTACATAGGAGCTATACTACTCATGCACATGTATCAAGGTAAAGGGAGGTGGGGTTCACTTGCAGAAGTGCCATCTTTGACTTGGCTAATCCTGAACTACGAGTACCAGACTTTGAGGTAATAAGCGTACACGAGTCCACTACTTTCTCCAACCAATACACCACTATGGTTCCTTCCTCGACTTCCCCACGAGGAAGCACGCCATAGCACTCACACTTATCTTGGTGTGTTTTAGAAGTATCCGGTTCAAGTTATCTAATAATCAAGCTAAGCTTTCCAAGCAGTCCATAACCGCGGACGCGGCTATTCGAATAGTTTTGTAAACCTTGCAAGGGTGTACCGCTACACACACATGACCATCATTTACCGCCTTTGATCTCGACACCATTCAAGGGGTGTCAGCGAGGATGCTCACCACAACTGTTACCTCATAGCCGATCTAGTCCGAGAAAGCCGCCTACTTGGGTTGGTTACCACAATCGTGAACCCGGCCGGTTTACCGAAGTGGACCCAAGTGATGTGTGTGTGGTGCATAAGCCGGTCTCGGATGAGCCGTTCTCTCACTTAGGAACCAGGCCACAGACCTACCATAACTCCGAACTATTGCGACATCTGGACATCGAAAGGGATGAGTTAGTAAGTTGAGAGGGGTCAGTGAGCCCAATGTGTGGTTGTACTCTTCATCTTGGATCACCACACAAGAACTCGTACTAGGGCGGTGTTCAACGAGACAACCCACCGTGTACTCCTACACAGCCTCTCATCGTTCACCTTGTATTAGGGTCGATTCACCAACACTTTTCTACCAACATCAACATGATCATTCCCATCCCGACTCACATCACAGTAACAACATGGTATCATACTAAGCATGCAATAAGCAGTAACATTGCAGGGGCCACATGATATCAAACAACTCCTACATTTGCTAGGATTGTGGTTTGCTTACTACTGTGACAAAATGATAGGTCATGCAAAGGAATGGGTTCATCTATGCGGTAGAAACGAATCATGGTGATCATCCTAAACAATGCATAAGCGAGACATGAGAGGGAAGTGGGATTTTATCGACATGATCAATGGGGGTTTGCTTGCCTTGCTGACGAGGTTCGGGTTCGGGGTCTTCAACGTAGGGGGTGACCTCGGGTTCCGGCTCCACGTCTATCAGCAACATGACAATCATAGGATCAACATAATGTACAATGCACAATCACATGAATAAGATTGAAAGGGTGATGTTCATGGTACTGATGTGTTGAGCATTCCATTTAAATGGAGTATATTGCAAATTGAATTGCAAATTCAAACTCCACATTTGAATTCAAATTAACCAAGTTGCATGTGACATAGTTTGATCATTTTGAACCTTTTGGAAATGTGTATGATATGCCTCTGATGTGTGATTGAAATGTAGCATGTTGCCATGGTTCAAGTTGCAAAAATATTTGATTTGAATTTGATTTAATTCCATTTAAATCAAATAGAAAATGCTACTGATCACATTTTAAAATCAACTCAAACAGAGTTGAAAGTTGCATATTTGGAAAGATAATTTTCTCCTGATCATTTTTCATATATTATTTGTCCAATTTGGAGTTAATATGAATTTTCTATGAATTTCCAAAATTTGGGGTATTTTCTGGAATTTCTGGAATTTCTTTAATTCAAATAATCTCTGGAAATTCATTTAAATTGATTTATTGCGCAAGTGCTGACGTCAGGGGGGGAGGCTGACATGTGGGGTCACCTTGTCAGTGACTGAGTTAAATTAACCCGTGGGTTAAATTAATCCAGTGGCTTAATTAAGCCACTGGGCCCACTGGTCAGTGACCCAGGGGGTCATTAGCCAGGTGCTTAAGGGCTAATCCACCGGCGGCTAACCGCCGGCGACTGGAGCCGCGGCGGCGACTCGCCGGAATGGCCTAGGGGCCACGGGAGGCCACGGGGAGGGCACCATCTTGCTCAGCATCGTCGTCCGCATCTTCTGGAGGCAACAGGGGGTCACGGGGTGGTCGGGAGCGACGACGGCGACGACTCCGGCGGCAACAGAACGGCGGCGAGGTCGTAGTTGAAGTTGTAGGGCACGGTTTGGGCTGAGCTCGCGTGTGTTCGAAAGCTAGAGTCACTGGGAGTCAAACGTGCGCGCTGGACGCGATGATGGGGCACAGGGGCGACCTCATCATCGTCCATGGCGGCAACGTGCTTCGGCATCCATGGCGAAAACGGATAGAGGGGTTGCGGGGTGCTGTAAGCTTAGGGGAAACTCTCAGTAGCTCACCGCGGTTAGAACGGAAGCAACGGCAAGCTTGGGGAGGCTTCAACGGCGGCGAATCGACGGCGGCGAGCTCGCGGGTCCGGCGGCGACGTGGAGATGATTCCGAGCGTCCGAGCTCGATTCCTTCTGCACGAAGACGAAGTCGAGGATGGCGAGGAGGATGGACAACACGACGCAGCTCGGAAACGACGTTGGCCACGCGGGCTTCAAGCTATGGCGACGGCGGCGTCCTGTTCTTCGCGGGGTTCAGCGAGAGAGAGGAGGATAGGCACTGGGGAGGGGGGGAATGGACGCACGGCGTCTCCAGCGTCTCCGTGGCGTCGCTAGAAGGCGCGGGAGGGGTAGGTGGCGTCTGGAGAGACGGCGACGTGCCCAGCTAGCTCGGTGGCATTCCACCGAGCAGCTTGGAGGCGCGGGACGGGGAAGAAGACCCCGCTGCCCCTGTGGGCCGGCTGGGCTGGGGTGGGCTGACTTCGCCTGGGCGCCAGGTAAGGATTTTCTGATTCTTTTTCTATTTTTCTTTTCTGACATTTGTTCTGTTTAGCTAAATAAAATAGCTAAACATTTTATTAAATGCTGAAAAATTTTATATGGCTTCATAATAAAATAGACTAGCCACTTATAAACTTTCAACATTTTTAAAATTCAAATAATTTGAATCTTAAATCAAATAGGGGTATTTCTTTAATTCCAAGGCACTGTTTGAATATTTGAAAAATCTATGAGCATGGGATGGGTCCCACATCACTTGATATGTGATCACACTCATTTATAAGACTTTTCAAAAATCTAACATGAATTTTTGGAGAAGATTTTTATCTGGCCTTTTGAATTAATTCATCTGGGGGGGGGTTCCTTCTCCCATTTTGATTTTGAAGTTGAAATCAAAGATTTCTTTTGAAAATTTGACATGATGCAAGGTTACTTTGATCCTAGCATATTACCTAACAGAGGGTTCTGACAACTCGCCCCCACTCAACAGAATCTCGTCCCGAGATTCAGAAGTCTGCGGGAGGAAGGTGGGGTACTCAGCACTGAGACGGTCTTCTCTTTCCCACGTAGCTTCTCTTTCAGAGTGGTGTGACCATTGCACTTTCAGAAACCTAATCTTCTGACGACGAGTGACACGCTCTGCGGAATCAAGAATACGAACGGGGTATTCTCGATAAGAAAGGTCATCTTGTAGATCAAGCGTTTCATGGTCGACTTCGCGGATGGGGTCCTTGAAGCAACGCCTGAGTTGGGACACATGGAATACATCGTGTACTCGGGAAAGGTGCGGGGGTAGTTCAAGTTGGTAGGCAACTTCTCCACGTTTAGCAATAATGCGGAAAGGTCCGATGTAACATGGGGCCAACTTGCCTTTGATACCGAAACTTTGGGTTCCCTTCAGAGGAGTAACCCGAAGATAAGCCTTCTCATCCAGATTGTAGCTCTCTTGCCTATGATGACGATCATAGTAGCTTTTCTGACGAGACTGGGCTGCTTTCAATTGATCACGAACAATGCGAACTTGCTCTTCTGCTTCCTTGATCATGTCCGGTCCAAAGAATTGTCTTTCACCGGTTTCCGACCAGTTTAGTGGTGTTCGACATCGTCGTCCATAAAGGAGTTCAAAAGGAGCCATGTTCAGACTAGATTGAAAACTATTGTTATAAGCAAATTCGGCAAATGGAAGAGATTTCTCCCAATTCTTTCCGAATGAGATAACACAAGCTCTGAGCATGTCTTCAAGAATTTGGTTAACCCTTTCAACTTGACCGCTAGACTGAGGATGGAAAGCTGTACTAAAGGAGAGATGAGTTCCCATAGCATTCTGAAAGCTTCCCAAAAATCTAGAGGTGAAAAGGCTACCGCGATCAGAATTGATTTCCAAAGGAACACCATGAAGGGATACAATTCTAGAGATGTACAAGTCCGCTAACTGGCTAGCAGTTATAGACTCGCGAACCGGAAGGAAGTGAGCAACTTTGGAAAGCCTATCTATGACAACAAAGATGGCATTGTTTCCTTTCTGGGTTCTTGGAAAGCCGGTGATGAAGTCCATACCGACTTTGTCCCATTTCCACTCGGGAACAAACAAATGTTGAAGTGTACCAGCAGGTCTTTGATGTTTTTCCTTAATGCGACGACAAACATCACATTCGGCAACAAATTGAGCAATGTCTCTCTTCATCCTAGTCCACCAAAATCTCTGGCGTAGATCTCGGTACATTTTTGTGCTACGGGGATGAATTGAGAGGGGTGTGTCATGGGCTTCCTTGAGGATGAGTTGCCTTAGTTCCTTATTCTTAGGTACTACCAAACGATTTTCAAAGAATACCGTTCCTTTGCTATCTGTGGAGAAACATTTAGCAACTCCGCTAGCAATGTTCTCCTTGATCCGGCGAACACCTCGTGCACGCCTTTGGGCAACTATGATTTGATCCTCAAGAGTTGGTTTCGCCACCAAGGTAGAAAGATAGCCATGAGGAACAATCTCAAGGTTGAGCTTGCGAAATTCCTCATGAAGAAGTGGTTGATACTGTTCTAACATGAGGTTGTTACAATACGACTTACGACTTAGTGCATCAGCCATGACATTGGCTTTGCCTGGGGTGTAAGAAATTCCTACGTCGTAATCTTTTATCAACTCAATCCAGCGTCTTTGCCTGAGATTAAGATCTGGCTGGGTGAAAATATATTTGAGGCTTTGGTGGTCAGAATAAATCTCGCAACGGTTACCAAGGAGGTAATGTCGCCAAGTTGTTAGGGCATGAACTACGGCAGCGAGTTCAAGGTCATGGGTAGGATAGTTCTCTTCATGTGGCCGCAACTGGCGTGAAGCATAAGCTACCACATGTCGATCTTGCAGAAGTATGCATCCTAACCCTTGCCGTGATGCGTCACAATAGATCTCGAAATCCCTTTTGGTGTCTGGAGGTGCAAGTACGGGTGCAGAAGTCAATCTTCTTTTTAGCTCTTGAAAGCTTTCCTCGCACTTGGGAGTCCATAGGAATTTCTTATCTTTCTTGAGGAGTTCAGTTAGAGGCTTTACAACTTTAGAAAAGTTCTCGACGAAGCGACGGCAATAGTTGGCTAGGCCAAGAAAACTCCTAACTTGCTTAACCGATTCAGGTGGAGTCCAGTCAAGGACGGCCTGAACTCTCTCGGGATTCACAGCAATGCCTTTTGCAGAAATCACGTGGCCTAAGTAGGTCACTTCTGGTAGCCAAAATTCACACTTGGAGAATTTAGCATACAGGCGATGCTCTCTAAGTTTCATCAATACCAGCCTTAGGTGTTCGGCATGTTCTTCTTCGTTCTTCGAGTATATAAGGATGTCATCGAGGTAAACCACGACGAACTGGTCCAAATACTCCATGTAGATCGAGTTCATCATGCGTGAGAAAGTGGCGGGGGCATTGGTTAAACCAAAGGACATGAAGGTGTACTCGTAAAGACCATAACGAGTAGTAAAAGCCGTTTTGGGAATGTCCTCGTTTCGGATTTTGATTTGATGATAACCTAATCTCAAATCCATCTTAGAGAAGACAGAGGATCCTGCAAGTTGATCATAAAGATCATTGATCCTGGGCAGTGGGTACTTGTTCTTTATCGTCGCTAAATTTAGCGGGCGATAGTCTACGCACATCCTTTCTGTTCCATCTTTCTTCGTTACGAACAGAACGGGGCAACCCCATGGCGATGAGCTAGGGCGGATGAAGCATTTCTCCAACAAAGCTTCCAGTTGGGTTTTAAGCTCAGCTAACTCACGTGGGGCCATTTTGTATGGGCGTCTAGAAAGTGGTGCGGTTCCTGGGGCAAGATCCACTATAAACTCTACACATATATCGGGTGGCATGCCCGGTAGCTCTTCAGGAAAGACATCCGGGAAGTCACGAACCACCGGAATATCTTCAAGTTCGGGAAGGGGAAGTACATTCAAGGAATGCACTTGGGTTCTTGTTCTGGGTGAGGTATAGTTGACTGTTTTGCCTGAAGGGTGGGTGAGTTTCACGGATTTGCCTTTGCAATCCAGGTAGGCATTCTGTCCTGATAGCCAATCCATGCCAAGGATGACATCAATGTCTAAAGACTTGAGGGCTATGAGTGAAGCAAGGAATACTAAACCCTCAATTGCAATCTGATTACCATGGCTTACTCTATTAGTTTGCCATCTTGACCCTGGAGTTTGAATAATCATTGGAGTGGACAATTCAACAAAAGATAACTCATGACGAAGTGCATAACTTTCCGACATGAATGAATGAGATTCTCCTGGGTCGAAAAGAACGGAAGTAGGAACAAAATTGACTGGGAGCGTACCAAGAATGACGTCAGTGGTGTCGTCAGTCTCTTCGGCGGCAATCTGGTTCACACGTCCACGAGTGGCGGGAGGAGCGGGTTTGGCGGTGTAGACCTTCTGGGGTGGCTTGCCACGACCATTGTTGTTGTTGTTGCCTCCGGCACGTGGTGGAGCATTCTGATGCTGGAGCTGGTTCTGGGGACACTCGCGAGAATAGTGGCATGCCTGACCACACTTGTAACAGGCTCCGAAAACAGTGCGTGGAGCTGGGTTGTTTGGTGGAGCTGGGTGGAACTGGGTTGGTGGACGAGGCGCCACATAGGATGGCCTCGGGGGGTTGTTCTGGCGGAACATGCTGTTTGGAATCCAGATATTGCGCTTCTGGGAGCTAGAACTGGATGAACCATCATCTCTAGGGTGTTTGCGGAAGTCGTTGGGGGTGTTCATGTCCTCTGCTTTGATGGCCTTGTTGACAAGGACCTGGAATGTGGCAAAGTCATGAAGATTGAGCTCACGACGGAGTCCAGTGTTGAGGCCGCGACGGAACCTCTCTTGTTTCTTGGAGTCGGTGGAGACTTCTTCGGTAGCATAACGAGCCAGCCGGTTGAACTCACGACTAAACTCATCAACGGTCCTTCTGCCTTGAGTGAGGTTGCAGAACTCCTCACGCTTGCAGTCCATGAGACCCTTGGGAATGTGGTGCTCGCGGAAGGACGTGCAGAATTCCTCCCAAGATGTAGGCGGTCCAACAGGACGCATATTCAGAAAGTTCTCCCACCAAGAGCTAGTTGCACCTTCGAGGTGATAGGTGGCATAGCTGACCTTGTCACCAGTTGCAACATGGCCTGCTTGGAGCTTCCTCTCGATGCTGCGAAGCCAGTCATCGGCGTCAAGGGGCTCGGTGGAGTAACTAAAAACCGGGGGATGAAGTCGGATGAAGTCGTTCAGGGACACCAACTCATTGCGCTGCTGAGTGGTGTTGCGATCAATGACTTCCAACAGGTGGTGAGAGTCTCGGCGGTTCCTCTCGACTTCCATCAGAACCTGTGCCATCGTGGGTGGGGGTGGAAGGTTGCCTTCCTCCTGATCATTCCCACGACCCTGGTTACGACCAACCTGGCCACGGGTTCCTTGAGACATCCTGAAGGTGAAAAACCAAAGTCAAACAGAGTTGATTGGGAGAGTCTAAACAAGGTATTGAAGTACTGGAAGGATTACAGAGCAAAGGAAGTAATCATCTTGACAACATGGTGATAAAGCATACAAGCCATATATTCACAAGCTGTCATACCAACCATACATCGTTTTAGTACAAGCACCGAGCTAATACAAACGTGATGAAGGTGATACATCCTTCAGAGGCACTCTGACTTCCTATACATTATTTATCTAAGCCTCTGGAACTTAGACACCTTGCGTACAATACACTAAGATACTACTACATCATCACTAAGTAAGACCACAGGCGGTCTCACTCATCTCCATCTCCATAGTAGTCCTCATAAAAGTTACCCGCGTATCCCGGTAGCTGGAGGTGACCATCGGAAAACACGGAGGCTTGTGGACCCTGATATCCATTTGGGCAAGGATGGGGCCTAGGTCCAGTGTAGGGTGGAAGCAAAGGACCACGGGGTGGAAAAATTCCTCCAATCTCGGGCCAAGCAACTCGAGAAGGCATCTGAGTCCTCACTGGGTAGATCGCATCATGCTCAACTGATCCAACGCTCACAAAGGGAGCCAAAAGTGTCAGTGCTCGATACAGACGAACACGAGTGGCGTGGAGCTCGAAACGGAGAGCGCGGGCATCACGATCTCTGTCACTAGCAAACCTAGCAGTCACCTGGAGTGCTGGATCCTCCGCAGAGTGATCTGAGTAGAGTCCGGTGTAATATCCCTCTTCTCCTGGAAGTGCAGCAGGGATATAGCGGAAAGAGGTCTCTCTCAGCAAAGTGTGCTCCTCTCTCAGTAGTGTCATACATGAGTATGCAGCATCCTGCACAGCCATGTTCTCGGTAACACCAATGCCATGTCCAAAGTGGATAGGCTGAGTGACTCCAACGTGGTGCGGATAGATCCGAACAATGCAGTGGAACTGGGTCTGGTTGAAGTCGTGGAACTTCTCCTCGACGGTGTACTCAGGGTACCATCGATATCCCACATAGGACATCATCTCGATCAACGTGGCGGGATGGCCACGCACACCGAGGCACCTGGTCAAACGAACAATCTGCCGAGGGGGAAGATCTGCCATCTGAAACAGAAAGGAGTTTGCAAATGCATCAGATTATGAGATAAACCTGGAATGACTCGGACAGCATAACGGCTGTAATTGTAGGAAATGACAATTTCTTCCAACATGGAAACAACACTTACATACGATGTAATAAAACAGGGAGCATAACCACTCTAACAAACCGATCACAACTTTCCTACGGCTATGAGGAAACAAACAACGAGATGTTCTAATCAGACAAAGGAGAGCCTAGTCCTATCTTCCCGTAGAACAAGATGAGGGTGACTCAGAACTCAGAACGAAGGGGTAAGGAGAAAAAAGAAGCCTTACGTTGTTCCCTTATATACCCAGAGTAACTATATAACTATAGAAGGCTAGACTCGACTTCGGCCAAGGCTACTAGTCCTACAGTCAGTCCTGCTCTGATACCAAGTCTGTCGGGACCCGGGGTTAGCGTATGCAAGTACAGCTAAGACATAGTCATATGGAGAGCCGAGAACCGTACCCACTTGTCTAAGCAGACAAGGCCAAGCACAGAACGTTCTCGGAAAGCATCGTACGTGAGGGGCATCCCATCCAGGCCGGATGATCAACTGAGATGGGTCCTCATCATCCGCACACAAGTCAAATGATATGGGTCGTGAACTCCCATATTCAAAGACAAGTCGCCTCAACCATACTATCGACTATCTCAAATTTTGACATGATGCAAGGTTACTTTGATCCTAGCACATTACCTAACAGAGGGTTCTGACAACACTAAAAACAAAAGGATAAACAAATATGTTACAATACCAGGGATCACGAGGATCTGAATACATAAGTCATACAAGCCATAATATCTGAGTACAGACATAGTTAGTCAAGTTTTGCCTTAAGAAGGCTAGCACAAATGACATCAGAGATACAGATCGAAAAGGCGAGGCCTCCTGCCTGGAATCCACCGAACTACTCCTGGTCAACGGGGAACTCGACGTCGTAGTAGTCTCCTCCGGGGTACTCCTGCTCCCGGGCTCCAACGTCGACTGCAGCGGCCGATCAGGCAAAGAAAAAAGGGGAAATAAAGCAAAGGTGAGTATCTAGCATACCCGCGAGTCTTACGTCTACTACTAAGCATTTATGCATGTATCAAATGGAAAGGGGAGGCTATATATAGTGGACTGCAAGATAGAAATCAGAATAAGGGTAAGAAGCTAGGCCTAACGAAGACTAGCATCTTCCGACGGGTCTTGCAGCATGAGGAGAGAATAGCCAACAGTTCATATAAAGCATAAAGTAACAATGCAACAGAAGTTGCTGCAGCATTGTATAATAATAAGTTGTAATAATTAGCAATGCCTCCGAGTTCACCTCCTCGACATCCCAGCGAGGAAGAAAACCCGGAACCATACAGTTTAATAATAATAGTTTGTAGTGATAAGATCCAGCTTCAGCATAGAGCGTCCTGTTACCGTGGACACGGCTATTCGAATAGATTAATCTTCCCTGCAGGGGTGCACTTGTGTTACACTACACACACGGATCTCCAGGGTGGCGGGAGCCTTGTTAGGAAACGCTCCACCGAGGCTATCCGACACTTCGTAGCCCATCTTTCAAACTCAACAGAGAGGTCATCAGCCGGTCTAAATCCTAAGTACGTCGGGCCTTGGACCCCAACCTGAATGTACTCCTGCACGAAGCGTGACTGGCCGGTGAAGTTAAATCAATTCCAAATAAGACACCACCGCGCGAGCAAATAAGACAACACCACTTCCCGGCAATCAGCCCGCAGTACTGCTGACGTCTGAAGAGTCCTCGGACAACACTACGAAGCAGAGGAGCCCATAACTCGTAATTCCCACGTGTAGGCAGCGCGTATAAGCCAAAAGGCTACTCAAGACATCCGCCAAACCATTTAGCATTTTAATTAACCTGCGTGACAACCGTTATCGTTGCCTCGACTTAACTAACACGCGGACAACGACAGCAACCAGGACCACCAGTACATCGGTGTCTGCCCTGTCGTCCCACCAAGTCTCTTCGGTTACCAACAAGGTGAACCGTCTCCTTACCTTGTCTCGCGTGTGCTCCTGGAGGAGCTCGACTTTCAGGGTTTGGTAACTCTCGCGGCCAACGATCAGGGGCCAAGCACACTGGTACACTGGTCGTACCCTCCTTGTCGTCCCGTCGCAATACCACTCGCGGGCACCGTTGGGTCGCCCGACTTCTTACCTGAAGGACAACCGTTGCTCAGGTACCTAGAGCGGCTATATAGAGTCAGCAACGAGTGGAGTACAAGGATCACTCCTCGTTAGCTCACACTTGAAGGTGGCTCGACAGAGCCGAACTAGGGGGCCTTAGACGGTGTCTGCATTGTACCGTACCTGTGAAGTTGTAATAAGTTGTATCCGCGTCACTCCCCTGAGTGAACACGACCCTCTATCTAATCCTAGCTAACAATGCACAGGGCTCACTGTTGAATACCATATATATAGTTATAGGCAGCATAGGATAAGGAAGGCACATCAAGGGGAGACAATGACAGGTTATGCAATTGAATAGGTAAGCAACGTAGCAGCAGCAGTAACAATGCCTAGTTCAAGAAAGTACGGAAAGGTAGGCGATATCTGGGGAAGAGAATGGCTCTGCTTGCCTGGAAGCTCGACGGTAGGGGTAGGGTCATCGACGAAGTAGTCGTACTCAGCAGCGGTGTAGTCGACGGCAGCAGCGGGGTCTACCGAAATTAAGGGGGGAAGAAACAGTAAATACAACCAATCATAAACAAACAGATGCATGACATGAAAGATGCAATGCTAACGGTGTTCTAACGCAGTGCAATGCACGTTGCCCGAAGCGGGAATTCATCCGTGGATGAACTGCCAGCTTCGGGTGATTATCGGACAGAGTGCCCGGAGGGGAAGGTACCATGCCGGAGGTGTCGTGGACATCCGACACATGTGAGGGCCGTGTATCCGGGTTAGTTGATCTATTCCGAACAACTTTCGTGTTCGAAATAAATTCATCCAGGTACTTAGTAGTACCGGACAATTTATCGGACAGTCGGTCCGGAGGGGGACGGTATGATGTTCGTTGTGTTAGAGGGGTGTGATAGACATACGGATAGTGTATTCGTATTCATTATATTTTTCTGATCAATTTTGATGTATAAAGTTTTTGAATCTGAACTACGGTTTAAAAGATATTGAATTACTAAGTTTAAATCATTTTTAAATCATTTACTGATTTTCTTTTATTATTTAATCCTAACATTATCCACAATTCTATCCAGAACAGCGCTGACATGTGGGACCCCATGTCATACACAGAGGGCATCTAAAACATTTTATTTAATCAAAAATTGCAGAGGGCCCACATGTCATTGACTAATCCTATTTCTATTTAATTTAATTTCATTACTGACAGGTGGGACCTAGTTGTAATAGACACAGGGTTAGTTAAACATTTTAATTAATCTCACAGGGCAGGGGCCCACATGTCATAGGGGGGAAGGTTTTTTCTCGATTAATTTAAACAAAAGGATTAAGGGGGGGCTGGGCCCATCTGTAGGTGACACACAGAGGGGGATTAAAGCTTAACTAAGCAGCTGACACGCGGGTCCTACATGTCATCCTCACGGGAACACGCCGGCGGCGAGGTACTCCGGCGACGTCACCGCCCACGCGATACAGAGCGCCATTTGGGGTGCCACTGGTTGCAGTCGACGGAGAGCTTCACGCCGCGTCGATCTGTGTCGACGGCTCGAGCTGGGACGCACGGGGGTGATGGCTATGACGAAAATGGCGGAATCGAGCTCGGGCACTAATGGCAGAACACAAACGGTGATGAAATCGAACGAGGGATGGCGCCAAATCGAAACAACGGTCTACCAGAAGCATGATGCTTCACTTGGCGCGGGCTAGGGTGCACTGTGAGCTCGGCTAGGACGTCCATGGCGGCGGGCAAAACACGGCCATTTGGGGCTTTCGGCTCGGGGCTAAACGGGCGTCAACGGGGAGTTGGGGACGGTGATATTGCTCACCCTGATCACGCTGACGGTGGCAGTGGGCTCGGGGACGAATCGGGGTGGCCGGAATCGCTCAGGAATCTCGCCGGAGCCGAAGAAGAAGAAGAAGAAGACGTCGCTCTCGTTGTAGTCGATCCCACCGCAATTCCAAGCGCACGCATACGAAGTCGACCACCGCACGCACGCCAAACACGTTTTTGTCCCACGGGGAGGTCAATGGCCACGGTCGCTCACCACGGCGGCCATGGCGGCTCGGTGGGATTTTTCCCCCGACGATGCGAGAGGAGGAGGAGGGGAAAATGGAAGCGGGGGTGTCCAGGGGGTAGCTGGGCTTGAGCTTATCGCCTCCGCGGCGGGAGGGAGCAGGTGGAGGGCGGGGCCGGCCTGGCAGCGGCGTGCCCGCGCTCGGCCGTCGTACGGGAGCAGGTGAGAGTGGGTGAGGAAGAAGACAAGGCGCGGGGTGGGCTGGGCCAAGTGGGCCGTCGCCCCGGGCGAGTTTTAAGCATTTTCCATTTTTCTTTTCATTTTGTATTCTGTTCTTTTCCTTTTGTATTGGTTTTAATTGCTTTAACATTTTTGTAAAATGTGTGACCTCGTCCATAATTAGGAGTGTATATTTTCAGAGTGCCACAAAAAGTTTAGGCTTAAAATAAAACCATTTACTATTTCTGTATAATATTCAATTGTCAAATGGTGCTGTTTTGCTTGGTGTTTGAATTGTTTGACTTTTCCAGAGGCATAATAAAATACCATAACCACATGGGCATGACCCACTGATTATTTGTGATTCAATAAAAGTGGTTGTATAATTTTTGGACAAGTTTTATTTGCAACATTATTTTTAATATCAATAAAAAGGCATTTTGGATTTGATTTGATTCAAATTTGATCATGGCATGATTAGCAACAATGATTGGCAACAGTAATTGTCATTAGCAAAAGGATTACTGTTACAGACAACTGAGGGTGTTACAAATCTCCCCCACTACAAGAATTCTCGTCCCGAGAATTTAGGTGGTAGCGAGGAAAAGATCGGGGTATTCATCGCGAAGGCGATCTTCGCATTCCTGATACGTCCAAAACGTATCTATAATTTATGCTTGCTCCATGCATGTTTTGTGTGATATTGCTATGATCTAGATACACTTTCATACACTTTTGATCATATTTGGAATAACCTATTAACTCAGTGCACCCCAGTGCCAGTTCCTGTTTTCTGCTGTTTTTCTATTTCAGTTTCCCCCCATATAAAAAGTGCCAGAAAAAATCCGGGAAAAATACAGGAAAAATCAACGTACAGGAAGCTTCAAGAAAAGCCCGGGAGGGGCCAGAGGGGAGCCAGGGGGCCCCGGCGGCCACCCGGCGCGGCCCCACCCCTAGCCGCGCCAGGGGGCGCCTGGGGCCCCTGGTCCACCTCTGGTTGCCCCCCTTCGCCTATTTATTCTCCGTCACGGGAAAACTCCAGAAGAGGAACCCTATTCCGCAAACTCGCCTCTGTTCCGCCGCCGCCACGCTTCCGAGATCGGGAGCACCAGAAGACCTCTTCCGGCACCCTGCCGGAGGGAGGATTGACCTCCGGGAGTCTCCTCTTCACCATGGATGCTCCCCGGACGTCTCGTGAGTAGTTTTCCTTGGACCATGGGTCCGTGATTAGTAGCTACGTGATGTTCTCCTCCCCTCTTTGATCTTCATTGTTTAGACCTCGTGAGCTGCCCTACATGATCGAGGCACCTTTGTAATATTTCTGCTGTTGCTATGTTGAGTTTGGAGGGATCTGATGGATTATGAGATTATGTTCAGATTGTGATAGAGTAATATATTTGGTTTTTATCTCTTATATTTTTGTTCCTAAGTAATTCTTGCATGTACTCTGTTGCTGTTTATTGCTTTGGCCAAGTAGTAGGTAGTGACTCCAAGAGGGAACGTTGTGCTAGATTGTGGGTTCATGCCCCCCGTTGACACGCTTGAGTGACAGAAACATGAGTCTAGGGGATGTGTTGTTGCCACAAGTGGGAAAACTACGATGCTTGTAACCGCGGTTACAAGGATTGTTTATTTTACGCAAAGTTCTTTTTAATGCAGTTGTCGTTTGCTTTGGGTTTACACTTTGGGTGGGGCTCGCAACTTAATACCAGCGAGATGTTCTGGATAGATATCTCAAGGTGGATGATTAGTAGTAGATGCAGATGGATTTCGGTCTACTTATTTTTGTGTACTGCCCGTGCTTTTGAGCCTATTCCTTTCTTTTGTAGCATAGTTAGCATTGCGGTGCGTTCATAATCCTGTCAATTGCCCTTCTGTAATTTGTTTACCTCGCATAGGAGTTTTATCGTCTTTTGGGAGAGAGACGTCACTAGTGAACATCACGTATCCCGGTCCATATCCTCATTACTGTTTCCAAGCTATATTTACTTTACTGCTTTTACTTGCTATCATTATCCCTTGCGTTTTATCCTTTGTGAACAACAAGACCGGAGAGATTGACAACCTCTCTGAACTTCGTTGGGAACAAAGTTATCTGTGTCTGTGTGCAGGTCCGCGTCAGTTGCGCCGCTGACACCTATTTATCATCTCTGGAGTCCTACTGGAGACAAACCTTGGTATCTTCACCGAGGGAAAACTGTTGTTGCACTACATCTCAAACCTTCCACTTGGGGTAACCAACGAAGGGCGAGAAGCCATCAATTCCCAGGTGGCTTCATCTTCAGAATGACTCGACCACTGGACTTTGAGGAACTTGACGGTCTTGTTGCGGGTTCGACGTTCAGACTGGTCGAGAATGCGGCTCTGATGTTCTTGATAAGTCAAGTCTTGTTGTAGCTCGATCATATCATGCTCCACTTCGCGGATAGGGTCCTTGAAGCAGCGACGGAGTTGCGACACGTGGAAGACATCGTGGACTTGGGAGAGGTTCGGCGGCAATTCCGATCGGTATGCCACGGGTCCACTCCTGGAAAGGATACGGAACGGGCCAATGTAGCGAGGAGCCAACTTGCCCTTGATACCGAAGCGATGAGTGCCCCTCATGGGAGTGACACGAAGGTAAGCGTATTCACCAAGTTGATACTCCATTTCCCGGTGTTTGCGGTCATAGTTGCTCTTCTGACGAGACTGGGAGGCCTTGAGGTTTTCTTGCACAACGCGAACCTGATCTTCAGCTTGTTGGACAAGATCCGGTCCGAAGTAGGGTCGTTCCCCAGTTCCTGACCAATTCAGGGGGGTTCGACATTTACGTCTGCATAGAACTTCGAAGGGGGCCATCTTCAAGCTAGCCTGATAGCTATTGTTGTACGAGAATTCCGCGTACGGGAGAGATTCCTCCCATTTCATGCCGAATGAAAGGACACAAGTGCGAAGCATGTCTTCCAGCACTTGATTGACTCGTTCAACTTAGCCTTGCGACTGGGGGTGATAAGCGGTGCTGAGAGATAGACGAGTCCCGAAGGCTTCCATGAAACTCTTCTAGTATCGTGAGGTGAAAAGGCTGCCACGGTCTGAACTGATCTCCAGCGGAATACCGTGGAGTGACACAATCCGGGAGATATACAAGTTTGCTAACTGACTAGCAGTGATCGTCTCCTTGACTGGCAGAAAGTGAGCAATCTTGGAGAATCGGTCGATGACGACAAAGATGGCATCGTTACCTTTCTGTGACTTTGGAAAACCGGTGACGAAGTCCATTTCGACTTTGTCCCACTTCCAATCAGGAGGAGGGAGTGGTTGCAACCAGCCAGCAGGTTTCTGATGTCCGGCCTTGACGCGACTGCAAACGTCACATTGAGAAACATAGCGGGCGATGTCTTGCTTCATGTAAGGCCACCAGTACCGTTGACGAAGGTCTTTATACATCTTGGTACTGCCAGGGTGGATTGACAAGGGAGAATTATGGGCTTCTTCCATGATATCCGGGCCACAGTTAATGATGGCCGGGCTCACAGGAACTACTAAGCGGCCCTTGAAGTACACATTATCACCATCATTGGAATCAATAGTAAAGGAGGAGGGCTTTCCTTCTGCGATGTCTTGCTTGATCTTCACAATGTCAGCGTCAAGAGGCTGTCTACTCTTGATGAGGGTGTCGAGGCTTGACTCGAGAACCAGGTTGTTAACGTAACCTTGAGGAACAATCTCGAGGTTCAGCTTGCGAAGCTCTTCATACATATGCGGTTGTTGTACCTGAACTTCAAGTTCAGAACAGTAAGCTTTGCGGCTCAAGGCATCGGCCATCACATTAGCCTTGCCAGGGGTATACGAAATATCCATGTTGAAGTCGGCTATTGTCTCGAGTCATCGTTGTTGCTGAAGATTCAGGTCTGGCTGAGTAAACAGGTACTTCAGACTTTGGTGGTCTGTGTAGACCTCGCAACGATTACCGACGAGGTAATGTCGCCGCAGCTTCAATGCATAAATTACTGCTGCCAATTCAAGATCATGTGTTGGATACTTGTCTTCGTGAGCACGCAACTGACGAGAGCCATAAGCAATCACTTTGCGCTCTTGCATTAGGACACAGCCTAACCCTTGACGAGACGCGTCGCAATGTATCACGAAGTCCTTCTGAGTATCGGGGGGAGCGAGCACCGGGGGAGAAGTTAGCTTGTCCTTGAGCGCTTGGAAACTTTCTTGACATTTATCTGTCCACTCAAACTTGACGCCTTTGTGAAGCAGACTAGTCAGAGGCCTGGCAATCTTGGAAAAATTCTCGACGAAACGGCGGCAATAGCTAGCGAGCCCGAGGAAACTGCGGACTTGCTTGACGGTCTTGGGGGGAGTCCAGTCAAGAATAGCCTGGATACGTTCTGGGGTGATGGCAATGCCATCCTTGGAAATCACATGTCCAAGGTAGGTTACTTCGGGAAGCCAGAACTCGCACTTAGAATACTTAGTGTAGAGTTTGTGTTCTCGAAGCTTCTCCAGTATAAGACGAAGATGTTCAGCATGTTCTTCTTCATTCTTGGAGTATATCAATATATCATCCAGATAAACCACGACGAACTTGTCGAGGTACTCCAGGAAAATATAATTCATCAATCTGGAGAAGGTGGCTGGAGCATTGGTTAAGCCAAAGGACATGACGGTGTACTCGTATGAACCATAGCGAGCAATGAAGGCAGTCTTCGGAATGTCCTCATCACGTACTCGGATTTGGTGATAACCGAACCTCAAGTCGAGTTTAGAAAACACCTTGGATCCGGCAAGTTGATCATACAGATCGTTGATCCGGGGAAGTGGGTATTTGTTCTGGATGGTGGCTTGGTTAATGGGCCGATAATCTTGGACCAATCGGTTTGTCCCATCAATCTTCTTGACAAAAAGCAAAGGTGCTCCCCAAGCTGAGGAACTGGGGCGAATGAATCCTTTCTGAAGTGCCTTGTCGATTTCCTCCTTAAGTTCAAGGAGTTCATGTGGCGGCTGATACGTCCAAAACGTATCGATAATTTCTGCTTGCTCCATGCATGTTTTGTGTGATATTGCTATGATCTAGATACACTTTCTTACATTTTTTTATCATATTTGGACTAACCTATTAACTCAGTGCACCGCAGTGCCAGTTCCTGTTTTCTGCTGTTTTTCTATTTCAGTTTTCCCCCATATAAAAAGTGCCAGAAAAATTCGGGAAAATTCAGATAAAAAATCAGCGTGACGGAAGCTTCTAGAAAAGCCCGGGAGGGGCCAGAGGGGGGCCAGGGGGGCCCAGGCGGCCACCCGGCGCGGCCCCACCCCTGGCCGCGCCAGGGGGGCGCCTGGGGCCCCTGGTCCACCTCTGGCTGCCCCCCTTCGCCTATTTATCCCCCGTCATGGGAAAACTCCAGAGAAGAACCCTATTCTGCGAACTCGCCTCTGTTCCGCCGCCGCCGCGCTTCCAAGATCGGGAGCACCAGAAGACCTCTTCCCGGCACCCTGCCGGAGGGAGGATTGACCTTCGGGAGTCTCCTCTCCACCATGGATGCTCCCCGGATGTCTCGTGAGTAGTTTTCCTTGGACCATGGGTCCGTGATCAGTAGCTATGTGATGTTCTCCTCCCCTCTTTGATCTTCATTGTTTAGACCTCGTGAGCTGCCCTACATGATCGAGGCACCTTTGTAATATTTCTGCTATTGCTATGTTGAGTTTGATCGGATCTGATGGATTATGAGATTATGTTCAGATTGTGATAGAGTAATATATTTGGTTTTTATCTCTTATATTTTTGTTCCTAAGTAATTCGTGCATGCTCTCCGTTGCTGTTTATTGCTTTGGCCAAGTAGTAGGTAGTGACTCCAAGAGGGAGCGTTGTGCTAGATTGTGGGTTCATGCCTCCCCGATGACATGCTTGAGTGACAAAAACATGAGTCTAGGGGATGTGCTGTTGCCACAAGGGGGAAAACAACGGTGCTTGTAACCGCGGTTACAAGGATTGTTTACTTTACGCAAAGTTCTTTTTAATGCAGTTGTCTGTTTCTTTGGGTTTACACTTTGGGTGGGGCTCGCAACTTAATACCAGCGAGATGTTCTGGATAGATATCTCAAGGTGGGTGATTAGTAGTAGATGCAGATGGATTTCGGTCTACTTACTTTGGCGTACTGCCCGTGCTTTTGAACCTCTTCCTTTCTTTTGTAGCATAGTTAGCATTACGATGCGTTCTTAATCCTGTCAATTGCCTTTCTGTAATTTGTTTACCTCGCATAGCATTTTTATCGTCTTTTGGGAGAGATACATCACTAGCAAACATCACGTATCCCGGTCCATATCCTCATTATTGTTTCCAAGCTATATTTACTTTTCTGCATTTACTTTCAAGTTGCTAACATTATCCCCTTGGGTTTTATCATTTTTGAACAACAAGACCGGAGAGATTGACAACCTCTCTGAACTTCGTTGGGAGCAAAGTTATCTGTGTCTGTGTGCAGGTCCGCGTCAGTTGCGCCGCTGACACCTACTTATCATCTCTGGAGTCCTACTGGAGACAAACCTTGGTATCTTTACTGAGGGAAACTTGTTGCTGTACCGGATCACGCCTTCACTTGGGGCCTACCAACGAAGGGCGAGAAGCCGTCATCAGCGGCATCTTGTAAGGGCGCTTGGCAATAGGAACAATGTCTGGCTTCAAGTCGATGACGAATTCAACCTCTCTGATTGGGGGTATTCCCGGAAGTTCTTCGGGGAAGACGTCGGGGAAATAGCGAACGACTGGAACGTTCAAAGCATTCATCATAAATATCTGTGTTTCAGCATTACGGGTAATTCGGGTGGTGTGTTTAACAATCTCGCCGGAGGGGTGAAAAAGTTGGACAGACTTGGTGCCACAATACAGTGCGGCATCGTGAAATTTCAACCAATCCATTCCCAGAATGAGGTCTATGGTGGAAGACTTCAGAACGATGGGGGAAGCACGGAATTCAATTCCTTCAATTTCAACGGTGGTTTCGGGCACGATCTTGGAGGTGTGGCAATGGCCTATCGGGGTGCGGACAACCATCAGTGGGTTCATCTTTTCTAGCGTAAAGTTATGCGACAATGCAAATGCTTCCGACAAGAATGAATGCGATGCTCCTGTATCAAATAAAACAGTAGCAGGTACGGAATTAACGAGAAGGGTACCCATCACGGTAGCTGGTTGTTGCTGAGCTTCTTCAACATTGATGTTGTTAGCATGTCCACTAGCATGAGCAGCAGACCCGGTATTATAGTTGGGGGTCCTGTTGTTGCCACGACCATTTCCGCGGCCAGCGGGGTGAACTACCAGTTGCTTCTGTTTCAGGGGGCAATCCCTGGAAAAATGCCCAGGTTGGCGGCACGTGAAGCATAATCCATCCTGAGGAAGAAGGGGTGTAGCATTGGGTGGTGGAGGCAGAGCTCTTGGCATCTGCGGTGGCGGAGGCAGACGGGGTGCAGCATAAGACGGCCTTGGAGCAGGTACAGGTGAATGGGTCACACTGGTAGGGAGCCAGATACGACGCTTCTGCGTTGCGCCCGAAGATGAGCCAACGTCACGATAATGCTTCAGAGAGTTCTTGTGCTCCATCTAGGCAGTCTCGACGGTGATAGCCTTGTTCACCATGGTGGCGAAGTTGGCAAAATCATGAACGGCAAGAGTGTAACACCCTCGCTGTCAGTGAACAGTAATCATGGTTACTGTTCATCTCTACTGTTCAAAACTTTTGTCTGATCAACTGGTTCGGTTCAAATTCAAATTCTCCTTTAATATTGTTGCAAGCAAATATGAACCATGGACCTTGATCATCATTGGCCAACTAAAGTCCAAGCCATTTGAAATAAAATTCAAACAAACCCAAAAAATGCCTTTTGATGAATATTAAAAATATGGTGATAATAAATCTTTTCCAAAAATCTTGGAACCACTTTTATAAAATCCCAAATAATCATTGGACCATGCCCATGTAATCATTGGTATTTATTGGGCTACTGAAAATTGTAAACAATTAATAACAGTAGCAATTCCAGGCCAATTGCTCATTTAATAATAAAATAAATTAGAAAAAGAGTTTAGAAAAAACCCTAAACTTATTGTGGTACTCTAGGAATATGCTCTACTAATTATGGAACCAAAAATGGCATTATATAAAAATGCCTAAGCCATTTAAATAAATGCTAACAGAAGTTTAACAGAAAAGAAAAGAGGAAATATATATATATATATATATAACTAAACCTATCTCTCGCCGCAGGCGTAGCCCACCCCCGGCCCAGCCCCCTCCCCTGTCTTCTTCTCCCTCCCCGCTCTGTTCATCACGTGCCGCACGGGGGCACGTCGACGCCGGGCACGCCGGCCCCTCCCCCCACCTGCCCCTTGCCCCCCACCTGCTCTGGGTGGATAAGAGCACCCCCGAGACCCCCGCAGCCCTAACCCTAGCACCCTCCCAGTTCCCCTCCCTCTCCCTCGCGCTCTGCCTCCTCCCCGCACGGGAGCCGCCGCGTCCGCCGTCGCCGCGTCGCCACGGTGGTCGTGGCCAACGGCCACACCGGAGCGCGCCAAGCCGTCCAGGAGGTTCCTCGTTGTCGCCTTCATCTCCGAGCAGGAGGAATCGAGCCAGATGTCGCAGCACGAAGCACATCGACGTCGTTCCCATTTCCCGCCGCCGTCACCCTCGCAGAGAAATTCCGACCGCCACTCTTCTCCATCGAGCAAACTGCCACCCCTACATGCTCCTGGTGAGCTAGGCCACCGCCGCCCACTGCCCTCTCCCCCTCCCTCTCACCGTAGCTCGCGCAACCCTCAGCCATGGCCACCAGGAGTCGCGCTCGCGCTCGCCGCGTCCAGTGCGCGCCATGGCCACACCCCGCACGCCCTGGCCTCGCTTTGGCCGCGCACTGCATCCCCTGGGTCGCGCCCCGGCTATGCCTTGCGCATGCTCGCAGTCGTGCGCCCACGCCGCGGTCTTCGAGCTCGGCCGCCATGGCCGCAGCCCAAGCTGGCGGCGCTCTGCCTGCGCATGGAATCCCCTGGCCACGCCCCTCTCGCGCACGCACACCTGTGTCGCGCCCGAATCCCCCCCTCGTCGTGCCTCCCTCGCCGGAACGGACTCGCCGGCGTCGACCTCGCCGTAGTGAGCGCGCCTGTGAATTGAACCGTGGGGTTAATCCCCTGTTAGCCTAAGTCTCACCCCTCTGAGTCTATGACCAGTGGGGCCATACCCCCTTAATTGTGTGTTAATTAAATGAAAGGAAATAACCCCCCTGAGTATGACAGATGGGCCCCAGTCCTTTAAATTTAATTAAAAAGATTAATTAGCACTGTGTGACTGACACCTGGGCCCCACTGCCTTTTTATTAATAAAAATGATTTGTAATTGTTTAGTGTATGACATGTGGGTCCAGGGGTTAATTAAATTTGATTAAATGATTTATTAAAATGTGAGGCTGACTAGTGGGACCCACTGGTCAGGTTTTGACCAGTCAAACTGTTGTGGATAATGTTTCTGTTAATAATTAAAAATGATTTAGAAAATGATTTAAATTACTTAAAACTTTAGAAAATCATAGAAAATAAACCGTAGCTCAGATCAAAAAAGTTTATACATAAAAATTGATCAGAAAATTATAACGAATATGAATACGCTATCCGTATGTCTGCCACACCCCCCTAACGCATCGAACATCGACACCCCCCTTCCGGGCTGTCTGTCGGTAATTTCCGGTACCGATAAAAATTGCCCGGATCAAAATACTTTGAATACGAAAGTTTCTTAGAACGGATCACCGAATACAAATACGATAACCATACCTTCACCACACCCCTCTAACCTACCGAACATCGAAACGTCCCCCCTCCGGAACGTCTGTCCGATGAATTGTCCGGTACTGTTAAAAGTACCCGGATGAATTTATTTCGAACACGAAAGTTGTCCGGAATGGTTCCACTAACACGGATACACCCCCCTTATCTTTGTCGGATGACCACGACACCTCCGGCATGAACCCTTCCCCTCCGGACACCCTGTCCGGTAATTACCCAGAGCCGGTAGTTCATCCCCGGATGAATTCTCGCTCCGAGCAACGTGCATTGCACTGCGTTAGAACACCGTTAACATTTCATCTGTCATGTCATGCATATGTTTGTATATTATTGCCGTGTATTTACTGTTTCCTTCCCCCTTAATCTCCGGTAGACCCCGCTGCTACCGCCGACTACACCGCTGTCGGGTACGACTACTTCGTCGACGACCCTGCCCCTACCGTCGAGCTTCCAGGCAAGCAGAGCCATTCTCTTCCCCAGATATCTCCTATCTTTTCCGTACTTTCTTGCACTAGGCATTGTTACTTCTGCTGCTACGATTATAATCCTACTCAATTGCATAGCCTGCTTTTGTCGCCCCTTGATGTACCTTCCTTTATCCTATGATGCCTGTTATAATTATGCATATATTCAGCAGTGAGCCCTGCGCATTGTTAGCTAGGACTAGATAGCGGGACGTGATCACTCAGGGGAGTGAACACGGATACAATATATAACTGTTGTAGGTACGGAACAAAGCAGACACCGCCAAAGGCCCCTATCTGGGTTATGCCTAGTCACCTCAAGTGTGAGCTATCCAGGAGTAATCCTTGTACTCCACTCGAGGCTGACTTTGTCTTGCCGCCATAGGGTCCTGGACAGCGGTTGTCCTTAAAGGTAAGAAGTCGGGCGACCCAACGGTGCCCGCGAGCGGTATTGCGTCGGGAACGACAGGGAGGGTACGACCGACGTTACTGGCGTGCTTGGCCCCTGCTCGTATCTCGCGAGAGTTACCAAACCACGAAAGTCGAGCTCTACCAAGAGCAAACGCGAGACAAGGTAAGGAGACGGTTCACCTTGTTGGTAACCGCAGTGACTTGGTGGGACGACAGGGAAGGCACCGATGTACTGGTGGTCCTGACTGCTGTCGTTGACCGCGGGTCGGTTAAGTCGAGGCAACGATAACGGTTGTCACGCAGGTTAATTAAAATGCTAAATGGTTCGGCGGATGACTTGAATAGCCTTTTGGCTTGTACGCACTACCTACACGTGGGACGAGGAGTGTGGGCTCCCCTGCATCGTAGTCTTGTTCGAGGGTCTTCAGACGTCAGCAGTATCGCGGGCTGATTGCCGGAAAGTGGTGTTGTCTTCTCTTGCTCGAGCGGTGTATTTGTATTTGATTTGATTTTGCTTCACCGGCCAGTCACGCACCGTGCAGGAGTACGTTCGGGTTAGGGTCCAAAGCCCGGCGTACATAGGATATAGTCCGGCGGATGACATCTCTGTTGATTTCCGAAGGATGGGCTACTTTGTGTCGGATAGCTTTGGTGGAGCGTTCCCTAACAAGGTTCCCGCCACCCTAGAGATCCGAGCGTCGTAGAGTCACGCCAGTGCACCCCTGCAGGGAAGATTAATCTATTCGAATAGTCGTGTCCACGGTAACATGACGCTTTATGCTGAAGCTGGATCTTACCACTAGAAACTATTACTATTAAACTGTATGGTTCTGGGTCTTCTTCCTCGCAGGGAGTCGAGGAAGGGAACTCGGAGGCATTATTATTATTAATCATTACAACTTACTATTATACAATGTTGCAGCAACTTCTGCTTCATTGTTACTTTATTGTTTTATATAAACTGTTGGCTGATTCTTACCTCATGCTGCAAGACATCGTCGGAAGATGCTAGACTTCGATAGGCCTAGCTTCTTATCCTTATTCGTATTTCTATCTTGCTGTCCACTATATACAGCCTCCCCTTTCCGTTGATACAAATGCATAATGCTTAGTAGCGGACGTAAGACTCGCGGGTATGCTAGATACTCACCTTTGCTTTATTTCCCCCTTTATGTTTTGCCTGATCGTCCGCTGCAGTCGACGTTGGAGCCCAGGAGCAGGAGTACCCCGGAGGCGGATACTACTACGTCGAGACCCCCGCTGACCAGGACCAGGAGTAGTTTCGGAGGCTCCCAGGCAGGAGGCCTTGCCTTTTCGATCTGTATCTCTGATGTTATTTGTGCTAGCCTTCTTAAGGCATAACTTGACTAACTATGTCTGTACTCAGATATTATGGCTTGTATTCGGGTCCGCGTGACCCCCTTTATTGGAACATATTGGTTTATCCTTTTGTGTCTAGTGTTGTGCTGTGATATTCTCACCGTGGCACCCTAATCTCAGTCGTGTACCCTGCGTGTATGATTACTGTACACGGATTGATTTTAGGGGCGTCATCCGGCAACCTCATCAGTGAATACAATTGCATTGAAGATATATATCCAGGAATGTATGCAATTGCTTCCAATGACCTATGACTTAGAAAATAATAACCACCTGCAAGATAGAAGATACGAATCAATACTTGCAAGCAAGGGGTTATTAAAACTTAAGTGTAGCACAGGAGTAGCATGACCGAAGTAAAACTTAAGTTACAACCCAATCGAAGATAATGGAATGTTTGTTGTAGATTAACCAAACGAAGCAAAAGCAAATAGCAAACCCTTTCCCCGATGCAAAGCTAACTCATCGATGCCCTCATTCTCCCCCTTTTTGTCAATGATTGGACAAAAGGTTGAGAAAAGGTTCGAGAGATCTATTGCGCGGCATCAGCACCCTGAGAACCCGACGAAGCTGTGCTTGACGAAGACTCATCCGACGAAGACTGGTCGCCGGAGGATTCTTCTTCGGAAGAGGATGTAGGAATAGCTTTGTGGCGTGTCTGAGTGATGAGGTTGATGTCGAGGTCGCTGTCGTCGAGGCCGTCGTCGTCCTTGGAAGTGATGGAGTCATTCTCGGAGACGGTATCAGGCCGGATGGGTTCAGGTTCGTTGACGAAGAATACTTCATCAATCTTGTGCAAGGGAGGGATCTTCTGATTCGGGCAGTCCACTGAGTCATCACGAGAAAAGTTTCGCTGGAGGTGCGGATACTCTTTGTAGATGCGATCTTTACGAAGGCCTTTGACAGAGTTGAATTTCCGGAGCCCCTTCCAGGAATGGGGTTTGAGAACACGCAAATACTGATTGTTGTTAAGTACAATGTTGCCAACTCTGTTGATCTCATCAGCAAGGAATTGCATTTGGCGCTGATTGGCTTCAATGTAGTTTTCAAGCATTTGCTGCGATCGAAGGTTAACTTCAAAATGATGGCAGTCTTTCTGGAACTTCTTGGATAAGTTTCGCTCATTGACTTCATGGCGTACACCAACATATGTGGCAAATGGATCATTGGGTTTCCTCAGCAATTCCAAAGAGTCAAGCACTGGTGGGAGGAAAAGCTTCGGATGATGGCGAGCCACAAAGTCTTCATTCCAACCATAGTTACAAACAACTTGCAGCCAGGGAGCATAAGGTTTCAGTGTGAAAGGTAGCTCTGCTGCATGAACCAAGTTCCTGATGAAGCAATCCTCAAAGTCAAATATGAGACCATGTGTGAGCTTCATAATGGCATGCCTTGTCTCTGGATAAATGTTCGATTCTTCCGAAGCAGTACTCAAAGGGATCAATGAGTTGGACAAGATGTAGAACCAAGTCCTTGAAATGAAGTTCAAATGCTTCGGGCGAATGTTTTCAGGAATGTAGCTCGCAGTGACTTCAGGGTCCAACAGAGTAGCAAAGTCTTCGTCAGTCAGATCAGATTCTAAGTGAATCTTTTCGGGGACTCCAGAATGCCTTGGTATATTGACAATTTCCATGAATTCAGCAGAGGACATCCTGAAGACTTTGCCTTGTATCATCCATTCCAGCGTCCAGGAGCTGGGTTCATTTGCTTCACCAGAAACATAAAGAGTTGCGTAGAATTGCTTGATAAGTTCAGAATTGAAGGGAGTGCTCAAAGCAAACAACCGAGTCAAATTATGATTCTCAATGGTTTCGGCGACGTTCTGAAAGCAAGTGGCAGTGGAAAGACTTCGCATATCCAGAAATTTATGCCTGAACAGAACTCCTTGCTGACAGAAGACTTTGGTGTATAAGATTTGCTGTTCTGCAGTCCAAAAGCGAAGATCATCTGCAGTGCGATCTGAAGCATATGGACTGACACCAAAGAAACGGAGAGAGAGAGGGTTCCGGGGAGATGCGAATGAGGAGGTGGGATGGATTCGTTGGGGTGGGATGCCTTATATAGGCCGGTCTGACAGGAGCTGTCAGATCAGATCGAACGGCCCCCAGCGACTGTCTCTCCGGATTCTACGGCGATGATTTCGTGGCGAATCGCGAGAAAATCTCAACGACCCGGATTTGATGGGATCTCAACGACCGAAGAATAAGTCCTCGACTTGAGTAAAACTTCGATGAGAATTGGAAGCATTTGATTCGGAACTCAATGATGTTCGAAGAAAATGTTTTCCGTTTCAATTGTGCTCAACCATTTTGGACAGACAGAATAAGAAAGAAAAAAGAAACAGAAAGGGTAGGGTCCGAAACTTATCACCTCGAAGAAAAGAAAAACAAACGAAGCAAAAGGTGATAAGCATAGAGGACTAAAACCAAGCGAAATAAAAATAAACTAAACGAAGCAAAAACAAACAACGAAACTAAATAGGTGAGTAATGAGGTAAATGAATATATACAGAAGTAAAAAGGTTCGGTCTTACAGTACATGTCGTGAGTCCAATATATTGAGCTCACACCTTACGTACAGAACCTTTTCTCATCCAATGGTTTCGTGAATATGTCTGCTAGTTGATCTTCAGTTCTGACATGACTAATAACAATATCTTCACGCTGAACATGATCACGAAGAAAATGATGGCGGATGTCAATATGCTTCGTGCGAGAGTGTTGTACAGGATTGTGGGCAATTTTGATTGCACTTTCATTATCACATAGGAGTGGAATTTTCTTCACATGAATGTCATAATCCTTCAGCGTTTGCTTCAGCCATAGAATTTGAGTACAGCATGACCCAGCAGCAATGTATTCGGCTTCAGCTATAGATATTGAAACATAGTTTTGCTTCTTTGAAGCCCAACACACAAGTGATCTTCCAAGGAAATGACAAGTCCCTGAAGTCGATTTCCTATCCACACGATCACCAGCCCAGTATGAATCAGAATAGCCAATAAGATCAAACTGAGCTCCCTTGGGATACCACAACCCCAAGGTAGGTGTGTGAGCAAGATAACGAAGAATTCGCTTTACAGCAGTATGATGTGATTCCTTTGGATTTGCCTGAAAGCGAGCACAAATACATACTGAAAGCATAATGTCAGGTCTAGATGCACAAAGATATAAAAGAGATCCGATCATAGACCGATATTTCTTCTGGTCGAAGGCTTTGCCCTTCTCATCTGCATCTAAGAAGCCATTGATAGGCATAGGCGTCTTAATAGTTTTGCATTCAGTAAGACCAAACTTCTTCAGGCAATCCTTGAGATATTTTTCTTGAGAAATAAAGGTGCCATTCTTCTGCTGACGAATTTGAAGTCCAAGGAAAAACTTCAATTCACCCATCATAGACATCTCATATTTCTTCGACATCATTTTGGCAAATTCTTCGCTGATTTCAGTGTTAGTGCATCCAAAAATGATATCATCTACATATATTTGACATACAAACAAATCACCATTATAAGATCGAGTGAAAAGCGTTGGGTCAGTGGTTCCTGGTTTGAAGCCTTTCTTCAGAAGGAAATCCTTCAATGTGTCGTACCAAGCACGAGGTGCTTGCTTCAACCCATAGAGGGCCTTGTGTAACCTACACCATGTCGGGTTTCTTCGGGTCTTCAAAACCTGGAGGCTGCATAACATACACTTCTTCCTCGATTTCTCCGTTAAGAAAAGCACTTTTCACATCCATTTGATAAAGCAGAATACCATTGAAATTTTCAAAAGCAAGCATAACACGAATGGATTCAAGACGAGCAACTGGAGCATAAGTTTCACGGAAATCAATACCTTCGATTTGGGTGTATCCTTGTGCTACCAGTCGTGCTTTGTTTCTTACCACTATACCGTCTTCATCTTGCTTGTTGCGAAAAATTCACTTTGTACCAATGATGTTGTGCTTCAAGGGATCAGGTCTGTCAACTAAGGACCAGACTTTGTTTCGCTCGAACTGATTAAGTTCTTCGAGCATAGCAGTTAACCAATCTGGATCCTTCATGGCTTCATCAAACTTTGAAGGTTCTAGCATGGAGACAAACGAAAAGTTTCCACAGAAGTTAGCCAAACGAGTACGAGAGCGAGTTGTGGGACGACCTGGTTGATGAATTTCTTCAAGGATCGAATCAACATCAGCTCTTCTTCGAACTCGTGATAAGGTTGAATCATTAGCTTCAGGCTCAGCTTCAGCTTCAGGATCTGCTTCACCTTCAGCTTCAGCATTTCCTTCGGGATTAGCATTTCCTTCGTTCCTTTGTTCTTCTTCGTCCTGTTCATCATTAGCTTCAGGATGTTGATCTCCAGCGCCCCGGGCTATGTGTGGGAACATTTGACCATCATCATCCCTATTAGCTTGACAAGCATTGGCTTCAACAGGGCAAATATCTCCAATAGCCATGGACCTGATCACTTCATCAAGAGGAGGTTCATCTAGATCATGAGGCAAATGCTCTTTTTGGGAGCCATTAGTTTCATCAAACCTCACATTCACAGTTTCCATAACTTTCCCAAAGTGAGAGTTATAGACTCTGTAGGTGTGAGAGTTTGAGCCATAACCTAAAAGAAAACCTTCATGTGCCTTAGGGGCAAATTTGGAGCTATGATTCATATCTCTAATAAAGCATGGAGCACCAAATACCCTAAGGTACGAAACATTTGGTTTGTTACCAGTGATAAGCTCATGTGAAGTCTTCTTCAGAAATTTGTGAAGGTAAACCTTGTTGATGATATGACAAGCTGTGTTAATTGCTTCGGCCCAGAACCTAATAGGAGTCTTGTATTCAGAAAGCATGGTTCTGGCCATCTCAATGAGAGTTCTATTCTTCCATTCGACAACACCATTCTGTTGAGGTGTATAAGCAGCAAAGAACTCATGAGTAAAACCATGATCATCAAGAAAATCTTCAATATGAGTATTTTTGAATTCAGTTCCATTATCACTTCGGATATGCTTCAGAGATAATTCATATTCTGTTTGAGCTCTCTTAGCGAATGACTTGAAGATTTCAATAACTTTGCTCTTGTCATCCAAAAAGAAAATCCACGTATAACGAGAGAAGTCATCAACAATAACTAGACAATATTTGTTTCCTCCCAGGCTTGCATAATTTTGAGGACCAAAAAGATCCATATGAAGCAATTCAAGAGGACGAGTGGTAGTCATGATAGTCTTCGCTGAATGATGTTTCTTCGTAATTTTACCAGCTTCACAAGCACTGCAGAGACGATCCTTGTCGAATTTAACTTCGCTAAGGCCAATAACATGATTCTTCTTCACTAAGTTATGAAGATTTCTCATCCCTGCATGACCAAGTCTTCGATGCCATAACCAACCAGATGAAGCTTTTGCCATTAAGCATGTGGATACAGCAGGGCCCGAAGAAAAATCAACAATGTATAAGTCTCCTTTTTGGTAACCCTCGAAGACAAACGCATAGTCATCCTGTGAAAAGACAACACAACGCGAAGCAGAAAATAGAACAAGCATACCCATATCGCATAACTTTGAAATAGACATTAGATTATATCCAAGGGATTGGACTAGCATAACCTTGTCAATGTGCTTATCTTTCGATATGGCAACCTTACCCAAACCTAAAACTTTACCCTTGTTGTTATCACCGAAGGTAATGTACTTCTGAGAAGAGTGAGATAATTTTTCTTCGGTGAATAACTCCTTGTCTCCGGTCATGTGATTTGTGCAACCACTATCCATGACCCATTCGGATCCACCGGAGACATAGCCCTGCAGAAGAATTAGTTCTTCTTAACCACCCACAAATGAGCAGGTGGCTGAGAAGATGTTGAAGCACTGGTTGAAGCAATATTAAAGCGAACAGGAGTGTATTGCTTCGGTGTACCATCAAGCACACCATATATGTAAGTCCTCTGCAAATGGTTAGCATAAGAATGAGCATATGCAATCTTAGTATGATTATTATGAGGACGATAAGTATGACGACCAGTGCGATAGTATTGCTTCTGCGGAACATTTGATTCGGTCACCAGAGGATCATTTCTCGTTTCAAGAGAATAGAAATGATTTGGTGGTACCGAAGACTTTCCCTGCATGGTATGGTTAGCAGGCAGTTTTTCCACAAGTGCTTTATGCACCCATATCTGCCTCTTATAGAAGCCATTCTTAGGAGGAGTACCAACATACTCAGCTGTAACCTTTCCCTGTTCATCTTTGATGAGCTTGTAGTCAGAATCAAGTGATTCGTCTTCAATAGCTTTGTTCATCTTGCAATCAAAACCTGAAAGGTTAGCTATATCAATGGGGTTTCCCTTCGCAAGGACCCAAACATTCTTAGGATACTGCTCAGGTTCCCAATAGGTGCCATCAGGGTTTATCTTTCTTTCGAAACCAACACCTTCATTCCTGGGATTCCTGTGAAGGAGAGCCTTCCTCAGGATATCACAGAGATACTGGTGGCCTTGCACACTTTTGAACATGCCTGTTTCAAATAAGTTTTTCAACCTGAGGAGTTCCTCGGTAACAGCAGGATTTTCCTCATCAGAGGCATTAGTATCATCAATAACAATAGGAGCTTTGCCTTTGGAATCAATTTTGCTTCGTTCCAAACAATCCAAACAAGGTGATTCAGTTTTATGATTTGCTTCAGAACCTTGTTGAGCCATGAGAGAGAGATTGACATTTTCCAACTCTTCATGAGCCTCTTTCAGTTTTTCGAGAGCCATTTTCCTCTGAAAAAATTCATAGGTGAGCTTCTCATAATCAACTGAGAGAAGATCATGCCGAGAGGATAATTCTTCAAACTTTTCTTTCAGAGATTCATGCTCGTTAGTTAAAGTTTGACCTTTCTCTATCTCATCGATCAACAGAGTTTCTGATTTCTTAATGGTTTTGCTTAGTGATTCAAGTTCATCTTGTTGGATTGAAGCAATTTTAGCAAGTTTAGCATAGCTTATCTTTGAGTCACTGTCATATGAAGAACAATCAGAAGTATCATAGTTAGATTTTGATGAAGATACCTTTGCCTTGGCCATGAAGCAATATGCAGGAGATTTATCTTCACTACTGTTGTTGGTGAAGAATGAGCTCGAAGCTTTTGTCGAAGCATCTGCTGAAGCGAATGCCAAACCAGCAACACCATCTGATTCGGACCCAGACCCAGACTTTGAGCCTGATTCAGCTTCGTACCCAAAGGCTTCGTCTTCAGAGTTCATCTCCTTTACCAGATAGGCCTTGGCACGGTGAGAGCTGCTTCAACGAGACGAGTAAGTCTTCGATGAAGAACCCTCACGCTTCTTGTGATACTTCTTCCTCTTGTCATCATCAAAATCTTTCTTCTTATCTCTTCTAGAACTGGAATCATGTCTCTTGGATTCATAGCTTCTGGAAGATCTGTGGGACTTGGATGAGGAGTCTCTGAGTGAATGTTTTGCTTTGTTCTCAGCTTCCCACAGAGGGCAATCAGCAATGTAGTGACCTGGCTTCTTGCACTTGTAGCAGCAGTTGTCCTTTGATGGAGAGCTTCTTGAGGATGAGCGGTGAGATGAGTGAGTTGAGCTTCTTGAAGAATAACTCTTCTTCGGTGAAGAAAAACCTTTTCTCTGGAAGCGGTTGAAGCGTCTCATGATCAGTGCTAAATCTTTTCCAATGCTTGCAGGATCATCTGATTCGACACCTGAAGCAGAACTGACTTTGGGTGAAGAATGACGCGAAGATTTTGCTTTCAAGGCATGAGATTTTCTTCGAGAGCCATTTATGTCACGTTTCTCATCTTCTTCCATTTCAAAGGTATTGAGTCTCTCAAGAATATCAGCGGCAACAAGCGTCTGAAATCAGTCCTTTCCTTGATCATCAGCACAATGTGATCAAACGAATCATCCAATGAGCGAAGCAAAGTTCTCACAACAGAGTGAGGAGTAATGTCATCAGCACTGAGGGAAATCAACTCATTAGCAAGAGCTGTGAGTTTGCTGTAAATGGAGCTGACTTTTTCACCCTCGTTTCTCTTGAAGCGATAGAATTTGCTTCGGAGTGTGTCAATTCTGGCATCTTTCTGGGTAGAAACACCTTCGCCAATCTTTTCAAGATAGTCCCAGACACCTTTGGTGGTTGGAATATTCTTCACTTCATGATACTTTTCTGGTGTCAAGTGATTGGTGATGAAAACCCAAACTTCAGAATCAAGATCAATCAGTTTTGCTTCTTCAGGGGTGATGGCCTTCTCATCGGCAACAGTGACTCCATACAAGACAACTTGCCAGGCAGTCGAGTTGATAGCCATGATGTTTCTTTTCATCTTGTCCTTCCAGTAAGGGTAGTCCTTCCCATTGAAAACAGGAATAGGTTCGCCGGAGCGAATAGCTGCCAAAGACATACTTGAAGACACTCCAGGAGGTTAATCCAAAACACACAGAGTGTAGGGAGTGACTAGCTCTGATACCAATTGAAAGTCCAAGTATGTGATCAGAGGGGGAGGGGGTGAATGATCACTTCAAAATTTTCGACTGAAACTTTTGAAGTGAAGCATAAGTAGTGCGGAATAGCGAAGTAAAACTGGAAGCGAAACTAAATGCAGTAAATCAAAACACATTGAAGCATAACTGTGAAGCAAAATCAATAGTGAAGGTAAATGCTTGAAGTAAAACGAACTGGAACTAGGCGATGTTTGTTCGACCAGTTCACGCTCTGCAAAGCGCTACGTCTGGTTGGAGGGACTGGTGATTGAACACCTGGAGAAAATCTCTCTCCGTCCTTTGCTCCACTACACCAAACTCCTTGAGCTTGGTCAGTTCTTCACTCATGGTTGATTATTGAGGAAATCACCGAAACCTTTGACAAACTGGACTTCGAGGCGACAATTACTCTTCGCTCTCTGAAGAACAACACTCTAACCGTCTAGAAGAATTACAGTTCTCCAAGATAAAAAGGCTAGCAAGCTTTCACCTAAGTCATCTCAAATCTACTCAGATCAATGGGACTTAGGCTTCAGTATTCTGGATTTTGGGTTTTGCTTCGGTGGCGTTTTTGGGGTGCTCTCTTCAGTCTCTCTTGGAATGATCTCAGAGCAGCCACCCGCAAATGGAGGAGGGGGGGCGTATTTATAGTTGGCGATCCCGAGGTGCGGAATGACCAAACTGACCCGAGGTGACAGCTTGACACGTGTCCACAACGGTCGGATTTCTCATCAATGCGCAACTTTACTTGGGGAACAAGTAAAGCTGACTCACGGACTTAGTTCTGCTTCAGAAGCCAAAGAACGAAGTCTTTGCTACTGAAGCTTAACTTAGTGCACATGAGATTTCTTCGCCCAGGCTTCTCACTTGGTTTGGATTTGATCTGAGCATTTTCTCAATGACTTCGATGTCCACAAACTAAATACCCCTCTTGATAGTACGGTTTGTCCTATGACTCAAGGAACAGAAAAAGAACTACACAAAAACATCTAAGTCTTGCGCCGTCCTCTTCATTTCCTTCAATGAGTAGAGCTTCAGGACACCTTCATTTTTGGGGGTCAACCTTCGTGATTAAGCTTCGCTCCGTGGGTTATGCTTCGATAACTTGAAGACCTTCCCTGAAGCTTTATCACATAGCTTGTCCTTCAGGAACCTATGCAACTGTTTATACTAGAAAACATTGTTAGTTCCTCTACTGTCTTGTCCAACAATATCCAAAACACACGGGGGCAAAACTTTGCTCTTACAGGATCCGAATACATAAGTCATACAAGCCATAATATCTGAGTACAGACATAGTTAGTCAAGTTTTGCCTTAAGAAGGCTAGCACAAATGACATCAGAGATACAGATCGAAAAGGCGAGGCCTCCTGCCTGGGATCCACCGAACTACTCCTGGTCAACGGGGAACTCGACGTCGTAGTAATCGCCTCCGGGGTACTCCTGCTCCTTGGCTCCAACGTCTACTGCAGCGGTCGATCAGGCAAAGCGAAAAAAGGGAAATAAAGCAAAGGTGAGTATCTAGCATACCCGCGAGTCTTACGTCCACTACTAAGCATTTATGCATGTACCAAATGGAAAGGGGAGGCTATATATAGTGGACTGCAAGATAGAAATCAGAATAAGGGTAAGAAGCTAGTCCTAATGAAGACTAGCATCTTCCGACGGGTCTTGCAGCATGAGGAGATAATAGCCAACAGTTCATATAAAGCATAAAGTAACAATGCAGCAGAAGTTGCTGCAGCATTGTATAATAATAAGTTGTAATAATTAGCAATGCCTCCGAGTTCACCTCCTCGACATCCCAGCGAGGAAGAAAACCCTGAACCATACAGTTTAATAATAATAGTTTGTAGTGATAATATCCAGCTTCAACATAAAGCGTCTTGTTACCGTGGACACGGCTATTCGAATAGATTAATCTTCCCTGCAGGGGTGCACTTGTGTTACACTACACACACGTATCTCCAGGGTGGCAGGAACCTTGTTAAGGAACGCTCCACCGAGGCTATCCGACACTTCGTAGCCCATCTTTCAAACTCAACAGAGAGGTCATCAGCCGGTCTAAATCCTAAGTACGCCGGGCCTTGGACCCCAACCCGAACGTACTCCTGCACGGTGTGTGACTGGCCGGTGAAGTTAAAGCAATTCCAAATAAGACACCACCGCGCGAGAAAATAAGACAACACCACTTCCCGGCAATCAGCCCGCAGTACTGCTGACGTCTGAAGAGTCCTCGGACGACACTACGAAGCAGAGGAGCCCATAACTCGTAATTCCCACGTGTAGGCAGCGCGTATAAGCCAAAAGGCTACTCAAGACATCCGCCGAACCATTTAGCATTTTAATTAACCTGCGTGACAACCGTTATCGTTGCCTCGACTTAACTGACCCACGGACAACGACAGCAGCCAGGACCACCAGTACATCGGTGCCTGCCATGTCGTCCCACCAAGTCTCTGCGGTTACCAACAAGGTGAACCGTCTCCTTACCTTGTCTCGCGTGTGCTCCTGGAGGAGCTCGACTTTCAGGGTTTGGTAACTCTCGCGGCCAACGATCAGGGGCCAAGCACACTGGTACACTGGTCGTACCCTCCTTGTCGTCCCGTCGCAATACCACTCGCGGGCACCGTTGGGTCGCCCGACTTCTTACCTGAAGGACAACCGTTGCTCAGGTACCTAGAGCGGCTATACAGAGTCAGCAACGAGTAGTGCTAGGATGGGTGACCCTCAGGGAAGTTTGACCACGGAGGTTAATTTGACTTGAGATTAAGCATAGTGACCGTGCATTAAGCATACTAACCTGAGATTAAGAAAAAAATAAAAGAAAAATTGATTTCCAGATCGAGATTCAAAATTCAAAATTTTAAAAAATTAATAGTGGCGCATTTTCAGAATGCGCCACCCCTAAGAGCTTATAGGTGGCGCATTCTGAGATGCGCCACGCCTAAGGGTCTTAGGGGTGGCGCATCCAGAATGCGCCACCTATAAGCCCGTATTAGTGGCGCATCCATAATGCGCCACTAAACAGAAAAAAAAGGACGCCACTAAAAGGGCATTCCCTAGTAGTGTAGCTAACAATGCGCAGGGCTCACTGCTGAATATCATATATATAGTTATAGGCAGCATAGGATAGGGAAGGCACATCAAGGGGCGACAATGACAGGTTATGCAATTGAATAGGTAAGCAACGTAGCAGCAGCAGTAACAATGCCTAGTGCAAGAAAGTACGGAAAGGTAGGCGATATCTGGGGAAGAGAATGGCTCTGCTTGCCTGGAAGCTCGACGGTAGGGGTAGGGTCGTCGACGAAGTAGTCTTACTCAGCAGCGGTGTAGTCGACGGCAGCAGCGGTGTCTACCGGAGATTAAGGGGGGAGAAACAGTAAATACAAGCAATAATAAACAAACAGATGCATGACATGACAGATGCAATGCTAACGGTGTTCTAACGCAGTGCAATTCACGTTGCCCGAAGCGGGAATTCATCCGGGGATGAACTGCCAGCTTCGGGTGATTATCGGACAGGGTGCCCGGAGGGGAAGGTACCATGCCGGAGGTGTCGTGGACATCCGACACATGTGTGGGTGGTGTATCCGGGTTAGTTGATCTATTCCGAACAACTTACGTGTTCGAAATAAATTCATCCGGGTACTTAGTAGTACCGGACAATTTATCGGACAGTCGGTCCGGAGGGGGACGGTTCGATGTTCGTTGTGTTAGAGGGTGTGATAGACATACGGATAGTGTATTCGTATTCGTTATATTTTTCTGGTCAATTTTGATGTATAAAGTTTTTGAATCTAAACTACGGTTTAAAAGATATTGAATTACTAAGTTTAAATCATTTTTAAATCATTTACTGATTTTCTTTTATTATTAAATCCTAACATTATCCAAAATTCTATCCAAAACAGCGCTGACATGTGGGACCCCCATGTCATACACAGAGGGCATCTAAAACATTTTATTTAATCAAAAATTGCAGAGGGCCCACATGTCATTGACTAATCCTATTTCTATTTAATTTAATTTCATTACTGACAGGTGGGACCTAGCTGTAATAGACACAGGGTTAGTTAAACATTTTAATTAATCTCAAAGGGCAGGGGCCCATATGTCATAGGGGGGAAGGTTTTGTCTCGGTTAATTTAAACAAAAGGATTAAGGGGGGGATGGGCCCATCTGTAGGTGACACACAGAGGGGGATTAAGGCTTAACTAAGCAGCTGACACGTGGGTCCTACATGTCATCCTCACGGGAGCACGCCGGCGGCGAGGTACTCCGGCGATGTCACCGCCCGCGCGATACAGAGCGCCATTTGGGGTGCCACTGGTTGCAGTCGACGGAGAGCTTCACGCCGCGTCGATCTGTGTCGTCGGCTCGAGCTGGGACGCACGGGGGTGATGACTACGACGAAAATGGCGGAATCGAGCTCGGGCACTAATGGAAGAACACAAACGGTGATGAAATCGAACGAGGGATGGCGCCAAATCGAAACAACGGTCTACCAGAAGCATGATGTTGCACTTGGCGCGGGCTAGGGTGCACTGTGAGCTCGGCTAGGACGTCCATGGCGGCGGGCAGAACACGGCCATTTGGGGCTTTCGGCTCGGGGCTAAACGGGCGTCAACGGGGAGTTGGGGACGGTGATATTGCTCACCCTGATCACGCAGACGGTGGCAGTGGGCTCGGGGACGAATCGGGGTGGCCGGAATCGCTCAGGGATCTCGCCGGAGCCGAAGAAGAAGAAGACGTCGCGCTCGTTGTAGTCGATCCCGCCGCAATTCCAAGCGCACGCAGACGAAGTCGACCACCGCACGCACGCCAGACACGTTTTTGTCGCACGGGGAGGTCAATGGCCACGGTCGCTCACCACGGCGTCGATGGCGGCTCGGTGGGATTTCCCCGCCGACGATGCGAGAGGAGGAGGGGAAAATGGAAGCGGGGGTGTCCAGGGGGTAGCTGGGCTTGAGCTTATAGCCTCCGCGGCGGGAGGGAGCAGGTGGAGGGCGGGGCCGGCCTGGCAGCGGCGTGCCCGCGCTCGGCCGTCGTACGGGAGCAGGTGAGAGTGGGTGAGGAAGAAGACAAGGGGTGGGCTGGGCCAAGTGGGCCGTCGCCCCGGGCGAGTTTTAAGCATTTTCCATTTTTTTCATTTTGTATTCTGTTCTTTTCCTTTTGTATTGGTTTTAATTGCTTTAACATTTTTGTAAAATGTGTGACCTGGTCCATAATTAGGAGTGTATATTTCCAGAGTGCCACAAAAAGTTTAGGCTTAAAATAAAACCATTTACTATTTCTTTATAATATTCAATTGTCAAATGGTGTTGTTTTGCTTGGTGTTTGAATTGTTTGAATTTCCCAGAGGCATAATAAAATACCATAACCACATGGGCATGACCCACTGATTATTTGTGATTTAATAAAAGTGGTTGTATAATTTTTGGACAAGTTTTATTTGCAACATTATTTTTAATATCAACAAAAAGGCATTTTGGATTTGATTTGATTCAAATTTGATCATGGCATGATTAGCAATAGTGATTGGCAACAGTAATTGTCATTAGCAAAAGGATTACTGTTACAGACAACTGAGGGTGTTACAACAAAGTAGTCGGCATAAAGCAAGCAATAGCCCTCCGAACGATGCCTCTCTTTTCTCTTCCGGCGACTCATCTTGGATCCACCTCGCCGCGGCTTCGTGTTGGCTGCGAACAGATCGACCAAAGCGGCGAGCATAAGGAAGTGCTCCTCGTCCTCGGCGTCGGCCTCCTCCCCCATCAGCCCGGCGAACAACGCCTCATCGTCGGAGTCCATCAGTGCTGCGCGGCGCTCAGGCAGTTCGCCGAACACCTGGCGGGGGTGGCGGGCGCGACCAGCCGCCGGTGTACGCGGGTGGACGGCCGGGAGCCTGCCACGGCTAACAGCCGGAAGGAGGTCGGCGGCGGCGAATTCTCCCCTTTTTCGGCGGGTCTGGTTGGCGGAGTAGCGGCTATTTGCGGCGGGGCGGCGCCGACGACGGCAAGGCGATGTGGAGGGTGGTGGTCGATTTGGTTGATTTCGCCTAACAGAAGTGGCCTACTCGGCGCTTTTCACTTCGTCCGGCGACCCCCAACGTGTTGGGTTCGGCTTGAGATCGTCGGATCCAATTTCGACCTAATTCGACGCTATTTGAACTAATGAGGATGCGACTGAACGAAAAAATCTAGTTCAACGCTAATATCGCCATATTAGGGGCTGTTGGGGACGCGGCAGGAGATGCTGTCATCAAAGTTTACCGTGTACGTACTTTGATGAATTGAACTTCTTCGTTTATACTGCTAGCCCTCTCTGCTTGGTCCCTGTGTGGAATGACAGGATGAGCAGGAGGAAATAAAGTGAATGAACAGGGGACGAGCAGCGGGCAGCATGGAGGACAAAGCTGAGAAAAGAGACGACGGACTGAGCGAGCAAGCACGAACCATCATAGCCTTGGAGGACTTGGCGCGCAAGTCAAGTCCAAGTCTTGCTCTTCCTGCCTATGTAGTAGTCCTAGACTTTGACTGACTTGGCCGTGGCCGTGCGTGCGTGCGGCAGCCGGCGTTAGCCTGTAGGAGTACGCGGTCACGCCCAGTCGGTCAAAGCAGCAGCCCCCACCTTGTTAATTTGCGATGCAAAAAAAAGTAGCCCACTAGTCTCTACCCCTAAAGGGGGAGTTGGTACGTCGTCATCGTCCTATCCTGACAACCCCGTCGAACGAACCCCTCCCACCGATTTTTCTATCGAAGGAAACCCCCCTTCCACCGATTTTTCGTTCGAGGGCAACCCAATACCATGGGAGGAAAAAAACGGTGATACAGAAAACCTACCATACATACGACCACCCCTCTTTCCATCTGGCAATGAATATTAAAAACTTTCCACAACAAAGCAAAAGCCGTATAAATCAAACAACGCCAGGTTCCAATCAATATTAAAAACTTTCCCCACCCCAAATCAAACAGCGGCAGGTTCCAATCAATATTAAAAACTTTCCCCACCCCAAATCAAACAGCGCCATATCACTTAACACAGTTATAACTTTCCATACGAATGAACACAGTTATAACTTTCCATTCTACTAAAACAGCGCCATATCAATTAACGCCACGAATGTAAATCAAACGGGATCAAACAGCTGCACCACCGCCTTCTCCTTCCTGCAACCTTGTGGCACTGCACTTCTATGAACTCGTTGGATAGCAGCCTTTCAGGAGCCTGCTCCGGCACCTGCGTGGTCGCGCCCGCCCTGAACTTCCTTACAAACTTTCCTGCACTTCACTTCCATCTTTACCAGGTTCGTGGGTATTCCTTCCACCGCTACTCATACGCATGCACCATGTTATTTACAAAGACTGAAATCAGATCCTTCCTCCTAAATATGTAACTTACCTCATTAGCATCTCTACAAAATTCTGCTTCATTCTTCTTCGGCCACTTAAATGAGGACCTGTAGTCATAGGTACTTGAATCAATGGTACACAATGGTACTTTGCAAGAAGAAAAATAGGTACTTGAATCAATGGTACTTGAGTCAACATAACAAGATTTGAGAGGTCAGCTCACATTAAAGTGAGACCCAAAAACCTGTCAGGAAAGTTTCATATCATAGTTTCAAGTCGATTCTATCTATTTGGTTTCCAGGTCATTCAAATAAGAGAACAAAAGAAGGCATAACATATTATCTATGAAGTCTCCACGGGAGCCGATTGATGGACGACATCTTACCCAATGTCCAGCAGGTATGACACACTCAAATCAACATCTCACTATGAAAACTAAATAATGCAACCACCATAAGTTGCAACCTCGGAGCGACGATGGGATTACCTTGGCTGCAACGCTGTGAAGGTCAGCCTGGTACTGACGGCGAACAAAATCACCAAAGCTCTATAAGATAAAAGCAGTTTTCGAAAATTTAAGTCATGTTGAGGAGATAGCCCGCCTAACTAACTGAATTTGAAAAAGGGACAGATATTATAGGAGAAACTGGCTGGCCTACCCCTTAAAAATACTCCCTATGTCCTCTGCCCTGCTCCAGCAACAGACATACCTGAACATTAGTGTGATCCATTGAGTTTGACCTTAATCTTACTCCACTCAAAGAAGAAGAAATACCTGGTGATATCCACATGGAAGAAGAAGAAGGCATCGATGGCGTTCAAGAACTCAAGATGAAGATGGCATCGATCCTGGTGAGCACTGTAGTACATCAGCAGAATTAAATCATTTGATACATTTGCAAATCAAAGAAAAGTTTCACGTAATTTAGATAAAAAGAAAAGGTTTATTTAATTGATTTGAAATACTACTGAAACTACTCCACCAGCTACAACTACTCCAGCAGTACAACAGTTTCAATATAATGCTTCCTAAGACACGACAAGATACATAACAACAAAAGGGCTCTTTCCTTCTTCCTTGAGAAGAACCTTTTCTTGCAGGGCCGCTCTGACACTCAAGTCTAAACTGCTAGGAATAGGATTGAGTAGTCATGGCATGGTAAATCCCACAACAATTGCTTAGAAGAGCTATTTTGATGCCCCACATCAGGAATTCTTTCACACTTACAGCTGAAAGTACCACAGACTTAACTTGAACCCAAAACATATGGCAACACATACTCCAGCACTACTCCTAAAAACAAAATAAATGCAGCCTAAGCAGTTCCGAATATAGCAAAATTTAAGACAATATGTTGTGGTGTAGCTAGACAAGGAGTACATTTTCTCCAAAACGAAATTCGCACTCCAAAAGTTAGATACAGAAATACAGAGACAAGGAGTAGATACAGAGATCCCCTGACTATGCGTGGTTGAACTCCACAACCACAAGTAAAACCCCAATGCAGAGCACATTTATATACTCCCATGGGAGCATAATCAAAAAAGAGGGAAGCAAATGGTACCACGAAATAAACCGCGCAGTCGAACGGCTCCTTGGCGCCGGCACCCACCACCACCTCCCCGTACAGGAACACCGACAACAAGTCGATGACGGCCTGGTCCAGCCCGGAGTCGTGCAGGTGGAACAGCTGCTGCAGCAGTCAAAATTTAGTTAATACTCCAATCAAAATTTACAACTAAATTGAGTTAATACTCCAGTCAAAATTCCTCACCATGGAATTAGTGTTAGGGAGCCCTGCAATCCCAGACAACAATGAGGATATATACCTCTATTTCTTCAGACTCAACTGCAAATTGCACAAAGCACGGACCAAACCACTATAAGCAGAAAAACTCCCAAGGGAGACTCAACTTTAGACTCAACTTCAGACTCAACTTCAGACTCAACTGCAAGCGGCAGGGGAGACAAGGGAGAAGAACTTGCCGTGCGCAGGCTCGCACAGGGCCAGGACGCCTTGGAGTTGAGCACGCAATAGGCCTAACGAGCCGCCCTTGCCGGCCTCGGCATCGCCCTCGGCGAAGTAATCCTCGACGAAGCCTTCCACGTCGGCTGCGGGCTTCTCCATGTTGCGCACTGTGACTTGGTGCAGCTCGTGGCTAGCCCACATGGGGATGAGCATGCACACGGCAAGGCAGATGAAGATGTCGACGGCGACGGTGACGATGTAGTCCCACCGCGAGAAGGTGGACGCCGCAGCTCCCCATCGCCAGATCCAGTGGGTACACCGCCGCCACCGTCAGATCCAGCTCCACATCGACTCCTCCATCGCCCGCTACGGATCGAGCTCCCCATCGCCAGATAAAAACTGAATCTTTCCTCGGGGGAGACGGGGCCGAGGCGTCGACGACCTTGGAGAGGACGGGGGCGCGGAGACGAGGGCCATGGACAGGGTGGAGACGCGGTGGAGATGGGGCCAAGGCGGTGGCGACGCGAGCTGAGGATGGGAGCGGGCGAGGAGTTCTTGGGATGAGACCGCGAGGGAATGAGCGAGTGACGGCGCTATCGAGCGACGGTAAAACGGGAAAGAAGAAAAAATTCTCTTCGTTACAAAATATGTACTACTTGACAACGCTAGCGACCTACATTTCGAAACAGAGGAAATAGTATCAATTCAGACTATCGGCAGCCATTAGAATGTATGAATGCTACAATTTAGACTATCGGCAGCCGTGGGTAGACAAACGCAGTGCGGGGGTCTTCGTCGGGCTTCTTCCCCTTGGTCGCGTCGCCGTCCCCTTGGACGGCGCCTTGGTCCTCCCCGTCACCTCGCGCTTCTCCGTTGGCGCATGGGTAGTTGCCGATGTCGGCCATGTCGAGGCGTGGTCGCCGCGCCGGCCATGCAGAGGCGAGACGCTGCCACATCGTCTTCCTCCCACGGGTCCACGGAGAGTTGCGCGCGCCATTGCATAAAATCGACCTTCCGCCACCACCAAATCGACCTTTCCCCATGCTGGATCTAGGACGCCGCCACCGGATCAAGTTGTTCCGCCACGAAGCGATGTGAGGGAAGCACGGCTACGGTGGATAGGGGTGGAGAGGAGGGGAGAAGGCCTGTGCGAGGAGGACGGGGCGAGGTCCACCGGAGGGGAGGTCGGAGGCTGCCGTTGGTTGGTTAGAGATGAGTGGGAGACTGACTGAGTGAGTGGCGAAGGGTGAGATAGGCCGACGTAGATAATGAGGGGGGATTGTGGGTTAAGTTTCAACATAATTTGAGGGAGGTTTTTGCAAAGAAAATATATTATAAAGAAAATGCAATTGTTTTTTTTTGCAAAAATGCAATTGTTTGTTGTAAGAGAAGTGTTTTCAAGGTTTTTGAAAAATGCTATAGACTTTTTTACATAGAAAATATATCATAAACAGACATAAATCAAATATATAGGGTTAAATATGATTTATAGGTGAGCCTATTGCATAGCTTGACTATAAAAACGCCTATATGGACTACTTTTGTATATCATAGACAACTGATGGATTCAGATGGTGCTTTGGACACATTGGCTGACGTAGCAATGATGGATGAGATTGAAAATTCATCGAGTATTACACAACCAGAAGAGGTGCAAACAAATAGTTCTTTTTAATTATATGTTACATATGATTATCCTATATAATATAAAAGATGTGTAATTGTTGTTTTACAGGTTTTGAGAGAGATCGAGATGGATTGTAGCGACATCCAAAAAAATTACGACGACAAGGGTTTCAAGGAGGATAAAACGTCAGAAGGAGAGGGGAAGTCACTCGGTGTTATAAAACAAAATGATGTGCAAATGATGATAGCTCATAACAAACCAAAAAAGGCAAATATAGATGTTATCCCAGAAGGTATTCGTTTTCAATGTGATTATCTTTCTTTTGTGCTATGATAGAATTGGTATTCAGTTAATTTTGCTCATTTTTTTTATCATGTCCACATACTACATATGTACCCCTAGAGATATTACAGTCATTGAATCAATCTGATCTGCCCCTAAAAAACCAAGTTTGTTGATATTGGAGACGTCTTGTTATCAAACGATGAGTTGGAATGCCTTATAAAGGACGATATGTTCTTGAACGGTGGTGTAAGATCAATCACATAAAACCTTATACTTAATAATATTAACCTATGTGTGATATGCAATATCATAAAAATATATTTTAAATGGGCAATTGCAGGTGATAAATGCTTACATATATTGTATGCTTGCTCATGATCATTTACGAGACAGGATGGGTGATAAAGTACATATTATTAATTAGCACGTATCTATGTGGACAGATAAAAATAGATGGAGAAAAAGACATAGACCCATCAAAATATCGTCAGCAAACTAACAAATTTCTGCAACAAGATATGGTAAGTCTCACCTCATTTCATGTACCGATAGTGATTTATTGTTTTAATTAGTTCATATGTATAATTATTATTACTATTTATTGTGTTATATAGTTTTGATTGTGAGTTACTGGATGATCCACCTAACGAAGTCGAAGACAAACAACTTACCCCAATCCCCGCCATGCCCGTGGATCAACATGAATTAATTATCGAGCTTTGCAACTACATCACATCCATCAATGACACAAAGTGTTTGGAGTAAGCACCATTTATGAATATGTGATGTGCCGGGATACATTATTATGATTTCTAACATCCATTTTTCAGTAAGGAATGGGTGTGAAACTCAACACCCCATCCAATGGGCTTAAGTCTCAAAAAAATTCAAGGTTACTTAACATGGAGCAACCTATGGATAATGATTCTTTCAACATGGCCGTGCGTTTACTGGGATGTGATGAGGTATTTGGGTTCCTAGACCCTCCTGAACACTACATGGATCTACAATTTTGTGTAAGTTATCACAATTATTACTTCAGAAAATTTAGTATCAACATGTTTCTAAGTTGTTTTTCTTACTGAGACCACGATATTAGATTCAACACGAGATCGAAAGTTTTGTGATAACACAACTATTCAGATGTTGGCAACACTGATTGATAGCCCACCCGGTAATGATTACAATATCTCATCGTGCAACATGGTAAGTAAGATCTTTTGTCCACTATTTTCATGGTGGTCCCTGTTTATTGTTTCTAATATCTACCACTTCTAGATTTATCTCCCATATGCATCCGTCGATCGATACATATTGTATGTTATCGATAAACATGCATGTCGTGTAAATATTCTGGACCCTGTCCTTATAGCACAATCGTCGGAGGTTAAAAATCTAAGGTATTTAGTGAAATTACAAAGATTTGCGAGGGAATTCAATGATGGACTTGAAATAAAGCAACACGGCTCAAATTCGGATATATCTAAATGGCGACGTGTATTCCCGCCTGGTATTCCAACAAGCATGGACGGGTAAATTTATATATCTCGTTACCATAATATTTTAAATATAAGCTTTTTTATCACTATATCCAAGGTAATATTGATTTAATAAATTGTAGGGATGCGTCTGGGTATTTTATTTTTTATTTTATGCTTTGGTGGAACGGTAAAATCTTGGTTCGTCCGGTTATCATGGTGAGTACTCTATCACACATTTTTAGTACCTTTGACATGAAGTGTTCGTGCTGACTACATATATTATTTGTGTAGGATGGGTATGAATTGAGAATCCAATTCTTATTATACATGCTCAAACATTATATGAATGAAGCTAAAGAGAACTTTCATGATATTGTGCAAGATTTTCTTAAGCGCATCAACTAGATTTTAATTTGAAGCAGATGTTAAGTTGGATCATTTGATCTATATGGCCATAATTGTTAAATTATATTTATATGAATTTATATTGTAATAAAAGTGAACTTAAATTACGACTTGATTGTAGTTGTGCTATCTTTATGCAAAACTTAACATGTGTTTTGATAATTTGTTTTTAAATGAATTATTGTAATATAATCATTTGCGAGATCATTACTGTGGGGAAAATTGACTTGATGCATGCATTGTGACTTCGATGACAAATGCACTTGTCTACACCTGTATCGTTTTCCAATAAAAAATTCAAAAGCCCGTGGCAACGCACGGGCACTCTACTAGTTGGTTTATAAAATACAGTAATCAGATCAGCTGCCGGGTAATGATCGATCGTGTCAATTTAGTTATGCAAGTAGTAGAGGCACAGTACAACAGACACGTACAGTCCCTGACTCCCGAGTATGCTGGTCACAAACATAACACGCATGCATGCACGATGACGGTTCCTCACTGGACCATGCAGGTACACCACATCAGGCGTATACTGACGTACTAAGGGTCAGTTCTTTGGACGACTTACAAAATAAGCCGCCTCTTCCTAACTTACATAATAAAAGCTGGCCTTTAAATTTATTAAGAAATTTAAATTAGTTATATGATAACTAGTTTAGAAGCTTATTTGATAACTAGTTTAGAAGCGGCTATCTAGGCGACGCTGATCGATGATTATTGAATCGCGTGTGCTAAACCAGAGCTATCTATCCATCACCGTTCACCGGAACGGCAAACATCACGTGGTATCCACACCGGAATGGCAAACATCACGTGGTGACAGTGGGCGCCCGCCGGTGGAGCAACGTCGGGTACGTTTAATTTTCCGTGGGGCCACACCACAGCCTGCTTAACCATGCATGATGGGGCCAATCATCTTCCGTGGAAAAAACATCACCATCTCTACGTTTTTTTTTGAGCTGTCAGTGCAATCGTACAATACGTGCAATACATGCGTGCCAACGAGCCCAGACGTGTCCTCCAAGATGTTGCTAGAACAGAACAGTCACCAAAATGCCACTCACAGGATGATGATGACGTGGTACATATACACGAAAAAGGAGGCGTCGTTGAAAGAAAGAGAGGGGGGAGGAAAGCGGCGGCTCCAGCTCCTCCTGCCGACCAAACGAACAAACAAACTACCGCGTCACTCACCACGACGCACCGGATGACGTCGCCCGCCGGAGCAAACCGGTCCGCGGCGATGCAAGCCGTCCGATGCCGATCGCACGATCCACACGGCATGGCGGCACGCTCGTCTCCTGGCGTTGAAAACAAAAGAGGGTTAAAGAAAGGCGGCTAGCGGAAAGCCCTTGATCCCGGCGATCGAACGAAGCCGCCTTCTGCTGCTGCGTTTGCGCGTACGTACGCGCAAGACATGCGGCGGCTCCTTCTAATGGGGTCGCGACACGTCGACGCGACGGCCCAACCCACGCCATGAGCATGCTGATTAGGACGTGCACCCGTGCCATGGCAAGTGGCACCAATGGGCACATCCAGTGGCAGCAAATGTACGTATGTTTCTCACTCACTTGGCCGTGCTAACCAAAACTGAGAAACAGTTCCATTCCCGGAAAGACTACAAACAAAATACAAAAAAAATCAAATAAATAAATATGAAATATGATTTTGGAGATGTTCATGCAATTTTTTTTAAATAATCAGCCATTTAAAGGAGCACCTCGCAAAAAAGACAAATTCGCTGCTTCTCGACAAAACATTGTTCATGCATTATTTTGGGTTGAATTTTTCAATTTGCAGCGAGCTTCCTGGATGTTGAAAAAAGCTCAAATTTTACACAAACATCTATCCCTTAAGCATCTTTCACCATAATAAAATTTAAATTTTTTTTCACTTTTTTTGAATGTCTTTTTGAAGATCTCGTGGGCAGGTTTAGATTTTTTTTAAGGAAGAGTGCGCAGGTTTAGATGAGCCTGTGCTCATCTTTAAATAATCGATCCATTCCTGGCTTTAAGTCGGCCATTGTTCGAAAACAACTAATTAACCGACTATTGTTCGAAAACCATGATGATTCCATGCAGAATGCGGTTCTGGTTATACATAAATTAAACCCCTGTGAGGAAAAATAATTCATTTTGTTCCACTGCGGGTCAAAGTTCACAAGACATTTTTAGAAAAGGAGAATATATTAATATCGAAAAGATACCAGCTACACCCAGCCTCAGCCTTTGTAAGTACGCAATGTCCAAAAGGCAGTACGGATGCAGTGTGCCAAAACAAAACATAAGAAGAAGCTGGAAAAAGAAGTTTCGCTACAGCGTTCCAGTCTTTATAGCAACAACACAAACACCGCCAAGACAACACCTGAACTTCAGATTCTCCAATAGCGACGTCCTAATGTAGAAAACAGTGTAGAGACACCATCGCCGCCTGATCATAGATCATGAATTTTCATCCTAAAGAGAGTTCTCACTCTCAAAATAGTTCACGAGACATGACCAACAGGAGCAATGCCGGATCATTTCAGATGTAATCATGCAATGTTTGACGCTTCCCATGTCTCATGCGCCAAAATTTGCCTCAACTTTATACCGCCTCTCTGGTTTTGACTCGGCAAAGTAAAGATCGGCACCAAGCAACCAAACCCCAGAATCCAGAGCATCTTTCGTCCCAATCCACGTCTCCATCCATCTATCATCAACGTCGGCATCAACCCCCACCGAAACAAGCCTTTCATTGCTGTTTTCATATCTAAAAACTAAAGGAAAAGGGCTCCTTGCTGCTGCCGCCTTCCTTCATTGTCGTTCCAATTCACACAAACATATATTTTCCGTATCCTTTGAAGAAGATGGTGAAGCCACCAAAGACGATCGATTCTTCCACCAAAAGTTGGGCGCAAAGGCCACGGGAAATAATAATAATTCAGCAGCCGATGCAAAGCTGCAGCACTAGAGATAGAAAGAAAGATGCTTCTTCCTCCTACTCAGATTAATGGGCATATCCCTCTTCCTCCTCTCGGGTGCAATGCAAACAATTCTAATCCATAATAATATATGCTGATGCCGCCACCACGAACGACCTGGCCCTGCCTGCTCTGCTCGACCGGCGAATCATCATCATATCGCAAAGCTTTCAAATTTTAGTCTAGTTTAATTAATCCAACCACGCAGACACGCAGAGGAGCAAGAACAAGAGGACGATTAGTGGCGATAATCAATCGGCCCATCACATTCATGCTGCCCCTGTATCAACGCAAGCTGTCTAGTACTTATTAGCTTTGCTTGTTGGGCGGCATTATCAGTGACAGCGTCTGTTAATCGCCAACATCAGCGTCAAGCAAGTTTGCAGATGCCTCGCAGTTAAGGTTTCAACAAACTCAAGAAACTTCTTTCAGAGACATGAATAATAATGATAAACAATTCAGAACCGACCATTGACCCATATAGAAAGAGAGATTGAAAGTTGAGCAACATCATCCTCTTCCAGCAATCCATATTTACAGATGAAGAAAGCACTAATCAACAACAGCCAGCCAGGAAGCACAAAACTTGATTAACAAGTGGCAATCGCTTGTAACTCTAGCTAGCTTTAGCTTGCCACTGCATTGCTTATTACTACTGCTATTACCTAAGTAAAAAAAACATCACAAAACTCAAGTCTAACAGGTGTAGAAATAGTACTAGAGCAGGACCAGAATCATATACAGTAATCTCTCTGTAGTGTGGTAATTTTGAGTTTCTTCTGTCCTAATGACGATGATGATGGAAATTAAGCGGTAAGAAAAAGGCCGGTGCTTTTTTCAGTTGTGTTTCCATCCACCTTCCCTTTCTTGCCTGCTTTCTCTCTGAAAAGGTAATGGTGGAATCCACATCGAGAAGCACAACGAAGGCAATGGCGGGCACCGAAGTGGTGGCCGCTTTGTCACCCCATTCACTCTGCAACTGGGCGTGTGGATTGCAGCTTGTCAATGGCCGGCGGGCGGGGGGGTGCCTAGTAGTCGATGATGAGGTTGCCGAATGGCGCCCGGTGCGGGATGCCCTTGCGCCGCTTTGCCGCCGGAGGCGGCGGCGGCGTGGACGGCGTGAAGCTCTGCCTGGCGGCATTGCGCAGGGGAGAGGACGAGGAGGCCGCCTCGGAGTCGGACGAGCCCTTGGCGCGGCCGAGCCTGTTGTTGGTCCGCGTCGTCCTCGCCTTGTCGTTGCCGGAGGAGGAGCAGCCGGCGACCTTGCAGCCGAGGGAGCAGAAGCGGAAGTTGTCGAGGAGGCTGCGGCTGCAGACCTCGCAGAGGTTGGCGCTCCCGCTGGCGCCGCCGCCGCCGCCGGCCTTGCCGGGCTGCTTCTGCTGGGGGCGCTCGTTGAGGAAGACGACGCGCGCGCTGTTGATGACGTAGGTCTGCACGCCGGCGATGTCCATGAAGCGCTGGATGTCCGACACCCGGATGACGTCGTGGTAGGAGGAGCGGCGGATCTGGATGGTGTGGTGCCCCCGGTGCGCGTGGGCGAGGCACAGCGAGCAGAGCGCCGCGGCGCCGGCGGCGGCCCCGGCGGCGCAGTCGAGGCAGAACATGTTGCACTCGCCGCTCCGGTGCGACTCGGTGTGCGTCTTGCATTGCGCGAAGAAGCGCGCGGAGAGCAGCGGGCGCAGCCACTGCGGCCACTGTAATAGCTCCTCCTCCGCCGGTGCCGCCGCCGCCGCCACCTGGGCCTCCGTCTCCTCTTCGTCCAGCTCAGGGGCGCCTCCTCCCTGCACACAACAACCACATAAAGATTGGTCAGTTCAACAAGAACCGTTCAACGATGGATACATTGGCAGGCATCCTGACAAGAACAGAAACATCAAGAAATGAATGAATCTCGTCGGCACCGGCGCCACGACAAGATTGGCGCCAATCAATCGTTTGGAATCAATCAATCAATCGAACAGAGAGAAAATGACTAGTACTAGAACAATTGCCAGGACTAGTAGTACCAAACTCCCAAATTTCCACGAAGCCAAACCCAAATGCCGGACCACGGAGACAGAGGACGCAGAAAGAAACAGAAACACCACCATTAAATTAAGGTGGGTGTGGGGATGATGAAGAATCCGGGTTAACGCACAGGACAGAAAAAAAAAGAAGGAATCAATGCTTTGACCGCCATTCCTCACAGGATCGGCATGAACTGAAACTGATGCCGGCAACAATCCGGAGGACCCGATACAACAGTAACGCAACCAGTTGTTCCTCCCATGAATCCCTTCCTTCCTTGCTCACCCCGGACAGAGCACGGGCGGACCGAACAAACAAACAAGAAACATACATACACACAAGGCAAGAATGGAGGAGGGAGGAGAGTTTGCTGATTGTTACCATGATCCTCCTGTTCTTGAGGCGGAGCTCCTTGAAGGGGGACTCGTGGTCGATGGCCATGCCCGCACTGCTCCGCACCTCGCAAAGAAGAAGAAGAAGAAGAAGAAGAAGAAGAAGAAGGGGTTTGGTTTGCTTTGGTGCTGGGGCCTCGGGGGAATCGAAGAGGGGAGGAGACGGTTGGTGCGAATGAAGGAAGCGGAGCGGCGGGAGGAGCGATATATGGACGGGATGGGCGGGCGGGTGCTGGAATGGAAGGAGGCCTAGACGGAGACGAAGGAGGGGTTTATGTCGAAGGAATTGTGGAGAACGGGAATGGTCCGAGTGCGCCGTGTCTCCTTCTTATCGTCGTCCCAAGTCGGTCAGTCGTCCACCCGGGCCATATACCCAACCAAACCAAGTCGTCTTCCTAAACCCCGAATTAATTAGCTGATGCGTTATTCGCAAAGTGCCCCTTCCATTAATCTACATTAAAACTCTCTTTCTCCTTCTCTCTCTCTTTCTGTCTGATTTGATTAACAAGTGGTGCCTCCATTAATTAATTAATCCTCCTCTCCTGTGACCCCCCAGGTTTTTGCTATTAGTTAACGGGCAAAACGCACGGCGCACCCGGCGGGGTTGCACCCCCGGAATCCCCTTTCCTTTTCTTTTTTGTAGTTATTCCTTTGGGGTTTGGGCACGTGTTCCTTAATCGCTCGCTGCTTGGACATTTCACCACCCTCACACAGCTTGATTCGATTGAGTTGCACACTTGCACTGTGTTGTGTGGTCCTACTGCCCTACTTGCACCCCGATATAGTACCAGCTCCATGTTGCATCTCTCTTCCTTCGGCTCACGCTTTGCCCCCATTCTTGAGAGGTTTGATTAGGCGGCGATAGCCTGTAGGTACGCAGGGTTCGAAAAATTAGCGTACTTTTATACGTACAACCGATGGCTAACCCTACTGTAGCACACATTACTTAGTCCAAAGCAGAGGACGTTGGAGATGCAAGAAAGGAACGCATTTGAGTGCTCGGTACCATTGCTTGAGCAAGAGAGAGAGAGAGAGAGATTTTTAACTTGCAAACAAGATAAAATGCTTGCTGATCAAGCACCCACATGTTAAGTAACCAACGTTTATCCCAAAGCTAATTCACCTTTTCTGGGATGTGACAATTTCAGAAGCACACCGTATATAGCACGGAATGCAATACGCAAGTCACGCATTCCCCTTGACTTTTGGCCAAGCGCTGGTGTACTGTGTGCTTACAATAAACGCCGTTGCAACATTTGGCAGTTCAGCTGCCCTCTCCTCATCCTTTTTTGCCCTAAATAAACGGTGTTGTTTCCTTGTGTTCATGTAGTAGGGTGTCTGATTAGATAAATGAAGCTGTGCCGCCAACTGTTCCCTGCGTCAATTCTTGTTTGTTTTTCGCTTTGTTTTGTTGTGCTGATGATGCTGCTTGCTTAGGTTGGATCGGTTGCACCATCGGTTTTGCCACCTTCCCTTCTTTCGATTTCTTATTCGCAGCATCGATCTTTTCCACGCCTTCAGTTCCTACCATCACCAATAATGATGCTACTCTACAAACACAACAACTCCTATTCAAAACATCAAGCTTTAGGGCTCTCCCAATGCATTGTTTCTTAGCACAGTATCATAGGAGCAATAAAAACTTAAGATACAACCATCACAATGCATTGTTTCTTAAGGGTTGTATCTTATTTAATGATTTTGGTCTCATGCATACATGTAATTGGTTTAATAGTGCTTTTTGCATATGGCCACGTGCAAGGGTTGTATCTTAGCTAAGATACAACCTCCCTCTATTTTCTTCATTAAGTGATATGCCACATAAACAAAATGCCTATGATATGGTGCTAAGATACTAGCATTGGGAGTGCCCTTATACCACCAAAATGAAAGAAAAATAGAGTAAAGGGGGCAGCTTGGTTTCTGAACCTGATGAATTTGAGTGATGAGACTCTCTGTTTGTTCCCGACATCGAACGGAGTGAGTTGGGGATTAAGAAAATTTTAAAGGGGGTGATGAGGGGCAGGAGGAGCAGAAAGCTAGGGTTTTTGAAAAGATTCTGCCGCCACTCACTCAATCATGATTCTATCATCCATCAAAGCCGCTTTGCTCTTTCTTTATTCACATGGATGGATGGCGCTGCATTCGATTCCTTCTTTCTTTCTCCCCGCCGCAGCACCTTGTTTTTATTGTTAAAAGCTACTCGTATAGTAGTAGCGGGGAGCAGGGAGGAGGCAGTGGAGCCGTTAACCTTAATGACACACTTCGTCAGACGCTTATTATTATGCATCTAAGCCAGTGATCCCCCAGGATTGCAGGGCCGGGCACATGCCGTGCCTGCCTCCCGATAAACCCTGTGATGTTGCCGAGCCAAATCAAGCGTGCTCCTTCTTGGCGTTGTGATGCTGCGAAATGCAGAAATAGATAATGCTAATCTTATTGCCACTTTGAAGTTGAACAGGGGCAGCACGATATGTTGCGTCGAAAGTTTCTCCGTGGAAGAATTGGTGGATGGATTCGGCGAACTTTGGCTGAAAATGACCTGGGGAGAAATGCGCGAGACCTTTCTCCCAGGGAAAGGAAACCGGAGGTGAATGGGCGGCGGGCACGCGCTTGACAAGTCGCTGCTGCTGCTGCCCATCTTCCATGGCCATGGCGATGGACGACATTGCCGTCGCCGTTGCCGACCATGGATGGGCTGCGACGTGAGTTGCCACGAGGTGAATGGATGGAGGACCCGTCGATGCCCAGGCTTCGTTCTTTTTTTCTGTCTGTGGTTGGCGTCAATGTGGACCTCTGAAATGCTATCTATCACTGCTCTCTGGCTCGTCAGTAGTAACTGAATGGATAAATTCTGGTTTCAGTGCGGAGTGTACTGTGGTGACTCGGTTATCACGCGGTGAATGAATGACTGAATGTTTCCGAGTAATTTCCGCGCAAAAACTCACTCGCCGCTGTGAGAAATCCACGAGAAGTCTGAGCCGGTCGGTCCCGGCTGCTCCAGCAGTTAATCATGCGTGTGAGGACTGAGGACTTGGATCATCTGCAGACTGACTGACCGATACACCGTGGATTGGTCTCTCTGTCCCTCCATTTCAAACATAGCCAACCAGCAGAGCGAGCCATAGGAGCACTCTGGAAGTAAGAAAATGAGATTAGTACGTAGTACAGAGTTTGGATCGACCGGTCCAACTCCGGCCTTCCTTGTGGTTGGGCTTGAAAATTGGAATCTGCGAAAGCAACGGGGAACAAGAAATTCTGCCAGAGAAAATATCGACGCCAAAGCTGACGGCGACGCTGGCTGCTCCGTTGCCGTGTGGTTATGGGTGTGCTCTTATTTTCATTCGATTGCGAAATGAACTTGTTTAATGCTGCCTTTTTTCTTTGGATCATGAGATAACCTCGTCTTGTTTATAACCTGCAACCGCCAATAATTGGTCCTCGGGAGGTTTGTTTATGCTTCGTTTCATTGTTTCTGATGACGAAACAGCTGTAGTAAGTGAGCCTTTGTTGCCAAAGAAATGAAAAAGGACGCATACATGGAGTGCAAATAGGGCGAAAACACGGGTTACTGTTTTAAAACTGTTTCAAGAACTTGAGCAGAGAGTTATGGGTGCAAGTTTGGAACAAGCTAGGTCTTCAAATTTCTTAAAATTAGTTTACTACTGCTAGGATATTACAAGTAGCAGTTGCTTAATTATGGAGTATATAGGTGATCTGTACACATCAGTATGTACTGCTGGGGTATTATCATACTAGTAGACGTATACTGAGTGCATACCTTTGCCGTGAGGTCAGGGGATTGTGCTCGTGCATATGATATGGTTTACTTGGGGTCTCTGTCTTTTGACTTTTGCGAGGACACCTGCACAAGAAACAAGCTATCACCATGGGTGCAATGCAGTGCAGTGGTTGCCTCTCTCTCCTTGCTGAACTCCTTTTTATCTTTCGACTGAAACTTCATTCTCATCAGGCAGACGATAGCTAGATCGATTGTGAGTTTAGTAGTAGCGGTAATGTGATGGATTGGAAACCTGAGAGGACTGGGACTAGCAGCGTAGCCGAAGCACATTCCTGTCACTCACGCGTCGATGGTGATGAAGGAAAAGGCGGGGAATCTTTCCTGGCCGTTGGTTGGGCTGTCTAGCGTCGTCTATGCAAAATGCAATACAGATAGATGCTATTCTTTCGGTTTTGATGGATGATGATGATGATGATGATTAATCGGAGTGGTTTGATGATCGATTAGCCTCCCCTGGAACTGAAAACCGAAATCATAAAGTAATCGGAGGTGGCGTACGAATAAACGATGATGAATTAGATTAATCCAGGCGGGAGCTGGGAATGCAACTGCTTTTGTGGATGATAAACCAAACCAGACCAAAGTAGGTATGGCATTGGCATGCTGGAGAGGGAATGCTGGAGTATTCTTGTGTGGGCTGGGTGCGGTTTGGGAATCGGAATTCGGACAATGCCTGCCCTCAAACGATGCCTGTGATAGGAACGGAACGGAAGGGGAGTGGGAGTGGGAATCTCTGCCCTAGCTTGCTTAGCTCGTGCCTACTACACCTCTGTCTTCGTCAACAATTATAGGGGGAGTATGTAAGTGACCAAATTAGCATGCTAATGCAGCTTTTGTGTAAGCTATAGCTAGGGGTAGGTGGCAAATGTGCTTTGGCATCGGCATCCAAGGGTTGCACGATTATCCTTTTGGACAATGCAGCAACGATGGGATTTTGATATGAACTCTTAAAACAAGCAAAATTCCCACTGTCCTGGCACGCCTACACCTTCTTTTTCTTTTTTCCTTTTTCTGACTTTGTATATGCATTTTTTATATATAAAGTAGTAAGAAGAAATGTGTATGATTTCGTTTCTATTTTTGCTGATATGATCAAAACAAACAGTAGTAGATTAGCACGTGGAATTCGGCGTTTCTTTCATGCACTAATCCTGTTCATGTTGAGAGCACGTGTGCTTGAAGGAATGAGGGGAAGATTTTCTCAGGGAAAGCCAGTGTCCAGGATAGAGAGTCCATGTGAGCCAGCTGCACACTAGTTTCTTCTACCGTCAGAGCAATTCCAACACCAACAACAATCATCAAAAGACCAATAAGAACCTTTTCGGCTGTTCCAATAATTTAGAAAGAAACCAATCACAGTTTACAAGCAACTCATGGTGGAAGACACTGCAAACAGCTTAACCAAAAAACTCTAGAGCTGTGCTGCTAGACTAAAGCATAAAATTTTCTTCTGGCTTATGATAAACAATAGAATCAATACAAGAGCACTTCTTCAAAGGAAACCTGCTATGAAACCTTGTCGCATCTGTTCTGGGACTGCAACTTTGCATTCAAATGCTGGATCACACTGATGCCTTTCAAACAAAGGGGCACCTCCACACTAGAGGAAACCTGGCTAGCTCTTGAGCATCTGCCACATCACTTTGGACTGGAGATCATTATACTGGGGTATTGGCACATTTGGAACCAAAGGAATGGCAAGATCTTCAGAAATGAAAGGCCATATGTACAAAGTTGGAGGAGGAATCTGGCTCAGGACCTCTCTCTTCTTCAGCACAGAATAAAAGATAAATTCAGACAAGATCTCTTGGATTGGATCACAGTCAATCTGGACTGATTTTTTGAGGCAGCTAACTTAAATTTTTAGACCATAACAATGATTCATATGATTGGAATTGGCTAATTAGTGGCTCTCTTCCAACCCCCTCATTCTTTTTTTCTGATTTTGCCATTGTAACATACCATTGTTTTTATATATTAATAGAAAACCTACCGTAGAACAATTGTTCTACGGTCAATGCCTCAAAAATAATTTAGAAAGAAACTGCAAATGAGGTACATTATTTTTTTAGAGTTAAAATATTTTTTCTTCAATGCTAAATTTAACATATAGGTTTGAAAATTTGTTAATGAGGGCCACTGCAGTGGATGTTGATGTCCGATGTTGATGTCCCACAAGTGTAGGGATAAATAATACTCCCTCCATTCCAAATTAAATGACTTTTATTTGTTCACATATGTATCTAGACATGTGAACAAATGAAAGTCATCTAATTTAAAACGGAGGAAGTATATCTTTTCAACCTATTTCACGAGGAGCTGAACAAAAATAAATTAAGGGGAGGGTGGGTGCAAAAGCAACAGGGATTCATTGCAAATGTTACCATATGTGATAGTTTTATGGTTTGTGGTGATGATTGAGCATGGAGTGTGAATGGCAATAAATAGTAAAAGAATGCAACACGTGTAGCAAGTGACAACATTCTTAATAATGCTAAGGACTATCAACATTGTTGTCAAATCCACTTTTCATTTGCATTGATTATTGTTGCTTGGTCAATGTTGTAGAGATGAAGCTTATATAACATGCAACAAAATTCATTGACTACACATACTTCTAATTTTCCATCCAGGAAGTAACTCTACCACTAGGATTCATTATGGTTACACCCAATCATAGCTTTGACCTTTTGGGTCTCTATTTTCTCTTCATGTCATAACTTATAAACCAAGGGATCAGTGATATCTGCCACTTGGCCTCCTATCCTTAACTTATCATGACACAGTGCTCTCCTTTAGGTCCATATAGGTGAAGTGTTAATGTGTTATGCGTCAACATTCACACATTACCACTAGAGAATCACACTACAATATGATAAAATAATAATCTTTACTGCAAATTATTATGAAACTTGACAACTAATCTTATTCAATATCCTCAAGAACACAAAGAAACTACTCACAACACATCATGATGAACATGTTCAGCGTGATAATGATAATCGCAAAAATCTAAGAGTAATGATTTTTCACCAACAAAACATGAGGCATCACCTACTATTATAAATGTTGATGTACGAGAATCAACAAAACTCGACGTACACTTGATAACTTGACACAACAATGTTTTTAAATAGATCCAATCGCCTCATGGGAGCCCGACCTACGTCCCATGGGAGGGTCATCGAGAGTGGTGCCCGGGGCACGTAGCACGTAGAGTGCTGGAGTTTCTGAAGTTCCACTACCCTTGACTAGTCCGGGCTTTACTGGGTCCCTCGGACTTCGAGCTCTCTCCCTCCTTTTCCCCTCCTAAAGAAGCTTGGTAGGAAAAGAGTGACCCTCCACTTGAGTGTATTGAAGTGAGAGTGAATGATTTACATGCCTATGGGAGGCCTTATATAGCTTCGGTGTCCTTGAAAAATGATCAAGATTATACTTGAAGTAAGGAGGTGGAAGGATAGATCTACGTAATTTTCCGTCCTTGAGCCCATGTGCTCCTTTTGGACTAGGAGGTGGGTTGTGCCCCATTAGGCTGGTCATAGTGGGGAGTAACTTAAACTAGTGTCACATGGGTCGTTGTCTCCGTCGAAGTGTGAGTCGTTGTGGTTGTACTCGCAGGCTGAGCGTTGCGCGCGGGCTTTGTCGATGGTGTGTTGGGAGAGGTAGTTGCGTGCATCGGGGCCTTCTTCGATGAGATCGTGGTTGCCACGACCGCGAGTAGCAGGTGCTCTCGCGTCGGGCCGTGGACTTCGGTCACACCAGGGCAATGCGGCGGCTGACGGTGCACTACTAGGAAAATAGCTATACATGGAAAGCTTATTAGTGGCGCATATAGAAAGCCATGTGCCACCATCTGTAAGGGGTGGCGCACTGAAAAATAGTGCGCCACCCATAAGGTCTTATGGGTGGCGCATTATTTTACAGTACTCCACCCGTAAGAGTGGGCCAGCCTGGATGATCTTATACGTGGCGCATATCCCTAATGCGCCACCCATAAGAGCTTAGGGGTGGCGCATTCTGTGAATGCGCCACCTATAAGGTTCTTAGGGGTGGCGCATATCCCTAATGCGCCACCCATAAGAGCTTAGGGGTGGCGCATTTCAGAAATGCGCCACCACTGACTTTCTATATGCGCCACTAAATGCTCAGAGTTGCCCTTATCTACTCCACCCCACCTACCACCTCTCATTCACTCCACACAATTCTCAAACTAGATCCACTCTTCTCACCCTAGATCTATTCGGTTTTCTCCTCCTCCCCACCTCATTTCTTCCATTTATCCATCGATACTTGGCATTACATCTATTTTGTTTCATATTGAAGTAAGTGGACCTCCTCCCAAACTCTTTTGTTCCATTTATGACCCATATACTTGCCTTTATTAGCTTGGGGTTTGTTGTATATGTGAAGCTTGGGTTTGATGTATATGTGAAGCTTGTGGTGGTTTGATGTATATGTGAAGCTTATGGTGGTTTGATGTATATGTGTATCTTGAGTGGCAAATGTTTTGCCGAAATGTCGATTCATTTCCGTTTCGGCAAATTTCTGGCGCACTCTCCGCATGCTCCCATGCATTATTAGGGAAGGTCATGCCGAATTTTTCCGGCGACGACTGTGATATATAATTGTGTTGCTCTCTCCGTGCACGCAGGTGATCGACCATGGTCCGCGAGATGCTGAGCGATATCACCGTGGCTAGGTGGATGCAATGTGCGACCAACGACATGCTAAGGAATAATAGGTCGGATATAAGATGTCCGTGTCGGAGATGCAAACTGCAGTGCGTGACCGAGCCTGATTCCGGAATATTGCAAAGACACCTGAAGCGTAATGGTTTGATGGATGGCTATACACGATGGATAAGTGATGAAGCTGGTGAGGAGGAGGACGTCAATGGTGGGGTGCCAGTAAATGAGGAAGGGCAACCAGAAAACAGCGGCGGGCGAGATGACGAAGAGCATCCCGTACATGATCATGAAGAAGATGCCGAAGCGGATCATGTAGATCAAGATGCCGGACATGAAGATCAAGATGTCGGACATGATGAGGATTCAAGCTGGGTGCGGGACCCTCATGTTCAAGAGCTTCTTGTCAAAGAGGCGTTGAACGCAAGAGGTGCAGCTAGAGAGAAAGCCAAGATGGCGCAACTCGAGAAAGACGCGATTACGAAGTTGTACGAAGGATGCAACGACGGGGATACCCGCTTGAATGTAACACTTGGGGCTATGGAGATGAAGGCAAAACACAAATGGACCGACGAAAGCTTCGATGATAACATGGCATTCTGGCACGATCGTCTTCCGAAGGGCAACACGTGCCCAACTAGTATCGCTGAGGCCAAGAAAGTCCTTTGCCCTCTCGATCTTTCGCACGTTAAATACCACGTCTGCATAAATGATTGCATGATCTATCGGGGTGAGGACGAAGATAGAACCACATGTTCGGTGTGCGGTGTTAGTCGATACAAGAGAGGGAAGAAAGTTCCTAGAAAAGTGGTATGGTACTTTCCAATCACTCCTCGTCTGCAGAGGTATTTCGTAGATCCCGAGGAAGCAAAGCTCATGACCTGGCACGCGGATAGAAAGAAGCTAAAAGAGGATGACCCGAACCCGGATCCGGAAAAGGAGGACATGCTGAGGCACCCTTCAGATGGTAGCCAATGGACTGCGTTGGACCTCGAATACCCAGATTTTGGGAAAGAACCAAGGAACCTCAGGATTGGTGTGAGCGCCGATGGAGTCAATCCGTTTGGCGGCCAGAGCAGCACACACAGTACCTGGCCCGTGTTTGTATGCATATACAACCTTCCCCCCTGGAAGTGCATGAAGAAAAAGTACATAACAATGTGTATGCTAGTTCAAGGGCCGAAACAACCAGGTACGGACCTCAATCTATATTTGCAGCCGTTGAAAGAGGAGCTAGAAACGTTATGGAAAGACGGAGTCAATTCGTGGGATGCCGCGGCAAAAGAATATTTCCCAATGAAAGTCGCGGTGATCACGACGGTGCACGACTATCTCGGATACGGATATTTCTCAGGGCAGGTGGTCCAAGGATTCTGTGCATGCGTTAGGTGCATGGATAATACAACGTACCGCCAGCTACCAAAAGATCCCGGATCTTCAAAAACCGTGTTCCAGGGGTCTCGGAGGTGGCTTCCCAAGAAACACACGTGGAGAAAACAGGGACATCTGTTCGATGGAAGCGAGGAGCTCCGAGCACCCCCAGCTCGAAGGAGCGGCAAAGAAATCGACAACTTGCTGAAAACTTGGAAAGAGTGCCCCGCGCCGGGAAAGAAAAAAAAGAAGACTCAGCCGTTGATGAGGGTATGGAAAGCGAGGTCTGTTTTCTGGGATTTGCAATACTGGAGGCTACTCCGCAGTCCTCATAGCCTTGATCTAATGCATATCACAAAGAACGTGTGCGAGAGCTTGTTTGGCACGCTGCTCAACATGTCAGAGAAGACCAAGGACGGGCCAAAAGCAAGGAATGACTTGAAATTTATGGGCATCAATAGGGAACTTCACCCCCCTAGTGACGACGATGATGAGCCGGAGGAGGAAGAGGATACGGAAACGCAAAACTCTCGCAAACGAAAAAGGACGACCAAGAAGAAGACCGGTATTGATCACTGCCCCCGGCATGCTTCACTCTGTGCGAGGAGGAGATCAAGCGGTTTATCCACTGCCTCAGGAGTAAAATTTCCGAACGGCTACGCGGGGAAGATAAGCAGATACCTAGACGAGGCGAAGCAGCGTTTCAGCGGGATGAAATCTCACGACTGTTTCGTGCTGATGACGCAGATTCTCCCGGTTGCGATGCGAGGGATAATGGACGAGCACGTCCGTAAAACGTTGTTTGGCCTTTGGAACTTTTTTGACGTCATCTCCCGGAAGTCGATTTGCGCTACGCAACTCAAAAGGCTACAGGAGGAGATCGTGCTCATACTATGCGAGCTTGAGATCTATTTCCCGCCCGCGTTCTTCGACATTATGGTGCATCTGCTGATCCACGTCGTGGAGGATATCGTCCAACTCGGGCCTGCGTTTCTGCGCAGCATTATGCCGTTCGAAAGGATGAATGGGCACATCAAAAAATACGTTCGTAACAGGTCCCGTCCAGATGCAAGCATAGCGAAGGGCTTTCTAACCGAAGAGTGCATCTCTTTTTGCACGAATTATCTCAACACCGAGAACCCTGTTGGTCTGGCCGTCAACAAGCACTTTGGAAGGACCGATGGGTGTGGTCACCACGAGGGAAGCCACGCAATGCATGCCAACTTTGACGGTCGAGACATCGACTTTGAAAGAGCAAGCCTAGTCGCGCTACAACACATCCAGCTGGTCGATCCTTGGATAGTAAAGCACAAGGATTTAATCAGGAAGAAGTACAGTGACCAGGGCCTGCAGATAACGGACCGAGATCCACGGCTAATCAAAGAGCACAACTCCGGGTTCATGACTTGGTTCAGGGACGAGCTTCGTGCTAATCCCCCGCGAAGGAACGCTTCCGAGGACGAAAAGATGATATTCACCTTGTCACAGGGTGCCGCACGCAACCTGATGACCTATCAAGCGTATGATATCAACGGCTACACATTTTACACGGAGGAAAAGGACAATAACTGCGATTACCAGAACTCAGGGGTAACGGGGGTATTCTACACCGATGACGTCAAGGAAAGATTCTATGGAAGGATCGAGGACATATGGGAGCTCGACTACTGTGGAGAGAAGGTGCCGATGTTCCGTGTGAGATGGGCCAAGAGCGTCGTAAAAGAAGACCGGTACTTCACCACCATGGTTATACCCGAAGCCAAATCCAAGTCTGCGGGCGCAAACGTCACCGCAAAAAATGAGCCATGGGTACTGGCTAGCCAAGTGGACCAATGCTTCTTCATTACCGACCCATCAAAGCCGAGCCGCGTTGTAGTGAGGAGAGGCAAAAGAAACATCATCGGAAGTGATGGAGTCGCCAACGAGCAAGACTTTGACAAGTACGGCGACCCGAAGATGGAGGATGACTACGCCGCTCAGGATACATACACCACAACCCTACCGAAGAAAGGTCTCCTCCCGTTCAAGAGGAAAAGTGAAGGCGTCCCGGGCCTAAATTATTCAACCACGACAAAGAAGGGCAAGAAGAAGATTGTGAGGAAACGATAGCTAGATAGCTAGCTCCAAATTTAAGTAAAATATTTTGTAATTCATGATCACTTTGTGTATGCATGGATTTAATATGCACTTTGTAATTGATGATCACAATCTTATGTTTCCAAATGCCGCTACACCTTGTGTTTGTGGAATTGCTTCGGCGACGACACGGTTAAGGCATGGTATGTGGATCGATATGATCACAATCGAAGTACTCCCTCCGTTTCTTTTTACTCCGCATATAAGATTTGGTCAAAGTCAATCTTAATAAAGTTTGACCACTTTTATACACAATTGAAGCATCATGCCTAACTCCTTAAAAATATTTAGTAGCGATAAAAAAACTAGCAGCGATAAAAAACCAGATAGATAGCTAGTCCAATTAATAAAAAAAATTAAAAAACTCTTAGGGGTGGCGCATATTTCATAAATGCGCCACTAAATGTGCTTAGGGGTGGCATATTTTGCCAGAATGCGCCACCAAGAGGTTCCTTATGCGTGGCGCATTTCGGCGGAATGTGCCACGCATAAAGAACCTCCTGGTGGCGCATTCTGGCAAAATGCGCCACCCCTAAGCCTTAACCTCCACGGCCCCCTCCCCCTTGCTCGTCACATTACCCATTCGTCCTCGCCGCCGACGCCGAGCCTGAACCTCTCGAGACCTAGCCGCCACCGTCCTCGCCGCCGACGCCGGAGCCGCCCCTCGACGCCACCGGAGGGCCCCAGTACGTACCCAGATCCAGGCCGCTCCGTCGCCGCCCGCGCCCCTCAACATCAATCTCCGCCGCCTCCGTCCCCGCCTCTCTGCTTGCAGATCCACAGCCGTCGGCCTTCCCGGCGTCCGATCTTTCCGGCCCGCGCTCCTCCACGCCCACTGGTACGACCCCTGCCCTCTGTGGTTCTTCTGCTGCGCGAACAGAAATGACGCCGCAGTATGCTATTTTTCTTGTCGTCATGCTCTGTGTGCCATTGCTGCTGCTGTGTGATCTGTGATGCCATGCCCGCAAAGAAATTGTTGCTTTAGAGCCTGTGAGATGCCAGGACCGTATGGCCTAACCTAAGAATTCCTGAAGCTGCATGAGTTTCAGTGGATCCATACAGATCATTGTAACGAAAACATCACAATTCTTCACTGCCATCAGTCCATTTCTTTTTGCGGGTGCATCAGTCCATAATCTAAGATGCTAACAAAGAGGGAATTGCAGGGAAGATGTTAGGGAACAATTGATGCCAACAGCATCTACTCTACTGTACTTAAAAAGCACTTAGGGGTGACGCATTTGTAAGTGTATGCATGATTTTTAAGGGTATGCACTTAGCCGACACAATGTCCTCATCTGCTAGAAATTATAAGTGTATGCATGATTTTTTGTTGTTTGGCTTGTGGGAGATATGCAACCTTTTGCTGTTTGTGCCAAGGATTTGATAAGGTAGCATTTGAAAGCTAGCTGTTGGGATCATTGTAGTTTGTGTGGAATAGTAGTGAAAAATCCCCTTGTGCAAAGAAACTGAATTTTCTGAATTTAGTTTAAGATCTGCACCTAACAACTTGTACAAGGTTCCATATTATTCGATGTTGAAATCCAAAATAGGTTGTCTTATGAACCACTATTAGACAACACTTATAAAATTATACTAAGGTTATTGACCCCCCTCCCCTTGGACAGAGAACCTCTTATTGTTTTTATGCATCAAAGCTTGAAAGTTGGAATATGCTTTAGTAAAAATTAAAAAAGAGAGAGGAGAAAAACCAGTAGGTAAGCATTTGTTCTTATGAACATAATGATGAAACTAGCAAGTGTAGAATCTGTTCTTCGATAGTTTTATATTTTGATGTGCCATTGTTACATGATCTCATCATGTTTATCTCATCGTGTTTCTCCACTGTTTTAGTCAAGCTCATTTTTTATCCATTTGCAAGTATACAGAATTTGCAATGCATTTTTTATCATATGAAATTTACCTATATATATGTTTCTTGAATATCTCCTGTTTGAATATCTATTTTTGTGCATTGTTGTGCCTACATGTAGGCATTTGTTTTGTGCAGGTACAAATTATTATCCCCTTTCTCCCGAAATGTTGATTAACTTCCGTTTCGGTTGAGAATAGGGCACTCTCATGTTAAGAAAAAGAGCAAAGGTCATGCCGAATTTTTCCGTGAATTCGTGCATGACCTTTGCTATTTTTCTTAACATGAGAGTATTTGCATTTATTTATTGTGCTAATTAATTAAGTAGTTGCATTTCTTAATATTGTACTAGTGCAAACATGTCGACCGGAGCCGACGCCGGTCCTTCTTCTCTGCCGGGAGAAAAAAGGAAGCAATTTTGGGAATACTCCCAGGAGGGGGTCGAGGAGCAGAGAGAAGAGGAAGTACCTCCGGGCGAGGAGGAGTATGAGGAGGAGATAGAGTCGGAGTCCGACTCATCGGATGATAACCTAGAGGAGGAGGCCGGTACGACAGACGGCGAGAGGAACATCGGCGAGGATGATGGGACCGGTGGCTCCAACACAGATGGTACCCAGTCGAAGAAGAGGAATCCGAAACCGACCAAGGTCGGCGTCATCAGGCAAGAGTTTACTGTTGTGACCGCCGTCGGGATTCCTAAAGAGCCCGAACGTTTTTCGGAAGGGTACGGCCGTCAAGTCGCGCCGATCCTCCGCAACACCGTGCCGATCACCACGATTAACCTCAGGAGTCGTGAGAATATTCATTATTGTCAGCTTCTTATCAACAAGCTGCACGGACGATACAAGTTTCCGGAGCCGTACGATAACACCAAACTCAGAGGGAACAAAGTAAACACATGGGCCCTCAGGAAGATGAGCAAGGCCTTGTCTAGTTGGAAAACCCGGGTGAAGAGGGCAATTTTTGAAAAGAACAAAACCTGGGAGGAGCTCAAGGAGAAAGAGCCGTTGATCGACGAAGCTACCTACAACCTTTTCAAGGCTAGGTGTGAGCCCGATCAAGCCAAGGCCGCGAGTGCAAAGGGCAAGGCCATGCGGTCGCAGGTCATAGGTAACCACCGTCTCGGAGCCGGTGGTTACAAAAGTTCCAAGTCTAAATGGGACAAGGAGGATGCCGAGTACGCCGCTGCGGGCATACCTAACCCCTTCCAGCAATACAAAGATGATCCGCAGACCGAATTCTTTGTGAGGGCCCGGAGCTATAAGGACAAAGCAACCTCGAAAATAATTATCGATCCTAAGATTCAGGAGTTTACGACTGTCGTGGTAAGTAGTTTACCACGCGACCTTGTCGATTGAATTCTCGAGTGAAGTTCACAATTTCTTAACGTTTCACATTCTTTTTGCAGCAAGCGGAAATGAAAATCGCCTCATCGCAAGAGTCGTCGGTTAAGCCGGCCGGCCCGTGGGACAACGCCTTTAACAGGGCGTTGAACAAGGTCAAGAAGGTTGACGACGTGACGGCGAAGCCATCGTCAGCCGGCCGTGTGGTCGGCTTTGGTGCGGACCTAAATTGGTCCGAATATTATGGAAAATCGGCGGAGCAGTCCGGTTCGAGGGGGCGCAAGGCGAGAAGGACCGAAGAAGATGCCGCTTATGTTCGTGGACTGGAGGAGAAGGTGAACATGCTTCCGCAGCTTGTCCAGGACGAAGTGGCGAAGACGATGAACGCTCTCCTTCCAGATATGATGCAGTCGCTCGCGAATTGGCAAGCGCGTGGTGGACAAGGGCCCATACCAGTCCCCAGCATGGTCGGCAGCAACTCGGGCCCCGCGGCGCCTGCAGTCCCGACTCCGGACGTAGTGGTGGCTCTCGCACCGACTCCCGGCGTATTGGTGACTCCGGCCGCCAACACCGCGGCGGCGACGCCGGACGTGATGGTAACTCCTCCGGCCACGATCGAGCAACCGGGGCATAACAATAATGCACCCGGCGGCAGCGCAAATAGGGCGACCGACGCCACGGGAGGCAGCGCGCCCTCCGTCTCTTGCATGCCCGCCGTCATCGGCGGGGTCTCTGACGGCGGGGTCTCTTCACTAGCCGACCTCGACGCCCTCAAGGTAGCTATAAGCGTCTGCAACTCAAACGAGGACTTCATCTCCTTGCCTTTTTTAGTGGAATCTCTCTGATGCCGTACATGCATATATATATCTCTTTCGCAGGAGGACACTCCATGCATTCTATTACAAGTCGTGGACGGCGAGTTGAAGGATGTTGCCAAAGGTAAAATCATTCAACCACAAAATCAAATCATGCACAATATGCCGATGGCACCGGAGATGCATAGGGTTCAAATCTCTCTCGTGATTTCGGGCTACGAGAGAGTTGAACCTCCCATTCAACCCCCCGGATACGATGAGGACGAGCCGGCAGTCCTCAGTGACTGTTTCAACCAAATATGCCTATGGCCGAAGAGCCAAATGCGTTTAATGACGGGGGAAAGGGGCACCACACCTAGGACAACACCGCTAGTCATCGTGTCGGCGCCACATGATCCCATCGGCGCACAACAAGAAGACGATGATCTTGATGATGATATCAGCGCCGACCAGTTCATCAATACTTTGTATGATGCTGATGACTTATTCATGCCTCCTGCTGATGGAGCCTATCAGCATGACGAGGAAGCTCGCAGTCCAGCTGATCCTGCGGCGAAGCCTGCTTGCTCCACGCGTCTCTTCACTGCTTCTCAGGACATGTCTCCAGCAGCTTGCGCCTTCACCGAGCCTCAAGAAGATGCCACAAGATCTATTCTCAGCCCGTCCACACTCCATAAGGCGGCCACTGAGCAGATAAAGGCCGGTGACTGCTCAAAATCAGAAAAGAAGAAGGGACGGAAAAGAAAGAAGAGCATCACTTCTAGTAGCCAACCTTCGATGCCGACCCGGGCTCAGGACGGGCCACCAAGACCCAAGGATCTCTCGTTTGAAATCCATGTGGCTGGTAGGGCGATGCTACCTAAGGACATGCTGGACCTTGCAACTTCGGATATGCAGAGTGTGCATCATAGTATTATGGCATTAGAGAAGATTCTTCTTCGAGAAGAGAATCCCTCGTACCCGGTTTTCATGGCCAAGGTGCCACTCAACATGGGCTTCATCAACACTATCCCCGCGGATATGATAATCCTGCGATTTTCGGAGATCTTCAATTTGTGCCATCTCAAGCGGCGGGACCATAGCCTTATCCGTCTGTTCTCGCTCAGCCTTTCTATGAGTATCAGGAGAGATAAGACCCCGAGCGTCGCGATATTGGACCCCTTCTACATGCGTGAAAGCATCTTGATGGACGACGGGGACGCGGCTCTCGCGGCGGGGTACATCACAGACTTCATGCTACAGAACGCCGACAAGGATTCATTTCTTATGACATACTCTCCCAAGTAAGTCATTCGCTCGCCTCCGTAGCATATATGCTTTCTTAGCTTTCCATTGTCCTCTTCCAACATTCCTTTTGTATTATTTTAATTATGCAGTGAGGATCAAGACTGCGTGCTCATCTGCTTTTCACCGCAACACTCGCATGCCGTGTATTTAGACTCGGGGAGTGTGAAGAAGAAAGATTACAAGTATATCATGAGAGTTTTGGATGATGCTCTCGTCGGCTACATAAAAGCTGGAGGCAAGATCATGAAGCACAAGTTCAGGAAAAATCAGCCTGGCGTGAACGTGTTCAACCACGTAACGCAGTTCCCGTGCGTCAAGCAGCCGGCTGGCAGTGTGAGGGATGCGTACTACGCCCTTCATCACATGAGGGTGATTGTACAGGAACAACGCAACCTTACGCTGCCAAGTCATCTCAGAGCGTGGGCCGAAAGGAAGGCGGAAATCGCCGATGCAAATCTGAAGGATGAGTTCTTTCACATCCAAGCGCAGATGGCGACTATCATCCGTCATGAAGTACAAATGAAGGGGGCGATCTTCCACTCCAACATTGCACCATCCAATGGGGAGATAGAAGTCCGCCTAAAGGCCCTGCGTGACACAAGGCCTTTCATGACGAAAGAAGGATGCCGCCCATTCCCCGAGCCGAGTCAGAACAATTGAATGTACTCTTTGTGTATTTTGGATGTAATTTGGATATACTCTTTGTGTAGTATATGGTAGTGTCAAATACTCTTGGTGCTCTTTGTGTATAAAGGTCACTGCATATGCATTTTTATGCATATGTGCATGCTTCTCACCATTGATCGACTTGCTTTAAATTGTTGATAAGAATAGATGCTAGATTGCTTTGTTCTCCTTTGGTATGATTCATATGGATGTGACCTCTAAAGCTTTGTTTTGTGCAGGTTGACGAGCAAACAAGATATGATGACGAAAGTAGCTTTCGGTTTTCAATAATTGTTGGACTCATTGTAATTTTGTGATGGATGTAATCTTGTGAATCTTGTTGGCCTCTAAACCTTTGTAATAAAAATTATAATGCAATTCTTTTGTATCAATAATTGTTGGCCTCATTGTTATATTGTATTTTGCATTTCTGTAATATAATAAAAATATCTGTAATGCTTTTATTCTTTTCTGTAATTCTTTTTTTTGTTTTTTGTAATTATTTAGTGGCGCATATTTTCAGGATTTAGTGGCGCACTGTGAATGCGCCACCCCTAAGGCCCTTAGACGTGGCGCATACCAGAATGCGCCACCCCTAAGAGCTTAGAGGTGGCGCATTCTGAGATGCGCCACTCTTAAGGGCCTTAGGGGTGGCGCATCCAGAATGTGCCACCTCTAAGCCCTTATTAGTGGCTTGTAGTTAGTGGCGCATCCCTAATGCGCCACTAAACTCAAAAACAGTGCGCCACCATAAGGCTATTCCCTAGTAGTGGTGGTGAGTCGTCGTTTCGTCAGGTGGTGGTTATTGCATACACATTATCCACCTCATCATGCATGCCACATCATCATTTAATTCCTCAAGCATCTCAAAAACCAATTACTAACTATTATCTCTATATGCACACTATCCACCTCACCATGCATGTCACATCAACTTTCAATTCCTCAAGCAGCCGAACCTCACCATACAAACGATTCAAGCCAACCCCTCACTCCCTTAAACGTCTGTCCAATATACACATCAACTAGGTATTTAGCAAATCAACCATCACTTAGGTATTATTTTCGTTTCCAACAAAAAAACTATTGTTTACCTTTCGCTCAATATGCAGCCGTTCCAATTATTTTGTTTTCATTCCTTTGTTCTCACCAAGTGAGTACCAAGACAACCATATAAAGTACATTACTCAGTCTGTATATGTTCATTTGAAAATTTATTTATTTATTATCGTAAGCTGATGTTGATAGTTACCATGGACAAACTTTTAATGCCTCTATATGCAGATTATGATATCTATTGTACTTTGTTCTTCTAAGAGAACTTTAACATATTTAAATTTTATTAACAAAATTTTTGTTGCTACATATTCCGCTGCAACACACGAGGTATTATCTAGTTTTTTTAGTGCTTGTTGTATTTTTGTAAATGCACAATTATTTTAAAAATGACAACCTGTATTTTGAAAAATATTCAACATGTATTAAATACTACTAATAATAGATTAATATGTGTCAGAAATCCAATTCTACACATGGGTGTAGATGCTCTCGTCTTCTGAAAACAATATTTTAAAAGGTTAAATTTTTTGGAACAAAACATTGTCATGTATATCTCAACATTCTATGTGCGCACGACAAATTTAATGAAAATCCGACATGTTTTATAGCCTCTGTAAAAAAGACAAAAAATATGTCTAATGAAAAGCCTTTTTAGCAACAAGTTTTTGTCTTTTTTACACACGACACAATATAAGTTGATTTTTCGTGAAACGACTTCGTGAAGATAAAAAACGTTAAGATGTATACCCAAGATTTTTGATTCAATTTTTTTGACATTTTAAATGTGTTTAAAAATACAGTTTAAAACCCGGGAGCATATGCTCCTGGGTGCAGAAACACCATGTCCAATATGTGTCTACAAATATATGATTAATTTTACACTATACGATTTTAATACATATTTTTTAAAAACACGTCTACAAATTTTTAAACACATGTGGTACATTTTCGGACAACACGTTGAGTGTTTTCTAAATGCAAAATCATTTTCTTTTAGTACCATGATGAATGTAATTTTTTTAATGGGAAATTTTAAAATAAACAACAAATATGAAAAAGAAAAAGAGAAAATTGATACAAACCTGGCGTTATATTAATTTATTTAAGAGGTGCACGAGTGTCACTATATAAGTATTGAGCTCATTAGTTTGAAACCTATTAGAGGATGTCCTCCTGGTTATCTTGTGCTGCTAGCGAGGTTGTCAGGTTTGATCCCACAATCTCACATTATGGTTTGCTATTATTTTTTATTCATAGACTGATATGTGGGCCCTACAAATCTAGTGTACGCTCAAGAGACGCAGCCAGGACCGTATTTGTAACATATTCTCAATTTCAAAGATCGTAGTGAACATTCCACAACTTCGAGGACCAATATGTTACGCGCCAACTGGTATAGGGATCGTAGGCGTAATTTACTCCGTGAGAGGAGAATTAGGCGAAGAGGATGAGGGTGGAAGGGGTATTGGCTTGTGCGCTAGACTGGAAGGATGTTGTAGGTGTCCGCAATGTGTTTAGGCGGACACAAACTCAATCTAAACTTGAGATGGAAATGTATAAAAAGGTCAATAAAACGATCATATACTAGATGATACCCCGCGCGTTGCTGCAGGAATTTTTCAGAGAAAAAAATATAAAAAAATGATTTTTTTAATATAAGAAAAATGTTTTTTGAAACATGAGAAAATTATTAAGTGTAATATAATTTGATTATAAATTCTCTTTTGAAATCAATACTGTTTAGAGAAAAAATGTAAGAAATTTGATGAAAATCCAAAAAAGAGAGTATGATTTTTGTTTTGTCAATTTATTAGCTTGATAATATATGGTGAGAGACAATATGAGGTGAAAATAATGTTGATTAGAGATAGTGGAGACATCTCCATCATTCGCTAAGGATAAAGCAATAGAAAGCAGTAATATCAATTATAGATGTGCATAGAAAAATAAAATATGAGATAACTCATAATTTGTTTTTTACATAAAAAATTCTCTTATAAATTGTGAGGCTAAGTGCATAAAAAGTTATTATTTATTTAGGTTGCATGTGCATGCAATTAATGGAAGCATGTGCATGCATAGTTAGTGGATTTTTTTGCATGGTGGACCTACTTGATGATGTTGATAGCTTGCATGTCAAGATAGATAAGTTAGTGGGAATGAACTATTTAGGTATTATAGATACCCCGCGCGTTGCAGCGGAAATTTTTATAAGAACTCTACAATGTAAATTGGAAGGGTATAAAATTCATGTAAATGAAAGTGAATGACATAGATAAATTATTGAATACAATAATGAGTGTTGTGGATAGCTTGCATGTTGAGATAGATATCACAAATGCATGTTAGTTGAATTTGTTAGTCGATGCCATGGTTAAATGGTTGGATACAATAGTGGGTGATGTGGATAGCTTGCATGTTGAAATAGATATCACAAATGCATGTTAGTTGAGTTTTGTTAATGGATGACATGGACAAATGATTTTATCTGCGTTCGTGCTTAGATTTTATCTGCGTTCGTGCTTAGAGATATAGATAGATATGTTTGCTTTGTTGTGTTCGTGCTTAGATTTTATCTGCGTGAATAGAAACGAACGCGAACAAAGAAAATTCATCGGGCCGTCGGAGTTCCCTTCCTACTTTCCCGTCCAGTCCATGCTCGTGCGACGTGGAGAGATACGTCGCCATTTTCCAAGCGTTGATATGTCTCGCTTAAAGCGATAGACAAGGAAGCAAGCGTGAAGTCGAGCGCGACATGTGCCGACCTAAGCATGCGGGAGGCCACACCTTGATTTTTTGTTTTTCTTTCTTTTTATACTTTTGTGTATATTTTCAAATAATATAAATAGGTATATTAAAAACATTTTATATTAAACATTTTAAAATAAATCTTAACCAAGAATTTTAAAAAGGTTCAATGTATATAGAGAAAATATTTCTCATGTATACGAAAATTGTATACAAAAAAATATATAATGTGTGTCAAAAAAGTTTATCATGTATTTAATTTTTTTAACACAAGCATTTGAAAAAATGTTAAACAAGTATTTAATAATGTTAATCAAGCATTTGAATTTTGTTAAATGTGTATAAAAATGTTAAACTTGTATTTAAAAAATATTAACTAAACATTTAAAAAATTTAATGTGCATAAAAAAAATTGAACATGTATTCAAAATATGTCAATCTGTTATTTGAATTTTTTTAACTGTGTACAGTAAAATTATTGACCATGTAATAAAAAATGTTAATCTGATATTTTTAAAATGTAATCAAGCATTTTTGGATATATATATATATAAATGTTGATCATGTATTAAAAAATGTTAATCTGATATTTGAAAAATGTTAACGAAGCATTTGAAATAATTATTGAAAAAATATTGACCATGTATTGAAAATATATATTAATACTGTATTTCAGTAATATTAAATTTATATTTATAAAATATATTAAATATATACCAATGATGTGTATAGAAAAACAGCGAGACAGGAGAAAACAAGTAAAACTGCCAAAAATGGAGAAAGAAACAAAGAAAACCAAACAAGAAACAAGAAACAAAAGATAAAATATAAAATAAAATAAAATAAAATACAATGAAACCAGAAAAATAAACGAAGAAAAACTGATGAAAAAATCAAATAAAAATATAAAGCCGAAAAAGTCAGTAAAAAACCTGCTCTATAACGAAAGAAAAAAAACTTGTATTGTTTTATACAGAGCGAAACTTTGTATTGTACAGAGCAAGACTTTCTTTCATCGTGCTTAGGGCGAGATATAGCTCTCCGCCCTTTCCCGTCCCTCCCAGCGACGCAGGCCGCCGCCGCGCCGCGCTCCGCCGCGTTCTCCCGTCTACTTCCTCCCCCACGCATCCTCAGTCCCTCCCGCCCCTCCTCTGTCTCGGCCGCCGCTGCATCTTCAATCAGCAGCACCTTGCGCGGTATTGACTAGTGTGAGGAATCATCGCCGGCGAAGGCGAGCGACCGCGCACGACGTAGGCATCTGGAAGAAGGGGAGGGACCGCGGAGAGGAGATGTTCACGAACGCGCAGCGCCAGGTCGAGCGCACCGGCCGCGGCGGCACCTCGAGAGACCAGTACCTTCAGGTTCGCCTCCTCCCCGTCTTCCAGTTCCTTCTGTCATTCTTCTAACTGGTTAATCGTATCCGTAATCACGAATTTCCTCAGGATCTTGTGACCCAGTTCCAGGAGTCCACAGATGAAGGTAAATATCTGTTGGCTACTTCTTTCTTCTTTCTTAGGCTTGCATCAGAGCCAAATTTCTGTGTTATTGTACTGGAATTCAGTGTATTCGATTATGTAGAACTGAAAACAGAAGCGGAGTTCAGTTGGAATTATGGTAGAAATCGTTGTCAGCAGATTGTGCTGCAAACTGAATTTTTTCGCCACTCAGTAAAGAACATTGTACTGGGCCCAAAATAAACGACTTAGTGAACTAGTGAAGTTACGAACGTTGCCAAGAAAAAAGATGCACAATAAGTACAGTCTAAGCAAAACAAAAGAGGCTGTCTAGTGATGTTTTCAACTAGATAGCACAGAAAATGTTTGGAATTTATCATATGGTATGAACATAGCTCAACTTTGTCGGTGAAACACCACAACTTCAGTGATATTATCATATTGTGTGCTCACCAAATTTATCGATTTATTTATTTTTGTTTCAGAGTGCAAGGAGAGAATTGTTGCAAACCTGTCAAATTTCGCGTATGACCCTTATAACTACGTGTTTATGCGCCAGGTTGATGATTCCACATGCCTTTTGTTTCGGTAAATTGCTGCATTTTTTGGTTAGCACTGTTCTGGTATTTTCCTATTCAATGGGACGGTATATCTGTTCTGTTCTCTCAGCTGAATATTCTCGAGTTGTTCTTGGACTGCATTACGGAACCAAATGAAAGGCTTGTTGAGTTTGGTGTTGGTGGAATATGTAATTCATGTGTTGGTGAGCAATCAAATGCCTTGAATTCTATGATTTTTTGTTTATTGTGAAGCATGCAGCATCTTATTTTGTATTTATTGTGCAGATCCAGCAAATGCTTCAGTTATTACTCAATGTGGTGGAATCCCATTGGTTGTACAATGCTTATCTAGCCCAGTTAGGAATACTGTGAGTATATCTGAACCTATGAACTGCAATCATAACAGTATAGGTTTTCTTTGTTTTGAAGAGTATATTTTTGCTGATTGGTTTCTTCCTATGCGATTAATTTCCTATTGACCGATTAGGTTACTTTGGGTGATGTAAAAAAGGTACTTTGGGTAGTAGGGCTAAAGGAGAGGATAAAATGTGATGGGGATTTTTAACCAGAGCACTCTCAGTCACTTGTCTCTCTTTTTCATGCATTATCTTCATCGCATACATTTCAGTCGTTATGCCACTATATGTTCTCACTTCAACATACACCAACATTTCCATTTGATTGATTGTGTACAGGTGAATTATGCACTTGGAGCCTTGTACTACTTATGCAACCCCTCGACAAAGAAAGAGATTTTGAAACCCGATGTACTTAGGATCATAAGAGACTATTCTGGAGCTGGAGCCATTAACAGCAGCTTCAGCAATCTGGCAAATGCATTCCTGGACAAGCATGTCAACTAGTGACGTCAGTTCAGAACTGGAGATGGTAAGGCATGTAGCATTTCATCTGCTAGAGAATAGAGAGGAGAGGCTAGGCAGGAGTTATAATTCTGTGCCCATTTATCCAAGTACAGTAATAAGCAGGTGACATAAATCTGAAAATTTTATGACCTCTGTGAAAAGTGAGAAATCAGTAAGTTCATCAGCGCTGGGGTCTTCATATTTATTCCAGACAACTGTGAAATTGTCTACCGTATTTGATTAGGAGTTGGCAGTAAAAGGAAGGAGTATAAAATGCTCCTTTGTTAATTCCATGTTCTTGAATACATTTTTTCTTCTTTAAATAGACAACCAAATGGACACTAAGGCTGATCACAATGGGGAGTATTATATACATGTATGTACATATGATACTAGTGTATGATACTACCTCCATAATGCATAGCACAATATTATAAGTTGGTATCATAGTGGTCTTATTTATTGCCATGCATGACACGTAGTAGTACATCATTTAATATGATAAGGTATCACAACATCATGATACTCAATCCTCTTTTTCCTCATTTAATTGTGTTCCACCTTAGCAAAAATGCCTAGTTGGCACGGCCTAACAAGAACTAAAGTGTTTCCCCGTAAAAAAAAACTGAAGTGCTAAATGGGGATTTCATTCATGACCCATCTTTGTTGTATTTCTTTTAATTCGCACCCTTCTAAGTTTGTCAAACTGCTGGTTGAACATGCAATTAGACTCTCCATACTTCACTATAAAGCAGCAGAAAACTCTCATTCTTCACTACCCTCTTGTGATACGTTGATATGTATATACAACAATCAGTAGATTATGGGAAAGGAAAGAAGCTGTGCCCAACTGATGGCCTAAGGAAAAATTAAGTATTTAGTTCTTCAATAATTGACCAGAGCGAATAATTAATTTTTTTGATGAGGTTCACAAATGAGCATTTTAAGCATGTGTCTACATTTCAAGATGTTGACGTCAAGGTTGCGCCTTGTTCTTGAATTCGTCGGCTTCATAAAGAGGGCAAGATAAATTACGAAAATTGAGACTTCAACTCAAGACCTCTTAGCTCTGATATATTATATTAAGGAGTAAACAACATAGTTGTGGTGGGGTGGGGGGGAGGGGGGGCAGGGCCCTTGCTGGCACCCCTGGTCTCCGCTACTGGAGGTCGCTCAAAAGGTTCATGATGATGTATTCTTTTCCCTAATGCCTCTCATCCCCAAGGTATGATTGTATTCCTGGATAGCAATTCTAGTATGCTCTTTCTCATTGGAAGATGTGAAATTTGGGTGAAAAGAGAGAAAAACCACCAGAAGATAAGAAAGCCATCTGCACCTTTGTTTGCTTCACCGCATGAGTTGTGTCTCTCGCTCACTGCTTGATTAGTCTGGTATATGTAGAGAGAAAGACAGGTGTAGTAATAATTGATGCGTTAGAAAAATAGTTGTGGCTTTATTTGTTGCATCCAAATTTATCTAGGGTAGAAAGCTTTGGTAGCCATTTTCATTATCCAAGTACAGAAGTGGTAAAGAGAAGTAGTTTCATGCAAAGATATGCTACCAAGTGGCACAAACTGAAACCTTACAATCCATAAGAACAGCTAACACCGGAGGTGATCGGTGCCATGAGAGTTTTCTTCAAGCTTGATGACGGCGATGCTAATGCTGCGGAGGAGGCGCTTATCGGCCATGGGGGTGAGATGGCTGCGGACGCTATGGAGGACCAGGCTGGGCTGGGGTCGCAGTCTGCAATCGCCTGATCAGTTCGTGTCTCCAGTAGGGATATTTAGTTTCTCATGTTAGTACGCCTAGAAGCTGATTGTAAGGGATCCTTCTCTACTGTTGCATGTGCGCGTGTATGGAGATGGACTAATATAAAGTCTAGCAAGTGGCCGTGTATTAGGAAGTCATATCACGTTGTATCTTGGTGTTTGCTACCCCAGTTTAGCTTCCATCTTTTTCTTGCAAGGGCAATGGTATTGTGTCCATGATATATCAACCCATCAATACTCTGAGTTGGAACGTGCGAGGGCTTAACTGTCCGGACAGGAGGGCCACGGTCAAGGCAACTATCGCCAGCTCTTCTTGTCATTTGGTTTGTCTGCAAGAGACAAAGCTTGGCGCTGTCGACAATTTTATTGCTGCTTCTCTCGGTGGAAACAGGCTTCGCAATTTTGCGCAACGACCTGCGAACGGAACTAGGGGTGGCATCCTTATGCTATGGGATGCTGACCTGCTTGATGTCACTGACATTGTCGCCTCGACCTATTGTCTCTCTGCCATGGTGCGGATACGTGCATCCGCCGCTTGCTTCAAAATCACTTCTGTATACGGCCCCACCGACTCCACTTGCAAAGATGCCTTCTTTGCCGAGATGATTTCTCACAAGCCCCTGTCGGGGGTGGCGTGGCTTGCCTCAGGGGACTTCAACCAGATTTACCGGGCTAGGGATAAGAACAAGAGAAATTTTAATCGGGGTAGGATCAACCGTTTTCGGGCCACCTTACAGTCTTGCGAGCTCACGGAGATACATCTTCAAAACAGGCGCTTCACATGGAGCAATGAGAGGGCTAACCCGACCTTGTGCAAGCTTGACTCCTTCTTTTGCAACGCCGAGTGGGACATATCTTTCAACACCCATGTGTTGCATGCTTTATCCTCGTCCCTGTCAGACCACTGCCCTCTCCTGCTCGCCGATGATAGGGGGCCCCGAAGGCCACGCTCCTTCAAGTTTGAGAATTTTTGGGTCTCTATGCCCGGCTTCCATGAAGTCATCCAAAAGGCTTGGAATGAGCGGATTTCCCACACGGAGCCGTATCTTATTTTGCATCATAAGCTCAAGAAAACTGCGCTTCGCCTCACCGAGTGGAGCAAAAACCTCTTCTCAAAGGCCTCGATTCACCTTCATGCGGCCCTCCTTGTGATTCTTCGGCTTGACATTGCTCAGGAGGCGCGCCTCCTCTCCTCTGAGGAGCTTGACCTACGCACTAGGCTCAAGCGGAGGGTGATTGGCCTAGCGGTGCTTCAGAGGGCTAGGAAGAGCCAATGTGCTAGGATCGCAAATCTGAAAGAGGGTGACGCAAACACGAAATTCTTCCACCGCCGCACTATTGCCCGCAGAAGAAAAAACCACATCCACCGGATCAAGGTTGGTCATGCATGGGTTACCGAGCATGAGCAAAAAGATAAGATCATCCATGACCACTTCTCAGATATTATGGGAAAGGGGCCACCGGGTATCTTTGACTTTAACTGGGATGAGATCAACTTGCAACCCCTTGACTTGCATTTCCTTGGCAATGCAATCACCGAGGAGGAGGTTTGGAAGGCCATCAGTGAGATGCCGAATGACAAGGCCCCCGGCCCCGACGGGTTCACGGGCATCTTCTTCAAGAAGTGTTGGGGTGTCATCAAGAACGATATCATGAGGGTCATCCAACGTTTTGACTCCCTACACACGGGAAACCTTCAATGGCTTAACTCTGCCAATGTGGTGCTCTTACCCAAGAAGGAGGGTGCGGAGGTTATCAACGACTATCGGCCCATTAGCCTCATCCATGCCATTGCCAAGATCATTGCCAAGGTTCTCTCCTTGCGGCTTGCACCTCACATGGATGCCCTTGTCTCCAACGCCCAAAGTGCTTTCATCAAAAGAAGAAGCATTCACGACAACTTCATGTACGTCCGGAACTTTGCTCGGAAGCTTCACAAATGCAAGACCCCGGCCCTCCTCTTCAAGCTTGACATAAAAAAAGCTTTTGACTCGGTCAAGTGGGAGTTCATCCTCGATCTTTTGCAACGCAAGGGCCTCCCTTGCAAATTCCGGAATTGGATTGCCGCGTTGCTTGGCTCATCCTCCTCACGTTTCCTCCTCAATGGGCTGCCCGGTCCTCCCATCAAGCATGGTCGTGGTCTGCGTCAAGGGGACCCCCTCTCCCTGCTCCTCTTTGTAATCGCAATTGACCCACTTCATCAGATCCTTGAGTTGGCAACTAGGAGAGGCCTTCTTCTAAAGATTCGTGGTCGAGGGGCCATGGTGAGAACCTCTCTCTATGCGGATGATGCGGCAGTGTTTTTGGTGCCAATCAAAAGGGACATTGACAACTTCTCTGCAATCCTTAGGGGATTTGGGGATGTCACGGGCCTTTGCACCAACCTTCAAAAGAGCTCGGTCGTGCCCATTCGTTGCAACCATCTTGACTTGGAGAATATCCTCGCCGGAGTGCCGGCAACTAGAGCCTCCTTTCCTATCAAATACTTGGGCCTCCCTCTCTCGGTTTGGAAACTCAGAAAAGTGGATTTTCAATACCTCGAAGACAAGGCAACAAGCAAATTGGTCACATGTGAGGGGCGCAATATTAACTATGCCGGACGTACGACGCTTGTTAGATCGGTCATCTCCTCCCAAGCGGTGTATGCCATCACACCCCTCATTGTGCCGCCGAGCTCTCTGCACAACATTAATAAATTAGAGAGGACATTTCTTTGGTCTGCCTCGGATAAGACGACCGGGGCCAAGTGCAAGGTGAACTGGGAGGTGGTTTGCCGCCCCTTGGAGTATGGCGGCCTTGGTGTGCTCAGCACTGATAAGTTTGCCCGTGCTTTACGGCTTAGGTGGCCATGGTATGAATGGAAGTAACCACACAAGCTTTGGGTGGGACTTGTCAACCCATGCAACGAGGACGACCTCATATTCTTCTATGCCTCCACCACAATCACTGTGGGCAACGGCGCCAAGACGCCGTTTTGGGATTCCCCGTGGCTCCACGGGCGCAAGCCCAAGGATATTGCTCCACTTATCTTTGAGGCATCGAGAAGAAAATCTTGGAAAGTGAGAGACGCGTTGAACGGGGACGCTTGGATGCGTATGATCAAAGGGGATACCGTAATCTCCGGCACCCACGTCAGAGAATTCTTCGCCCTTTGGATGCTCCTTCGAGATTTTCCCCTTGACGAGGAAACCGAGGACGACATTGTTTGGAAGCACTCCAATGATGGAATCTACTCGGCGGCCACTGCTTATCGAGCTCAATTCTTGGGGCTGACACTCTCCCCTATGGACTCCATGGTATGGAAGACTTGGGCGCCTCCCAAAGTTAAATTCTTCGCTTGGTTGGCGATACAGGACCGGCTTTGGACTGCCGACCGGTTGGAGAGGCGCGGTTGGGCGAATTGTGGCCTTTGCCCTCTCTGTAAGAGAGACCAAGAGACGAGCGCCCATCTTTTCTACAAGTGCCGCTACACCGTTAGGCTTTGGAATGCGGTTATTCACGAGTTTGGTCTTGTGCACTTGGACACCTCCACTTGGCACTTGGAGGACGACATCGAGGAGTGGTGGATCAACAGAACCAATGCTCGAAACTCCAATCGACAAGCTATGGCCTCCCTCATCATGCTTGTCTCTTGGACTGTCTGGAATGAGCGAAACGCTCGAGTCTTCCGCCAAAAGAGCGCACCGCCGCCAATCCTTCTTAGAAGAATCGTTGATGAGGCTAAACTTTGGGTCACAGCGGGTGCGAAAAAACTAGGAGACTTTGTAATACGCGAGTAATTATCATGCCGCGTTGATGGGCGACTTACAACACTGTAAAACTCTATTCTCTCTTACTTAATGAATAAGGCAAATCTTTTGCCTTCGTTTCAAAAAAATAACAGTTCAGCATATGCACATCACATGGTTCCTCTAGGAGTGTTAACAATCTCACCAGCTTCAGTCTCTCTCATTCGGTGCCTAGTTGCTCCGGATGTATAGCAGTATCAAGTGCTGAAAGAGGTTTCTTTCATGAGACCTCTGTTAATTTCCCTTTTGATATCATCCCCAGATCATAAAGTTTTCATTAGTGAAGCATCTTCGTTCCACTAGATTCCATTTATACGAACAAAGGGTTCCATACAGCACAGAATGTACACCATATATGTACAGTAGATTTTTACGAAAGACTTTTGAAATTGAAACTTAAAAAGGAAGAGGGCCCCCAACTAGTGACGTCAGTTCAGAACTGCAGATGGTAAGACCTGTAGCATTTCATCTGCTAGAGAATAGAGAGGAGAGGCTACACAGGAGTTATAATTCTGTGCCCATTTATCCAAGCACAATAATAAGCAGCAGTGATATAAATCTGAAATTTGTACGACCCCAGTGAGAAATCAGTAAGTTCATCAGCGTTGGGGTCTTGGTATTTATTTCAGACAACAGTGGAATTGTCTAATGTTTGATTATAAGTTGACAGTAAAAGGAAGGAGGCCTTGTTCTTGAATATATTTTCTGCTTCAAGTAGACAGCCACATGGACATTAACAAGAACTAAAGTGTTAAATGAAGATTTCATTCATGAACCCATCTCTGTCATATTTCTTTTAATTTCACATCCTTCTAAGTTTGTCAAACTGCTGGTTCAACATGCAATTATGCTCTTCATGCTTCACTATAAAGTAGAAGGAAACTCTCATTCTTCACTACTCTCTTGTGATACCTTGATCTGTATACACAACAATCAATAGATGGGCTAAGGGAAATGTATAAGTATTAGAGCACAATAAATCAAGTGCTTAAGTTCTTCCATAAATTGACCAGCACATCTTTGTTTTCTTTGACAAGGTTCACAAATGAACATTTTAAGCATGTGTCTCTACATTTCAAGATGTTGATGTCAAGGTCACGCCTTGTTCTTGAATCCACCGGCTTCACAAAGAGGACTAGATAAATTACGAAAGTTGAGACTTGAACCCAAAATCTCTTAGCTCTGATATATTAAGAGGTTTTAGATAAATTATACTCAAGTTTAATGGACTAACTAGTAGAACCAGAAGTCCAAAACGACGAGAAGATTGGGTAATCCAATGGCATATATGGATGCAAAGAAGCGATCTCATCTTTCATAACAAGCCACCATCCCTCAGGAATTGGAGAGTTCGACTCAAGAAAGATCTCACTCTACTGGACTACAGAATCAAAGAAAAGCACAGAGATACTTTGAAAAAGCAGATTTTTGATTTCCTTAACTAGCACCATGTATCTAAATTTTCCTAAAATTGGTGTGGGTTCATGTATTTTGAGAGGAGCTTTATTTATATTACTATATAATACTGTAGAACATTTTGTCCTACAATCATGCCTTCCAAAAAAAGATTGGGTAATCCACATATACTTCAACAGATATGTCCTAATTGTCGCTCAAAAGTTGTATGATGGTCGATTCTTTTCCCATATGCCGCTCATCCCCAAGGTATGGTTACATTTCTGGATATCAATTCTAGTATACCTCTCTCGTTGGAAGATGCGAAACTTGGGTGAAAAGAGAGAGGAAATAACAAAAAGATAAGAAAGCCATCTGCACCTTTTTTTGCTTCACCACTTGAGTTGTGTCACTCACTCACCGCTTGATTAGTATGGGTATATGTAGAGACAAAAGCAGGTGTAGTAATGATTGATGTTCTAGAAAATTAGGTGTGACTTTATTCGTTGCATCAAAATTTATCTAGGGTAGAAAGTTTTGATAGCCATTTTAATTATCCAAGTACAAAAGTGATAAAGAGAAGTAGTTTCATGAAAAAACTATCAAGTGGTACGAACTAAAACTTTACAATCCCATAATAATTTAGCAAGCACATCACATGGTTCCTCTATAAGGCATAATTTGGCTGCAAGGGGAAAAACTTCCCAAGGCTCTAATCCCACTCAGGGCCTCGGGGGGATTTCCATGGCCATCGAGGATCCTCTTCTTTCATCATGGGGAGATCGCCATGTTAGTTTGGATGTCAGGGGAGAGGGATGAGATCATGTCCAAGAAAAGACCTTGGTGAGAAGACGAACGTCGGACCATAGCCATGTCTAGTGATAGAGATCCTTTGGCTGCATAGGTTTTGATGGAGGCGTAGCTCTCAGGATAGTCGCTGGAGGAGCAGGGATCGTCAGGTGCGCCTTGCACCGTCGCCTAGGTCACGTGAGAGAGCGCTAGTCGTGGCCTTTTGTAACATCCTAAGATCTCAATAGAAATGATAGACTACTCATATCAACAAGGTGTACCTTCTTTTCCGGGAGCCCATCAGGAAAGAACTATCAGGTTAAGTGTGCTAGGCTTGGAGTAGTCTTGGGATGGGTGATCGACCGGGAAGTTGATCTTGTGTGCGCATGAGTGAGGACAAAGTGTGCAGAAAAGACTAGTGTTGATATGTGAGGACAGTCTGGATCCTAGACACACTGATGATGGAATTGGTGCTTAAAGGTGGGTTTGGTCGGGGCGTTATAGTTGGTATCAGGGACGATCCTAATTTACATGGTGCTTGTGCAGGTCAGTGAGGCTTACATGGGGTGCACGTGGGATGCCTGCACTGGCGCGCACAGATGTGTGCCAAAGGGGAATGTTTTTGCCGGGCCGATGGGGACGTTGGTTCCTTTGAGGGGTGGTGTATGTAACAACCCAAGATCTCAATAGGAATGATAGACTACTCATATCAACAAGGTACACCTTATTTTCCGGGATCCCATCAGGAAAGAACTAGCAGGTTAAGCGTGCGCACGAGTGATACGTCTCAAACGTATCGATAATTTCTGCTCGTTCCATGCCTGTTTTGTGTGATATTGCTATGATCTAGATACACTTTCATACACTTTTGATCATATTTGTACTAACCTACTAACTCAGTGCACCCCAGTGCCAGTTCCTGTTTTCTGTTGTTTTTCTATTCCAGGTTTCCCCCATATTAAAAATGCTCCAAAAATTCGAGAAAAATCGGATAAAAAAATCAGCCCAACGGAGCCTTCCAGAATCACCAAAGTGGGGCCAGAGGGCCCCCACCAGGTGTCCAGGCGGCCACCTGGCGCGGCCAGGGGCCTCGCCACGTCAGGGGGGCGCCTGGACCCCTGGTGCCCCCCTAGCTTCCCCCTTCGCCTATTTATTCTCCGTCACGGGGAAACTTCGAGGACAGAACCCTATTTCGCAAACTCGCCTCTGTTCCGCCGCCACCGCGCTTCCAAGATCGGGAGCACCGTTAGGACCCTTCCCGGCACCCTGCCGGAGGGAGGATCGACCTCCGGGAGCTTCTCCTCCACCATGGACGCTTCCCGGATGTGCCGTAAGTAGTTTCCATTGGACCATGGGTCCGTGATCAGTAGCTATGTGATGTTCTCCTTCCCTCATTGTTCTTCATGGTTTAGACCTCGTGAGTTGCCCTACATGATCGAGGCACATATGTAATTCTTCTGCTGTTGCTATGCTGAGTTTGATGAGATCTGATGGATTATGAGATTATGTTCAGATCGTGATAGAGTAATATATTAGGTTTTTATCTCTTATATTTTTGTTCCTAAATAATTCTTGCATGTTCTCCGTTGCTGTTTATTGCTTTGGCCAAGTAGTAGGTAGTGACTCCAAGAGGGAACGTTATGCTCGATTGTGGGTGCATGCCCCCTGATGACACGCTTGAGTGACAGAAACATGAGTCTAGGGGATGTGTTGTGGCCACAAGGGGGAAAACAACGGTGCTTGTAACCGCGGTTGCAAGGATTGTTTACTTTACCAAAGTTCTTTTTAATGTAGTTGTTTGTTGCTTTGGGTTTACACTTTGGGTGGGGCTCGCAACTTAATACCAGCGAGATGTTCTGAATAGATATCTCAAGGTGGATGATTAGTAGTAGATGTAGATGGATTTCGGTCTACTTATTTTGGCGTACTGCCCATGCTTATGAGCAACTTCCTTTCTTTTGTAGCATAGTTAGCATTGCGGTGCGTTTATAATCCTGTCAATTGCCCATCTGTAATTTGTTTACCTCGCATAGCAGTTTTATCGTCTTTTGGGAGAGATACATCATTAGTGAACATCACAGGACCCCGGTCCATATTCTCATCACTGTTTACAAGCTTATTTCCTTTTCAGTATTTACTTTCAGTTGCTATCATTATCATTATCTCTTGTGTTTGATCCTTTGTAAACAACAAGACCGGAGAGATTGACAACCTCTCTGAACTTCGTTGGGAGCAAAGTTATTTGTGTCTGTGTGCAGGTCCAGGTGAAGTAAGCAACCCTGAGGTTGTGAACGACGCCATTGTTCACTTCACCACCTACTTGTCATTATCGGAGTCCTACTGGATTGATAACCTCGGTATCTTCACTGAAGGAAATTTTCTGATATCCTACATCTCACCTTCCTCTTGGGGTAACCAACGAAGGGCGAGAAACCATTATCACTTCCACGCCATCAACGAGTGAGGAAAAAATGTGCAGAAAAGACTAGTGTTGATATGTGAGAACAGTCTGGATCCCAGGCGCACCAACCGTGAAATTGGTAGTTAACCGGTGGGTTTGGTCGAGGCGTTATACTTTTGGCCCCTACCTCTTTGGGCATGATCTCTCACCCGGGGAAAGGATGAGAATCACGGTACAAAATCAATCGCGATACAAAATCCTCCATGAGGAAGCAACCAAATGTCGCGGTGGTTTTCCACGGTGCAAATCAGCTCCGTGGGCTCTGTGCCTAGGTTTTGAGGGGGGGTCCCAGTCTACCAAACGAGCCCTAAGTGTTAACGATCTCAGCAGCTTTAGTGTCTCTCACTCGATGCTTAGTTGATCCTTATGTATAGGAGTATCAAGTGTTGAAAGAGGGTTTCTTTCATGAGACCTGTGTTAATTTCCCTTTTGACATTCTCCCCGGATCATCAAATTTTCATTAGTGAATCATCGTCGTTCCACTAGATTCCATTTATGCGAACAAAGGGTTCCATACAGTACAAAATATACACCATATATCATATATGTAGGGCTGATTGTTACGAAAGACTTTTGAAATGAGAACTTACAAAGGAAGAAGGCCCCATGTTCAACAATCCGTTGGACATAGGTGAAGATTTTTGAAAATTGTCGCAGATTTGCAGCTGTACTACTACATAAGATTTTCGTTGTTGTTGAAGAGAATACATAAAATTCATCGGTTGTTGATCCCATTTCATTACACCATTAGGATTTCTATCGCTCAGACATCCTTTTATTGCCAGTCAATGATATCACGTTTTCATAGTTTTGATTTTACATCCTAATTATGTAAAGTTTTGTCAATGACATCATGTGAAGGCTGAGTTTTTTTATTGTTGTAGCAAGCCTTTTCGTTTTTCAATAATGTGAAGCTTGGGTGATTATATATTTAGATATCAAAATCAAACAGACATGTAACTTCATTGGATAGACAAGTAGGCTCAGGTCTCTGGTGGTAAGAAAGAAAGTTACAATGATGTGTCAGACAAGTAGGTGTGGCTCTACTCAAAAGTCGTTGCATCAAAGTTGTTATGTTAGTACTGTGGTGGTAAATAGAAGTAGCTTCACTGGATAGATACTACTAGTCGTCATTCGCTCGACGTAAACGGAGATGTTACGATCTCATAACAATTTAGCAAAGCTCATGGTTCCTCTACAAACTTAACTTGTAGTGTTGCTGGTAAAGCTGGAGAATAGAAGTGAGTGATGCTGTTGCATAACCATAATACACACCTGATTTTATCTTAGGCCTTGTACAATGTTGGAAGCTTACGCACCGATGCTTGAAGAGAGAGAATGGAGTTACATTTTGAAATAAAAAAAATCTGCAACGCGGGATGTTTCATAGAGGTGCTTAACAGCAGCGGATTGTAGCATCCGTGAAATCAGGGTAGTAGTTACTTCTCCTAAGCACCGGTTAGCATCGGAAGCTAAAGTTGGCTTCTGCCCCACCTTTCTAAAAAACCGAGATTTTCTTGAAGCACCTGTGTTGGCATCTGCGTTGTACAAGGCTTTATGTGGAATCAACTGTTGCTTCATCTTTTATCGTTTTCCTTGGGCACATTAAAGTCTTCCTATCCCATACAGAGAGATCGGAAGATAGCTTCTTTAACTTCTCTTGTACGTAGCTCCAGGACAGTACCAGCCGAACCATTATTCCAACACATGCATCCAACACCGATTTCAGGCCGGGGTGCTCTTCCCACATCATCTCAAATTTAAATGGATTTGCTCCCTTTCTACTCGTCAAGCTATCTTCAACACTGATTCTTAAAATGGATACTGTAAATATCTGCGATCGTTCATTCAATACTAGCCGCAAATATCCACCCTAGGTTTTTTTTTAAAAAAATAACGCTCAAAATAATTGTAGAGAACATCATGATCCATTCATAAATAACATGAATAACATAATTCGACCAATAGTTTATCATCCAATTTTATTAAAATGAAGATCTCCTCGGAATGGGTAGAAGCCATCCAATAGAAGTCACTCTCTTAGTTTAAGCCAACAGTGCATCAATGTAAACGATATGCCCTCTTTTCTTTAATAAAGCACAGTAGCCGTGCAGGGATCTCCGTAGCTAGGGCTCCTGATGGTATCACACAATTCACTTGACTAACCGCATAACGATACTTGTGGACGGAGTTGTAGACAACATGCCACCTTTGAGCTAGCGATTTGACATTGCGGTCATGGGTCATGTGCAAGTGCAAAGAGTAGTATTCGTTGTGCTTTTGCTCATGAAACCAAGAATAGATGATTTCTAGAAGCTCCTACCCGGTTGCTTCATGCCTAGGAAGTTTGCAAACACGGACAACCAAGCATCGCACAACAAAGCATCCTCAATCACTGAGTGTGTTGTCATCGTGATGTAAAAGGAACAACGGGACGGTAAAAAAAGCTCAATAACATTTGACCGAACACCTATCGGGCATAGTATATATCATGGACGACGACGGGAAGGAAGCGTAGTGTACCTGGCTGCAGACGGATCCTAGGTGGCCAGTGACACAAAAGTAGGCGGTAGGCACACCCCTGAATGTTGCAGAGGTCCAACTATGTTGGGCGGCGGCAGGGGTCGAGTGGGGACATCTAAGCCCGAGGGGGATTTGAGTCTGTCGGGGGTGCTGAGTCCTACATGTCTAGTGTCTGGACTACCACAAAGCCCCCCCCCCCTCACACAGACACAATTTGGGTCAGATTTGTGGAAGACGGGTAGGCGAACGGGTCCGCGGATGTATAAATGGTCACATGGATGGCGAAACTCGTTCGAACAGTCCAATCCGTATGGATGCGGAAGGTTCGAGGGTCAATGTTGAAGATGCCCTTGGCTCATCTGAAAAGTCAAGTCTGATGAATATGATCCGAACAAGTTGTCGCCCCATGTGTTACCAAAGCATTAGGAAACATAGAGCACCATCCAGGGTCAAGTAGCGGTCGGTCAAGCCTAACACGCATGTTAGTTTCGCCTGCTACCTTTTTTAAAGGGCATTGAGTTGCTGTATAGATCAAATCCATTAATCCACATATATCAATGGCATCCCTAAATCCGTCCAACCGTGCTTCACTTCGTGGTCCAATCCATCATGCTCCGAGTGTTGGAATGCCTCATTAAAATCACATGTAGTGACCCATGGATCACTAGACCTTATACCAAGATTTTTTTGGGGATCGGCACAGAAAACAAAAAAATTCCTACTTACGAGTCCCAAACCCAAGATCTATGCTATGCTGATGTACGTAACGGAAGGAATCGGTGTTCATACCTTTGAACACCGAAAGAGGGAAACGTTCCTCGAACGTGGTTGGCCTAGACTATGAACCTACGACCTCCCTGTCGTGTTGAAGAACCTCTGACGATGAAGTAGCACCACACGTGTAGTGCCTCGCAGGATTACACACGTACGGTGCAACCGACGTCCCTCCGGGCTCCGAACCAGAAGAGCAGCGGAAAGAAGATTGATCCGGATCCCGATTCCGGCAGCGCGACGTCGTCCGGATGATGGTGAAACCCCCAACCAGGTGCAAACTCCAAACCAGGGGAGTCCGCTCTAGGTCGGAGAAAGAGAGAGAGAGAAACTCAATGTTGTGTAGAAAAAAGGCACCCCACCCCTCCTTATATAGGCCAAGGAGGGGCTCCACCCCCTCCCCTTCCCCCATGTGGGACTAAACCCCCAAGGGGGGGGGGAGTGGTGCGGCTAGGAGGGGGGATGGGCCCCTCCCTTGGCGCCAAGCCCAAGGGGGGAGGCTCCCCCTTCTCCTCATGGGCCTTTTAAGGCCCAAATAACTTTTCACCTTTATAATTAATTATTTAAATCATTTTTAATATTTAATTCTGTCAATTAAATAATAAAACATATTTAAACATTAATATATATTATTTTGAACCTTTCAAAACATCCGGAACAGCTTCCGGCACCTCCCGGTACATTTCCGGTGTTTTCTCTCTTTTCACCGATGATCCCGAATCAATCCTTAATGCATCGATTGCCCTTAAGTGTGACACCCTACGGTCCGGGAAGTAGTAGACATGATCGAGACACTCTCTGACCAATGACCATCATGTGGGATCTGGTTACAATCCTTGATGTGCCCCTACGCTTCCATCGAATAAACTTCATCGTTGTTGAACCGTTAACAATATGACTTGATCCCTTTGTTCTTTGGTACTATGTTTGTCCGAGGTATGATCGTCGGTATCCAATACCTAGTTCTTCCTCGTCTCCGACATAACATGTTTACTCGTCTGTGAATATTACATCTCTTGTGACCTAGTCACTTGCTTGCAAGCTATTGATGCAACACCACCGAGTGGGCCCAGAGTACCTATCCGTCACTCGGATTGACAAATCCCGCTCTGATCTATTTCATACTCCTCAACATATCTACTTCGGAATACCCAAGATACACCTTTTCAGTTACCATGTTTCAGTGTAACGGTTAATGCACTCAAAGCATCCTAATAGATATCAATTATGTATGATCATCACGGTCTAAGGATTCCGTCACTATGTTATTAAGTCATCGCAATTCTGAACTTATGTGACTTGATCACACTGCAATTATTAAGGTGGGTGTGTGTCCATCACATCATTCTCCTAATGATATGACCTCATTGTCAATAGACTATTATGTTCTCATGATCATGAAACCTTGATCATCAATTGCCCAATGAGCTAGTATGCCTGAGTTTAACTAGGGACCAGGTTGTTATATATCACACGTGTATTAATGTTTCCGCTTAATACAGTTCTAGCACAATATATAACGTACTATGAACAAACAGATATGTGACAAATATCTTTATTAATTTGCCTCTAGGGCACATATCCAACAGTCTCCCACTTGCACTAGAGTACAAATTACACTAGTTTACATCAGGTATGTATCTAACACCAATAGTCTCTCGGTGATGTTCAAACTTGGCTTTTGGAAGAGGTTTAGTCATTGGGTCTGACGGATTCAGATCCGTATGTATTTTGCAAATCCTAGTATGACCATCCTTGACGTAGTCCCGCGTCACATGGAAACGCCGGAGAATATGCTTGGCTGTAGAGTGAGTCCTCGGCTCCCTTGCGTTAGCAATGGCACCTGTATTGTCGCAATAAATGCTAACAGGGTCAGTGCAACTAGGGAATACGCCAAGCTCGATGACGAACTTCTTCAGCCAATGCGCTTCATTTGACGCTTCGCAAGCGGCAATATACTCCGACTCCATCGTAGATTGGGCGACGACTGACTGCTTGCCGCTCCTCCAGCTAATCGCACCACCATTCAACATAAACACTTATCTCGTCTGGGATTTTGAGTCATCGGGATCAGTACCAAGACTGGCATCGACGTAACCTGTTACGGCGAGCTCTTCTTCACATCCTCCATAGACAAGAACCAGATCCTTAGTTCTTCGTAAGTACTTAAGGATGTTCTTCACTGCAATCCAATGATCCATTCCAGGATTACTTTGGAAACGATTAGTCAGACTAACCGCCAGGGCCACATCTGGTCGAGTACAAAGCATAGCATACATGATAGAACCTATGGCTGAGGAATAGGGCTTTAAGGACATTTCCTCCCTTTCTTTTGCTATTGTTGGGCATTGAGTCACACTCAATTTACTCCCTTTCATAACGGGCAAGAGGCCTCTCTTGGCGTTATCCATATTGAACCTCTTGAATATCTTCTCAAGGTAAGTTCTCTGACTTAGTGCTAATAGGCGTCTTGATCTATCTCTATAGATTTTAATGCCTAATATGTATGCAGCTTCACCTAGGTCCTTCATGGAAAATTGTCCATTCAAATATTCCTTTACCCCCTCTAGAAATTTCACATCATTCCCTATCAATAATATGTCATCCACATATAGTACTAGGAATGCCACAGATCTCCCACTCGCTTTCTTATAAACACAGAATTCTTCTTCATTTTGGACAAATCCAAAAGCTTTGATCACCTCATGAAAACGAAGATTCCAGCTCCGAGATGCTTGCTTCAACCCATAAATGGACCGTTGAAGTTTGCATACCTTACCAGCATCCTTAGGATCAATAAAACCTTCCGGTTGTACCATATACAACTCTTCCTTAATGTTTCCATTTAGGAACGCGGTTTTCACATCCATCTGCCATATTTCATAATCGTAATAGGCAGCAATTGCTAGCAATATCCGGATAGACTTTAGCATCGCTACGGGAGAGAAAGTCTCTTCGTATTCAACTCCTTGAATTTTTCGGAAACCTTTTTCGACAAGTCGAGCTTTATAGACAGATATGTTTCCGTATGCGTCAGTCTTTTTCTTCAATATCCACTTATTCTCGACGGCCTTTCGGTCCTCGGGAATATCCACCAAAGTCCATACTTTGTTGGCATACATGGAGTCTATCTCGGATTTCATGGCTTCCAGCCATTTCTCGGACTCGGGTCCCTCCATTGCTTCTTTGTAGTTCGCAGGTTCGTCAGGTTCATTTAACATGACTGCATTGACAAGTTGCCCATAAAACTGAGTTTTTACTCGGGCTCTTGATGACCTGCGGGGTACAATAGGATCCTCTTCATCTTGATCATGATCATCATGTATGTCACGATCGTTATGAATATCATGATGACCGTTCTCTTCAGCTCCCACTACGGAAGATGGTTCCAGAACAACTTCCATTGCCATTTCTTCCACTTGGAGTGATTGGTCAATCATCTCGTTGAGGTATATTTTCCTCCCACTCAATTCTTTCGAAAGAAACTCTTTCTCAAGAAAGCATCCAGTCTTGGCGACAAACGTTTTGCCCTCAGACTGGTTGTAGAAGGTGTATCCAACGGTTTCCCTTGGATATCCCACAAAGATGCACTTATCCGCTTTTGATTCGAGTTTGTCAGGCTGAAGTTTCCTAACATAAGCCTCACAACCCCAAATCTTCAAGTGAGACAACTTTGGTTTCTTGCCATGCCATTCCTCAAAGGGTGTTGTCTTTACGGATTTGGACGGTGCCCTATAAGAATGTAAGCGACAGTTTCTAATGCATACCCCCAGAATGACACAGGTAAGTCGGTATGAGACATCATCGATCGTACGCTATTCAATAGAGTTCGATTACGTCGCTCAGAAACACCGTTACACTGAGGTGTTCCTGCCGGCGTAAGTTGTGGTACGATGCCACAAGTCTTAAGATGATTTCCAAACTCGTGACTTAAATACTCGCCTCCTCGATCGGATCGAAGGTGCTTGATTTTCTTCCCGAGTTGATTCTCGACCTCACTCTGAAATTCCTTGAACCTTTCAAAGGTTTTAGACTTATGTTTTATTAAGAAGATATAACCATATCTGCTTAAGTCATCTGTGAAGGTCACGAAGTAACGAAGACCATTGCGTGTGGGGACGTTCATAGGTCCACATACATCTTTATGTATGATCCCTAACAAGTCTTCCACACGCTCCATTGTTCCATTGAATGGAGTCCTTGTCATCTTTCCCATAAGGCATGGTTCACATGTGTCAAGGGATCCAAAATCCAATGACTCCAGAAGTTCATCATCATGAAGCTTCTTCATGCGCTTTTCACCAATATGACCAAGTCGACAATGCCACATTGTCATGTGTTCTTCGCCACTAGGTTTTAATCTTTTGGCCTCTACGTTATCAATATGAAGTATATCACAATCGAGATTAAGAATGAATAAGCCATTTTTCTCCGGTGCGTGAACATAAAACACATCATCCTTATAAATCGCACAACCAATTGTATTTGACTTAAAAGAATAGTGGTCTCGCTTCAAGAAAGAACCACTAACGATGTTCACACTCAATGCGGGTACATAGTAGCACTTATTCAAAATCAAAACTAATCCCGAAGCGAGACTAAGATGCTTCGTGCCGACCGCCACCACTTCAATCCGGTAGCCGTTTCCCACGCGCATCGTCACTTCATCTTTCATCAAGCGTCGCCTATTCCATAGCCCCTGAGAGGAGTTAGAAATATGAGGAACAGATCATGTATCAAATATCCAGGATTTGTTCCCAGCGCTTGTTAAGAAAAGATCAATAACGTGTATATCAAATATACCTTTGTCTCTTCTGACAATCTTGCCAGCCTTCTTATCCTCTAGGTACTTGGGGCAGTTGCGTTTCCAGTGACCATCACCCTTGCAGTAGAAGCACTCAACGTCGGGCTTGGGTCCAGGCTTGGGTGCCTTACGAGGAGTGACAACTGGCTTGTCACCCTTCTTTGGGCTTCCCTTTTTTCCCTTCTCCTTCTTGCCGGACTTCTTGAATTCAACGGTCTTGTTGACCATGAATACAACATGCCCCTTCTTGATCTCAACCTCAGAAGTTTTCAGCATGGCAAACAACTCAGAAGGGGTCTTAGTCATCCCCTGCATGTTGTAGTTCAACACAAAGCCTTTGTAGCTAGGGGGCAGCGACTGCAGCACCCTATCAACAGCAAGTTCATCTGGAATCTGACATTCCAGAGCATTCAAGCGTTGAACGTAGCCAGACATCTTGACCACGTGCTCACTAACACTGCTATGCTCATCCAACTTTGTTGAGAAGAAAGCTTCAGAAGCCTCATAACGTTCAGCCCTAGCTTGGGGTGCAAAGACGACCTTGAGGTCGGTGATTATCTCATATGCACCCATCCTCTCAAAGCGTTTCTGCATCTCAGCCTCCATGGAGTAAAGCATTCCACTCTGGACAAGGTTCTAATCATCCGTCTTGGAGAGGTAGACATTCTTCTCATCATGACTAGCGTCTGCTGGTGGTTCGTCACCTAACGCGGCCTCTAGTACGTATGCCATCTTGAGGGGAACGAGGAGAATCCTCAGAGTGCGGAACCAGTTGGTGAAGTTTGACCCATCGCTTTTCCGTTTTTCTTTGTCTAGGAATGACCCTAAGTTGAATGAGGGGTGAGGTGCAGCCATCTACAATGCTTATTTGCAAAACACATATTTAGACTTTGTTCATAATTGGAGTTCAATTTTAATTAATTCTAAAACTCCCACTTAGTTATACATCTCTCAAAATTTACTAAGTGATTAACATAATCCTAGTTTGAATGATCGTCCTCGAATATCACACGGCCGACGACACATCTCCCTAGGTAGGCCATCATGCCAATAATATCTGTTATATGAATCATGCTTAACCTTTCGGTCATCCGTATCCCGAGCTCATATCTACATATGTCAAGCCTGCCAGTCGAACCTTAGTGTATGTCTGTTCAGCAAGGCTGAAAGGATCGAGATAGACCTAGAGGGGGGGGTGAATAGGTTATATTATAAATTTTAACACTACTTATCAATTTTAGGCAATAATGCGGAAGATAAAGATGTGCCTAACAATTGCAAGGGTGACCAATATAAGATAAGGTAAACAACAAGTACAATATATTAAAGCAAGAGAGGGATAAACTATAAGGTGCCAACAAGGTAGTGCAAGTAACCGGGAAAAGAGTAGGGATAACCGAATGACGCAAAGACAACGATGTATCCCGATGTTCACTTCCTTGGAGGGAAGCTACTCACCGTTTGGAGAGAGTGGGTGAAACCACGAAGGCACACCAACGCCACGAAGGCTCACTCTATTCCCCTTGAGATATCACCACGAAGGTGATTCCCAACCACTACCGGTTGACCTTAAAGGTGGTCACCAAACCCTCACAAACTCAACGGGGGTAATCACAATGGTCGATTCCTCTCCGAAGAACTCCTACCCGCCTAGGAGTCTCCAACCTCCAAGAGTAACAAGATCAATGGGGAAAGATCAAGACTTGCTCAAAACGCGATTTGCTTTGGTTGAAAGATGGGGAAGGGCCGGATCTATCACGAGTTGGAAGATCCGACAAGAACTCTCAAGAATCTCTCCGGGATCTGAGATTTGGTGGAGGAGAGAGTGAGAGGGAGCACTTGTGTTCTTGGATGAGTGTAAAGTGAAGTGGTCAACCCTCTCAAAAGGGGGAGAGGGAGTACTTATAGTCCAAAGGCTCAAGTGGCCGTTGGAGCTTTTGGCAGTGAAAATGTCGGACGTCCGTTAGACTTCGGACGTCCGAAAAGTCAAATGTCGGACGTCCGAAATGTATCGGACGTCCGAAATGTTCTTGATGAATGCCAGGTAGTAGCCAGTGAAACAGGTACCGGACGTCCGGCGGGGTTCGGACGTCCGACATGTCGGACGTCCGAAGGCCGTCGGAAATCCGTCCAACTTTGGGAGGCCTACTGACCATTTGGGGCATAGTGTGCAATGCGAAGTTTCGGACGTCCGACAGGTCTCGGACGTCCGACATGTCGGACGTCCGAAACACGTCGGAAGTCCGTGCATGTTTTTGCAGGTCTACTGACCTCGGCACGAGTATTCGCGAGTGGGATGTCGGACGTCCGAAACACGACGGACGTCCGAAATCGTGAAATGTCGGACGTCCGAAATCCGTCGGACGTCCGAAAGTCTGGACACATTTAACTTTCAGATTTAGTATGTGGTGTGATGTTTTTAAAGTGATTTGAGCAAATCTTAACCACAGCCCCACTGATCCCCTCTTAATAGTGCGGGGATCCCTATACTCAAGATAAACCGGAAATGCTTACGCTTCAGCTTCGTTGGTTCTATATCTCGAGATATTGATAATATCAATGGTCCATGATCCACCGCAACAATGATCCGAGGGCTAATACCTGAGATATACTTGACAAATATTATCAGTCCCCTATATGTACATTGTCATCAACATCAAAATATGATTAAGGGCAAGATTGCACTTTCAATCTCCCCCTTTTTGGTAGTTGATGACAACATACATATAGCTCCCAAAGATATACACTTTTAGCTTTAGTGGGAGCAAGTTTTATTACGAACTCCCCCTCAATGTGTGCATAAAAGGTTCTTGCCTTTAAGCAAGATGCACAATTTGAGAGAAGTCCAATTACCATGATTATGTGGCAAGATTACAACCATAAATCATATCATTTGACGCTCGCAATATATGAAGATGGCAATGTGAATTGCAAGCACAAGATAACCCATATATGACCACGACATAACATGGTAGCATGATCAACAGACATAGAAACCATAAAGTTTTGACACACCAAACACTCTCTCGGACTCGACTCATAATCCACACCTAAACATCATAAATAAAACTGAGTAGCATATGTCTCTCCCCCTTTGGCAACAAGTACCACAAAAGGGGCAAGACGAGCGAAGACCGACTAGTGGGTCCCACTGCCGCTAGCCCCGGAAGAATCAGGGAAGAAGTCAGCCCACTCCGGACCCGCGGGGAAGTCGAAGCCAAGATCAACCGGAGGAGCATCGGGAAGAGGCTCATCATCACTGACATTGGCCTCACCAGTGGCGCGCAGACGGGCCTTCAGAGAGTTCTTGGACTGGACAAGGCGAGTGACCACGGTGTGGTTGGACTTGCAGTTGAACGAGATGGCCCTCATCATAGCAGCTTGGGCCTTGCTCAAAAACTGTGAAATGCGGCGCATGGGAGCCTGCTCGTACGACTGACGGCGCATAGCACCACCAACAGTGGAGTGGACCGGGATAGGTCGAGACATCTGAACATCCGGTGCGGTGAAGTACATATGCTCCGGAATGGTCCACATGGTGTGCTCGTGAGTGATCTCCAGGCGGGATGGCACAATAGACTCAATGAATGCCATGATGAAAGGAGCATATGGGAAGTGACGGCGAACCTGCAAACTGGCCAAACGAATCTCGTGCCAGAGGTAGTGTGGAACATCCAGACGCGGGCAAGGAGACGCCGCCATGAGACACATCAGGGAGATGGCAGTGCTGCTGCAGTGAGTCTTGTCTCCAGACTTGGGATACAAGGTCCGGAGCACACACTGATACAGAAAGTGATAGGGCTGCCGCCAAATGGAGACATCATTCGGCTTCCTCTTGCAGTCATCACCCTTGAGACCTGACTTGGCAAAACAGAGGCAGTCATCGATCCCCTTCGGCTTCTCCTTGTCATCATGAATGCGGTGGCCAGAGGAGCGAAGACCAAGAGCCTGCGTGAACTGAGTGAATGAGGCAGTGTATCGATGCTCACCCGTCATCCAGGTGACCTCCTGATTCTGAAAGTGGCACGTGGCATAAAACTGAAGGATAGCAGTCTGGTTCCAATTACGTCTAAGGCCAAATATATGTGTGAGACCCATGGAATCAATAATGTCCACAACACCCGGAAAGTGGGACGAGTGATTCCGGATGAAGGCGAGCGGAATGCACGCATGGGAGTTGGCCAGACCTTGTTTGAGAGCAACTGATGTGAAAATGTCGGCCTGAACATTGGTCTGAAACCGGCCGTCCTCACAGTCTGGAAGAGCAGCAAACTGACTCACACGCCGAAGCCTCCGGTAGTCCTCAAGCGGCATCTTGGAGTAGTCAATCATGATGCGACCAAAGGAGACAATAGGGTCACAAGAGATGTGAACCCTGGCCTCAGGAGGGGCATCATCTGGGGCCACATCATCATGAGCCCTAGATGCCGAGGAGGAGCCCCTAGGCTTGCGACGAACGCCAAGCTTGACCTTGGAGGAGGGAGCAGCCCGGCGAACCACAAACGCAGGAGGATCATCGGCAACAAACTCTTCTTCAAACTCCTCATCAATCTCGTCATCACTATTAGCAGCAACTTCATCATCAAAATTGAGGGCATCCTCACTTGGAGTGCGGTCACTCTCAGACGAAGGGTCGGCATAGTGGGGCTGCTTCCCAGGACGAGCCTGGCGACGAGGGCGGGCACGCTCATCGGAGTCCCCGGATCCACCATGAGAGAAAGAGGCACCGACATCCTTGTGAGCGGTCCGTTTCATCCGCGGCATCACGAAACCCTAGATGATGAGATGCAAAAATGAGGCACAAATCCGGGCACCAACCGCAAAACGAATTGGACAGAAGGATAGATCAGGCGGAGAAGTACCCGGGGTACGCGGATCCGGAGAAAAGACGGCTAGAGACGGCCGGGGCGGCCGGCGGCGACGTGGGGTGAAGGCGGCGGCGGCTAGGGCTGGAACGGGGGAGGCCGAGTGGGAGATAACTGCTCCCCTCGGCCGATCGGCTGGGTTGTATAGTCCCGAGATTTTCGGACATCCGACGAGTTTCGGACGTCCGTGGTGTCGGACGTCCGACAAACTGCGGATGTCCGATGTTGGCTGTATCCAGGTGGGCTGTGACTGAGAGCGGGCAGACCTGCAGGAATTGTCGGAAGTCCGACGTACTTCGGAAGCCCGACGTGTCGGACGTCCGAAAGCGGACGGAATTCCGACATCGGAAGTGAGGTCCACTGACTAGGCGACCAGAGGAGATTCGGAAGTCCGGAAAAAAGTCGGACGTCCGAAGTTTAAATGTCGGACGTCCGAAAGCCGACGGAATTCCGACATCAGAAGTGAGGTATACTGACTACGAGACCAGAGAAGATTCGGACGTCCGAAAGAAAAATTCGGACGTCCGAAGTTTGAAATAAAATTTTATTTTGGCAGGAGATGACTATGATAGGGACTACAATAGTGTATATCACATATGCATAAATATATATCCAAGAAAGGCATAGACACACATCGATGATCAAGCAAGCCTTCCATGAGAAGGGCGGTGACCGAAGTCACCATGTTTGAGTATATTGTGCTTTGACACCGCGAAGATGTACCTTGGGTCCAAAGACACTACTCCATCGTTAACCGCTACACATGGTCTCACTGTAGTGAGCATGCGGATTGTTGATGTGTGAATTCATTTATGCATCACGTAGAGAGTTGAGAACACATGGATTGAGTTTCTCCCCCTACATACATGCCTACATCTAGACAAGTTACTAGCTATGTGTATGAATGAGAGCAAGATACCCCTAAGCCGTAAAGCTATAACGTTCCAAGATACCAAGTTCACCTCTGAGTTGGCAAAACCTTGCTTCATCCAATGGCTTGGTGAAGATATCAGCAAGTTGCTTGTCGGTGCCCACATGTGCAAGAACAATATCACCCTTTTGAATATGATCCCGTATGAAGTGATGACGAATGTCAATATGCTTGGTGCGAGGATGTTGACAAGGGTTGTTGGCAATCTTGATAGCACTTTCATTGTCACATAAGATGGGTACCTTCTTATAGATGAGTCCATAATCCTTCAAAGTTTGCCTCATCCATAGGATTTGAGTGGCACAACTTGCGGCGGCAACATACTTGGCTTCGGCGGTGGAGAGGGAGACGCAATTTTGCTTCTTCGAGTGCCAACTTACCAATGAGCGCCCAAGAAATTGGCATGAACCGGAGGTTGACTTCCGATCCACTTTGTCTCCGGCCCAATCCGCTTCCGTGTACCCCAAGAGATCAAACTTAGCTTCCTTGGGGGTACCAAAGGCCCAACAACGGAGTATGAACAAGGTATCTAAGAATGCGCTTAACCGCCAAATGATGACTCTCCATAGGAGAGGCTTGATATCTTGCACACATTCCTACGCTAAGCATAATATCCGGTCTAGATGCACAAAGTTAAAGCAACGACCCTATCATAGAACGGTAAAGAGTAGCATCAAATGGAATACCGGAAAGGTCTTGATCTAGATAACCCTTGGTTGGCATGGGTGTCTTGCATGGCTTGGCATCTTTCATACCGAACTTCACAAGCATGTCTTGAATGTACTTTGTTTGGGAGATGAAGGTTCCTTCAGCAAATTGCTCGATTTGAAAGCCAAGGAAATACTTCAAGCTCCCCATCATTGACATCTCAAAATTCTTGGTCATAGTTTCCGAGAACCACTTGCACAAAGATGGATTAGGAGAACCAAATATTATGTCGTCTACATAGATTTGGCATATGAGCAACTCACCATTTGTTCTCTTGGTAAAAAGAGTGGCATCAATGATCCCCCTCTCAAATCCTTCCTCGAGTAGAAACTTCCTAAGATGGTCATACCAAGCCCGAGGGGCTTGCTTAAGACCATATAATGCCTTATGAAGTTTATACACGTGGTCCTTGTGATGAGGATCAAGAAAGCCGGGTGGTTGTGCTACATATACATCCTCTTGTAGCGGACCGTTAAGAAAAGCACTCTTCACATCCATTTGAAATAATGGAAATCCATTGAATGCGGCATAAGCAAGAAACATGCGTATAGATTCAAGACGGGCAACGGGTGCAAAGGTCTCATCAAAATCCAAGCCTTCAACTTGGGAGTACCCTTGAGCCACTAACCTTGCCTTGTTGCGGATGATAGTACCATGTTCATCTTGTTTGTTCTTGAAGATCCACTTAGTTCCAATGATGTTATGATCTTGACCAGAGGGCCTCTCCACGAGAGACCACACTTCATTCCGGGTGAAACTAGTGAGTTCATCTTGCATTGCAATGAGCCAATCCGCATCCTCAAGGGCATGTTCAACCCTAAGTGGTTCAATGCTAGACACAAACGAGAAGTGAGCGCAAAAGTTCATTAATTGACTACGAGTAACTATACCTTGCCCCAAACCCGTGAGAATCTTGTCCACTTCAACACGTCTTGCTACCACGGGCATGATGGATGTTGGAGTTTCAAGAGGTTCCACCCATTCCGGTTCATGATATACATTAGGTTCATCATCACTATCATCATTTTCTCCAAAGTGAATGTGGTCACGATGATCGTCTTGTGGTTCAACCGCATCATCAACATGTGGTTGTGTGGCCACATCGGGTTGTGGAGGGTCTTGTTCTTGTTCTTGGATAATGGGCTCATCATGAGCAATTGAATCTTGAATGGTAGAAGGTGCTTGTGTTGGGGGAACACTTGGCCCATCACCAACCTCATCATCTCTAGGCACTTGAGCAATGGGCACAAGATCTCCAATGCCCATAGCCAAAATATCTTGAGAGGAATCATCATTATTACCTACATCACTTATATCAACTTGCTCCCCAAGGGAGACGTTAAATTCATCAAACTCCACGTCACAAGTTTCCACAACACACCCGGTGGATTTGTTGTAGACTCTATAGGCGTGAGAGTTTGAAGCATACCCAACAAATATACCCTCAATTGTTTTGGATTGAAACTTAGCTAACCGATCTTTCTTATTGAGAAAGAAACACTTACAACCGAATACACGGAAGTATTTGACGTTTGGCTTGTGTCCGGTTAGAAGTTCATATGGAGTCTTCATCAATATCTTGCGAAGGAAGAGCCGGTTTGACGCATGACATGCGGTGTTGATGGCTTCGGCCCAAAAACTATAAGGAGACTTGTACTCATCCAACATGGACCGGGCCATCTCCACAAGAGTTCGGTTCTTCCTCTCGGCTACACCATTTTGTTGAGGGGTATATGGTGCGGAATATTGGTGCTCAATCCCCTCATCACTCAAGAATTCTTCCAAGGTGTAGTTTTTGAACTCGGAGCCATTGTCACTTCTTATTGCCAAGATAGCCATGTTGTATTTTCTTTGGGCTTGCTTGGAAAAGTCGATGAAGGTGGCCTTCGTCTCGTCCTTGGACTTGAGGAAGAACACCCACGTGTATCTTGAGTAATCGTCGACAATGACAAGACCATATTTCTTTCCACCAAGACTATCCCATGATGGAGGCCCGAAGAGATCCACATGAAGGAGCTCCAAGGGCCTTGAAGTTGACACAACATTCTTGGGGGTGTGCTTTGCTTGATGTTGCTTCCCGGCTATGCATGCACTACACACACGATCTTTCTCAAAAGATACGTTCGTTAGTCCGAGGACGTGTTCACCCTTTAGGAGATCTTTTAAGTTTCTCATGCCGACATGGGCTAGCCGGCGATGCCATAGCCACCCCTTGTCGGCCTTGGCCATTAGACAAGTTGCATGGTAAGTGCTCTCTTTCGAGAAATCAACCGTATAAAGGTTGCCATCCAACTCTCCAACAAAGGCCACTTCGAGAGTATCTCTCCTAAAGACTTTCACACTTGTTAGACCAAATAGTGTATCATAACCAACGGAAGCTAATTGACGAACGGAAAGCAAATTATATTGAAGGGATTGGACAAGCATGACATTTGCAAGTGACATGTCATTAGTGATAGCCACCTTGCCCAACCCAAGTACCTTTCCCTTGGAACCATCACCAAAGACAATGCTCATATAAGGTTGTATTGCATCCATGAAATCCTTGAGAAAACGACTTTCTCCGGTCATATGATTTGTACATCCACTATCCATCACCCATTTGACTCCACCGGAGAAAGCACCCTACACACATGTTTAGGCTTTGGTTAGAGGTGCCCATTTCGCAATGGGACCTCTAAGGTTAGTAACAAGGGTCTTTGGAACCCAAATAGCATAGAAACGAAAAGCATTATGGGGTCCAATAAATTTGGCATACACATCTCCATCCTTTGCCTTACGGAGCACATAAGATGGAGGCATCTTCTCCTTTTTCTTGTTGGGAGTGGGCTTGCCCCTAGTGGCCTTCCCACTCACAACACCAACCTCATCAACCTTCTTCTTTCCCTTGTCCTTGTGCCCTTCACGAATAAAGATCACCTTTTGAGGAGTTGTTCCCTTGCTAAGAGTGACATCCTTTGTCACACTAGTACTTGGATCAAGGCCAAGTCCTTCCTTAGCAAAGGATTCCTTGTGATGACTTAGTACATCATTTAGGTTTTTCTCACCTTGGGCACAAGTCAAGAGACCCTTCTTTAGTTGAGCATGAAGAGCTAAGTTCTCCTCAATGAGAGATGCTTGATCAAGAGTAGAGTTAGTAGCACAAGCATCAACATGTACAATGGTAGGAGGAGACATCTTAGTAAGTGTTTTTATGTGAGCAAGTTTGTGAGTCTCAAGATTCTTCTTAAGGGTGGTGAGTTCATCATCTTTGATCTTGAGAGACAAGGTGAGTACCTCAACATCCTTAGAAAGAGATGTGTTTAGCTCGACAAGCTTGCTCATATCATTAGAAAGTTCCTTACAAATTTCATTAGCCTTTTTCAAGGAGGCAACATGTTTGTCATTTAAGTCATTTGATGTTTGAACAACTTTGCACAAGTTATCATTACGAGCCTCCTCAAAGTCAATCTTCCGCTCAAGGAGAGTATAGTTCTCCCTTTCCTCTGTAAGGAGGGTTTCAAGCTCATTGATGGTTGTGGTGTGCTTACCCACCACATCCATAAGCAATTGAAACATCATGAGCTTCTTGCCATTGAGGGTGCCCATCATTTTGTTCACTTTATCAAACAACACATCATTACATGCATTATTTGCATCATCTCCTTCCGCATCATGAAATTCATCATTGGGTGTTTCGGAAGAGAGCATGAAAGACTCATCATAAGGCGTTACCTTGATCTTGCCCGAAGAGGAGGGAGCATCATCAACCAACTTGGCCATGAGGCACTTGTGGGCATTGCCGGTGTAGTCGCTCATATAGTTATAGTGAACAACATCACCATCCTTGTTGAGGACCTTCAATGTTTTTTGAGTATCTTGAGCAACTCCGGCAACACCACCGACATCATCGGGGTCGGACTCCTCTTGAGCCACCATAGCTCGCCCCAACTTCTTCTTGAACTTGTTGTTGACGGGGTTAGGTAGCTTCTTGGCAACTTCCTTCCTAGGGAAACGAGGCTTGTCTTCTCTCTTATCATAGGGGCAAGCCTCCGCAAAGTGTCCCACCTCATCACAGTTATAGCATGGCCTTTTCTTCTTCTTTTGAAACCTTCCTTTGAACTCCCCTTTAGTGAATCTCTTAACAAAGAGAGCCATATCATCATATGAGGGGCATCCATCGGAGTCCTCATCATCTTCATACACATACTCATCTTCTTCATCATCAACATCTTCTTGGGTAAGCTTGGCCTTGAGAGCAAGGTTTGAGGATGGACCACCATATGTGGCAAGTAGTCTCTTGGACTCCTTCAGGTGTTCTTCATATTTCAAGAAGGTGGCAATCACATCATCCGGCGTCATTGTGAAGAAGTCGGGCATACGCCTCAATTCCCACACCATTTGTTGTGAGTATACCATGAGAGCATTCAACATCTTGTCCACAAGGTAGCGGTTGGTGATTTGATATCCATCCTTGGACTTCTCACAAGTGAAGGAATGGACATGAGCGGCAAGAACCTTGAGACGCATATGGAGTTGTTGGGGCGTCTCATCTTTCTTCATGTGAAGGTTGTGCAATGCATTCTTGGCGGTCTCATATCTTGTCATTTGAAGAGATCCGGTGCCGGACTTGGCGATGAGAAGAGTATCCCAAAGTTCCTTGGCATTGGTGATATGAAGGAATGGTGCTCGAGTCAACTCATCCATTCCTCTTTTCAAGAACCCAATGGCCGCAAGGTTGAGGTGTCGGTCAAACACTTCACTGGGTGTAAGGTTGTTTGGATCAACAGGATAGTAACCTTTTCCGGAGTCGATGAGGTTCCACATTGGTTCACACACGAACCTAAGATAATCTGCCATAAGACTTTTCCAATCCAAAAAGTTAGTAGTCTCGGTTAGTACCGGCGGATTGCCATTGAAATTATACTTAGGTTCCACAAGCTTGGGGGTAGGATAGTCCCATTGGTAGGGACCACCTCTTTGCAAAGGAAGTTCGGAACCGGGGTACACAAAGGCCGCTTGTGGGGGCCTTGGAGCCGCACCACTTGACGTTTGTGTCTCCGATGCCGAAGCCTTCATCTTTGCAAATTCGGCTTCCATATCCCGTTTTTGTTTTTCTAGAGCTTGTACTAGATCACTTGAAGTGAACAACTTAGGATCCTCAAGATCAACGGAAACATTCCCCGTGGTGGGGGGAATCGTAAGTGTTGCGGATGCTATTCGTTCGGCAGTCAATCTCTCGACTTCCAAACGAGCGGCATCCGCAGCAACTGCGATTACCTCCACCGCGTCGGCACCCGAACCTTCGGGGTTGCCGTCCTTGGTCATCTCGCTCTAGGGCGGTTAAGCCACAAGATTAGAGCACGAGGCTCTGATACCAATTGAAAGGATCGAGATAGACCTAGAGGGGGGGGGTGAATAGGTTATATTATAAATTTTAACACTACTTATCAATTTTAGGCAATAATGCGGAAGATAAAGATGTGCCTAACAATTGCAAGGGTGACCAATATAAGATAAGGTAAACAACAAGTACAATATATTAAAGCAAGAGAGGGATAAACTATAAGGTGCCAACAAGGTAGTGCAAGTAACCGGGAAAAGAGTAGGGATAACCGAATGACGCAAAGACAATGATGTATCCCGATGTTCACTTCCTTGGAGGGAAGCTACTCACCGTTTGGAGAGAGTGGGTGAAACCACGAAGGCACACCAACGCCACGAAGGCTCACTCTATTCCCCTTGAGATATCACCACGAAGGTGATTCCCAACCACTACCGGTTGACCTTAAAGGTGGTCACCAAACCCTCACAAACTCAACGGGGGTAATCACAATGGTCGATTCCTCTCCGAAGAACTCCTACCCGCCTAGGAGTCTCCAACCTCCAAGAGTAACAAGATCAATGGGGAAAGCTCAAGACTTGCTCAAAACGCGATTTGCTTTGGTTGAAAGATGGGGAAGGGCCGGATCTATCACGGGTTGGAAGATCCGACAAGAACTCTCAAGAATCTCTCCGGGATCTGAGATTTGGTGGAGGAGAGAGTGAGAGGGAGCACTTGTGTTCTTGGATGAGTGTAAAGTGAAGTGGTCAACCCTCTCAAAAGGGGGAGAGGGAGTACTTATAGTCCAAAGGCTCAAGTGGCCGTTGGAGCTTTTGGCAGTGAAAATGTCGGACGTCCGTTAGACTTCGGACGTCCGAAAAGTCAAATGTCGGACGTCCGAAATGTATCGGACGTCCGAAATGTTCTTGATGAATGCCAGGTAGTAGCCAGTGAAACAGGTACCGGACGTCCGGCGGGGTTCGGACGTCCGACATGTCGGACGTCCGAAGGCCGTCGGAAATCCGTCCAACTTTGGGAGGCCTACTGACCATTTGGGGCATAGTGTGCAATGCGAAGTTTCGGACGTCCGACATGTCGGACGTCCGAAACACGTCGGAAGTCCGTGCATGTTTTTGCAGGTCTACTGACCTCGGCACGAGTATTCGCGAGTGGGATGTCAGACGTCCGAAACACGATGGACGTCCGAAATCGTGAAATGTCGGACGTCCGAAATCCGTCGGACGTCCGAAAGTCTGGACACATTTAACTTTCAGATTTAGTATGTGGTGTGATGTTTTTAAAGTGATTTGAGCAAATCTTAACCACAGCCCCACTGATCCCCTCTTAATAGTGCGGGGATCCCTATACTCAAGATAAACCGGAAATGCTTACGCTTCAGCTTCGTTGGTTCTATATCCCGAGATATTGATAATATCAATGGTCCATGATCCACCGCAACAATGATCCGAGGGCTAATACCTGAGATATACTTGACAAATATTATTAGTCCCCTATATGTACATTGTCATCAACATCAAAATATGATTAAGGGCAAGATTGCACTTTCAATCTCCCCCTTTTTGGTAGTTGATGACAACATACATATAGCTCCCAAAGATATACACTTTTAGCTGAGGCATATGGCTTTGAGGACGTCTCCTCCTTCTCTTTTGCTGTGGTTGGGCATTGAGTCACACTTAATTTGACACCTTTTATAACTGGCAAGAGACCTCTCTTGGAGTCATCCATTTTGAACCTTTTCAATATCTTGTCAATATAAGTGTTCTGACTTAAGGCCAACCGACGATTAGGTCTATCTCTATAGATCTTAATCCCCAATATGTACGCAGCTTCACCTAGGTCCTTCATGGAAAATTGTCCATTCAGATATTCCTTCACTTCCTCTAAGAATTTCTTATCGTTCCCTATTAGTAATATGTCATCTACATATAACACAAGGAATGCTACAGAGCTCCCACTCAGTTTCTTATAGACGCAGAACTCTTCGACGTTTTGGACAAATCCAAAAGCTTTAATGACCTCATCAAATCGAAGATTCCAGCTCCGAGATGCTTGCTTCAACCCATAGATGGACCGTTGAAGCTTGCAAACCTTACCAGCGTTCCTTGGATCGACAAACCCCTCTGGTTGCATCATATACAACTCTTCCTCAATGTTGCCATTCAGGAATGCAGTTTTCACATCCATCTGCCATATCTCGTAATCATGATATGCAGCTATTGCTAGTAGGATCCGAATAGACTTTATCATAGCTACAGGAGAGAACGTCTCCTCGTAGTCAACTCCTTGAATTTGTCGGAAACCCTTCACGACAAGTCGAGCTTTGTAGACAGATACGTTTCCGTCTGCGTGAGTCTTTTTCTTGAAAATCCATTTATTCTCGACGGCCTTGCGGTCCTCGGGAATATCCACCAAAATCCATACTTTGTTGGTGTACATGGAGTCTATTTCGGATTTCATGGCTTCAAGCCATTTCTCGGACTCGGGTCCCTCCATTGCTTCTTTGTAACTTGTAGGTTCATCCGACTCATCAGCCGAGATTGCATTCACAAGCTGTCCGTAAAACTCAGTAGGTTGACGGACTCTTGATGACCTACGGGGCATAAAAGGTTCCTCTTCATTCTCATCATGATCATCATTAATGTCATGATCGTTATGAATGTCGTTCTGGCCATTCTCTTTAGCTCCCACTGTGGAAGATGGTTCCAGAACATTTCCGTAGCCGTTTCTTCCAATTGGAGTGATTGGTCAATCACTTCATCGAGGTCTATTTTCCTCCCACTCAACTCTTTCGCGAGAAACTCCTTCTCAAGAAAGTGTCCCGTCTTGGCAACAAACGTTTTGCTGTCAGACTTGTTGTAGAAGGTGTATCCACAAGTTTCCTTGGGATAGCCCACAAAGATGCACTTATCCGCCTTGGATTCAAGTTTGTCAGGCTGTAGTTTCCTATCATAAGCCTCACAACCCCAAATCTTCAGGTGAGACAACTTAGGTTTTGTGCCATGCCATTCTTCAAATGGTGTTGTCTTTACGGATTTGGATGGTGCCCTATTAAGAATATGAATGGCAGTTTCTAATGCATACCCCCAGAATGACACAGGCAAATCAGTATGAGACATCATCGATCGTACACTATCCAATAGGGTTCGATTACGTCGTTCAGCCACACCGTTTCTCTGAGGTGTGCCTGCCGGCGTAAGCTGTGGTACTATGCCACAAGACTTCAGATGATTGCCAAACTCGTGACTCAAATACTCGCCACCTCGATCCGATCGAAGGTGCTTGATTTTTCTTCCGAGTTGATTTTCAACCTCATTCTGAAATTCCTTGAACTTTTCAAAGGTTTCAGACTTGTGCTTCATCAAGTAAATATACCCATATCTACTCAAGTCATCAGTAAAGGTCATGAAGTAACGAAGACCATTGCGAGTGGGGACGTTCATGGGTCCACATACATCCGAGTGTATGATCCCCAATAAGACATCCGCACGCTCCATTACGCCATTGAATGGAGTCCTTGTCATTTTGCCCATGAGGCATTGTTCACATGTATCAAGGGATCCAAAATCCAATGACTCAAGAAGTCCATCCTTATGGAGCTTCTCCATGCGTTTTATACCAATATGACCAAGTCGGCAATGCCACATCATCATGTGATCTTCATCATTCTTCAATCTTTTGGCCTCAATATTGTTAATGTGACATACGTCACCATCGAGATCAAGTACGAATAAACCATGCAACTCCGGTGCGTGAACATAAAACATTTCATCCTTATAAATCGAACAACCAATTGTATCAGACTTAAAAGAATAGTGGTCTCGCTTCAAGCAAGAGCCACTAATGATGTTCACACTCAACGCGGGTACATAGTAGAAATTATTCAGAACTAAAACCAATCCCGAAGGGAGACTAAGATGCTTCGTGCCGACTGCCAAGACCTCAATCCGACATCCATTCCCCACGCGCATCGTCACTTCATCTTTGAGCAAGCGTCTCCTATTCCTTAGTCCCTGAATGGAATTAGAAATATGAGCGACAGATCCTGTATCAAATATCCAGGATGTGTTCCCGGCGCTTTTCAAGAGAAGATCAACAATATGTATATCAAATATACCTTCGTCTCTCTTGGCGACCTTGCCAGCCTTCTTGTCCTTTAGGTACTTGGGACAGTTGCATTTCCAGTGACCTTCACCCTTGCAGTAGAAGCACTCCACTCCGGGTTTAGGCTTGGGTGCCTTGGGAGGAGCGGCAACTGACTTGCCATCCCTCTTGGGGCCACCTCTCTTGGCCTTCTCCTGCCTGCTTGACTTCTTAAAGTCAGTGGTCTTGTTGACCATGAAGACGGCGTGATCCTTCTTGATCTCAACCTCGGCGCTCTTCAGCATGGCGAACAACTCAGAAGGGGTTTTGGTCATCCCCTGCATGTTGTAGTTCAGCACAAAGCCTTTGTAGCTAGGGGGAAGCGACTGCAACACCCTATCAACAGCAAGTTCATCTGGAATCTGGCATTCCAGAGCATTCAAGCGATGAACGTAGACAGACATTTTGACTACGTGCTCACTCATGCTGCCGTGCTCGTCCATCTTTGATGAGAAGAAGGCTTCAGAAGCCTCGTACCGTTCAGCCCTGTCTTGAGGTGCGAAGACCGCCTTGAGGTCGGTGATAATCTCATATGCACCCATCCTCTCAAAGCGTTTCTGCAGCTCAGCCTCCATGGAGTAGAGCATGCCACTCTGGACAAGGTTGTAATCATCAGTCCTGGAGAGATAGACATTCTTCTCGTCTTGACTGGCATCATCTGCTGGTGCGTCACCTAACGTGTCCTCTAGTACGTATGCCATCTTGAGGGGAACGAGGAGAATCCTCAGGGTGCGGAACCAGTTGGTGAAGTTTGTCCCATCTGTTTTTAGCTTATCTTTCTCTAGGAATGATCCTAAGTTGAACGAGGGGCGAGGTGCTTCCATCTACAAGGTTTATTCACAAGGATACATATTTAGACTTTTGTTCATAATGTGGAGTTTCAATTTGATCTCAAAATTCTAGAAAGCTCCCACTTAGATAAACACCTCTCAATTTAACTAAGTGATTACACAATCCCAGCCCCCATACCTCCCCCGATCGTCACGGCCATCAGTATGCGAACCAGGTAAGCCTCTAAGCCAATCACATCAGGCATGTGACTCGTGCTCGACCTTTCGGTCTTCTGTGTTCCAGGCCCGCATCTACATACGTCAAGCCTGCCAATCGAACCTTGATGTTAGCTGTTCAGCAAGGCCATATCTGCATATGCCAGGCTTTCCGAACCCAACCTCATGCGAACTCCGTTTAATATGTAGGACAACTCCGGTATGTACGGAGCATCAAGCCATATGGGAGAACCTTCCAGGCGGTGCCCACCAAGGGAGAACAAAATGTTGGTATTGTGAGAGATGGTCCTGTTTCGTGCTACCGTCGATATATCTAGCATACTAGCATAAAACAGGAAGTAAAACTGTAAATCATACAACCTATGATCCCCCTTCATGCAAAGAAAAGTTAAACGCCTTTCTACTTTAGCTTGTGCAAGTTTTACGTGGCTGCTAGGGGTTTCGAAAGAGAGAACCGTTTCTATCCTGCGAAAAACATGCCACAACACCGTCTCCCATCCGTCTCAATTACACCCCTGTCGGGGCCCTCCGTTGCAAACATCTTCACATTGCTAATGCAGAGAGACAGACACCCCCCAGCCACTATATATGGTACAAGCCATATGTCAAGCGTGGAACCAGTCTCGCGTAAACGCATAAGGTCAGTCGGGGGCCGCTTCATCAAACATTGCCGCAACGCTAAATGAGTACACGTGGGAGGGTAACGAATGAAGATTCGATGCCCACATCCAAGATGTGTTCTACCCGTACAATACATCTACGCATAGCTAGCTCTGATACCACTGTTGGGATACGGGGCAGAAAACACAAATTTTTCATACCTACGGTACCCGAACCCAAGATCTATGCTATGGCGATGTAAAGTAACGGAGGGAATCGGTGTTCATACCTTTGAAGACCGAAAGAGGGAAACGTTCTTGCGAACGTGGTTGGCGTAGACTCGGAACTACGACCTCCCTGTCGTGTCGAAGACCACCACCGACGATGATGACTCCCGGTTAACCTCCAGCGACGAAGTATCACCACAGGTGTAGTGCCTCGAAGAGATTATACACGTACGGTACAATCGATGTTCCTCCCGGGCCCCGAAGCAGGCGAGCAGCGGAAGAAAGACGGCTACGGATCCCGACTCCAGCAGAGCGACGGCCTGCCTTATGGTGGAGAACTCCAATCCTGGTGCAGACTCAAAACAAGGGGAGTCCACTTCCGGGAAGGAGAAAGAGGAAGAAGGAGATATTGGTGTGTTGGAAAAAGGGGGGTCTACCCCTCCTTATATAGGCCAAGGGGGGGTGTGATCCTCCTCCCCTCCCCCATGTGGGACTAAACTCCCAAGGGGGGGGGGGAGTGCGCCGGCCATAAGGGGGGGTTGGGCCCCACCCTTGGCGCCAAGCCCAAAGGGGGGAAACCCCTTCCTCCCCTAATGGGCCCCATGGGCCCATATAGCCTTTTTCCCATTTTTTTAATTTTTTTAATATGTTTTAAATATTTAATTCAGATAATTAAATAATAAAACATTATTAAAACAATTAAACTTTATTTTGAACTATTCAAAATGTCCGGAAACCATTCCGTCCTCCTCCGGAACTATTCCGGTGATTTCTCCTATTTCACCGATTGATCCCGTAACTGTCCTATGCATCGATTGCCCTTAAGTGTAACACCCTAACGGTCTGGGAAACAACAGACATGGTCGAGACTCTTCTCATTGACCAATGACTAGTCAGTTGGACCTGGTTACAATCCTTGACAACCCCTGCGCTTCCATCGAATGAACTTCGATCGCTTTTGGAAACCGTTAACGATATGACGTAATCCCTTTGTGTTGCGGTACTTTGTTTGTCCGAGGTTTGATCGTCGGTATCCTACATACCGTGTTCACATCTCGTTCACAACATACAACTTCTCTCGTCCATGATCATTGCATCTCCTGTGACCTAGTCACGTCCTTGCAAGGTGTTGATGCAATATCACCGAGTGGGCCCAGAGTACCTGTCCTGTCACAAGGACTGACAAATCCCGCTCTGATCTATTAACATACTCATCAACCATCTATTTTGGAATACCCAAAGTGCACCGTTATAGCCAGCATATTTCAGTCAGGCGGTGGGATACAAATCAAAGTCTCCTCATAGATGGTAATTACGTATGATCATTGCGGTCTAAGGACTAAGCCATACGTTACAAAGTCATAGCAACGCTGAACTATGTGACTCGATCACATTGCAATACTTTAGGTGGGTGTACGTCCATCACATCATTCCCCTTAATGATATGACCTCATTGTCAATGGACTTAAGTGTCGCCATGATCAGGAAAGCTTGATCAATCGATTGCCCAATGAGATAGTTTACCCGAGTTAAACTACGGACCATGTTTTATACTACACCTGTATTAGTATTTCCAAGTAATACAGTTATAGCACAGTATAAAACGTATTATGAACAAAACGGATATGTGACAAATATCTTTATTAATTTGTCTCTAGGGCACATATCCAACAATAGTCACGGCCTGCCTATCATAAAGAGATCCTTCCAGGCGGTGCCCACTAAGGGAGAATACAATCATGGTATTGAGAGAGATTATCCTATCATGCTACCGTCGCATATCTAGCATATTAGCAAGACAGGAAGTAAAACTGTAAATCATACAAGCTATGATCCCCCCTTACATGCAAATTAAAGTTAAAACGCCTTCTACTTTATCTTTTGCAAGTTTTACGTGGCTGCTAAGGGGTTTCGAGAGAGAACCGCTTTCTATCCTGTGAAAACAAGCAACAACACCAATCCTGCAATCGTCTCTATTACACCCCTGTCTGGGCCCTCCGTTGCAAACGTCTTCGCGTCGCTAATGTTAGAGAGACAGACACCCCCCAGCCACTTATATGGTACAAGCCATATGTCAAGCGTGGAAACAGTCTCGCGTAAACGCGTAAGGTCGGTCGGGGCCGCTTCATCGGGACATTGCCGCAACGCTAAACGAGTACACGTTGGAGGGTAACAATTGGAGAATTGATGCCCACATCCTAGATGTGTTCTACCCGTAAAATACATCTACGCATAGCCTTGCTCATGATACCACTGTTGGGGATAGGCGCAGAAAACAAAAAATTTCCTACCTACGAGTCCCGAACCCAAGATCTATGCTATGCTGATGTACGTAACGGAAGGAATCGGTGTTCATACCTTTGAAGACCGAAAGAGGGAAACGTTCCTCGAACGTGGTTGGCGTAGACTCTGAACCTACGACCTCCCTGTCGTGTTGAAGAACCTCCGACGATGAAGTAGCACCACACGTGTAGTGCCTCGCGGGAATACACACGTACGGTGCAACCGACGTCCCTCCGGGCTCCGAACCAGAAGAGCAGCGGAAAGAAGATTGATCCGGATCCTGATTCCGGCAGCGCGACGGCGTCCGGATGATGGTGAAACCCCCAACCAGGTGCAAACTCCAAACCAGGGGAGTCCGCTCTAGGTCGGAGAAAGAGAGAGAGAGAAACTCAATGTTGTGTAGAAAAAAGGCACCCCCACCCCTCCTTATATAGGCCAAGGAGGGGCTCCACCCCCTCCCCTTCCCCCATGTGGGACTAAACCCCCAAGGGGGGGAGTGGTGCGGCTAGGAGGGGGGATGGGCCCCTCCGTTGGCGCCAAGCCCAAGGGGGGAGGCTCCCCCTTCCCCTCATGGGCCTTTTAAGGCCCAAATACCTTTTCACCTTTTTAATTAATTATTTAAATCATTTTTAATATTTAATTCTGTCAATTAAATAATAAAACATATTTAAACATTAATATATATTATTTGAACCTTTCAAAATATCCGGAACAGCTTCCGGCACCTCCCGGTACATTTTCGGTGTTTTCCCTCTTTTCACCGATGATCCCGAATCAATCCTTAATGCATCGATTGCCCTTAAGTGTGACACCCTACGGTCCGGTAAACAGTAGACATGATCGAGACACTCTCTGACCAATGACCATCATGTGGGATCTGGTTACAATCCTTGATGTGCCCCTACGCTTCCATCGAATGAACTTCATCGCTGTTGAACTGTTAACAATATGACTTGATCCCTTTGTGCTTTGGTACTATGTTTGTCCAAGGTATGATCGTCGGTATCCAATACCTAGTTCTTCCTCGTCTCCGACATAACATGTTTACTCGTCTGTGAATATTACATCTCTTGTGACCTAGTCACTTGCTTGCAAGCTATTGATGCAACACCACCGAGTGGGCCCAGAGTACCTATCCGTCACTCGGATTGACAAATCCCGCTCTGATCTATTTCATACTCCTCAACATATCTACTTCGGAATACCCAAGATACACCTTTTCAGTTACCATGTTTCAGTGTAACAGTTAATGCACTCAAAGCATCCTAATAGATAGCAATTATGTATGATCATCACGGTCTAAGGATTCAGTCACTATGTTATTAAGTCATCGCAATGCTGAACTTAGGTGACTTGATCACACTGCAATCCTTAAGGTGGGTGTGTGTCCATCACATCATTCTCCTAATGATATGACCTCATTGTCAATAGACTATTATGTTCTCATGACCAGGAAACCTTGATCATCAATTGCCCAATGAGCTAGTATGCCTGAGTTTAACTAGGGACCAGGTTGTTATATATCACACGTGTATTAATGTTTCCGCTTAATACAGTTCTAGCACAATATATAACGTACTATGAACAAACAGATATGTGACAAATATCTTTATTAATTTTCCTCTAGGGCACATATCCAACAGATTTTTCAAACCGTCACGTGTATTCTATCTCTCGGAAACTTGTGCCTCTCCATAAATACACGATAATCTCCATGGAAGACAACCAAAATCAGGAATAGGATCAGTATCAATATGATATTTTGTTTAATCAAGAACTCCTAGATTTATTTCTTCATTCCCAAATACTACAATGCCTCCACTATGACCAGAACTACGAACAACGAAGGATTTATTATAGCCAAAAGAAGATGGTAAAACTTTAGCATACACTTTTTGCAACCAAATTTCAACCAAAAACAATATGACCGGGGCATACTTGTTCGCAAGTTTGTGAACCTCTCGGACTGTTGCGGAGTTTCCTAACCCGCGGTAGTTTCGTCTAAGAAGACTCATTGCTCCCGACGATCTCCCTCTCGAGGAGAGCATAAAATGTCGTAACAATCACCATGAACATCAGAGCCTTTGAGCTTCTTTCTATTCGCGTTTTTCTGAGGGGTGGTTGAAGGATCTCTAGTCTCAACACTTCCATAAAAATGGTCAATAATCATTGCCACATTTGAATTTTTCTCCACCACATCAAGTGCTTTTTCCATGACAGTAGGTTCCACAATCGCCACAACTGTTGCGACAAAATATTTTGCCTGACGTTTGCCTAATAGAACTGGTCTTGGGCCCAACATCTAGTGGAACCGTGGCATCAAATTGGTCCGCTAAGTTGCTTTTTGCATTGGAAATTGGTTCCTGGAACGCAGCGTTGAACCTCCGGCTACCCAGACCACTCCCCCCAGCCTTACCTGGTGACGGTCAAAACCTTCTCCATCACTAGAGCCGCTGCCATGATTACTACCAGGCTGACCAGAATGACCCCCATGCGCTCCTCCCACCCGCCCATTTCCCCCCTCTACCCCTTCCACGCCAGCGAGTATAAGCTTGCCCCTTTCCAGCTTCTCTTCATCGCGAACTCCATCGCCACATTCCTGATGCCAATGGCCCATTAATCCACAAACCCCACAAAAAACCAACAAGCGCTCATAATTAACTTGATAACATTCCTTCTTCTTATCATTTATCATTGAGAAGAACCGAGTTATTTTCTTATCAACCTTCATGTTAACTCTAACCCGAACAAATTCTCCACTGAACCACGCAGACAGCTTAATTTACACATCAATCACCTCACCTATCGTCCTGCACATCCCCTTATGATCTGGTCATGAAAGGAAATTGTCGGGGAGTTTGTGCACTTGCGCCCAGATATCCCACTTGTCAAGAACAACAACTCTAGGGTTACAAAACCTATATATCATACTCATCAATCAAAAGTGCTTGGTCGAAAGAACCACAGACCGAGCGACATCACATTGTTCCAATCCACAAGACACCCAAATTGACCCATGAATAAGTTGTCATCGATCCATCTCTAGAACTTCCTTGGCCGGGTTCCACGCCGATCGCGTATCCGCAAATAACACGCTAGGGCTAAATCCCTGATCTATTTGAACTTTGGTGATGGCTAACCACTTTTCTACATCCGACGTCTCCTTCACTTCCTCTTACCAAAAGAAACCCTCGTCCTCCTCCTTGTGCAGATGGAACTTACCTAGCAATTTATCGACCAGATCAACCGTACTACTCAATTCTGCCATCTCCATTGGAGGTCAACAACATACACTTGATACGGTGAGGATAGTTCTCTCACTCCTGGTTGGTTACCCCAAGTGGAAGGTGAGATGTAGCGTAGCAGCAAATTTCCCTCGGTGAAGATACCAATGTTTGTCTCCAGTAGGACTCGCAGAAATACAAGAAGGTGCCAACAGCGCTAGAAATTGGCTTCTGACTAGGGAGTTGACAGGACCTAAACACAGAAACAAATAACTTTGCTCCCAATGAGTACAGAGGAGTTGTCAATTCCTCCGGCCTTGCTGTTTACAAAGGATCAACGCAAGAGATAATAATAGTGGCAACTGGAAGTAAAGACTGAAAGTAAACTAAGGATGTAAACAATAATGTGAAGATGGGCCGGGGTCCCGTGATTTTCACTAATGATGCCTCTCTCCCAAAAGATGATAAAAATGCTAGCGAGGTAAACAAATCACAGCTGGGCAATTGACATAATTATGAAGGCACGACAATGCTAACTATACTGCAAAGAAAGGAAGGGCTCAAAAGCAATGGGCAATACGCCAAGGTAAGTAGACCGAAATCCAAATGCATATACTACGAATAGTCCACATTGAGATATCTATCCAGAACATCTCGCTGGTATTAAGTTGCGAATCCCACCCAAAGTGTAAACTCAAAGCAACAGACAACTGCATTAAAAGAACTTTGCGTAAAGTAAACAATCCTTGCACCCACGGATACAAGCACCGTTGTTTTATCCCTGGTGGCAACAACACATCCCCTAGTCTCATGTTTCTGTCACTCAAGCTAGACATCAAGGGGCTGAACCCACAATCAAGCATAACGCTCCCTCTTGGAGTTGCAACAAACTACTTGGCCAAAGTAAAATACTGCAATGGAGAACATGCAAGAATTTACTCAAGAACAAAATATAAAAGAGAAGAACCAAATATATTATTCATCACAATCTGAACATAGTCTCATAATCCATCAGATCCCAGCAAACTCAGCATAGCAACAACAGAAATTACAAAAGTGCCTCGATCATGTGAGGCAGTTCACGAGGTCTCGAAAGTGGAAGCACAAAGAGGGGAGAAGTACATCACATAGCTACTGGTCACGGACCCATGGTCCAAGGGGGACTACTCACGGTACATCTGGGAGTCATCCATGGCTATGGATGGTCTCCCGGAGGGGGTTCCTCCTCCCGGCAGGGTGCCGGGGCAGCTTCTACAGGCAGCCCCGGTCTTGAAATGGCGGCAGCGGCGGTACAGAGGCGAGTTCGCGGAAAAGAGATCGATATTAGGGGTTTCCACCCCGAGGGCTAAATATAGGCGGAGGGGGTGTCGAGGGGACCCACCAGGCAGCCAGGAGGCCTCCTGGCGCGGCCTAGGGTGGGGCCGCGCCAGGGACCCTCCTGGTCTCCTGGTGGTGGCCCCTCTCCGTTGCCTTGGTGTTTCCGAAAGCTTCCGGGGGTTTTTCCGGATTTTTTGGAGCCCTTTTAATGTCCGGAAAACCTGAAATACAAAAACAGCAGAAACACAGCAACTGGCAGCTGGGTGCACTGGGTTAATAGATTAGTACAAATATGCTCAAAAGTGTATGAAAGTTCAAGAAAATCATGGCAAAGTCACACAAAACATGCATGGAGCAAGCAGAAATTATAGATACGTTTGGGACGTATCAACATCCCCAAGCTTAATTCTTGCTCGTCCTCGAGTAGGTAAATTATAACAAGCATAATTTCTGTGGTGACATGCCACACAACCATATAAGGACTTTTAAGTAAAGCAATCAAAGCATGCAATTCAATTCAAGTCTTAACAAGCAAGAGTCTATATTAGCATTGACACAAGCAACAAAAGAACAAAAGGTGCAAGAGCTCTCGCTGTCCGTAACTCGAATGTCTCCAGATGGTGTTTGCGTGCAAGCAGGGGACTAGGAAAAAGAGAAAAAAAAAGGTTGTTGAGAACAACTATCTACTAAAGTTTCACACTTAGTATCCTTTGTATTCTTATCTTGACTCATCCCCAGACCACTAGCCAGGTAGAAGTCAATTTGATCCACTCCCTTTCGATGTTTTGAGCACTAATGCAATGGATGAGCGTGAGCAAGAAAGTTGACACCTAAAAGGCGAAACAGAAAGAAGGTGGAGGAAGAAGACAAAAAGGTGTGAAAGGCTCACATCAATGAGGACAATCATAGGTGAGAGAAGACCATATGATAGATATGATGTGAGGAGTAGGGATTGCCATGCAACGGATGCACATGTGAGCTAAAAGCTCTCTAAGGGAACTAGTGGGGGTGCATCTAACTTGCTTGCTCAAGAAGACCTAGAGTTGGTTTGAGGAGGCTCATCATTGGAATATATAAGCCAAGTTCTATAGTGTGAAGGTCCCCACATACCTATATGCATGATGATGATATCTATGGAGTACAAAGGATAGAGGATGAAGTACTAGTGTGGATCTCTCAAAAGGAATAGTAGTGTGCCCCATTCTCTCTTTTTATTTTTATTTTTCTCTTTTTTCTATTTTTTCTATTTTTTGGTGGCCTCAATGGCTCTTTCTATTTAACTCTCATTTGTCCTCTTTGGGATCTTTTGATTTTGTCCTCTTTGGGATCTTTTCCTCACTTTAGGGGCAACACTCTATATTTTACAAGAATATAGGAGATCTTTCACAGTTTACAAAGGTACTCACATAAAGAAGATATAACTATCATGATGAAAATGTATGCCTCTGCCAGGATAGCAGGATATGCAATGATACTAACGCGTCTGATGTGCGAGGTAATGATAGTGATTTCTCGCCCTTCGTTGGTGAGCCCCAAGTGGAAGGCGTGATGTAGTACAGCAGCAAATTTCCCTCAGTAAAGATACCAAGGTTTGTCTCCAGTAGGACTCCGGAGATGATAAGTAGGTGTTAGCGGCGCTACTGACGCGGACCTGCACACAGACACAAATAACTTTGTCCCCAACGAAGTTCAGAGAGGTTGTCAATCTCTCCGGTCTTGTTGTTCACAAAGGATCAAACACAAAGGATAATGATAGCAATTGAAAGTAAAAGCAGAAAAGTAAATGAGCGTGTAAACAGTGATGAGGATATGGACCGGGATACGTGATGTTCACTAGTGATGTCTCTCTCCCAAAAGACGATAAAACTGCTATGCGAGGTGAACAAATTACAGAAGGGCAATTGACAGGATTATGAACGCACCACAATGCTAACTATGCTACAAAAGAAAGGAAGAGGCTCAAAAGCACGGGCAGCTCACGAGGTCTAAAGCATGAAGAACAAAGAGGGGAGGAGAACATCACTTAGCTACTGTCGGGGGATTGGTACCCGGGTAGGCTCACCCAAGGGAATGAAACCTTTCAAGACAAGGATGGACCGATTGGGCTGCAGCTGGGCCGAGCTGGGCAGGCGTACGGCCGATTGCTCCTAGGCAATCAGCCGTACCGAATGCCAGCAGTCGTCCCAGGCGCAACCGGTCCACCCTGTTGTCATCAAGTCCATTATTTGATTGGCCCGCAACTGGGCCGAGGGGGGCATTAGCACGGCCGATTGCCTAGAGCAATCGACCCTGCCGAGAACCACCAGTCGGCCCAGGCGCAATCGGTGCAACCTACTACCCCTGGAGAAGTTGACCCCGAGATCAGTCGAGGGTACAAGTACGGGGTCATAAATGCGCAATCCCGAGAGATCGGGGTGGCAGAGAAGCCAAGTCACATCGAAGATCTGGCGGAGATGCGGTGTCGACCTCTTCGCCGATTCCGCGGACAGGACGACAAGACCACACCTCCTAGCTCCACTGTTCACCATCATGCCCTACGAGCCTACAGCATGGTCCGCCGCTCGTCGGGTCCGGATCACCCGGAGAGAAGCAGTCGGTGGGACCCAGCCGATTAGAGGATGACAGCTGGGCCCAATCGGCAGTGAAGTTACCGATTTACCCCGGGCTCATGCTATAAGAGCCCGGGGTACCCCTCCTGCGTGGGGGACGATCCGCTCATTCGCACCATTACTCACAACTCACTCAGTTCATTCACTGCTAGTAGTTACTCCTCAGGGAAGAAGGAGAGAGCCTTGCCCACGGCGGCGCTCACCTTCCCCTGAGTAGATAGAGAAGCAGTTATTGTAGCTCAGTTCCGTTGATATAGAAGAGACAAGCAGGAGTAGGGGTGTTATCTCTCCGGAGAGCCCCGAACCTGGGTACATCGTGGTGTCCGTCACCGTGTTTGTACCCAACCCGATTCCGGCACCATCGACATCTTTCTTCCTCGCGTCTTCCCCTCACTTTAGCCATCCCCATGGCATCTGCTATCACATATCGACGACAGTTGGCGCCCACCGTGGGGCAGACCGAGGCGTCGACTGGAGTAAAGATCCGGACGGGATTTTCCTCTGCATCAGGTGGTAGCCACGCCTATGGCCTGATTCTTAGGCGTGGGGCAATCGATTACGTGGTGGACTACTCGGCGCGGTACGGGGCCGGTGCACCCCTGCCGCCCGGCGTGTCGCTGCAGGTCGACAGTCATCGCCTCTTCATCGGCAGCTTCCCCAAGGCATATCCCAGGGAGATTCGCGTCTTCTCGTGCGTCACGGATCCGCTCTCCACCAGGGGCTGCAGTGCAGCATCCGGCGGAGAGGATGGCCGAGTGCACGCAGCCGTCATGATGGCGGGGGCATCTTCATCGAGCAATCGCGGTGCGGCGAGTGCAGCCCCTGGTGATACGTCCCAAACGTATCTATAATTTCTGCTTGCTCCATGCATGTTTTGTGTGACTTTGCCATGTTTTGGTTGAACTTTATTACACTTTTAAACCAATTTGGACTAACCTACTAACTCAGTGCACCCAGTTGCCAGCTTCTGGTTTTCTGTTGTTTTTGTTTTTCAGGTTTTCCGGCTGATTAAAGTGCCCAAAAAATTCCGCAAAAATTATATTAAAAATCAGCGGGCAGGAAGCTTCCGGAATAACCAAGGGAGAGAGCCGGGACCACCACCAGGGAGCCAGAAGGGTCCCTGGCGCGGCCCCAACCCTAGGGCGCGCAAGGCACCCTCCTGACTGCCCTGGGTGGCCCCTCGACGCCCCCCTTCGCCTATATAACCCCCTCGGGGTAGAAACCCCTAAAGAAGAACTCTTTTTCGCGGAAACCTCTCTGTTCCGCCGCCGCCGCCGTTTTCAGATCGGGGCTGCCTGGAGAAGCTGCCCCGGCACCCTGCCGGAAGGAGATCACCCCTCCGAGAGACCATCCATAGCCATGGACGCCTCCCGTATGTGTCGTGAGTAGTCCCCCTTGGACCATGGGTCCGTGATCAGTAGCTATGTGATGTCCTCTCCCTCTTTTGTGCTTCCACTTTCGAGACCTCGTGAGCTGCCTCACATGATCGAGGCACCTATGTAATTTTCTGCTGTTGCTATGCTGAGTTTGTTGGGATCTGATGGATTATGAGACTATGTTCAGATTGTGATGAGTAATATATTTGGTTTGCCATTTTATATTTTGTTCTTGAGTAAATTCTTGCATGTTCTCCGTTGCAGTATTTGCTTTGGCCAAGTTATTTGCTTGCAACTCCAAGAGAGAGCGTTATGCTCGATTGTGGGTTCAACCCCATGATGTCTAGCTTGAGTGACAGAAACATGAGACTAGGGGATGTGCTGTTGCCACCAGGGATAAAACAACGGTGATTGTGCCTATTGGTGCAAGAATTGTTTACTTTACGCAAAGTTCTTTTAATGCAGTTGTCTGTTGCTTTGAGTTTACACTTTGGGTGGGATTCGCAACTTAATACCAGCGAGATGTTCTGGATAGATATCTCAAGGTGGATGATTCGTAGTAGATGCAGATGGATTTCGGTCTACTTACCTTGGCGTACTGCCCATTGCTTTTGAGCCCTTGCTTTCTTTGCAGCATAGTTAGCATTGCGGTGCCTTCATAATCCTGTCAATTGCCCAACTGTGATTTGTTTACCTCGCTAGCATTTTTATCGTCTTTTGGGAGAGAGACATCACTAGTGAAAATCACGGGACTCCGGTCCATCTTCATACCATTGTTCACACCCACTATTTACCTTTCTGTTTTTACTTTTACTAGTACCTTTTTATCTCTTGCGTTTGATCCTTTGTAAACGACAAGGCCGGAGGAATTGAAAACTCCTCTGAACTCGTTGGGAGCAAAGTTATTTGTTTTGTGCAGGTCCACGACAACTCCACGCATAAGAATAATTTCTGGCGCCGTTGCCACCTATCGTACTTATCGTTGAGTCCTACTGGAGACAAACCTTGGTATCTTTACTGAGGGAAATTACCGCTACGCTGCATCTCAACCTTCCACTTGGGGTAACCAACGAGGGGCGAGAAGCCATCAATCTAATTTCTGGCGCCGTTGCCGGGGACTCAAAGGAAGTACAAATACGCGAGTCCTGATTACCGCCAATTTCTTGCGCCGTTGTCGGACTCCGAGTGCTAAGATAGGGGAGTTGCACACTACCCTTTACCTTTGTTTTTTTTAGTCTTGTTAGTTTACCTTTCAATTTTTATCTCAGTGTCCTTTATGAAAAACCACAAAAATTGTTGCTACCTTTTGCCTTTGTCTTGCTTTGCCTATTTATTCTATCCTCACCATGGGTGATGAACCACCCAAATATGGTAGGATGGACATGTTTCACTTGGATCGTCTTCGATCAATTTGTGCTCGCGCTAAAAACCCGACCGACTTGGTTGAGGGAAAATCATTGGATGAGCATGCTCATTATACGCGGCACCGCCTATCTCAGAAAGGGAAACACTTATGGGATCAAATACATGTTTCTTATTGCCATGCTAAACTTTTGTGCCACATTTATGATTTCACTTACTGTTCTAATATAGATCATAAACACCTCCCTTTCCAATGTGAGTTTAATGAAAATGAGATCTTATCTTCTTATGCTAAAGGTGTTTATGATTACTTAGATGTTGAAAAGATTGAAGAGTTTGTTGCTTTTAAAGGTGCCTATGAGATTGCTTCCTTGATTGAAAAGTATCACGATACTATTTTCGAGTCTGAAAACTTTGCAGTTCTTGCTTATTGCTTCGAGAATTATACTTCCAATTCTTATATTGAGGATTTTAAAAATAGAATGTTTGCTGCCCAAGAAGAGGCCAATGATTGCTTTGAGGAGGAATCTCATGATTCCGAGGACTCACTTGAAATATCCCTTTCTGAAAGTTTTGATACTTGCTTTGTTGATGGCCGAGATGCCACTATGGATGATGCTGACAAAAATGAACTCTCTATAGTTCCTTATGTTAAGCATGAAATTGTTGCTATTGCACCCACACTTGATTGTCCTATTATCCTTTTGAAATCTCCAACTCCGGAGAATTGTCCTCTTATCAAATCTCAATATGTTGGGTTGCATTTATCTTATGATCCTAAAAACCGTGTTGAAAATAATACATGTGTGCTCGTAGGTCATGAACAATATGATTTATGTGATATTTATATTCTTGATGTTGTTCATGATACCACTGAAAATTATTTTGAGAGAGGAAAGTTTGGTTGTAGAAACTTCCATATTACTAAAACTACTTTCTTTATGTTGAAAGTTTTGAAGATGTTCTTGTTCCACCTTCCTATGTTGGTTTCTTTGTGCTTCTTTGATTTATTTTATTACAAGATGCTTATGCATAGGAAGTGGGTTCGGCTTAAATGTGTTTCATATTTGCTTCTTGATGCTCTCTTTTGCTTCAAATCCTTATTCTTATGAGAGCACCTTTTAAAATCTTTAAGCCTAGCTAATGGCTCTAAAGAAGCGCTTTCGGGAGGCAGCCCGCAACGAATTTAAGTTTTTCTTTTTGCTTTTGTTCTGTTCTTAGTGGTATTGATGATTGTTACTACTGTAGCAACATCATTGTATCTTTCTTTTTCAAGCTTTGTGCCAAGTTTAGCCTCAGAGTGCTTGAAAGTTCAAAAGTTGGAGCTTGCTGTCCAGAAACAGATTCTGTCTTCTTGACGGGAAAATTCGCGATAAATCACCAGATCATCTTTTTGATCTGAATGTTTTTGACAGCATGCTCCATACAATTGGCTTGCTAGCCCCTGTTCAAAGTTTTTTGATTTGAGTTGCAGAAGTACCTCGAAAAAATTCCCCTTTCTCTGCTGTTCTGTTTTTCTCAGCTTCTGCCCCAGTTTTTCTTTTCGCAGTTTTGCAATCCTTAAGCTTGCTTTTTCTTTGCAAATTTTTTTGGGCAGTCAATAGAAACAGTAGCTCTTCCTGGAAATCTTTATTTTCAGTAGAGGAAAATTATTTTATTATGGTACTAACCTCTCTAATCAGCCTACAATGAGTTATGTATGAAGGGAGTTTTCAAGTGCGTGATGGAAGGTGATGAAAGAAGATCCAGGAGTGTCAAGCGCTCAAGCTTGGGGATGCCCAAGTGCACCCCCAATAAATATTCAAGGAGACTCAAGTGTCTAAGCTTGGGGATGCCCCCGAGGCATTCCCTTCTTCATCAACAATCATCGGTCTGTCTTTCGTTGCACTATATTTTTATCACTTCATGCGTTATGTGCTTTGCTTGGAGCGTCTCACTCTTTACTTTTCTAGGTTTGTTTTGCTTTCTTTGCTGTAGTAACAAGTTAGACCCCAACTTACTCTTTTGTGTGGGAGAGGAACACGCTCCACTTGAACTAGAACTCCTCATCGGATTTGCATGCTTATTTCTTTTAGCTGTGAGTTGTTCTTTTTCTTTTCTTAGCTGCTGGTCTGTTTAGCTGTAGTGCTTTAGTTTTTCTAGAGCTTTTCTTTTCAGGTTGAACTTTCTATAGGTTGCATGTTTTATCTTGTTAGAGAGTTTGCCTGTTGCACTGAGTTCTGTGTCTTGACTAGAAAGTAGGTAGTTAAAGTTGCTATTCTTTTTGAAGTAGTAGCTTGCAATAGTTTTGAGGTATTGACTAGAGTAATGTTTGAACTTTTGGTGTCAAGAGATCTTGCCTATTAGTGATAGATGTCATATTTTGGGCAATCCGTGTGTTTTTCGAAAACCAAAACCCCCTGTTGAGAACTCTAGCTACTAGATGGATCACTAACCTCTGGAGGGTTCGAATATTAGAGTACACTCACGTACCATGAGTCGAGGATGCGCAAGGATAACCAAACCCCCATACACTCCTCCTCGGGGTACCTGTCTCTTTGTGAACCTCCTATTAGATTGAGAGTTACCGATACTAAGTGCATGAGTTCTTCGGACTAATGTGAGTATTCGAAAGTTGACACTTCCACCTACCCATACTTTTTCTAGCCTCTTCGGTACCGTGCATTGCCCTTTCTCACCTCGAGAGTTGGCGCATACTTCGCCGGTGCATCCAAACCCTTGGCATGATACGCTCTGTCATCATAAGCCTCATTATATCTTTCCTCAAAACAGCCACCATACCTACCTACAAGGCATTTCCATAGCCTTTCCGAGATACATTGCCATGCAATATCCACCCTCTCATGACTTGATCTTCATGTCATACATGCTACTTGCTTGATCGATGAGCCGCATGCTAGTTGGGCCTTGCCCTAATCATTGCTACATGACGCGCTAGTATCATTGCATATCCTGGTATCCTGGCAGAGGCATACATTTGCATCATGATTAGTTACATTTTCTTTTTGTGAGTACCTTTGTAAAGTGTGAAAGATCTCATATATTCTTGTAAAATATAGAGTATTGCCCCTAAAGTGAGGAAAAGATCCCAAAGAGGACAAAATCAAAAGATCCCAAAGAGGACAAATGAGAGTTAAATAGAAAGAGCCCTTGAGGCCACCAAAAAATAAAAAAAAAGAGAAAAAAGAGAGAAGGGGGCATACTACTATTCCTTTTGAGAGATCCACACTAGTACTTCATATTATATCCCTTGTACTCCATAGAGATTATCATCATGCATATAGCTATGTGGGGAACTTTTACACTATAGAACTTGGCTTGTATATTCCAATGATGAGCCTCCTCAAACGAGCTCTAGGTCTTCTTGAGCAAGCAAGTTAGATGCACCCCCACTAGTTCCATTGGAGAGCTTTTAGCTCACATGTGCATCCGTTGTATGGCAATCCCTACTCCTCACATCATATCTATCATATGGCCTTCTCTCGCCTATGATTGTCCTCATTGATGTGAGCCTTTCACACACCTTTTTGTCTTCCTCCTCCACCCTTTTTCTGTTTCGCCTTTTAGGTGTCAACTTTCTTGCTCACGCTCATCCATTGCATGAGTGCTCAAAATATCGAAAGGGAGTGGATCAGTTTGACTTGTACCTGGCTAGTGGTCTGGGGACGAGTCCAGATAAGAATCCAAAGGAGACTAAGTGTGAAACTTAGTAGATAGTTGTTCTCAACAACCTTTTTTCTCTTTCTTCCCAGTCCCTTGCTTGCACGCAAACACCATCTTGACACATTCGAGTCACGGACAGCAAGAGCTCTTGCACCTTTTGTTCTTTTGTTGCTTGTGTTAATGCCAATATAGACTCTTGCCTGTTAAGACTTGAATTGAATTGCATGCTTTGATTGCTTTACTTAACAGTCCTTATTTGGTTGTGTGGCATGTCACCACAGAAATTATGCTTGTTATCATTTACCTACTCGAGGACGAGCAGGAATTAAGCTTAGGGATGTTGATACGTCCCAAATGTATCTATAATTTCTTCTTGCTCCATGCATGTTTTGTGTGACTTTGCCATGTTTTGGTTGAACTTTATTACACTTTTAAACCAATTTGGACTAACCTACTAACTCAGTGCACCCAGTTGCCAGCTTCTGGTTTTCTGCTGTTTTTGTTTTTCAGGTTTTCCGGCTGATTAAAGTGCCCAAAAAATTCCGCAAAAATAGTCCCTGGCGCGGCCCCAACCCTAGGGCGCGCCAGGCACCATCCTGGCTGCCCTGGGTGGCCCCTCGACGCCCCCTTCGCCTATATAACCCCCTCGGGGTAGAAACCCCTAAGGAAGAACTCTTTTTCATGGAAACCTCTCTGTTCCGTCGCCGCCGCCGTTTTCAGATCGGGGCAGCCTGCAGAAGCTGCCCCGGCACCCTGCCGGAAGGAGATCACCCCTCCGGGAGACCATCCATAGCCATGGACGCCTCCCGTATGTGCCGTGAGTAGTCCCCCTTGGACCATGGGTCCGTGATCAGTAGCTATGTGATGTCCTCTCCCTCTTTTGTGCTTCCACTTTTGAGACCTCGTGGGCTGCCTCACATGATCGAGGAACCTATGTAATTTTCTGCTGTTGCTATGCTGAGTTTGTTGGGATCTGATGGATTATGAGACTATGTTCAGATTGTGATGAGTAATATATTTGGTTTGCCCTTTTATATTTTGTTCTTGAGTAAATTCTTGCATGTTCTCCGTTGCAGTATTTGCTTTGGCCAAGTTATTTGCTTGCAACTCCAAGAGAGAGCGTTATGCTCGATTGTGGGTTCAACCCCCTGATGTCTAGCTTGAGTGATAGAAACATGAGACTATGGGATGTGATGTTGCCACCTGGGATAAAACAACGGTGATTGTGCCTATTGGTGCAAGAATTGTTTACTTTACGCAAAGTTCTTTTAATGCAGTTGTCTGTTGCTTTGAGTTTACACTTTGGGTGGGATTCGCAACTTAATACCAGTGAGATGTTCTGGATAGATATCTCAAGGTGGATGATTCGTAGTAGATGCGGATGGATTTCGGTCTACTTACCTTGGCGTACTGCCCATTGCTTTTGAGCCCTTCCTTTCTTTGCAGCATAGTTAGCATTGCGGTGCCTTCATAATCCTGTCAATTGCCCAACTGTGATTTGTTTACCTTGCTAGCATTTTTATCGTCTTTTGGGAGAGAGACATCACTAGTGAAAATCACGGGACTCCGGTCCATCTTCATACCATTGTTCACACCCACTATTTACCTTTCTGTTTTTACTTTTACTAGTACCTTTTTATCTCTTGCGTTTGATCCTTTGTAAACGACAAGGCCGGAGGAATTGACAACTCCTCTGAACTCGTTGGGAGCAAAGTTATTTGTTTTTTGCAGGTCCACGACAACTCCACGCATCAGAATAATTTCTGGCGCCGTTGCCACCTATCGTACTTATCGTTGAGTCCTACTGGAGACAAACCTTGGTATCTTTACTGAGGGAAATTACCGCTACGCTGCATCTCAACCTTCCACTTGGGGTAACCAACGAGGGGCGAGAAGCCATCAGGAGGCAGCGGAGGATGCAGAGAGAGTCGGCACCAGTGCGTTGCAGGATGTGTTATACACACCCGTGAACAGGAATTGTGATCCCGATCAAGTGCACACTGAGCTGGAAACAGCACGGCTCGCTTTTGCTCGCAGGGCCGAGCAGGTGTTAGCAGAAGAGCGCATGCTGGGAGCTATCACAAGGGAATACAATGCAGCGCATGCGGGACCACGTCGGCCGATTGAGCCCGCGGTCTTAGAAGATTTGAGAAGCCGAGGTCGAGCAGTCTATCAGCAGCTATCGGGAACTGAGCAACCGGAGCGGCCGAGGAGGCCGGCACAGCCGGAGCAGTCGGCGCAATCGACGTTCATCCAGAGGCCGACGTACAGCACGCCGGACAAGAACCTGAGAGCAGCCGAGCAGATAGAAATCGAGCTAGAAGACCTAGAGGGAGAGGAGCGGCGAGAGCAGTCGCGCCGAATGCGCGAGCTGCTGGCAGCCGCAAAGGAGCAGAGGCTCGTGGCAATGGAGAATCAGAATGCAGGACGTGGGGCGTCAAGAGGAACTATGAGGCTGAATCCGGAAGCTAGCCAGCGACCAAATGCATCGCGCCAGAACCGGCAGAAGCCGGCCCCATCTCGGCATGAGAGTAGGGTCAGGAGCAACCGGCCACCCCCAGCGGCAATCAGAAGAGTTGAAGAGCCAGTTGTTAACAGCAGGCGCAACGACATGCCTCAGCAGTCGGCACCAAGACCAGCAATCAGCGCCCGACTTGGCCCTCGCCAAATAGGTCAGAATGATGCAAGGCATCGCATTGAGCTCCTGGAGAAAGAGGCTCAAGAGGATGAAGAAGGAGAGGCTGGCCCGTCGTGTTTCGGTCATCGCATTCGGACCGAGAAGTTTCCCAAAGGCTTCATGCTGCCGAGAGACACCCCCAAGTATAATGGTTCTGTGAAGCCAGAAGATTGGTTGTCCGATTACCTGACCGCAGTCCGAATTGCAGGAGGCAATCGACGCGTGGCAGTCCGCTATGCACCTTTGATGCTGCAGGGTTCAGCTCGGACATGGTTGAACAGTCTGCCCAAGGATAGTGTGAACTGCTGGGAAGATTTCACCAGTGCATTCATTCACAACTTCACAAGCACATATGAGCGGCCCAACCTCCCGCGGCAGTTGGCTCTTTGTGTGCAAGGCAAGGATGAACCCCTTCGAGATTACTTATCTCGGTGGATCAAGCTGAAGAACTCATGTGACGGAGTCCATGAGATCCAGGCCATTCAATACTTCACGGATGGATGCCTGGCCAATTCAATGCTGAAACACAAGTTGCTCCGCAAGGATTTCACGTCGCTCGCCGAGCTCATGAAGGTGGCCAACTCGTTTGCTGTGTCCGATTCTGCGATGCTCCCTATCCAGCTCGGAGTTGGAGGTGTAATCCAGTCACCAGGGGCTCCGCAGTCGGACGTAGGAAACCAAGGCCTCAGTCGGAAGGAAAGAAGAGAGAACAACCGCAACAACAACAAAACCAACAACAACAACAACAACAACAACAACAACAACAACAACAACAACAACAACAACAACAACCAGCAAAACAATGGCAAGCGCAAGGATGAGCAGCCAGAAACTCAATACGGCAATCGGCAGGTGGCCTCTGTCCAGAATGAAGAAGATCCAGGGGCTGTAGGAGGCAGTCAAAAGATGAGACCCAATGTGAGGCCCCCGGGGCAGATGAAGCCCAAGTACACATTTGATGATATGCTGGATGCACCGTGCAAATTGCACAGCACTCCTGGCAGGCCGTCTGCGCACACAACTCGGCAGTGTGATTTTGTGAGAAGGATTGCAAAGGGAGAAGCTTTACCACCTCCACCCCCACCACCACCCCAGAACAGAGGACCACCTCAGCAGCAGAACCAGTTCCCGCGGCAAGACGCCGCCTACATGATTTTCACCAGTGAATCCACCGACAAGGGCAGTCGGAGAGCCCGAGCTCAAGAAGTCAATGCCACCATGCCGCCGATTCCTCAGTTCATGCATTGGTCCGAGTGTCCTATATCCTGGGATAGAGCAGATCACCCCACCATCTTGCCGAATCCGGGCAATTATCCGCTTGTGGTTGATGCTCTGTTCGCAGGACCAAGATTTTCATGCAAGCTCTCCCGAGTGCTCGTCGATGGAGGAAGCACAATCAACATTCTGTACAGAGACACCTTCATCAAGCTAGGGCTCACCGAGAAGGATCTGGAGCGCAGTCGGACAACTTTCCATGGGATCTTCCCTGGATTGTCTTGCACCCCCATGGGTCGCATTCGGCTGGATGTCATATTTGGCACAGAAGAAAATTTCAGGAGGGAGCCGATTTGGTTTGAGGTCGCCGACCTCAGCAGTCCTTATCATGCTCTGTTGGGACTGCCTGCATTTGCCAAGTTCATGTTCAATGCGCAGCAGACTTACCTCAAGATGAAGATCCCAGGGCCAAACGGCGTCATCACCGTCACCGGGGACTTCAGGAATTCCCTCGAGTGCACGTCGGCTGGCGGCAGTTTGGCTGATTCTCAGGTGGTTGAAACAGAGAAGCGTCAGCTCGGCAAGGTGATTGAAATGGCGCAAGCGCAGAACAAGAATCCACTCCCAGTCGGCCCAGCCAAGAGAGCAGATGAGGAATCGGCTTTTCAGTCGGCTAAGGACAGCAAGAAGGTCGCTCTAGATCCCTCCGACTCAACCAAGTTCGTTGTAGTCGGAGCTGGACTTAGCGACAAATAGGAAAGCGAGCTCGTCGAGTTTCTCCATGAGAATCGGGACATCTTCAGATGGTCTCCACAAGACATGCCTGGTGAGCCGAGAGAACTCGCCGAGCACAAGCTGCACATTCGTCCAGGCTCGAAGCCAGTCAAGCAACCCCTGAGACGTTTTTCTGAAGATAAGAGAAGGGCAATCGGCGAAGAGATTGCGAAGCTGCAAGCTGCAGGTTTCATCATGGAAGTGTTTTACCCCGAGTGGCTGGCGAATCCAGTCCTCGTCATGAAGAAGAACAAGACCTGGCGCATGTGTATCGACTACACTTGCTTGAACAAGGCGTGCCCGAAGGATCCGTTTGCTCTGCCCCGTATCGATCAAGTGATTGATTCTACGGCCGGCTGCGAGCTTTTGTCTTTTCTGGATGCCACAGCTGGCTATCACCAGATCAAACTTGCTGTGGAAGATCAAATAAAAACCGCATTTATAACCCCTTTCGGGGCTTATTGTTATATCACCATGCCTTTTGGTTTGAAGAATGGAGGTGCCACTTATCAACCCCAATTCAGAGATGTACACACTCCCAACTCGGCAAGAACCTCCACGTCTACGTGGACGATTTGGTGGTGAAGTCGGCAAAGGGAGTCACACTCCTAGACGACCTCCGAGAGACATTTGCAAATTTGAGAACTTATCAGATCAAGCTCAATCCGGAGAAATGTGTTTTTGGAGTCCAAGCCGGCAAGCTCTTGGGATTTCTCGTTTCCGAGAGAGGAATCGAATGCAATCCCGAGAAGATAGCCGCAATAGAGCGAATGGAGCAACCCAAGAACCTGAAGCAAGTGCAGAAATTCACCGGTTGCCTCGCATCACTCAGCCGATTTCTCAGTCGGCTGGGTGAAAAAGCAATCCTGTTGTATCAGCTGATGAAGAAAACGGAGAAGTTCACCTGGACACCTCAGGCAAGCGAAGCATTTCGAGAGCTCAAGCGCATGCTCTCCACTGCGCCGATTCTGGCTGCCCTGATTGAGAAGGAGCCAATGATGTTGTACATTGCGGCAACCAATCCGGTGATCAGTGCAGTTATGGTGGTGGAGCGGCCCGAGAAGGACAAGACACAGCAGATTCAGCGACCTGTGTATTATATCAATGAAGTGCTCTCGGCGTCCAAGCAAAACTACCCTCACTACCAGAAGATGTGCTATGGAGTGTACATGGCGGCCAAGGGATTGAAGCCATATTTTCAAGCCCACCTGGTCACGGTCGTCAGCTCGGCCCCATTGGCCGACATCATAGGAAGCAGAGATGCAACCGGAAGAGTGGCAAAGTGGGCAATCAAGATCGCCAACCATGGCATCCAGTATGAGCCGAGAACAGCAATCAAGTCGCAAGCATTGGCCGATTTCCTGGTGGACTGGGCTGAAACTCAATATATGCCGCAGCTCCCAGGATCGGATTTCTGGCGAATGCATTTTGACAGATCCAAGATGAAGAGCGGCCTAGGGGCTGGCGTAGTGCTCACTTCACCAAGAGGAGATCAACTGCAGTATGTGCTCCAGATTCACTTTGCAGCATCAAATAATGTTGCCGAGTACGAAGCCCTTGTGCATGGTATCAAGCTGACCAAGGAAATCGGCATTCGGAATATTGAGTGTTTTGGTGACTCCGATTTAGTGGTGCAGCAGTGCACAGGCACCTGGGATGCAAAGGATGCAAATATGGCAAGCTATTGTTTCCTAGTGCAGCAGATCAGTGGGTACTTTGAAGGATGTGAGTTCCACCATGTGCCGAGAGAAAACAACGAAGCAGCAGATGCATTATCCAAGCTCGGCTCAACAAGGCAAGCTATCCCACCAGTCGTATCACTTGAGCACATCAGGAAGCCATCCATCATGCCATCCCCAGAGTCTGAGTCCATCTTCATCTCGGAGACCGACCTTGAAGCGTTGAAGAAGGCAAAAGAAGCTCAACCAGCAAAAATTCCAACTCTGAAGAAGCAATCGAGCGCCCAAGGTGCTTCAGCAGCAGCAGGGCCGACAGCACCAGGGGCTACCGAATGCAGCAAGACGAGCAAGGCCAAAGGGAAGCAAGCAGAGGCAGCGCCAGATGGCACAGCCTCAGAAGAACCAATGACGTCAGGCATTGCCGATTGCAGTGAAGAAGTTCCAGCTCCAGATGAGCAGTCGCCACCAGGGGCTGGCGAATGCGTGCCAGGCGCCGCAATCGGCAGTTCAGAGACAGAAGTCGAGATGACATAGGTTCAAGAGGCCGAGATCCAAGAGGCCAATGGCCAAGAAGCCGAGATCCAAGAAGAAGGTGCACCCCAGCATGCAGCAGTAATGGTATTCGTCAGTGCGCCATCATGGGCACAACCGATTAGAGATTTCCTAGCAGACGGAGTCCTTCGAGAAGACGAAGCAGAGTCAAGACAAATCAGCCGCCGATCTTGGGCATACACAATAATCAACAACGAGCTAGTGCGCAAAAGTGCAACATGTGTCTTTCAGAGATGTGTAGAAGAAGACAGAGGCTTGGAGTTGCTCAGAGACATCCATCAAGGTGAATGCGGTCATCACGCATCTGCAAAAGCCATTGCCAGCAAATCTTTCCGACATGGTTTCTATTGGCCGACTGCGCTTGCACCGGCTGAGAATTTGGTGAAATATTGCAAGGGCTGCCAGCGGTTCAAGGCAAAAAGTCATCAGCCAACATCAGCATTGAAGACAATCCCAATAGCATGGCCGTTTGCAGTATGGGGTTTGGATATGGTTGGTCCATTCAAGAGGGCCCGAAGTGGCATGACACATCTCCTGGTTGCAGTGGATAAATTTACCAAGTGGATTGAAGCCCGCCCGATCAAGAAGCTGGATGGTCCGACTGCGGTCCGTTTTGTGGCCGACATCGTGTGCAGATATGGCGTGCCCAATAGCATCATCACCGACAACGGCACCAATTTCGCAAAGGGGGCACTAGCTCAATATGCATCTCAGCAGGGCATTCGGCTTGATCTTGCATCTGTGGCGCATCCCCAGTCGAATGGTCAAGTAGAAAGAGCAAATGGCCTCATCCTCTCGGGTATCAGACCCCGATTGGTGGAGCCACTTGAGAGGGCACCCGGAGCATGGATTGAAGAACTCCCAGCAGTACTGTTCAGCTTAAGGACCACACCAAATAGGTCGACTGGATTCACTCCTTTCTTCCTGGTGTATGGATCAGAAGCAATCATCCCATCCAACATCGAGTTTGATTCACCTCGGCATGCCCTGTACACCGAGGAAGAAGCCAAGTTAGCACGAGAAGACGGCGTCGATCTCAAGGAAGAAGCTTGAATGCTGGCCTTGTCCAGGTCGGCAGTCTACCAGCAGAAGTTGCGGCACTACCACAACAAGAAGATTTGTCCTCTCGCCTTCCGAGAGGGCGACATGGTGCTACGCCGAATTCAGAAGTCAGACGGGCAGCACAAGCTATCCTCACCCTGGGAAGGACCATTCGTCATCAGCCGCGCACTCAAGAACAACTCCTATTATTTGATCGACTGCACCAAGGGCACTCGGCATAAGGACACATCAGGAGTAGAAACGGAGCGGCCATGGAACGCCGAGCTTTTATGTCCGTTCTATAGTTGAGCGGCATAAATTTATGTATGCCATTCGGCAAAACAATCAGTAAAGCTATCATGCCTCTGAAAAAGAGCATTCGATTACCTTTGCATAATTTCATTCGAAAAGCTAGCCCAAGTCGGCAACGCTTCGTCATACCCGAAACGTGAATAACGCACTCGGGGACTAACCGACCACGAGGTCAGAAAAATAAGCTAACGAGGCACGGGGGCTGCGGGCTGGCATCCAACTCGGCACCTGGCTCAAGAACAAGTCACAAGAGTGGTTGTGGCATTGATAAGGGGAGAAATTGGGGCAGTCGGCAGTAGAAATTCCCGAGAAACAAATCGAAACGCTCTAAAAAGGGCATAGCCGACTAAGTCAGCTACCTATTGTGCCACAGACCGGTGCACCGAGCAGCCGGCAGCGAGAAATCGGCTCCTAACATTGCAGAATCCTTTGACAAGGCATGACACCCCCAAGTGCAGACCGATAAAAGAAACCGACAAAGACGCAAAGTCGATCGCACAAATAAAACTTGCAACGAGAAATCGGATTGCATAGAAATAACAGGCCCAAGGTTGAATAAGTTCATTACATCGAACCACACCCAGTGGGTGTCGGCGGAATTAAAACAATGTCTTACAAGCGGCTAGTCTGAAAACAAAAATAAGATAAGGCTGATCAGATGTCGGCGGCAGAGGCAGATGGCGTCGTCGGCGTCACGACTCAAGAAGTCAGGGCAGCTGATGGCGCAGAACTCGCAGTCGGAGCAGTCGGGTCGGCTTGTGCAATAGTGGCATCAGGCTCCGACTGCGCGTCAGAAGATGTGGTACCAGCTTGCTTGGACCTCGGAGAAGTATGGGACGAACCGCTGTCAGAAAGCTCTTCGGCCAAGCCAGAGATGGAAGTTGCAGCCAGCAGGTTCCCTCCCTCGTCGATATACGGAGTGTAGTCGTAGGGAGAAAACCAGTTCACCATAGTGCTGGCGAGCCGATTCACCTCAGCATAGGTCTTCTCAAGCACGTCGGCTGCGTTCTCTCTGAGGCTGTAAAGCTTGGGAAGCTTCACTTGAGGGTACCAGCTCAGCACAGTCTGAAGAGTAGTTTCCGCACTGGTTCGACCAGCAGAGTTGAGCAAGACGTCGATCCGACGTGGGATGGCCTTCAGAAGAATCCGAGTCTGCTCGGTGGTAGCATTCGGAGCCTCTCCCTTGTCAGAATCTTCTTCGTCCTGAGTTCCCGGTCTGCGGATCTCGACAGAGGAGCTGGCAGCATGCTTCATCCTCTGGAGTCCAACCTTGAGCTCAGTCGGCGGCTACATCAACTCGGCAATATTCAGAATGCCAAGTTTGAAAGACAGTGCAATCCCCTTGATGACAGGAATGTGAGCTGCTGTGCCAATCAGATACTCGTGCCGAGTCCAGACATCATCATCATGCTGGCAGGTCCCTCCGGCCGCGATGGTCTCCTCTCGGTATTTGGCCACGGCTGCATAAGCAGCTGCTTCAGATTCTAGCCAGGCCTCTGCATCACGAAGAGAAGTATGAGTAATAACACAAAAGAAGGAAGCAGTCGGAAACGCACTCGGAGGCAAGAAGTACTTACCGCCAAGAAGGACGTCCATCTCGCTCATTGTATCGCAGAGGCCCTTGGCCCTGCGGCACAGTCGAGTTATTTCTTCATAATTGCGCTTCTCCAGCTCCTCATATTTGGCAATATGCTCGTCGCGATCTTTCCGGATGGAGTCTCGGGCTGCGAGGGCATCATCCCTCTCGGTTTGCATCATTTCTCGGGCAGCTACAGCCGCATTTCGCTCAGCGCGAAGTTCATCGCCAGAAGCAGCCACGGCGGCCAGGTCGTCCGAGTGTTTCGTCTTCAGAGCAGCCATCTCGGAGCGGAGGTTTTGGATGGTCCAAGTCAAATCGTTCTCCACCCCCTGCAGTCGGGCCATCTCTTGCTTGGCTGCAGCAAGTGCAGGTCCATGCTGATTAAGCTCAGTGGTCAATTCGGCGATTCGGCCCTGAAGATCATCCACCATGGGAACAGAAACTAGAGGAAGACATACAGATGTTAATACAAGAGAAATGGTCAGTCGGAGGGAAGATAGAAATGATACAGAAGTTACCTCTCAGCCTATTGATCTCGGCCGATTGATTGTTGACCTCGAGCTGGGCCTGGGCGAGAGTTCGGAGGCTGGCGGCATAGGCGTCAAGGAGCTTCTCGAAGATCTCGCGTTTCTCTTCCATAACAGCCTGAGAAGAAAAGCAAGATGAACTTTAGAGATACAGCAGCCAAAAGAAGATCTGAATCGATTGCAAGAAATCGGCCCGAATCTCGGGGACTACACCCAGTGGGTGCGCTTGCGCGCACCCACCGGAAGAAAAGTCTCCCAATTGGAGGAAGGCGGAAGAAAAAACAAAGAGCATAAAAGATCCGAACCGATTGGTAACAATCGGCCCGAATCTCGGGGACTGCACCCAGTGGGTGCGCTTGCGCGCACCCACCGAAAGAAAAGTCTTCCGATTGAAGGAAAACCATAAAGGAAAGTTGAAGAACTTACCGCATGATTGCAGTCGAGCTGTTGGAGGTCCCGAGCAATGGCGGTGGCAAAGGATCTTGAGAGCGGTGTGGAGCATCGGGCTCCATGCCGACATGGCGGGTGCGAGAATACTCGGCCCGGAATTGGTCCACCGAGCGCATCAGAATTTCTGACGCAGAAGAGGTCGGCTGTCGTGGCGAAGCTTGAATTACAGTGGAAGAGGTAATGATGGTAGAGAACGATGGCGCCGACGTTGCCAGAAGGCCGGAGGCATTTGGTTGTGGGCGCAGCGCAATCGGACGAGCCGAGGTCGAGGTGATCATCGTGATTGGCGGCGTGGTCGTCATAGTCAGTGGCGCGGACACCACAATTGGCGGTGTGGTCGTCGTAATCGGGAGCGCGGACACCACAACTGGCGGCGTGGTCATCATAATCGGTGGTGCGGACACCACGATCGGCGAAGCAGTCGTCACGGAGGCGGAGACCGGGTCGGAGCGTCGTGGCAGAGATGGAGCAATCGGATCGACCGGTTGTGCTCCTTCGCCACCAGTAACTCCCTGGTCAGCCGTGCTTTTGGAGGTCTTGGAGGCAGTGGAAGAAGTGCTAGTCTTTTTGGTAGTCTCGAGGCGGGCCTTCTTGGCGGCGCGCTCGGCATCCTTGGAGGTGCGATGGGGAGCAGGTGGCCGTTTGCGGATGACAACAGCAGACACGGCGGGTGATATGACCACGTTGGCATGGGCAGGAATGCCGGTGTCGATGTCGCGAGACCAATCCGCTCCCTGAAAGAAGAAAGAAGAGGTCAATCAGTACAAGAGAAGACAGTGAGGTTCAAAGCATGAAGATAAGGGCATACCCGATTGTTCTCGGCGCGCCCGTGGGCATCCGACATCTCAGCGGGACGACATTCAGAGGCGCTTGAGCAGTAGGCACTCGAGTGGCCGTCGCTTGAGGCTGTTTGCCCTTGGGAGCAGTCGGCACCGCCTTCGCGGCCTTGCTGGAAGCAGCACCAGAGGGGAGCTGGTTGCCGAGGCTTGTTTAGTCGGCACCTTCGGCGGCTTGGCGTGAGGAGCCGCATCAGAATTACCAACCTTTGAGACACTATCGTCATCGCTCCATTCGACCAGAAATTGCTCAAGGGAAGTGATAGAGGCGAAGGTGTCCCGATGTTTCGATGAGATGGTGGAGATCGATTATGGTGGAGACGACTTTCACGATCCGACTACGAACGTGCGAAGACGTTGCGCCTTAGCGATCGCTAAACCAACTCCGAGAGGTTATTGATCCCGCGGATGCACGATCAACCTGACCACGAAGGTCTAATTCCTGCAAGCAATCGAAGAACAAGCAAGAACTAAGAATTGCAATCTGGATATTGCGAATATAAGATGAATGATTACGAAAGTTGGGGTTCCAATGAGGTCTTGGCCTGGTCGGATGACACAAACGAAGAGCTCGAAGTTGCGGCTATGGCTAACTTAAATCTAATTAAAACCCAAGTCTAAACGACGCCCTAAGGGTTGTATATATGGGGGAATAGAGGGGAATTTCGTGGCCCCTTGGAGGTGGGGTCCGAAAACACTGATTTGTCCTACCATTGTGTACAACATTCCTATCAAATTGCCATGGTCTACCAAGTAAAAGAGAGCATGCTTGCATGGGTACCACATCACAATCAACATAATCAGCATATGCAGCAATGCTAAAGTGCACACGAACAGAACGCGTTACCTTAATCTTACCACTATTGTTAAACCACTGAATATAGTACGGATGGGGGTGTGGTCTTGTGGTGAGAGATAGCTTCTCCACCAACTCCATGCTAGCCAAGTTGTTGCAACTCCCTCCGTCAATGATGATGCGAACCGAACGTTCTTTCACCACTCCCTTTGTGTGGAACAAATTATGCCTCTGGTTTTGCTCAGCCTTCGTTACCTGCACACTTAACACACGTTGAGAAACCAAACTAGCATATTTATCTGCATCATCAGGAGCCATATACTCTATATCATGAGCATCATCATGGGCACCCTGTTCCTCATGAGCAATGAGAACTAAAGTCTCCTCATCATAGTCACTCGCTGACTCATACCCACCATCCGCCGTAATAATCATCACACGCTTGGAGGGACAGTCTTTTGCGAAGTGACCTCCACCTTGGCACCTGCGACATTTAATATCACGATCTCGTGTTTGCCCTGTGGAAGCCATGGATGAAGAAGAACTCGCCGCTGGACCACTCTGTGCACCCTTGAATGGTGGCGCTGACTGTTTTGGT